>CM041645.1:21791055-21854383 GCA_023333625.1 Bothriochloa decipiens
AGCGATAACTACAATTCAAGCAATTTAGTTGTAATAAGTGCACCAAAAAACAAGGACTATAACCACCAATTCTAGAGTCTTCTATATGTTGAAAAAATGATTACAACTTGGAATTACCTTGTGTAACTAACTTTAGCCTTACCACGCCTTGACATCCTACCAAATCATACAACTCAAAAACTTAACAACCACACACACTAGGCAATATTGTCTGTAGGGTTACAAAATAAATGAAATGTTGACCATATTCAAGCATAAAAGCTGATAAGGGGAGTTAGAGTACCTTGCTTGCTAAGATGAATGGATTAAATTCGAGTTTCCAAGGTTAAAATCGCCGATTGAAGAGATTGGGTGCGGGGCGGAGAGAAGAAACCCGAGAGAGATGAGGGAGCAAATGAAAGAAGAGAGAGGAAAGAAAGGTGGGCCACACTGCATATTCGGTCCTGCGGTGCCATGATCTACGGCGCCAGTGGCGCCATGCATGTTGGCACCGCAGGGTGGGCCAGGCAACGACCCCCTCCCACGCCATGTCAAGGCCTTGCGGCGCTGCCATGCATGGCGCCACAGCGTTGAAATGCGGCGCCATGCTTGACGGCGCCGCCAAAACGGTTAGTTTTAAATAAAATTTTCACGGTTATTTTTGAAAATACTTTAAAAAAGGTTAAAAATAAAAAATCGTGCAACTGAACCATGTCACTTGAGTGAGGCGGTAAAAATGTCAATGCCGAATGGTTTCTCTATCTTGGATGAAAAATGACAAAAATAATGCTTGTGGTGTGAGAGAGCAAATAACATGAATTTATAATCGTATACTTGGTATATGTAACCTTTAACGATGTGAAATGGAGAATAACAAGTTAGTTCAAGAAAGGAACAAATTTTTTTAGATGAAAGAAGAATTATATTAAAATATAGCTGGGTACATCATCACGTTACAAGTACTCTGGAAAAAAGGCATCTATCCAGAAACTGAAATTCATCTGTATTGTACCCACGCCGTAAAAGGCTCCAAATCTCGAATGCAAACTTATTTGACGCTTTGTATGGATGACCGCACAAGCAAATACTCGACAACAATTATTTTCGGCCAGACAGTAGATGCCCAACGGACGGTCAACATTCCTGCAGGCGGAGTTGAGAAACTTCTTCTTCATTGTGTCTTCCTTTCTCTTCTTTCTGTCACCGAAGAATGAGAAAGACTGATCTAAAAATTATTCTCCCTAATCATTCATCGTGGCCAGAGCCAACCACAACAAAATGAAGAATGGACTGGAGAAAATTATTCCATGGCGACGGCATCATCTCCGCCTTGATGCTGTTGTTCGAAAATAAAAGTCTCCATGTCGTCATGTCGATGAAGATGCTGACGCCGAAGTTGTCGTCTCCATCTTCATCGAATCTGCCATGGAGAAAATGATTCCAACCTTCTCCTTTACCGTCGCCGGGGAAGAGAAGGAGGAAGACATAAATCTCTAATACCAAAAAACTTAGCATGGAGAAACCCTAACTCTAAGACTTAACCTAAAGAAAAAAACTTACTTAAAAGCGATGGATCTCCACTCCCTCCGGCCTCCGGTGATGTACCGAGGGAGGAGGGAGGGGACCAGCAGTGGCGAAGCGGCGGCGGCTGCAGCTGCTGTGTGCGAGTCGCGAGCCCTTCGAAAAGTCTCGGTGCTTTTACTTCAACAAAGGAACAATGAGCCAGGTTGGATAGCCAAAAGTAATAACAAGAAGGAGATAACTGGGTAAGAATGTTGCATAGGAAACATAATTGTTTCAAAAAATGCATAGAAAAATTTATACATGAGATCCAGAATGCACCGGAGATTTTATTACCCATGCCAATTCATTTATTTTATAAACCATTATTCTTTCCTCTTTCTATTAGTTAGTCTTAACTGTAATTGAGTTACTAAAAAACTCTAATTGAGATAAAAACTCTAATTAATAGTTTATAAAATTTAGACTATTTTTAAAACTAAATTTAAGAAAAATAGGAATTTGTAGTTCTTTTTTGTACCACTTAAAAAAGGCTTTACATGAGAGGAGCAGAGATTGGAATGCATCTGTATCTTTTGAGCATTTTTTGGATGGTTAAAACCAGCGTTGCAATAGAAAAATGTTCGATGTTCATGTTAGGTTCTTTATTGTCTCCTTGTAGCCTTTTAGGATCATCGCGTCTTCATGAAAAATGTATTGCTCCTTTGGTTCAGCCAAACAATCTCTATGTATCATCATGACAAACTTATTGCTTTGGCTCCTCTCGATCTTCCCCATCGCATCTTCATGAAAATCTTATTGCTTGGCCCTTGGTTCTTTATCACAGCTTGGGAAAGTGTCACAACGTATGAACATGTGTATGTACGATCTTGGCTGTTGGTACACTTCTCTTCTAGCATGAATCATCTAATTCTAACCCCTAACTAGATCATCTTTAATTACTAATCTAACATATATAAAAAAAAAGGAGGCCCAGCAAGATTCGACCAGCAACCCACTCCACTCCACGACACGACGTCCGGGCCGGTAAGCCAAGCGGCCCAAAGCTGCACGGGTGGTCTCCCCTTCCGCCGCCAACTCCGAGCACTAGCAGCCGTAGCGACTCCGCCTCGCTGCTGCTGATCTCCTCCGCCGCGCTGCTCGTCTTCCTCGTCCTCCCGTCGCTCTCCCCCAGCTGAGTCGCATCGTGGAGCTGTACAATGTGGTGACATTCAGCGGCCGGCAGCAAGGGTGCTCCACTCCGGTGTCCTCCGTCGACGACTCCGTGCTGGTCAGTATCGCTGCATTCATCCATTATTTTGATCTGCTTTGATTATTTTTTTTTTGAGCAAGATCTGCTTTGATTATTAATAACTTGACAAAGTACGTGTTGGACTGGATGCACGCACACAGAGGGACTCGTCCTAGTCCCGAGCGCGGCGCGCGCGCCGGAAATGGCGGTGCCGCCCTTGCTCACCCTCCTACTCCTGCTGTTCCTCTCCGGTTCCGGTCCGCGCCGATGCTCCGCAGCCGCCGCAGCGAACTCGACGTCGTCACCTTCCACGTCCCCGCAGTCCGCGCCGCTGGTCCCGGCGCTCTTCGTGATCAGCGACTCCACCGCCGACGTTGGCACCAACAACTACCTGGGCACGCTCGCCCGCGCCGACCGCGAACCCTATGGCCGGGACTTCGACACGCACCGCCCCACGGGGCGCTTCTCCAACGGCCGCATCCCCGTCGACTACATCGGTAATAAGGGCGGCCTGCTCCTCTTGATTATTTGGTTCAGCGACATTATACTGATGGTCTTTGTGCAGCGGAGCGGCTGGGCCTCCCCTTCGTGCCTCCCTACCTTGAACAGAACATGCGCACGGGCGCCGCCGATGTTGGCCTCACAAACATTGATGGGATGATACAAGGCCGTCAACTACGCGTCTGCGGCAGCCGGCATCATCTCCAGCAGTGGCTCTGAGCTTGTATATATACATATCCTCCCATGAATCCAATTAATCCTACAAAACCTGATGTTAAACTTAGCTCGGCAGCATTGTCATAATTTAGTTGACAAATAGTAAATTAATTTACTTTTTTTTATTAAATACACAAAAGATTTAAGCACCACTGCAATTAAGAAGAATAGTTTAATATACAAATGACGCGCTTATGACGAGCGCCCTCTGAGGTCGACCGTTCTAGCAAACAAATCCAATATGTAAATAATTTAGTGATTCTAGTTGTAATTTTGGTTTGGTTGTGCTGTAGGGAATGCATGTATCCCTGACCCAACAGGTGCAGCAGGTGGAGGACACATATGAGCAGCTGTCACTGGCTCTTGGGGAGGCAGCGGTGGCCAACCTGTTCAGGAGGTCCGTGTTCTTTGTGTCCATCGGGAGCAATGACTTCATCCACTACTATCTGCGCAATGTGTCTGGTGTCCAGATGCGATACCTCCCTTGGGAGTTCAACCAGCTCCTTGTCAGTACAATGAGACAGGAAATCAAGGTGCCCTTCTTGTTCTCCACTTAGGTCATTCGGTGCAGCATTGGGTTCCACGTTTATTTGGAGTGTATGGTATGCTTGCTAGGCTGATAGCTATGTTTTTGTGCAAATCAGTGAGTTGCTAGCCTTGTGAGCATCAGTTGTGATACTGGTATGGTTCAACTTTGTGCTGCTATTTCTATTTATAGTTTGGTTCTTCGACAGAATAGTTAGGGATTTTCTATGCCTGAACTATTTTTCACTTGCAACTGGCATAAATTATCCCATGCTTTAAGGGGCTGAGGCTACAATCCCCCCTTTTGTCTGTGGCTGTTCAATATTCTGAATTTTAAACTCTGTTCTCAGGAGTGAACATATTTGTGGGAACTGTATAACATTTGCAATTTTGAAAGCTAACTGTTCTGAACACATGAGCAGAAGTAATCAACCTAATAGATATTCAGATATAGTGCCGGCCCTGAGTTTTTGGGGGCCCGGGGCGAAACCAAAATTTAGGGGCCCTTATACACACGTGGACGAAATACTTTTTTAAAATAAAGAAATAAAGTTTCAGTCTTTACCATTCGGAAATGGTATACCAACTGACATAAACTTAGCAGTTAATATAATGTGTTAATGGTAAATTCTTAGCTATAATACATATAAAAACTTTAGAGAGATTTTAAAAAAATACTGAAACCAAGAAATAAAAAAGCAGGTTAAGCTTTGTCATATTCATATGTGCTTTGAGGAGGCAAGAAGATAGTGAAGGAAGCTAGCAAATTGCTCAAGCTTTCATGTCTTGTTTAATAGAAGATGAAAAAAGCAAGTTAGCAGCGTGATGTACTGTCTCTGAAGAATAATATATATATTTGAGCAAATAAAACATTATATATATAACTAAACCTAAACTATTATATGTTGGAGCCATAAGAGGCCCACCAGACAGCTCAGATACGACGTATAGTGAGAAGCAAATACGTACATGTGCATGCATATACTCATTTGCTAGATCATCTAGTACTATATGTGCGCACGTATTAAGTCCAAGTTTGGTAAATCATCTTTAACAATCACGACCACTACCTGTTCCCTTCGTGCGTTCATTCAGTCTGAACTGTGACCTGCACTTGTTAATCCCGAGAGACGGTATAGCTGCAGGCTACAAATAGCAACGATACAACGCGATACATATTACATATATGGTTACCTGGGATGGGGCCCCGTGGAATCGAGGGCCCGGGGCGGCCGCCCGCCCTCAGGGCCGGCACTTAATCCGATAATCTTAGTTTTGGCAGTTTTGGGAGTAAGACCTTTTCAATTTTTCTTAATTGGATATATCGCTGACAGTTAGTTTCAAATGTGGGTTTCTGCTCATGTAGGAAACACAGTGGTTCTTTGACAATTGAACAGCTGCACCCTGCCCACTATATTTTGATCCCAAGTTAATTAATTGTATCGTACTTGAGTCTCAGCTGGTGGATCAGCTCCAAATTTCTCATTGTGTTCAAGACCTGGCTATGATACAACATGATTCTAATTTCATATTTATACTATTACTTTGAACCTTAATGCCTATTTTGTCACATCAATGGTTGTATTTTTGTTTCTTTTTTCATATAGTCGTCATTGTCAAATTATCCGTGGACCTTGCTATATAATCAAGTTATGTATCCCCCGCTCTCTCTTCTGATAGTGATGTTTTCTGCAGAATTTGTACGACATCAATGTTCGCAAAGTCATACTGATGGGCCTACCTCCTGTTGGTTGTGCACCTCATTTCCTCGAGGAGTATGGCAGTCAAACTGGGGAATGCATTGATTATATCAACAATGTCGTGATCGAGTTCAACTATGCCCTGAGACACTTGTCTAGCGAGTTCATCAGCCAGCATCCAGATTCCATGATCAGTTATTGCGACACTTTTGTGGGGTCTGTGGACATACTAAACAATCGTGAGCATTATGGTGAGCAAACTAATCATTGGTAAGTTTGGATTACTTGCTCGCCTTGGGGAAGCACTTGCATCTCACTGAGATATTACATTGTGCAGGTTTTGTCACCACCACTGATGCTTGCTGTGGGCTGGGCAAGTATGGAGGCTTGATCATGTGTGTTCTTCCACAGATGGCATGCAGCGATGCATCAAGCCATGTCTGGTGGGATGAATTCCACCCAACAGAGGCTGTCAACCGCATCCTGGCAGATAATGTGTGGTCCAGTCAGCACACCAAGATGTGCTATCCTTTGGACCTGCAACAGATGGTAAAACTGAAGCTGTAGAACCAATCTGGACTGACTTGTTTAACACGCGTTTCAAACAACCTATGAGAAGTGACAAGCCGAATTGAAATGTTTAGAATTGTGAATTACAAATACTTATAAGGATAGACTTGTCAGTTTTAGATAGCTCAGGTTACATGAAAAGCAAGATGTTGTTCCTTGGTATGTAGATGCAATGCATTGGTCAAACTGGAACACATGCTGTCAGGCATAGGTGCTAATGAGTGATGGATATTTAGGTGACAGAAATTCATTTGAGATTGTACCTGAAATGTATGTTTCTAAATAAATACATTCTGACAAAACTGTTGTCCATACTATTGTACAGAACGTGAGTCGAAAATATACAACCTTCTACAAGTCAACAGAATTTGACCATGGGGCTCGCTTACAGGTGTTTACAAGCTGGTGCTGCAGTATCATCAGGTAGTAATCAGCACTTCACACACCAGCTTACAGCCTCATGAGTTAAAACGGAATAAAAAAAAGAGGACCACCTGCAGCATTCATCATTCTGTCCCTTATAACCATGCCCTCAAGTCAACCACCTGCTTGCAAAAATACAATAGCTTGGTTGCATCCTTCAGTGCGTTGTCTCTAGGTATAGCCACACTGGTATTCCTATTCTCCTCATCACCCGCTAGTGCCTGCACCTTCAGAAGGTTGCTGCTGCTGTTTGTCTGAAACATGAGTCAGCTGAGTGACCAGTGTTCCTTCCTTCCCAGCAGCTTTGCCCATCGCGCCCATGCCCACACTGAGAAATATACGGAGAGCATGGGGTGCTACAACTCTTCATCACTAGCTCCAGAGTTCAGAACAAAGCTGGGAAATGACATGGTTATATCCCTGTATAGAAGATACACAACACTTTTACCTTTCCATAGATCAAGTCATGTGATGGTTAAGCGTTTTTACAACATGAAAACGTCATTGGTAGGCTTACTTTAGATAGGGAAGCGTCATGTTCTTTAGAAGAGCTGGGTTTTTACTTGCAAACACCTTCCATTCATCAGGATCTATCTTCCCATCGTCGTTCATGTCTGCTTGCTTGAAAGTCTGTCAAAACTTAAGTTAGCATGCCATAAAATCCATGTCTCATTGGCTGGGGAGTTTGCAATGTGGTGCTTCTCGTGCCGCAAGAATTGAATTGAAAAGTTGTTTGGGAAAGAATTGATTTGGCTGAAAGCTACCAGGCGCTTTGCTTTGGTATCAATAAAGTGAAGAGTGGATGGAAATTTAGAGCAAACAGATATGTCACAGTACACTTTAAGGCTTTAAGCTCAGTGGTGGACATATTTGTGGACCAAGCAACAGGCAGTATGATCGTGATGAAAGTAACGGTTTCTATTGAAGCACTGTACCTGATCAACAATTTGTTCAACCGCGTCGTCAGAAAGAAGTAATTCTGATTCATTCAGAATGGCAAGAACCATTTCTTTCAACTGCATAAATGTTTAGAGAAAAAGACTCTGTTAACATAGGCTTTTCAGAGTTACTCAAGTTAAAATAGTTTGCAAACCACTATTAGTGCATATATAAAACATTCATTTGGAGTGATATGGGCTTTTTTATTTCCAAATTCCAACTTAATAAGCTACCATTTCTCGAAGGTACTGCATTGCTGAACACAAAAGCCTTGGTTATGTATCGGAATCCGGGAGCGTAATATGTGGCAAAAAGAACATTATGTCTGTCAAAGGAGATTAATGACACAAACCTCTTCGCGTTCAATGAATCCAGTACCTCTCAGATCATATAGCCGAAATGCAACTGAAAGGAAGAATTCCTTAATATGTCAGATAGAGAAGAAACATATGGTAGATGAAAAAAGAGAGAAGATAATTTTGGTACAAATGATCAAAGAGGTTACTAATTTATCATACTAGAAATTAAATATTTCTGCCAGCTTTATGCAATGAATGTTTTTTACTGGTTCATGTTTTCCTCTACCTTCTAAAATTGCCTTATTATCATAAGCCGTGTTTCTTCTGTACATTTTTGTGAGATAAAGAGTGAGAAAAAACAATTTGCAAAACTACAAATTGAACTTTACCCAATTTTCATCAGAGTAATCTTAAAACTACGTTGCTGGGACGCATCAGGAGATGGGAGTTGGAATAGGCAGTTTTTGTTCTTACAGGCGATCTTTTCTGCCATCGGCATATCTGGGTGGAAAATGCTGAGGGACCAAACGAACTCCTCAAAATCAATCACTCCATTGCGCTTCAGATCAAACAGATCAAATATCTGTACATAATATAGAACAGTACAAAGTCTCACATATATGAACATAGTTTACGGTTTGCGAGACAAGAGACACAAGATAATTCTAGAAAAAGTTTTAAATTTGCATGAAGATAACTAACTACAGATAAAGTTCCCCGGGCCAGAAAAAATCAATTGGGTACTTACTCCTTGAATTGTGCATATCACAGTCCCAAAATTTCTCTAAACAAAAAGGATCCTACAGATAACTGCTGCTATTTGGAGTAGCATAAACTAGGAACTGACCCGATCAGCGAAAAGATTCTTCTTGTTGCTGTTCCTGAAGAGAGCAAGCTGGAACTACTCCTATTCAACGCAAGTGCAGCTCTAGATATTCAGAATCACATGGCCGCAGGCAAAAGTGTTTGATGCAGGCAAAAGGCAAGGCAGTACCTTTGAATTAGGCCATCTTTGAATATGGAATAGCTTATCTTCTTGTATAGCTCATAGAGGGCCTCCACTTCATTGACAGAAACTGCAACAAGTATGAAGAGGTGAACAGAGAAAACACAAGGGCTATTCAGTTATATATTCCTTCATTCTTGAGATGAGAACATGAGATTCGAGTATTCAGATTCTTACATGTAGTCTCTTTAGCCAAGATATTGGGATCCACATATCCCGGAGGTCGTTTGGACCCCTTGGAGGAGACACACTCCATGCAAACCAACTCTGTCTGAAGATGGATGAACAATCTGTTTGCAGCAAATCGCAGAAGGCTACCAAAGAAAGCACCTAACCTAAGAGAGGATCGGAGAGACATTGGTATCAGCAACAACAAACCAAAAGACAAACACAGGGTGTGAAGACAACTCTTCAAGAATCAAAACACATGAAGCAGTTAGGCGGCTTACCGCTCACCAGCGAAGAAAGACAAGAGTTTTGCACAAAGAGGGCCGGAGAGTGTGAAGCTTGGTATGGTATGTTCCGAGCTCCGACTTTGTGGCAGCCGCCGGTGCAATGGACGTATATGGAAGAAAAGCCCGGCAGGCCCATATATGTAGCTGTAGCTGTAGCTGTAGCCTGTAGCCTTGTAGAGAAACATTACTAGTGCCGACAGGCTGGGCAATCGTTGACCTGCATACCTGTTGTCCGGTTCCTCTCGCAACGAGATCCGCACATCTATAATTTTTCAATCCATCACCTCACCTGCAAATATATATTCAAATCCAAGGCATGCTCCGATTCTATATTATAAGCACGGCCTAGTAGTTTACAGTTGTTCTAGCCGAGATGCAAGTTGTGTAGACACATTATCTATCTTCTAATGTAGATAGTACACAATTAGGACAGGAATACAATTTTAAGTAGTACGCTTATGTAGATAGTACACAATTAGGACAGGAATACAATTTTAAGTAGTACGCTTACATCTAGCCTGTGTCTAAAAACGACGTCTTGCGTTTCATAGCACGAGAAATTTGTCAGCATCGGGCGGGTGCTTATCAGACACTTGTATTTCTGATTTTTTTTCTTTTGGCGGATGTAGCCGTGGGCGGTGATCACTGCCAAAATAGTAAAATTCACCAAACACTATTATTAGTCATAGGACATGAGAATCCTTACTAGGAGAAGTTCATACAGTTAGGAGAAATCTAAAATTGTGCTTGTGGGTGCATGTTGTTCGCTCGGTCTGGAGATGAATGACGACCAGTATAATAGCTGCATAAATCTTGGAGGAGGCACGCCATTGCAGGAAGCAAGGAACGGGATGCAGTCAGAGTCAGTGCCCTGTGGCGTATCGATCTAGAAATCATCAACCTAATGACGTTTTTTTTAAGAAAATCAACCTAATTACGTTGACAAGCCGATGGCGAAGGAGGCAACGGAGGTCGTCGTTTGCAAACTGCCTGGGTCCACAGTCGGCTACAGCCACCACTAGGCCGTAACAAGAAAATGGGTGAGTGTTTGTACCTTGTTTGCCATACGATGGACAAGATGTACACAAAGAAAATTAAGGCGGCATGACTATGACTGGACTGACTTTGGTGACTCAGCCTCCAATATTCTTTTATATACAAGTTTTTCTGAGGGGGTTTGTTCAATTTATTAGTACTGAAATGCATTTTATACCAGTGAAGAAATTTTATATGGTTATATCCAATATTAACATAGAACAACAATTAGTTTAATGTATCTGTTTAGCACGAAACAAATGCCAGTTGAGGTGATGTACTAGGGGATAGTCCTTTCTAAAATTTATTACACCGACTAACTGAAACAAATACAAAATTAAACTAAACAGTATAGCCAAGACTTCACCCCTCTAACTATAACTCTAGATGCACCTTGTAAAAGATGCTAAACAAGATAATCAAGGTGCCAATCTAGTGCTCTCCTAATCAAGTCTAGCTTGCAAGGCCACACAAATCTAAGCAACTAGTACTTTATCCACCGAGGGAGAACCTAAACACTTCTAATGAGCAAAAGCACAAGGCCAACCTAAACTCACTAGATGCTCAAGGACAAAGCTACATAAGCCAAACCCAAGAACTCAATCACTTAGCTACACAAACCAAGCAAAGCGAGAGATAAACTTCTAGCTACACAAGCAAGAAGACAATTAGAGAGCTACACAAGCTATCTAATCACAAGAGCAACTACACAAACTATATATATGATGAAATATAAATACAAGCTTGTGAAAAGAATTGCAAACCACCGCGAAGTGTGGAACAAGATGACACGGCGATTTTTCCCGAGGTTCACTTGGTTGTCACCAAGCTACGTCCTCTTGTGTCGACCAAAGCTCTTGTGGTTCCTCCAGTTCTTGACTCGCAAGTCATGGTCTTGCAAGGCAAGCTCTTGCAAGAGCACCGCAAGCGAACCCACACACAAGTGGTTCTTCGGTTTGACCCACAAGTCAATTTTCCCCTCAAGGCAAGCTCCCGCAAGAGCACCGCAAGACAATGCTGTGTTGAGTGAGGTAACTCAATGACACGAGCAATCCATAAGAGTTACTCTTCGCGATCCCCGCGAGGTGAGCATAAAACCTCTCACAAGACGACCTTCGGAGCACCGCACAATCTTCGTTGCGTGCCTCATGAAGTCTCCAGCCACCAAGCCGTCTAGGAGGTGGCAACCTCCAAGAGTAACAAGCCCGCAAGCTTGCAACATAAACACCTAGTGCCACACGATGCTATCTCCAAAGCAATCACACTAGAATCGTTCACTCTTACTATCGAATGATCTTATCAAGCATATATGAGTTAGATGGCTTTCAAGCACCACAACACACCAAGGGTGTAGTGTGCTCAGCGACCATCCATGCCCGACCACACCACGTATTTATAGCCCAAGGGCTAAACTAGCTGTTGCCCCATCATTGGGCAGATTTTCGGGACCTCCGGACGTGTTCGGAGCCCATCGCCGGATGCTTCCAACGCTTTCATTTCCAACGCGCGCAATCGGTCTAGTCAAAAACTAGCCGTTACACACCTTCGGACATGGAGCTTGGCGTCCGACACTCACTGTCGGACGCGACACTCCGGCATCCGGAGCTTGCCCCAAATGCACAGTTGGCTCTGAGTTGCGTCCGGAGACCTCCGGGCGCTCAGCCTCCAAACCTCCGGACGCTGACTGTTCACTCTTTTCGCCCAAGCCAGCTCTGGACGCTGATTTTGTGAGCGTTGAACGCGTCCGACGCTCTCCGAACGCGTCAGACGCTCAGCTCCGAACACGTCCGTCGCTCTCTAGCAAACCACCTCACGCTAAAATGGGCATATTTCTTAGCTTTGAACTCCGTTTTTGATGTTCTTGGACTCGTTAGAAAGCTTACTCAGAGAATTACACAACCTACATATCCTATTGATCCAAATCACAAAGGATCAAAGTAGTTTTCCGGTCCAAGAGCCATCATCTCTCTTTTCCAACACAAGAATTCGTTGTACCTTCTCTAATAAATTCTCCTTTGCAAATGTGCCAACACCACCAAGTGTACATCACCATGTGCATATGTGTTAGCATTTTCATAATCATTTTCAAATGATTTTCACTTCCTCTCACAACGCCACTCGATCCTAGGAACATCACAATGTTAGATCGCTCAAGTGGCACTAGATGACCGATATGCAAACATGTTTGCCTCTCTTGATAGTACGGCCTATCAATCCTAAATCCAGTCATCAACTTATCTACACACCTCATGACCGGTGAAAAGAAATGCCCTAGGTTATACCTTTGCCTTGCTATCTCCATTTCCACCGTCACCTTCAATGTGCCAATGCAACGCATGCACGACACAATCCACAAATGATATGAATCACTTCACATCATCACATGACCGTCTTGGTCCATCGATCTTGACTTCACTTGCTCTTCTCCGTTGTGTCGGTCCATCGGCACCAAGTCTTGCCCAATCTTTACCGTCGCACGGTCCTTCGCTTCGAAGCCTCAACTTGCCCTTTACACTTGCAACTGGTCCTCTGAGCCAAGTCCTTATCTTTATCTTCACCATGCTTAGGTCACATGACTCCATGTCATGTTTCATATGCAATAAGCTTCTTCAATCATGCAACCTTTTTGGTCCATTGATCTTGACCTTATTTGCTCTTCACCGTTGAGTCAGTCCATCGGCTTTAAGTCTTGCATAAGCTTCACCATCACATGGTCCTTTGCTTCATAGCCTTGACTTGCCCTTCACACATTCAATCGGTCCATCGAGCCAAGCTTTATCTTGATCTTCTCCTTCTAGGTTACATGACTCAATCATCACATGTGTTGAGCTTCACAACATCTCCAAGCCATTTCCTCCACATGGCATATGTTGCTCACACACATGTACCTGTCTGTGTATCTCAACCATAAACATATTAGTCCACCTAAAGTTGTCACTCAATTATCAAAACCAAACTAGAGACTTTCAGCCACCTTAGTTATGGTTGATAATTACAAACAACCTCCGGTAGAGATTAAAACCACACATGCCTGTCTACAGAATTATAAGTTGAATTTCTTTCTAAATTATGCACATCAATGTTGGAGCTTCTTCCTTTAAGAATGAACTCCAAAGATGCAAAGTATCACGATCTGGCCATGCAAACTCATTTACCTTAACCCTAAGCATAATTTGCACATACAACTTTCTTTTCAAAAACTTAGCAAACAACTTCTGCACTTTCTAGGCCCTACCGAGTTTGCTTAGATAGTCCATGGTTACTACACTTGCACAGTCTACACCTTTATGGTATTCACTGGACAATTCAATGATTTCCATCGAACAATTCAGCAGAACACTGTGGACACATACCATGCAAACCGTGACTTGTTCATCCCTCACTCCACCAAGACCCATCTATCAGCCCCCTTCAAATATCACCACTAGCCCCTCCCTCCCCATCTTCTCACATTCCTATCTGAAGAATAACACTAGGAAGCAGAGGAGGAAGAAGCCCACCCCTTGCCGGAAGGCGTTGCCGATGAGCTCTGCCACGCCATTGTTGTGTATCTTATAACAACATATAGAGAAATCGGCAAGCATACGAATATCATTCTAACTTTCACTTGGGAGTCTTTTGATGTTTTATCAAATCTACGGGGAAGGTCTGTGTTTATCCATGGAATATGTCTATATCACTCCTTGAAGTTTGGGATGGTGTCTACTTATTAATCCCCTCATCTCAACTATAAAACCAGCTATTAAGCACATTAAAGTTTACAAAACCGGTCAATGTACCCTTGGAGCGGTTTTGCTTGCGTGGCAGTAGATTTGCGAGCTGGCAGAGTGAGGGGAGGTTGCCACTGAGGGTGGAGCGATTGACCATGGTGACTTTAAGCTCCAACGAGACTTGCCACACCCCTCAGATGCTCAATGAAACGTGAACAAAGAGGGAAAGGTGAAAGCATGGTGGTAAGGTTACCAGAATTCTAGTGAAGAGTAACCATATCCATCTGGGTTGAGAACCAAACACATATAGTAAGGGTGTACCACACAAGCCGCACTTTGGTTGACTAGAGCTAGGATGGCGAGCCGTGCTGGGTAAAACCCTTCCAAACACGCCTATGTGTCTTCCTTTCAAAGTACTGATCATGCATTTTTCACATTCATTTTGGTAATAACTTTTTTCACCCAAACAACTAGAGGGGGGACCGTAAGATATATGAACTTATTTTGAATTTGGTTTTTGCATGTAACGAAGAAGGCTCTTTTTTAGTTGTAGAAGAAGGTTTGGAGAAGTAGAAATGAGTCGGTAAATAAAGGAACATAAAGATTCTCCAATTGGTTGCTTGATAAAGCGGTAAGAGCGGAACAAAACATGTACTTCCTCTGTTTTAAATTGGGGTTGTTTTGTTTTTTGAGGAGTCAAACCCTTTTAACTTTGACTAAATATGTAAGAAAATATTAATATTTATAGTACATAATTAGTATAATTAGATAGGTCATTGAATCTTTTTTTATAATAAATATATTCAGGCATACAAATGTTGCCAATATTTTCTATAAATCTTCTTAAATTTAAGAAAGATTGACTAGCACAAATACCATAGTGACATTTATTTTAGGATCCTCTCTGTTCCTTTTATTTGTTGTTCTCACTTCTCTAAAAATCAAACGTATTCAAATTTCACTAAATATATATTAAAAAGCGTTAATATTTATGTTATGTAATTTGTATTATTGGATAGACCTTTAAATCTATTTTTATGATAAATTTATTTGAAGATATAAATGCTACTGAGTTTTTTATTTTATAAATCTAGTCAAAGTTAAAACAAAAAGTTCGGCCCATACACATCCCACTAAATAACGTTGCTAGTTGAAATGTTTCTTCTAGAAATGGTTCCAACTTCCAAGTGATTCTAATGACAATTCCCACCACTCAAGAGTGGCCTCCGTGCCATGTACGAGACACCTCTGTGCGATTCCTTCCTTCCACCGCCCGCCCTCACCGCCCACTGCCGCCGGCCCCTTGCCTCCCAGGCGTCCTCGCAGGCGGTAGGCCAGGGGGGCCGGCCTCCCCTCCTCCTCCACCCCTGTTTTCCCCTCTTTCCCCCTTGTAAGATTCTTACTGCAAGCTAATAGCCATGACTTCTCCCCTGAGAAGAAATAGCTACCTGTAGAATGCCGCCTCCGTCGTCGTTGCCGTCTTCACCAGCTACTTCGCCACCGGAGCCGTCGCTACCCAGGTTAGCCTAAATAAAATAAAATCGCCTCCTACTCCTCTCGCTCCGCTCCACTGCAGCTCAAATTCCTCTTCCTCTGCTTCCGCTCCGCCAGATCCGCACTGCTCCGCCTCGCAACCACACCAGCTCGCCTCCACCTCCGTCACCACCTCTACCATGCAGCCATCGATCCAGCACATCCAGTGTCCTGCCAGGCAGCTCTTCAACTGGCGTTGGCCCGCTGACCTCGTCTCCACCGGGGTTACAACATCGAGCTGCATCTCATACCTCCGGCGTCGGCATACCAACGATCCTTTGGTCGCCTAGAAAGCTCTTCCTCAGCGGTTCCGTCGTCTCACCTTCAACCGACGTCTAGCGCGAGCCTTCCATCCGGGTGTATGCGCCATCGTCGCCTCTACGGCCCCTCGTCGGCGAACTCGTCATCGTCATCGCCTCCGTTCCAGATGATGTTCTTATCCGGTCTTTGGACCTCGCTGTAATTTGGTCCTCTTCCGAGGACCTTGGTGTAAAATGGCTGCTTTAATACAATCTTTGCCGTTATCAAAAAAAAAAACTTCCAAGTGATTCTTATTTTTCTATCTACTTTTTTTTTGCAAGAATCAGCCAAAACATGGTTTTGCAGTGATTTTAATTCTGCGTACTCCCTCCATACCCATGTTATATTATATAATTAGTACTCAGGTCTTGTAATTCTGATACGTCATCTGAAACGAGAGAGAGAAAGAGAGGTAATAAGTAAGAAAACAATTGTCGGCGGAGCGTGATCCAAGAAAAATGCCGCGTGGTTCATCCCTCTCGGGCCTCAGCCCCATGCAATGTCGACTCGGGCGGGCCTACCAAATAAAGCATCATCAGCCTCGTCCCAGCTGTCCGCCGTCACCAACGAGCTGTCAACCTCCGACGCACACGCGTCCGTGCCGCCGGAGGCCCCCTCACGACGATGGCTATCCACACGATACCGTTGTCGCGCGCTGGACAGGTCGCATACCGACGAGAAGTCTCTGAAGCTTCGTCTTGTCAGTCCCTGTGCGTCGTGCTGACTTCCGACTGCTCTTCTTGACAATACGTCGTCACTCCTCACTTCACTTCGGAGGCACAGACGCCACTCGATCGTCGTCCATTCGTCCTGTTCAGGCTTGCTTATGCCGTCATGGCGCCTGCGAGCTACAATGCTGCATGCTCATCCAACGAAAGTGCGTAGTATAATGCAGATTCGATTCGTACAATTATAAAAGCTCAAAGTGGAGGATCCTAGTCACGGATGGATCATGAGACAGAGCCATTTCAGGTGCTAAGGACCTAAGTATGCAAAAGAGAATCAGAGAGCTGGCCACTAGTTTCTCAAAACATTCCAAAGAAGCTGCCCGAAATTTCTCCTTATCGGATCAGTGCCTTTGTGTTTAGACAAACTGTTTAGCTTTTCTGTACAAGTTTATAATGGTGCCGATAGGAAACTAACTTATACAGCTTATATTTTCTGAAGTCGAGTTAAAATTTTCTTAACTAAACAAACATATTATGCATGACGGCGTATGCTATGAAAACTAGGTTCTAGTGCAAATTATAAAAACTCTAATCAAGGCCATAGCTTTCTAATCTGATGGCTAGAGGTAAAGGTGGTCTAATTTAGCAATTAAACCCCCCACTCATCCCATCTAACAATTTTTTTACAAATCACCTCCAACGGCCATAATTTTCCTCGTCGCGGTTCTGTTTTCCTTCGCGCCCGTGACCCCTACGGCGTCACCGCCCCCTCGCGTCCCATCATTGGTGTTCTGCTGGTGATGCTCGTCTGTCGTACGCCGCCGCTGTTGATGTCCCTCGTTGCGGTACACCCCTCGCGGCTCATCACGATTCAGAAATGTTGCAGCCAAGCAAGGACTGTGGTCATCCAGGCCACGGTTGTGCGCCGCCATCCGCATGAATGCCGATCCCCTGCCACCCAATCTACACGCCGTAGGCTATACCACATTCACAGAGTAAAATGCATTGTAGGCCCATTAACTTGCGCGTGTGTCCCAAATAGGTCCGCCAACTTAGAAACCGGGTATCTAGCCCAGACAACTTTGCATCTCGTTCACTCTAGGTCCAAAGCTGGAAACCAGCCCGGTTTTGCTTACGTGGCCAGTCCACCGTGGACTGGGCCGGCCCAGCACGGTCACGTGCGACGCGTGTGTTCACCCTGCCCCTGGCCACTTAACAAAAGAACCCCCCCCCGCATTTTACCCTCTCACACCCCACACCTGTCTTCTCTCCTGCCCCCTGCTCCTCTCCCTCTCGCTCTCTCTGGTGTTTGGCGTCGCCGCCGACAGCCCCCGCCATGGCGCAGTAGCGTACCAGCCAGGCCCCGAATCGGCACAATCTGGACCTCCCTCTCATCACCTGCTCGGATTGCTATCGACGGAAGGTGGTACGGCGGGTGTCAATGCAGGATCACAGCAGAGGACAAGTGTTTTACTATTGCCCCTTGCATAAGGTTAGTTAGGGTTTTGATCTCGAGCGCTCTTGGATCTTTTCGAATCTTGTTTGCTGCTGCTGAGTTCCCTATGGATGTTGATTGCATTTTGGTTGCAGAAGAATTCGGGGTGCCCAATTTTTTACTGGGAGGATGATTATGAGGAGCACCTCATTACCCTGGCCAGAGAAGGAAGGTTGGCTGCATTGTTGGCCACTGATGGCGAGCAGAGCACAAGAGCTCCCAAATTGGAGGCATCATCATCTGGATTGAAGGATTTAGGGTTGGTACCACCTCGACAGGAACCAGTGGTGAAGGAATTAGGAGCTAGGGATGAACTGCTTCTAGCATTGAAAGCTGTGTGTTTTCTGTGTGTTTGTATGCTTGTAGTTCAGGTGCTAATCTTGTTGGTGCTGTTAGTGAAGTGAATGGCACCATGTTGTGTTGATCATGTAAATAGCTCTGTTGACCATCATCATGTAATGGAATGGAAGTTAGCATCAATGAAAGCTATGTTTTTCTGTGTGTTTCCCAAATCTGGAGTTTGACAGAAACTATACTGAATTTTGATAGAATTTTGGCAGAAAATTGACAGAAACTTGTGATATAAACTGTGAACCATGACAACACAAACATTAGAGACAAATATTTGACACAATTTGAACAGTTAACAAGCACCATTCATATCTTACACAACCATTTATATCTTACACAACCAAAAGCTATCGATGGACATTGTTCAAACTGGTTACTCTTGGACCATTCCAGCAAAATCCCCTATCACCACCTTCACTATGTTACTCTAGGACCAAAATGAAATCAGCATCCATGTGTTACATCATACAGTTTTTGGGTGCTACATCACAGAGTTACATCACAAAAGCTAGATGGCCATTGTTCAAGTTTTTTTTGGTGGGCAAGTCTTCTTTCTAGGCTTCTTTGCAACCTAAGGGTTGGCCTTGTGTGGCAGAACCTCCTAAATCCTATGGCCCACACGCATGATTATTGTCTAAACAGACTCCAAATAACCATGAATGTGTTCTATAAAACTGAAAAGGTCTATCGGGTAAATCCTGAATCATCCACGATTCTTCGAGCAGGATCAATCATTACAAAGAGACATTGCAGTATTACAATAGTTTTATATAAATAATATACATCAGAGTAAAAGAGCGAAAGGATTACAATAAGATAAGTTTATAAACCATTTACAAATCATAAGTTGGATTATTACAAACCATATAGCAGTGGAATAACCATATAACTTATTACATCAACCTTGATTATATGCTCTGCCCAAGAGCGAGATATTCTATTCGTCGTCACTTTCCTCGACGACTGTCATGCAGCAGGATGCGAAGTATTCCTGCCCATGAGGCTCACCTGCAACAAGGGTTCAACAAACCCTGAGTACAAAAGTACTCAACAAGACTGACCTGACGAAAAAGAGGGGTGAAGACTCAAGAAATGCAGGCTAGAGGGACAAGGTAAGGCTTGCAGGAGATAAGAAATTTTGCAGAAAAGCTTGAAAGAAAGAAAAGCTATCTTTCTTAAAATCAAAGTTACCAACCAACTTTCTTCTTAAACCTTACTCATTATTCAAGTTGTTACTACGATGATGAACACCGATCGAGTCTTCTTCTTCGAGAAGCAATGGCGATTCGAATCTATTTTCATACCCAGCTGGGACCTAGGTTACTGATATGCAAGAGACTCTAACTTCTAAGCATAGCAGGTGAACCGATATACCGGGATAACAACCGCAGCCATATATCATCACATGATACACATGAGCACTTCGACCCAGCGTACCGATATACATGTTAACTTAAACCCACAGTATAACACACTATGACATATGTGGGGACTCTGGCCCACAGTATAACACACTATGACATATGTGGGGACTTTGGCCCACTATAAGTCACTCCATGATATACCTGGCTCCAACCATCAGTATATCACTTCATGCATGTGGATTTTCTAGTTTCTCGATATCACCAGTTCACCATCGACACGGGACCTAGGGCATCAACAAACAAAAACACTACAGAGGGACTCCATTCCCAATGCAAGTTAGCCGTCTGGACTCGATTTATTAACTATCATCATGATTTCAACAGATAAAGCCAAACTCATCTTTTTCATTCTTTTACCCCTGAACACTTAATCAATTAAGTAGGGCTAAGCATTACTACGCGTCTTTTAGAACAGGTAACAAGGAATATAGGAGTGAGACAGGTAATACAGTTGGTGGTTTTCACTCAACTCCTATTACTTAATGCAACATATCATAACTGAAGCAATAAAACTTTTATAAAATAGAATAGGGTTTGAATGCATCCGGGGCTTGCCTTGGTATTCGAGGTAGACGGTCTCAAGTTTCGGATCAACTCCCAACTCCTGATTCTGCTCTTCCTTCGGATCTGGGGTGACAACGTTAAATTCTCCGTTATCGGAAACTATACGATACAATGATATGCTTCAACATGATTGAATAGTAAACATGATGCTCGATGGATACATGATTAGATTAAGGGCTTGAGTACAACTTTCCTTCACGGTAAAGTTGCAAGCCAACTAAAACATACTTACTAAGTTCATTAGGGTTAAATACATTATTTAAGAAAGTTATTAAACACATGAAATAACATTAATTAAGCCCTAATGACATGATCTAGGTAAGCGCAAACAATTAATTAAAGTGCCAAAGGTCATTATGGTTAATGACCCAAGGTCATCAATCAATCCCAAAGTCAAACAATTCCTATAATGATTAACTTAATTAAAGGAGGTTAATTAATTATTTAAAAGTATAAAATAAAGGCATAAAAATTAAAGTTGTCTAATTAATCTCAAAATTTTATTTTGAAAATCTCTTGGACTAATTAGATGGCAAAACATATTTCAGAATTAAAAGCCAATTATTTTATTTATTAAAAATCATTGAAAGTCCATTTTTCAATTAAAAGGGCTAATTTTAACTTATGCAAAAAGTACTCAAATTTGGTATTTCATATTTTTTCTAGGTAGATGACATCATAAAGAATACACACAAAAAATTTTAGAATTTTTGGAGCTATATATGAATTACTATGATTTTCTAAAGAAAATAGCATTTAAATCATTTTCTGGAAAAAGAAAAAGGAAATAAGCACAGTGTCACCGCGCTGACCGACGGCGGCGACGATTTTGACCGGCGATTTCTCGCTGATGGCGAGGTCTCCGGCGACGAGGTTTGGTCCTACAGGCTCATCTCGGCACGGCAAGCAACCTGGGCTAGTTAATGTGGCGGCGGAGCGACGTCGGCACGCACGCCGGCGGCCATGGCGGCGCGGCGGAGTTCGGGCGCGGCGGCAGGGCTCACCGGAGCAATTTTCGGCGATGGCGAGGGCATAGGCGGTGCAGGACATCAGCGCGAACACGCTTGGACAAAAAATGAAGCTATTCCTGGCCCCTAGCTTAAACGGCTACGCGCGCGGCGGCGCTAGCAAGCCATGCCGGCGGCGAGCCACAGCAGCCGGACCCTACGACGCAAGAGAGGTGAAATTGAGGGCATGGACAGGTGCAGGAGCTCATCACGGATCTAGTGTGCACGCTAATGAAGGCCCGAAGTGACTGAGTCGAGCTGTGGACGGCGGCGCTGATAGCGGCGGCGGCGCTCCGGTGGCAAGGATGGTGTTTCGGCGCTTCCTGTGCACCACCAGTCCGACCAAGATACGCATAAGGGGCAACGAAGCATGGAGAACATGATGAGAGGGTTAAAGGTAAAATATTTTCCACCTTGGCGGTGATGGACGGCGAGGAAGCTCGCGGCGGCTCGGCGACCGGTCGTGAGGAAGACGACGTCGTGCGGGCGGCTCGGGCGGGGAGAGCGAACACGAGCTAGCTCAATCGAAGCGCAGGATCAAGGCGGAGCTTCAGGAAAGATGAAGCGGGCAGAGATGAAGCGACGGTGGCGAATTTGGGCGGCGGAGCAAGGTCATCAGCGGCGGCGGCAGGAGGAAAAAAAAGAAAAGAGACGGCGGTCGACCTATTTATAGGCCAAAGGTGACGCACGGACGGACGACACGACGACAGCGAAATTTCGGGTATCGGGGGCGAGTTGGCCGAGGTATGCGCGGCGGTGGACGGCGGCGCGGCTTGAGAAGCCGGCGATGGCGGCCATCGATAGGTCTCGGTGCTGTTCAAAAAAATTACAGAATTGCCACTCATTTGAAATTACAAATTACTCCAAAATTTATATAAGAACTTGAAAATCTCCAAGAATAGAATTTGCATAAATTTTCAGGAGCTACACTTTTCATTTAACTAGCATTCTCAAATTCTGTATGGATTTTGAAATATGAATTCAAATTCAAAAGGGGAATAAAACCCTAGAAATAAATATTTGAAATTACATTTGGTTTTTCAATACAACATGAAAATCTTCAAAACTATGAAATTTTTAACTTTTCAAACCAAACCTTTTTCATATACAAAGTTTTCCCAAATTATGCATAATTTTTGAATTATGATTTTAAAATCAAAAGGGGACAAATGGTGGAAAACTATATTTTCAAATTTATTTGAAATTCTTTTTAGAAACTTGAAAAACTTTGAATACCAACTTTGTAGCTCTTGTCAAGATCTACAAACTATCTTTTTAGAGTATCCCCAAGTTCCTTATAGATTTTGAATTACAAAAAAGGGGATAAAACTAGATTTTGAAATAAGGGTTTTTGAAACCGAATTCAAACTCGATTTAGTTTCTAATTTAATTGGTTGGTTATTAGTGATCACATACATCATCCAAGGAAATTTTTAGGTCAATGACCTAATAGTACCCTTGGTTGACGAAGTTGACTTTTGAAAAACCTTTTATAGCTTTCCGATTTGAATTTAAATTTAAATTGCAAGGCTTGGGAATAAGCTTTGAAATCCAAATTTAACTTCAAATATGGAAATCATTTTTAGGGTTGGACTTAGATTTATACACTATGCTTGACACTAGTGTAAACACGGTTTACACCTCAAGTACATAGAATATAAACTAAGTATTTGGGATGACATTCGAAAGTAGAGTTTTATTATTTCATGTGACAACACATTCCAGAAACACAATCAACCTATGAAATGTAAACTTGTTTTAGTTAATGCACATCAAAGTTGACCTAATCATGAATGCTTTGCAGTGCATATGATGACATGGCAGGTTTTAGTTAATATAACACCAGAGGTGTTACACCTTGGCATCCATCTTGTGCTTTCCTATTGCAGCTCTTCCAGTCTTGGTAGCTGTTGTTGGTGGTACTGGTCTTAAAGCAGGAAAATTGGACATGATGAAGTTTGAGTCAGGCAGTGGTGTTGGTTTGGAACTGCATGAAGTAGCCTTTGTGTACTAGTAAAATTTTGGAGTCAGTTTATTTCTGTCAATGTAATATAGTAACAGTGATGTAGTTGAGTACATACCTCTTTGTCAAGCTGTGCAATTAGATGTGAAATATTGTGTTTTGTTGTTTGAACATTTTCTTGTGTAACCTGAGACTCCATTGGCTGGGACACAAACTGTAACAAAATATTGTCAGATGTGACTGGTGCAACACAATGGGATGAGATCATAATGAGTTTTAGCAAAATACCTCTGTCACTCTGGAATAATCATACAAGTCTTCCTAATGCAATACTGGAGATGCAATGTTAATAGGAGCAGTGATGTCTGGTCCACTTTCTTCCAACTCCACATCAATTGGGACTGGATCAGTGCCATCTGGCTGTTCAGGTGGCATCAGTCCAACTTTCCTAAGCTGGCAACCTCTCTTATTGTGGTTAGGGCCTCCACAGTAGGAGCATGTCATTTCCACTCCATGTTTTGACAGCCTAGTTCCAGCAGGAGTTTTAGTTTCTACTGGTGTTTTCCTTCTACTTGTTGGAGGTCTTCCAGCCCTTTTCTCATACTTAGGAGGCAACACTTGGGGTCCAGATACTTCCTCCCAGTTAGCTTTATCACTGCATGGCATGATCTTTGGACCATATGCTACAAGGAACATTGCAGAACTATAACAAGAATGTACCATTGTTTCAGTAGAAATCCTCTCATGCCTAAGACATGAGACAACATGGGCACATGGTATCCCAATGAGGTCCCATCTCCTGCACTCACATTTCTTTAGAACAATGTCAACAATGAAACAATGATCTCTATCTTGGACTTGAAAGATTCCTTTACCAGATGGAATAGGATAACAAGTGTTTGACCACTTAGTTATCTTGTTGACCTTTTTCCTTATTTTAGGAAAAATTGGCCCCTTCCACATGTCTCCTACCTCCTTCTCCTTTGAGTAGTACCTTGCCATCAGCTGGTTCTTAATCTACTCTATCATAGACAACACAGGAAATTCTCTAGCCTCTAGTATGAAGTTGTTGAAAACCTCACAGCTGTTATTCAGGAGTATGTCACACTTGCTGTAGGTACTAAAAAAGGCTCTAGACCATGTGTTAAGAGGCAACTTCTCTAACCAATAGTAAGCCTTCTCATTTAGTACCCTAAGTCTATCCATGTTTGTGGTCCACTGAATCACAGTAGTTGATCTTGCACATTTCCATACTTGGTTTTTCAAGTTCTCACTTTTGAAGTGTTGTTGGAAGTTTGAGTACATGTGCCTGACATAGAATCTATGTTCTGACTCTGGAAAGAGTTCACCCACAGCTTTAATTAGGCCCTGTAAAAAATGAATTAAATACCCACATATGACAAAACTTGGGATTTAATTTTTGTCCCAAGGATCTAGGGAACAATCCTCACCTTCTGCTTGTCTATCATTGGTGTCCAAGGATATGCATTCTAAATTCCAAGGTCCTCCTTAAGGTTTGTTAAGAACCATCTCCAAGATTCTATGCATTCAACCTCAACAACACCAAAAGCAATTGGATATATACAATCACTGGGATCAATTCCAACTACAGCAAGCATTATACCACCATACTTAGTCTTCAGGTGGCACCCATCCAAGCATATGAGAGGTCTGCATCCTTTAATAAATCCTTCTTGCAAGCACCCAGTGACACATACATTGACTTGAAAATGTTGCCATCAAGGTTCAGATAGAATGTACTTAATGGGTTTGTCTTTCTCAACTCATGTGCAAACTTGCACAACATGTTGTACTGTTGATCTTCATCTCCATTCACCTTCTTCATAGCTTGTCTTTTTTCCCTACCAAGTTTGGACCTTGATGGTGTCAGATTCCAGTCCATCTGCACTGTCCTAGCAAAGCTGTTCACGAACATCTTTGGGTCTGCTCTGAATGCCTCAAGATATTTGTCTGCAAGCCAAATAGCTGTGCATTTCTTCAAAACCTACTGCTTCATGCAATTGTGTGTCCCATTATAGGTCTTGGATCATAAAGCATTTATACCTCTTATCAGGTGATGCCTTTAGAGTCCAAGGACATCCTTCTGCACAATAAGCCTCTACCCTGCTCTGTTCATTTCTAGGCACCCTAATGGCAACTCTATTCCTAAGGCTATATTCAGTTATGGCATGCCTTAGCAACTCAACAATGTCAAACTTCATGCCTACCTTAAACATAGGGTTTTCCATGTCCTCTGGTTTGAAAGACTGGAGCTTATAAGCTGGTGCACCTTCACCATCAGATTTAGGCAAAAGAAGCCCATCATCATCAGTTGACTCATCATCTTCGAGATCACCTTGAGGTATGTTGGTGTAAGCTCCTGCGCCCTTCCTTCGCCGGGAGACCGAAGGAGGGAGGTCAAGGGTCTCACCACACAAGGATAGTGGGACGGTGAGAAACAAAGGACGAAGGGCCTTGGGGCCCACTAGAAAACTTGCATTAATTGGCACCAGAATAGGAGCTGTGCTCCCTCCCTGCAAGTGCCTTTACCCCTGGTATTTATAGGGGATACCAAAGGTCAAGGGCATTTTTCATTGGGGTCACACTCTGCGTTACACTGCATACGGGCCCCACTGAGGGCTATATTGGTACAAAGGTTGACTTGTCCAACCACCCCTGTGGTCTGCCTACGCGCCATGTGTCAGCCCCTCGGCGCACCACGCGTCAAACCACCTCGACTCCACGTTGACACCGACTCTCGCAGCTTCGACGCGCTGTCCAGACCACTGGCTAGACCTCCGTTACCTGCAAAGTCTGAGACCGGACACGAGTGCTTGCGGCGAAGCTAGCGCATAGCACGCGCTACTGCCGATTCCAAGAGCGCCTGCAGAGGTTAATACCTCCATTGTCGGAGTCTTTGCCGGAGGTGGTCAGAATGTTCGACGGAGGAGCGCGTAAAGAGCGAGGGTTCTCGTCTTCCACGATGAGCTTGACCCTTGGCTGGGCCGTGGAGCTGCATAGGGGCTCCTGGCAGAGGTTGCTTCCTCCAACAAGGTATGTTGGAGGACCTTGCTGCTGCTACCCTCTTAGTGCCCTTACCAATTTTCTTCCCTCTGGCAGCACCTTCATCTATCACATGTTCATCAACACTATCCACAAAAAGGTCATCATCTTCATCTAAGTCATAATCATTGTCTTCAAAATCACAGTCATCACTTGAGCTCTCCCCTTCATGTGCACTTGAATTGTCATCTGTGTGTGTCTGCCCTTCATCATTTCCTGCCTCAATGGTACTATGACTCCTCTGACCTTTGTAAGGGCTCATCACTTTAGGCAATGATGCAACAGGGTTGGCAACAACATCATCCCAATCTACACCTGTTGTCATTGCATCATGATGAAAATACACCATGTCAACCATTGAAGCCATAATTCTAGTGTCTCTCTCTTTAACTACCAACCTGAGGCCTTCTGGGAAATCCAAACTAGGGAGTACCCACCACACTTTCAAATGTGGGTTCCTTGGGTAGTGAAGCAGGAAACCAAGGTCCTAAAAGCTCTGTGGGCTAAATTTTTTGGCTTGCACATGATCAATGTAGCTCACTTTTTCATCAAGGTAGGCCCGATTTGCACCATGTCCAGAAAAGAAACCATTGTGATGTAACTCAACTATGAACTCATCACTAATCCCACCTACATCAACAAGAATAGCACACATTCAGGGTGGGTGACTCATGAAATGTGACCTAGAACAGTGAAATCAGTAACCCTAGCCTTAGCAAAACTAACGATTTGACCCAATCCACAACTGATCCTCAACTAATCTTGACGAAAACACTGTCAAAGCCAACAAGATGGGACCTTGGAGACACTTACTATAATTGGGGGGCGGTTCCCATTCGTGCCTCACACGGGCCTTCATCCTGCTGTTTCACTGCGATCGCCAGGTTGCATCGCGTCAACGCCGGGAGAATGACCCACCGTCGTGGTGCCATCGTCCAATGCCGATGTCGATTTCACTCCACGGCCACCTCTCCCGCTTCTGCCGATCCGCCTCTCCCGCGACGAACACGAGAGAACCCAAACCCTCGGTCAGGGCTGGGGTGTGATGTGGCAGAACCTCCTAAATCATATGGCCCACACGCATGATTATTGTCTAAACAGACTCCAAATAACCATGACTGTGTTCCATATGACTTAAAAAGTCTGTCGGGTAAATCCCGAATCATCCACGATTCTCCGAGCAGGATCAATCATTGTAGAGAGACATTGCAGTATTACAACAGTTTTATAAAATACCACGGAGTAAAACAGCGGAAGACTTACAATAACATACATTTACAAACTCTGAGTTTCAAAATATTTACAATGATAGGTTTAAGTTATACAAACCATAATAGTAGTGGAGTAGCAGTAGATTACAATATTACACAAAAGCTCTGCCCAAGAGCTTAACATCTTTATTCGTCGTCGCTTTCCTCGACGACTGTCATGCAGCAGGATGCATAACACTCCTGCCCATGAAGCTCACCTGCAACAGGGGTTCAACAAACCCTGAGTACAACAGTACTCAACAAGACTGACCCGACGAAAGAGAGGGGTAGAGACTCAAGAGATGCAGGCTAGAGGGACAAGGTAAGGCTTGTAAGGGATAAGAAATTTTGTAGAAAAGCTTTACAGAAAGAGAAGTTGCTGGGACTATCTCCCATTATCAACCAACTCCATTATTAACCTTAATTGTTGTTCAAGTTGTTACTACGATGATGAACACCGATCGAGTCTTCTTCTCCGAGAAGCAACGGCGATTCGAATCCATTTTCATACCCAGCTGGGACCTAGGTGACTGAGCATACCGGAGACTTTAACTCCGAAGCACCCCAGGTGCACCGATATACCGGGATAACAACCTCAGCCGTATATCACCACATGATACACGTGAGCTCTGCGGCCCAGCGTACCGAGATACATGGGAACTTAAACCCCACAGTAAAACACACTATGACAGCAGATGGGATTCTCTGACCCCACGCTAGGTCACTCCATGGCATACACGGCTCCAACCATCCGTATACCACTTCATGCATGTGGATTTTCTAATTTCTCGATATCACCAGTTCACCAACGGACGGGACCTAGGGCATCAACAGACGAGAACACTACAGAGGGACTCCGTTCCCAGTGCAAGTTCGCCGTCCGGACTCGATTTATTACTAACATCAAGCTTTCAATAAGAAAACCATTCTCATCTTTTTCATTCTTTTCCTTTGAACAAATAAATAAGCAGGGCTAAGCATTACTACTAATCTTCCAAGTGGGTGACAAGGATTAAGGAAATAAGACAGGTAATGCAATTTGTGGGTTTTCACTCAACTCCTACTACTTAATGCAACATATCAGAGCTGAAGCGATAAAGCTTTTATAAATAGAATAGGGTTTAAATGTATCCGGGGCTTGCCTTGATGTTCGGGGTAGATGGTCTCGAACTCTGGATCAACTCCCGATTCTTGAATTTGCTCGTCCTTCGGATCTGAGTGATACGTTAACTCTCCGTTAACGAAAACTATTCGATAATTAATATGCTTTACATGATGGAATAGTAAACATGATGCTCGATGAGTGCATGATCAAATTCAGGGATCGAGTACAACTTTTCTTCACGATAAAATTGTAAGCTAACGAAACTTCGCGTATATAATTTGTTAGGGTTAACTACGTCATTTTTTTAATTAATTAAACATATAAAATAACGTTAATTAAATCTTAATGACATGATTAAAGTAAGCGCAAACAAGTAATTAAAGTGCCAAAGATCATTAGGGTTAATGACCTAAGGTCATCAAGCAATCTCGAGTCAATCAAATCCTATAATGAGTAGGTTAACTAAAAGGGGTTAATAAATCATTTAAAAGCATTAAATAAGGACATAAAAATTAAAGTTATCAAATTTGGCATTTCATATTTTTCCTAGGTAGATAACATCATAGAGAACATTCACAAAAATTTTCAGAATTTTTAGAGCTATAGACGAATTACTATGAATTTTCAAAGAAAATAGCATTTAAATTATTTTCTAAAGATAGAAAAATAAAATCGGCACAGTGTCTCCGGGTCAACAGCCGACCCCGCCGGGGTTGACCGGCGATGCCTCGAGCTGGCTATCGACGCTCGAGGGCCCGCAGGCTAAGACATGCCCGGCTAACTCACGGACGGGCTATGGCGGCTCGAAATCAAAGCCTGCTCGAGGATCTATCGGTTGGTTAGGTACTGTACATTCGAGGTTACAATTCGGGCATCCTCTCGAAGACGGAACTCTGCTCGAGCGAATAGACCAGCCTCGAAGACGAAACTTCCCCCAGCGAACGAGCCTCCCCTCGAGGACGAAACTCCGCCCGACGAACGAGCCTCCCCTCGAGACCAGTGCACCCCTCGACTCGAACCCTTCGAGAACAGTGCAACCCTCGACTACTCCTCGAGAACAGCGCACCCCTCGACTTGACACCCTCGAGAACAGTACACCCCTCGACTCGACACCTTCGAGAACAGTGCACCCCTCAACTCGACACCCTCGAGAACAGTACACCCCTCGACTCGATCCCTCGATTCGAGCCCGCACCTCGACCGCTCGATTCGAGCCCGCACCTCGACCGTCACCCCCTCGACTTCGTCGACCGAGCCCTCGAGCAGGACTCCGACGACTTCGAACTGCACTACAACAACTCCCGATGCGAGATGGATGAAATTGATAATACGAATAGACGCAGGAGCTCACCACGGCGCTGATGCGCACGTTAGTAGAGATCCGGAGTGGCTGGGTTGAACTGCGGTCGATGGCGGTGATGGCGGCGGCGGCGCTTCGATGGCACAACGGCGCGGTGACCTCCGGTAATGCGCTGCTCGAACCAAGGCGCACATCAGACGCAGGATAACACGGAGAGCACGATTAAGGGGTCGAAAGTAAAATATTTTCACCTCCGGCGACAGCAATCGGCGGAGATGGCGGCGGCGGCGTGACTGACTGGCCGCGAGGAAGAAGACTGCGTGCAGGCAGCTCGGGCGATGAAAGAAAACACGGACTGGCCCAAAAGGACCGTGAGGAAGTTGCGGAACTTTGGGCGAGAGTAATTGGACAGAGGTTGAGCGTCGACGGTGAATTTCGGCGGCGGAGGGAGATCGTCGGCGACGGTGGTGGGAGGAAGAAAGGAAAAGAACGGCGTCGTCCGATCGGTATTTATAGCTCGGGGCTGATGAAGGAGCAGGTGACACGACGACGGTGAACCTTCGCGCGTCTGTGAGCGCGCGGGCGGCCGAGAAGGTGCGGCGGTGGACGGCGGCGCGCGATGAGAAGCCGGCCATGGCGTTCGCCGATAGGGTTAGGTGCTGTTCAAGTTATTTACCGAATTGCCACTGGGTTTAAAATACAAATTACTCCAAAATTTGTATAAGAACTTGAAAATCTCCAAAAATATCATTTGCATAACTTTTCAAGAGCTACACTTTTCCTTTAATGGGCATCTTCAAATTCTGTTTAGATTTTTAAAATTTGAATTCAGATTTGAAAAGGGGATTAACCCTAGAAATAAACTTTTGAAATTACTTTTGATTTTTAAATAAAACTTGAAAATCTTCAAAACTATGAAATGTTGAGTTTGTCAAACCAAACATTTTTCATGTACAAAGTTTCCTCAAATTATGCATAATTTTTAAATTATGGTTTTAAATTCAAAAGGAGATAAATGCTAGAAACTGTATTTTCAAATTAATTTGAAATTCCTTTTGGAAACTTGAAAAATTTTGTATACCAACTTTGTAGCTCCTGTCAAGATCTACAAACTGTCTTTTTAGAGTATCTCCAAATTCCTTATAGAATTTGAATTAGAGAAAAGGGGATAAAACTAGGGTTGGAAATAAAGGGTTTTTGAAATAGAATTTAAACTCAATTTGGTTTCTAATTTAATTGGTTGGTTATTAATGATCACAAACATCATCCAAGGACATTTTTAGGTCATTGACCCAATGACACCCTTGGTTGACCAAGTTGACTTTTGCAAAACCATTTTATGGCATTTCCATTTTGACTTTAAATTTGAATTGCCAGGCTTAGAAATAAGCTTTGGAATCCAAATTAAATTTCAAATATGGAAATCATTTTTAGGGTTGAACTTAGACTTATACACTATGCTTGATACTAGTGTAAACACAGTTTACATCTCAAGTACATAGAGTATAAACTAAGCATTTGCGATGACATCCTAAAATAGGATTTTATCATTTCATTTGACAAACATTACAGAAACTCAATCAACCTATATAATATAAACTTGTTTTAGTTAATGCACATTAAGGTTGACTTAAACATGAATGCTTTGCAGTGCATATGATGACATGGCATGTTTTAGTTAATATAACACCAGAGGTGTTACATGTGAGAGGGAAAAATGCGGGGGGGGGGTTCTTTTGTTAAGTGGCCATGGGCCAGAGTGAGCACGTGCGTCACACGTGACCGTGCTGGGCCGGCCCAGTCCATGGTGGACTGGCCACGTAAGCAAAATCAGGCTAGTTTCCCGCTTTAGACCTGGAGTGAACGAGATGCAAAGTTGTCTGGGCTAGATACCCGGTTTCTAAGTTGGTGGAACTATTTAGGACACCCGCATAAGTTAATGGGCCTACAATGCATTTTACTCAGATTCACATGTATGAATTGTTTGGGCTTGCTTTGGACCATCGCGTCAATCCTGTCGAGAACCTCCCACGTCAACAGTGGAATGACATCTGGAGCCTTCATGTTCTCCATGATCTGTTCATGCGGGATGCCAAATATATATTCACTGTTATGACAAGCAAAGCATGCAATTAATGACAAAAAATTGCAATTCAGAAGAAAGAAGAGAAGTTAATAATAGAGGGGAAACGACACCGTACGGGATGCGAGAGGGCGGCGGTGCTGTGCGGGGTCGCGAGTGCGATGGGAAACATAAGAGCGAAACTGCGATGAGGAAAGAACGAACCTAGGTCCTAGGCTCATGGTTGATTAAGTGGGATAGGTGGTGGGGGTTTAAGTGCTAAATTAACCCACCTTTACCTCAAGCCATCAGATTAGAAAACTATGGTCTTGATTAGAGTTTGTATAGTTTGCAATTAAAACTGGTTTTCATAGCATACATGCTTTCCTTTCACTATGCTTCCTAATGAGCTTTGTAAAAGACATGTATAACAAGTATAACTAAGGCTCGGCTATTTTGCCAAGGAATTGGACCAATCTCGGGCGAAGAGGAGGACGACAACATCATGGGGCCACGACTAGGGAACTCGCAACAGGAGAAGGGGCCAGGCCGCCGCCTCCCCCATGCGCGCATGCGCTGGGTGCCGCCGCCGCCGTCGTCGCTTTGCCACGTCAGCCTTCCAACAATGAAGTACTTTCTATAATTAGGGAGTGTAAAATAAAGAAAAAGAATATCAGCAGGAATTCTCTAGGTAGCTTAGAGTCTAAGCGAGGCCAATAGGGCTATAAATATTCCCCAATTATAATCAGGTCAACTCAATAATAGAAGGGTAATTCCCATCTATCTATCTCTCTCCCTCTCCAGCCGTCGCCCCCTCCTCTCCCTCGCGCCGCACTACAACCTGCGCCGCCGTCGCCGTCGTGGCCACGTCGCCGCCCCCAGGCCACGCCCAGGGCTGCCACGTGCCCCCCTGTGCATGGCTTGTTATAGGTGGTACCCGGAGACCAGATCGATCCACGCCGCCACATTGTCGGACAATGCAACTCTTCTTCAACTTCTTGGAGAAATTCACGCCGTTTGTTATAGATGACGTCCATGAACGACAGGATGCGCAACCTCAAGAAAAGTACGGTCCTCGATGAGAAAGCCAATGAGATCGAAAAGGATAAAGAACGCCTAGCCACAATGATGGAGATCGCCGTCAGAAAAATCATTTTTGATGCAGGTCGCACCTACATCAAGAAGCAGGTGGAGTCGTCTCAATCTCGAAATATATCAAAAATTGCAACAAAAGTGGAGATCAAATTGTTCTGTAATGAGGATATCAAATCTGAAAATCATGGTAATTCATCTGGCCTAGAAATACAGACTCACAAACTCTCCTTCCCTACATATGATGGCAAGGATGATCCTCTACCATGGCTCAATCGGTGTGAGCAATTTTTCAGAGGGCAGAAAACACCGGACCATGAAAAAACATGGTATGCATCCTATCATCTTATTGGTACAAACAACAATGGTATATGAATCTTTCACAGGATCATGAAGTGACAGATTGGGATTACTTTGCCCAATGTGTCAATGAGCGGTTTGGACCACCAACTCGACGCAATCCATTGGGAGAATTGGCTACTCTTTGGAAAACAGGAACTATTGATGAGTACACAGAATGCTTTTTGGCACTAGTGGCTTGTGCTGGCAACCTTGGAGAGCAACAACAAGTCAACATCTACATAGTATGCTTGATGGAACTACTCAAAACAAATGTTGAACTCCTTAACCCACAAGATATGGAAACAACAATGTCACTATTAACAACATATGAATGACGCTTGGAAATCATTGCTGAAGCAGGCAAATTAGTGGCAACAAAACCAACACACCCCTTCCCCTCAAAGGCACAAATATCAACCCCTCCATTTACAACTACAACTCCCTCAACAGCAACAACAACACAATTACCTCCAACACCATGTCCTTTTAAACGCTTGACACCTGAAGAGATGGCACAAAGGCGCCGCATGGGCCTTTTCTTCAATTGTGATGCGTAATTTGTCTGAGGTCACAAATGCAAGCAACTGTTTGAGATCAGAATTGTCAATGACTATGCCAAGAATGACAATACAAGCAACAGCACCAACACCATAATGATGTTCATCAGCAAAACAAATTTAACAGTACAAGGAGCAGCTCCATTCTACCTTGATGGCCTACTCAACAGTGTCATAACTCATGCCCTCGTCGACATAGGTGCAACCCACAACATTGTTGATATCAATTTCGCACGTGAAATTAACATGCCAGAGCGACGAATCAACACCAAGAATGCTAATTGGCGATGGTCAAGAAATGCAGTGTCGTGCCGCAATCTACAATGCCCCCTTCATCACCCATGGTCACCGCTTCTCCATCAACACCCACCTCATGGACATTGGCAACGACATAGATGTCATACTGGGATTGCCTGGGCTACAGTCTCTTGGAAACGTCACCTCGGACTTTGCCAACATGTCCCTCTCCTTCATTAACAATGGTCAACACTCTGTCATACCAGCTTCAAACAGTCATCAGTCCACCATATCAGTTCTAGGACTACCTTCCTTCTCACCAATGGTTAGCACGAACAGACTGCCCCGGCCCCCAGCAACTACATATGAAAACCGCCCCTGGCTTGCGTTTCGGCACGATGATGCACCGAGCAAAAAAGGTGTCATATCTCATTTTTAAGGACAAAAAATAAGATATATAAAAGCCTTATGTGCACCCTAGGATGTCGCACACATAAGTTGATAAATCTTAAATAGTACCAAATCAGAGTTTATTACATAGCGCACGGAATAGAACACATAGTCTTTGACAAAAATAAGACGTAACTATGATAACTCTTCAGAAGAAGCTCCACCACAGGGACACATCAACTGGTTGACACAAGCTAGTAGTCAGGTCAATAACTCTCACTCCAATCTTGATCTGTTACCCATCCGAGATTTTGCAAGAATTGAAATAAAACAAGTGTAAGTACATATGTACTTAGCAAGCATATACGGGGTTCATGAAGCTCAATAAAGGTTGACACGGTTTAACTGCATTAGCTTTTTAGTGGATTTCATATTTTAGCAATTAGCATCAAGGTAGTAGCAATTCCCATAACCATATGATCATGTGAACATGATTAAGAATATGATAGAAACAACATTAACATGTAGCACAATTTGAGTTGATGATCCATTCCACAAGAACCCCTTGGCTGCCTTAACCGTGGGCATGGATGATATATCAGTTTAACTCTGCACAGAGGTGTACACTTTCACTACGGGTCATGATTTCCAACCGCCTAGGTTTATAACTCCCAAACACTCAAAAACCACATAAAGCCACTCATAGGTTCATCTAACAAGTTAAGGCTGCAGGGTCATTGAATGTAGAAAACCCCTCTCCCACTATGGCACATCCCAGTTATAACACATAATGAAGAGGCAGCCCTATACCCAACTCGCAGATCCTCTAACTTGCTAGAAAAGGTCCTATGAATAACTAGAGCTAGAGCCATGTAGCCCCCACAGCTGTATGTTATGTCCTGGATGATCACTTATAGTTTGGATCTTATTGAAAATCATCTTTAAACATTAGTTGTATAGTCATTAATCAAGTTACAAGATCATGGTTATAAAGCACTAGCATAAACTACCCATATGCATCATCCCCAGTTATCAAGATAAACAGGTAATCAAAGCTAGGAAACTTTAACAGGGTAGCAAAAAGACACATGCATATGATTTTAGTGTGTATAGTGAATAGGTAACAAGGATGGTCCCAACTATACTTGCCTTGATCAAAACTCTCCTGTTGAACCTGCTGATCCTGGTTGTCAAAGAATTCTTGATCTCCAACGAATGGCTCACTCTCTAAACTTGATAAAAAATCAGCAACACACATGCATCGAATAATCATACATGAGCAAACAGATTGAGAAAAGCTAATAAAACCAATCTACACATCACTACGATCACACAGACGTAAAGATCATCAAAATCAAAGCTATAACGAGAAAATTGTAAATTTTACAAGTTTTCCTATTATAAAATAATAGATTAAAATAAATCTTGGTTTTCAAAGGCTGAAATAAATCTTACAGTGATACTAACATGTAGATTATAAAATTATGCACCTAACACAACTTGAACAGATCGAATCAGAATTAAAATGATGAAGTTATGATCAAAATAAGATCAGGGACTATACTACAAATAAACAGGATTTTTGAATTAAATAAATCTAGAAAAATAGGATTTTTAAATCTGGTAGGGACTCTTAAAAAAGTGCAGGGGTTTCTACAAAGTAGCTAGAGGAAGGGGTATCGGCCACTCTAGGCCGTTGGATCTGAGATTGACGGCTCAGATTAGAAGTTGAAGGGAGAGAGAGAGTTGCCCGCCGGAGAAGATGACCAACGCAGCGCTGGACATGGCCGGCGCCGAGGCTACTTGCTGGCGCTCATGGAAACCGGCCCTAGAGGCCACAATTCAACTTGGGACCTTGACAAAACGAGAGAGGAGCTCCGTGCGGACTCACCGGACGCAAAGATGAGATCGGAGATGGGTTGTGGATGGCGGATGGCTTGCGACGATGGCAATGGTGCTCCTACATGTTCGGCGAGACGGGATTAGCCAAACAGAGCAAGAAAAAGAGGGGAAAGGGGTCAGCGACTCTGTGAGATCATAACGGAGCTCGGAGACTTGCTCATGAAGACAATGGAGCGGCGAGATGACAAAACCGAAATCACAGGCAGCGGCTTAGGGTTTGCGGCTGCTTTGGAGCTCGGACGAGTGCGGTGCTGGTGCGAGGGTATTGGCGAAAGGCGAGGCTGCTCGTGGTGCCTGCTATTTTTGGGATGGGCTGTGTAGGTCGCACGCCAAGGCGAGGCATGGGCGGGGTGGGCTCGGCACCACTGTGTACTGCTCGGTCACGGCGAGAGGAAGAGGATGACTCCCGTGGGACCAACCTATCAGTGTGTTTGCACCAAAATTTGGACTGGTAGGCGCAAAGATGAAGCTTCTCATAGAAGACCGATGGAATCGGCTAAATGCTGATAACAGCTGAATAGTGGGGAATCGACTAAATCGAGGAGGATCGACTAACCGGAATCGGCTATCTGAGGATACACACGAGCCAAATTGACTCTGATCCGACAAGACGAAGGACGACGCATCAACTGCACGGGACTCTACAGGACGGAACAGTAGGTCCCAAGTTATCTAGATTAGATAGTTTTTGTGTCGTTTTCCTTATTTGCAAGTCGTATTAGGTTAGGATTTAGTCAAAGCCCAGGGTATAAATATGTAAGCCCTGACACCTTGTAAACTCTCAAAACATTCAATACAATTTTTTCGGCTCTAGCCACCAAACCCTTAGTTTCTAGGATCTTGGCGAGTTCTTCATCAAGCTAGGCTGCATCGTTCATTTGACCTCTGGTTTGCTGTAAGTACCGTCATGGTTTTTACTCTTGTTTGATAGGGCTGGTTCGACCTCCTATCAACCATTAGTATGGCCAAGGGGCTTGTGTTTATGCATGATTTGGCTGGCTCGACCTCTTATCTTTGCATTAGCACTTATCAACAGTTTATGTTATCGTTTGATAGGGCCGGTTCGACCTCCTATTGTATGCGTTAGCATAGGCTAGTTATCAACTCTATTAGGTTTGGCATCCTAATAGATTCACTAAGTTACCCATGGCCAGTTATCGGCTCTGCTAGATCTGGCAGTCTAGTAGATTCATTAAGTTACCAATGTTGTTAGTTTTTATTTGTTTATTTATTGCGACAACATCTTTTGCCCGATCAAGATTGATAGATTTGGCTTATATCCATTTAGATTTGATTATCATCAATGCTTATCATGTCTAATGTTATTGCTTTGATGATCGGTCTCGTGCTTGCATTAGCTAGATTTTGTCAATCTTGTTCGTGACATGTGCGCATTCTAGGGTATGAGTAGTTTTATGATAAGGCTTGTTAGTCTTTTCTAATCTTAGTTGGCTGCAACGGGTTAAGTCACCGATCTCACTAGATTGGATCAATTAGTAGGTTTTGTTTCAAAGCTATTTATACACCTAGTTCGTTTTCATGTCGGTATCGACAAAGTTAGACGATTCACCAGGAGCTTCACCCATGACATCGCATACCTGTTTTTGATTTAGACTAGCTGGTTTGTTGAGCTTGGTTAGTAGATTTGTTAGTTTTAATCTAGAATATTGTAGGTATGTCGTATTTTCTTTTACATGTTGTATTGATTAGATTGAATTGGCTAATGGCTATGCTCTCTTCATGTTCATTCAAATAGCCGATTTAACTAGTTCTTTACTTTTATAACACATATCATGAATGGTTTATGCTTTCTTTCACTTTAGTTATTTACACCATGCCATGATCGGTTATTTAATTCATGCATGTTTATTTACCAAACTTATTTACAAATGCATGTTGGATGTTGACTCTCTAGTCAATGCCCTGATTGAATCGGCTATTTAGCCATATATGAGGAACTGTCTAGAATCACACCGATAGGTTCCATGATTTGACTATTCTTTTCCACCTTGTCAATTTCAGGGTCAAATTGACTGGCACGCCTTGGACTCGATCAGCCGGATCGTTCTACTGGAGAAAGTCGTAGGGATGAGAGAGACGTTCATGCTCCGGTCTGTCTAGCTTGCGAGAGGCAGTTGGCATGAAGAGTCACATTTTTACACCAACACTCTTTTTGGCATGCCCAGTGGGATACACAATCATCAACAATGGCTCCAAAGAATTCAACTGATCTCAGCGTCAACAACATCCTCGACGTCACCATAGAAGAACTTAACAAAAAGCAGAAACAAACAATTCAGAAGGCTACTGATCAGCTAGTGCAGAAGTGCTTGTCTTGCTTTGGAAGAGTGCATGATGGCAAAGTCGTCCTGAAGTAGGCAATGCCTAGAATTTTAATGGCGGGAGAGACAGTCGCAGGAGATGACGAAGACAGGCGATTCTTGAAAGATCAGTTGAACAAGTTGGTCAATGAAGCTATTGCAAATCATCAAGCGTACTTTCTGCACATGTTCGGCAACATCATGAAGGACGTCTTTATTGGCTTTCCTGTTGATCAATTTAGACCAGCTTATTTCAATCTAAAGACTGCGTCAGGCACTGGTGGCGATGCACAGAATAATTCTAAGATCAATATGGCATCAACTTCTCATGGAGGTGTGAACAGCAGTGCTGCTCCTCATGCACAACAGCCGAAGGGTGGTCATCCACCTAATTTTGGTACAACTCCAAATGCACTAGCTTCGACTCATAAAATAGCTCCCTCAGTTGATAGGATCAGAAGAAGCATCAATTATCATGTGAATCAAGCTTTGGGAGGAGAAGCTGCTCAAGCCCTGGAGGATGATGATGAGCCACCAGTAGGTTTTGCCAATGTGTCAAGCTATAATCATTGGGAAATTCCTGCTTGTCCAAAGATTGGAGGATTTGCCGATCCCAATGATCAACTAGTCAAGAAACTTACTGAAGTGATGGAAAAGGAGTTTGGCATGAAGAGGAGTCACTCTAGATCATATAGCATGCCATATCCTGAGTGGTACAACCATCTAGAGCTCCCACGTGGTTACAGAATTCCAGAGTTCTCCAAGTTCACCGGGGAGGATAAAACCAGCACAATGGAGCACATAAGCAGGTATCTAGCTGAGTTAGGTGATGTTGTAGTCGAAGAAATCCATAGAGTCAGATTCTTTGCTTTGTCACTATCGGGACTAGCCTTCACTTGGTATTCATCTTTGCCCAAAAATTCTATCAATACTTGGGATGAATTAGAAAGTAAGTTTCATGCCTACTTCTTCAATGGGATTGTTGAGAAAGATATTGATGATTTGACCAACATCAAGATGAAGAACAATGAGTCAGGTCTTGACTTCATCCAGAGATTCAGGCAAACAAAGAGTTTGTGCTTTTCATTGAACCTGTCTGACAGCCAGTTGGTGAAATTGGCTATCCAAGAATGCAACCATACCTAAAGGAGAAGCTTGTTGGCATGAACTTTGACAATCTCGGAGCATTTGCACAAAGAGTGCCTACAGTTTCTGAGTATGCACAGCCACCATGCCAACAGAACCATTTCTAGAAGGCAGCTAATGTTGCTAGGTATTATAAAGCTTTAACTCAGTATGGCTCAGATGATGAAGCAAAAGCAGAGGACGTCGATCTTATTGAGTGGAATCTTGGAAAGAAGTGTGTTATTAGCCATCCATGGGGAAGAACATAAGAGAAGTTTGATTTTGATACCTCGAAGGCTGATAAAATATTTGATTATTTGCTGTGCAAAGGTCTTATGAAGGTGTTACATGAGCCACTCAGTCCAGAAGAAGTTAAAGGAAAGAAATACTACAAGGCTCATAATTCCACTACTCACTCCACCAATGAGTGCAATGTGTTCCAAAAGTAGATCCAGAAAGCCATTGAAACCAAGAAGTTAGCTTTTGATACTACTAGCAAGATGAAGGTTGATCAAGACCCCTTTGACACTGCAATGGCTGATGTTGTGCTTCCAAAAGGCAAAGCTAGAGTGCTGACTTCTGCTAGAGCGAGGGAGTCAGGATCAGTAGACACAAGACTGCAACTCACTGATGAAGAATATCAGGAGATCAAGAGAAGGCGTGAGAAGCAGAATAGCCGATTTGACCAGCCTGAGTCATCTGCATCGGCTAAAAGAAGACCACGTGTGACATCTCGTATTCTTTTGAACAAGTGGCAGAGGCAGTAAGAGAAGGACCGTAGGAGACAGTTTGAAGAACATGAACATTTGAGAATGCTTGAAGAAGAGAGGTATGAAAGAGAGCAAGCAGAATCACACTGGAATTGTCCTTTCTTTAGGCATTGCTAGAATGAAGGCTTGAGGTTGCCCACTAAAAGGAATCATCCTGAATGCAGTGATCAATATGGAGACTATCGGCAATCTCAAACCAACCATTGGTCTATTCATGATAGACTTGGACAGCCCATAGAGGATCGGCACATAAATAAATGCAGACTTCATGATCATTGTGATGCTTATGATAAAGATATAGAAGAAGTGCAGCATGTTTGGCAAGCAAACCAATGGTGCCCTAGTGGTCTCTCTAGGAGTCAAAAAAGAAGAGTTCAACGCTTGAGGGAGACTGAGATCAAGCTGAAGAAAGCAAAGAAGGCGCAGGTCTGGAAGGCCAAGAAAACAGCCGATTCAGACAAATCGGCTCCTATTGGGATGTTGTGTATTTTGCCTACCGAATTCAGAGCGTCAAGAGAACAAGAGGTTTACTCCGATTTTGATGAATCAGAATATGAAGAAATAGCTGCTTATTTGGCTCTTACTTCTCAAGCAGTGTTTGACAAGCCAATGCGTTGTCACCATCTGAAGGCTCTATATGTCAAAGGACTAGTTGATGGAAAACCCATGAGTAAGATGCTTGTGGATGGAGGTGCTGCGGTCAACCTTATTCCTTACTCAACATTCAGAAAGTTAGGCAAGACTCCTAAAGATTTGATCAAGATAGACATGCAGCTAAGAGATTTTAGAGAAAATATGTCTAACACTTGGGGGCAATAAGTGTTGAGTTGGCAATTGGCAACAAAACATTGATCACTACGTTCTTCGTTATTGATGGAAAAGGGTTCTATAGTCTACTCCTTGGAAGAGATTGGATTCAAGCCAATTGTTGCATACCTTCAACTATGCACCAACATATAATCCAATGGATCGACAACGACATTGAGGTTGTGCCCGCAGACGATTCCATCAACATCTCCTCTGTTGATCATGTTTATTGGGACCTAGAAAGCTTTGAGTGCTTCTATGAAAAAGAGTTTCATGGAGATTTCATCTCAATCAACGATGAAGATCAATAGCTAGCTCAGGCCGTCGACTCCGAAAGTATCTTTTAGGGAAGCATTAAAGTTGTAAATAGCCGATACAAACAGACAATGCAGCCAGATATTATTAAGCTATCAATTCAAGGTAGTTTAGAATATCTAGAGGCAATCGGCTTATTTTCTAAATTAAAGGATAGGTCATCAAACAGAGTATCAAATGTAATAGCCGATACATTAGTATTGCCTTCAGTGTAAAAACAGAGTGTTGGTAATAGCCGATGTGACAGACATCGCCTTTAGAGCAAAAATAAAACAAAACACAATGTTTTATTGAAAGACATGAGTAGTTCTGATCTAATTCAAGAGACATGCTGCAAAAGTTGTTCATTTATTTACACAAATTTCCAACAAAAGATGAAGTTTTTGCAAAAGACTACACCATACTACATGTCTACTGTGGGAGCCTGCCGATGACATAGTGCATTGAAGCTACATGGGCGATAGCTTCTGCTGCTGCCTCAAAGTGCTCGGAGTTAGCAATGTGTGAGCTTGAACGATGGCAAGAGCAAAAGAAGCGCCCATGATGACACCTTGATTGGCCACTTCATGCACCCTGGCGTGGACGGTCTCCAACCCCTGGGCGATGGTCTCCCCAGGAGCGTGCACAGCAGCAGTGGCAGCGTTCCCGGCAAGCTAGAGCTCCTCAAAATGCCTCGTGAGATCTGAGGAACCAAACAAGAGGGTTAATCATCAAAACATAGCAAGAACCAATGGCTAAAGACATTATACTCACCCACGACACGAGCATTGGCAGTGATTTGCCGATTGATGGCTGTCTCAACCCTCTGCTCAGCTGTCAGGAGAGCAGCCTGGAAGTCAGCAAGGATACTCTGCATACGAGCCAGCTCCTTGATGGTCTCATCGTAGCGCACCTCCATCTCTTTCTGCTCCCGATAGATACGATCATACAGTGCTGCGGATACTTTAGCAAACCCCATGGAAGATTCCGACCCCGTGGTAGAATCATCCAACCCCGTTGGGAGGATGGCAGCAGCATTGGATGGATCCTCGTCATCCATCCTGAGGAGCAAGAGATTAGATTTCAAAGCAAAAGATTGATCGATGAAGAGTGGATTACCTGGCGCAAGGGTGAACAACGTGGTGAGAGGTCACCTCCTCTTCCACTATGGGGCACTTACCGAGGTCATGACCTGCCATGGATACTGCCTGAAGGTTGGGGTTTTCTTGGAAGAATAAAAGGTTTTTGCCGGTTCGAAGATGGAGAGGACAGAGGTTGCGCACCAATTGCAATATATGAGTTTATAGCCCATGGGGGCACGTATCAAAATGAATCGGCAGCCTACCATTAATTATGACGTTGTACAGGCAGGTAATCGAGTGGCCGGTCAAATCAACTCCAAACGTTTTCTCGAAAGACCTGTTATTTTGTACTATTCGGTCAATCGGAGAAACGAATCAGAATGAACGATCGGCTAAAAGGGCCATCTATCAGTGTCTGAATCAGGAATCCATAGATCGGCTAAATACAGAATACAGAGTAGCATTAGCAGACAACATCAAAAATTTAGAATATTCTGAGATTGTTACAAGAATGCTCAACTATTGTTCAAAGAAGTTTTTCAATGCATCAAAGGCATTCTTACTGGCAGAATCAGTTTGGGCTAATAATGCTTCATCATCAGCCAAAGATGCAGAGAGAGTCTTCAGGTTCTTCATGATTCGTCTGCTTGTTTGAACCGATTTGGCCAACTCCTTCCTCATTAGCTTCAAGTTGTCTGTGATTGGGGCTAAGGCTAATTCTTTTTTATTTATAGCAGCATTTACCTCCTGAAGCTCTTTTTCTAGTTTAGCTTTTCTGGCCTGGAGGGTAGCAAGATTGGGCCTTATATCTTCTACAGATTTCTGAAGGTCTTCTAGAGAAGAGCTCAAGGCTTTGACATTTTCCACATTTAAGGCTTTCTTTGCTATCAAAGTGGTGTGCTCCTGAATGATGTCCTGAGCCTTCTTTATTCTTGGAGCTTTGATATTAATATTAGAGATCTTAGAAAGTGGCCCTAGAAGATTTGAAGGGAGAAAATCCTTAACCTCTCCAATAACTTGACTGATGACCTAGGAGTTCTGAATTAGATCTGTTGTACTTTGAAGGAAAGGCAGAGTATCTCTCAATTGATCCAATAATGATGCAGTTGGGATGTCTTCCTCAAAAAGGAGGGAAGAAACTTCTTCATCAAAGTGTTTGGAGATGTCTATACCATAGTCTGGTAATGAAGAAGATGGGGCCTGATACAATTCTAGTATCAGTAAAGGGATGGTTTCAATAATCTAAAAGAAGATTTTAAAAAAATTACCTTTTTATGAGGAATAGCCAATGATGCTTCAACAGTCTTGGGCTCAGCTTATCATGAGTCATGTGATCAACAGATGGTGGAGGATCGATATTTTCAGGTGATGTATCTTTAGACCCTGAAATGAATCATCAGGAAAGCCAAGATTCAAACAAAATAACATATTGAAAGGGCCTTACCCTCAGATTGATCTTCGCTTGAAGAGTTGATGGCTTGAGAAGCAAGGAGATCTATTCTAGGGGATTCAGTGCTGTTACTCTGTTTCAAATTTCAGTCAGAATAAGCCATTGCAAAGGGATTTAGATATTGCACAGGTTTTACCTTTCTCCCTGGGGACCTATCGTCCGTTTCCAAAGTTTTTGGCTGAATCTGAGGAATTGAAGAATTATACTATAGGAATAGTATCATCATTTTGAATTGCCTGAAAGAAGAATTATAAATAAGCTAGTTTTTAGTAATCTGAAAGGAGAGAATTGGCTATACCTTAGATGATTTGGTCTTCCTTTTCTTGGTTTCGCCTGAGGTGCCTCCAGCAGCTGGCGCCTATCCTTTTCTTAGACTAAAGTTGGGCAGCATAAGTATTCATGAAGGTTTTCAAGGAAGGAGCACGGAGCCTAATCTTATCCTTGGGCAAGGAATTAAGTAAATCATAGGTCTTTTCTTCCTGTCAGTGGTAGGGACTTCCAATGATTCATCCTGATGCAAAGTAAATGTTAATTTGTGAAAGCATATCAAGGATGAGTAGAGGCAAGAAAACTCACCTCTCCCTCGGATTCATAGATTAGATCCAATTCCTTGCATATTGGGTGGACATCCTTACAGAACAAATGTGCCTTCCATTCAGCCTTCCATTCATTCCACCATCCATCAAAAGAGAGATGAGTGTCTTTGACCTTTATCCATTGGTGGATGTTATATGTTGAAAATTCTGACCCAAGATTAAAGACCTTCATTGCTTCCAAGGCATTATTAAGTATTTCTCTTGGTTTGAGCCTGTTTGCAAAGAAGAGGAAAGGAGGAAGTTGTCTAAGACCGAATTGTCGGGCTAAAAAGCTTGGGTTGTAGAATTCATAGGAAGGAGATGTTTCAGGGTCATTTCGAATCTTGCTTCGGCCATGTCTGAAATTTACAGGGAGGGCATAGGGTTTGATGAAGCAATTGAAAATGCTTGTGGCTACATCATCCAGCTCTTCAGTTTCAAATCTAAAATTTACTGGCAGGTGCAGGTTGTTGTCCTGATCCTCAATATATGGTAGCCAGATCAGAAATTCTTCAGCAAAGCCTCTATAGAACAGTTTGAAGAATTTTACCCTAGAAAAATCAATAGAATAAGAAGAAGCTGCTTCACCATAGTTTGTGCATCCTCTTTTCCTTACATTGGACTTCTTAGAGCATTCTAGATGATCAAAGCTAGGGAAAGATAGTCCTCTGAGATCAGGCCTCACAAATTTGTACATATACAGATTCAGTCAGAGCTGGAGCAACCACCAAGGACCAGGAACAAGACCAACCTTTTCATTTTTCAAAAGCTTTGCTGACACCCTGTTCATCATGCTGTAGAAAGCACCCAGAAACAATTTTCCCATCTAGATTTTATCCCCAGCAGATAGTTTCTCTGCCAAAGCTTTGTTGTTAAAGGTTGGTCCAAGGGCTATTCCACAGAAGAAGAATTTTCAAGCCACATGTTCAGGAAGGCAATGTGTTCTTTCTCATCCACAGAGGTGGTGGTCTTCAAGAAGTGCTTAATATAGACAGGCCAGGACTTCAGCTTAGAAATTTTGCCTAGGGATTTATGACTTTTACTCAAGAAATCATGGATTAACTGAACCAATGATTTTTAATCCAGTCAGCATGAAGACATCAGCTAGCGTGATTGTCATTGGTCCATGACCAAATATGAAAGCATTGGCAGAATTGGACCAAAAATATGACATAGTTGTTAGCATGGACTCATTCTTCTCCATGTCTGAAAGAGAAAGATTGACGCAATGATGAATCTCTACATCTACCCAAGTTTTCCCCCTTTTCTCTCTGACCCTTAGGAGCCAGTCCTGCCATCCAACTAGAATGTGAGGCCAGTTCCTAAAAGCATTAATCCACGAATTGGCACCGACAATAGAAGCTTTGAATGGTATTTGTTGAGTTCCTTCAGTGATAAAATCAATTGGATCTCTGCTACCCATGGGACCCAAATAATAAGTATGAGGTGAGCTAGGTATAAGCAATTTGTTGCGGGACTCCTATAAAAGTCAAAATTAAGTGACTAGATCAAGAGTCCAAGGATTTAAAAATAGGAATATAGCGTTACCGATGGGATGAAGCTTGGAGTTGCCATCCGAAGGTCAAGGATTGAAGTCGCCATTGAAGGAAGCTCTTGATTAGGGTTGGAGCTCAGTGCCGCAGAGTATTCAAGATGAAGATTTGGGAGGCGATTGAGGATTAAAGTCAGGAATTTTGGAATAAAACTAATTTTATCCCAAAATTAGGGGGCATGTGTTTGCACCAAAATTTGGACTGGTAGGCGCAAAGATGAAGTTTCTCGTAGAAGACACGGATGGAATTGGCTAAATGCTAATAACAGCCAAATAGTGGGGAATCAACTAAATCGAGGAGGATCGGCTAACCAGAATCGGCTACCTGAGGATACATGCGGGCCAAATCGACTCCGATCCGACAGGACGAAGGACGGCGCATTAACTGCACGTGACTCTACAGGACGGAATGGTAGGGCCGAAGTTATCTAGATTAGACAGTTTTTGAGTCGTTTTCCTTATTTGCAAGTCGTATTAGGTTAGGACTTAGTAAAAGCCTAGGGTATAAATATATAAGCCCTGACACCTTGTAAACTCTCTCGACATTAAATACAATCTTTTCGGCTCCGGCCACCAAACCCTTAGTTTCTAGGATCTCGGAGAGTTCTTCATCAAGCTATGCTACATCATTCGTTCGACCTCTGGTTTGTTGTAAGTACCATCATGGCTTTTACTCTTGTTTGATAGGGCCGGTTCGATCTCCTATTGACCAACAGTATGGCCAAGGGGCTTGTGTTTATGCATGATTTGGCTGGCTTGACCTCTTATCTTTGCATTAGCACTTGTCAATAGTTTATGTTATCATTTGATAGGGCCGGTTCGACCTCCTATTGTATGCGTTAGCATAGGCTAGTTATCGGCTCTATTAGGTTTGGCATCCTAATAGATTCATTAAGTTACCTGTGGCCAGTTATCGGCTCTGCTAGATCTTAGTAGATTCATTAAGTTACCGATGTTGTTAGTTTTTATTTGTTTATTTATTGCGACAACATCTTTTGCCCGATCAAGATTGATAGTTTTGGCTTATATCTGTTTAGATTCGATTATCATCAATGCTTATCATGTTTAATCTTATTGCTTTGATGATCGGTCTCATGCTTGCATTAGCTAAATTTTATCAATCTTGTTCGTGACATGTGCGCGTTCTAGGGTATGAGTAGTTTTTTGATAAAGCTTGTTAGTCTTTTCTAATCTTAGTTGGCTGCAATGGCTTAAGTCACCGATCTCACTAGATTGGATCAATTAGTAGGTTTTGTTTTAAAGTTGTTTATACACCTAGTTCATTCTCATGTCGGTATCGGCAAAGTTAGCCGATTCACGAGGAGCTTCACCGTGACATTGCATACATGTTGTTGATTTAAACTAGCTTGTCTATTGAGCTTGCTTAGTAGATCTGTTAGTTTTAATCTAGAATATTATACCCATGTTGGATTTTCTTTTACATGTTGTATTGAATAGATTGAATCGGCTAATGGCTCTGCTCTCTTCATGTTCATTCAAATAGCCGATTTAACTAGTTCTTTACTTTTATAACACATATCATGAATGGTTTATGCTTTCTTTCACTTTATTATTTACACCATGCCATGATCGGTTATTTAATTCATGCATATTTATTTACCGAACTTATTTACAAATGCATGTTGGATGTTGACTCTCTAGTCAATGCCCTGATTAAATCGGCTATTTAGCCATATCTGAGGAACTGTCTGGAATCACAACGGTAGGTTCCATGATTTGACTATTCTTTTCTACCTTGTCAATTTCAGGGTCAAATTGACTCGCATGCCTTGGACTCGATCGACCGGATCATTCTGCTGGAGAAAGTCACGGGGATCGGAGAGACGTTCACGCTCCGGTCTATCTGGCTTGCGAGAGGCAGTTGGCGTGAAGAGTCACATTTTTACGCCAACACAGTGACACAAGGCGCGGGACCCGCACATCTGGCGGACATAGAGAGAGGGAGGCGGCCTACGGCTTGCCTGCTGCTAGCTGGGCCGACCGACGGGCCAGATATAGGAGTTGGCCTTCGGGCCAAGGGAAGGAGGAGATAGGCCGAGTGGGCCAGATAGGAGAAAGGAGAGAGAGCAGGGCGAGCTGGCTGCTCGGGCCAGAATGGAGAGAAGGGTGAGGGAGGGAAAAGAAATCCTTTTCTTTTTATTTGAACTATTTTGCAAATAGATTTTTAAATAGATTTTGAAATTCAAATCAAACTCAACAAAATCCAAACATCACAACAAAAAAAATATGCAGCAACATGATTGCACAAACATGCTTCTTAGCCTATAATTGATTTTTATTTTTATAAAAAATATTATTTCCTATGTTTAATGCTTCACACAAATGCATAAATCAATCAATTTAGCTATTTTAAAAGCATGTAAATTTTAGGGTGTTATAATTCTACCCCTTAAAAGAATCTCGTCCTCGAGATTGGGCTAGACTTCCTCCAACAACTGCAGATAAGTCTGGCATACCAGGCAAATCACTCAAAAAACATCTGAAAACTTACCCACGACACATCCTCGAGCATCATGCAACTGACTCACTGTGGCCATTGGTGGAACTTGCACTGCTACATCAACACTAATTCTGTCTCCCTTTGATATTGTCAGGAGTACCACTTTTTCCTTACGCTGAATTACTTCTCGGTGTTCTTTCATCCAATCCATACCCAGAATCAAATCAATACCAGAGCTCCTCAGCACAATAGGATTAATTTTAGAATCTACCCCCTTTAAAGAGAGACTTGCGGAGGGGGAACTATAAGAAGTTGGTATGGTTCCTCCCGGTGAGTTCACTATCATCTGATGTTTCATGGCAACTAATGGTATGCTATGATTTCTAACAAAGGCTTGAGAGATAAAGGTATGCAAAGCTCCAGAATCAAAAAGAATAGTAGCAGAGATTGAGTTGATGTTGAACGTACCCAACATAACTTCTGATGCTCCCTGAGCAGTGTGTTGAGATTCAAATCAAACTCAACAAAATCTAAACTTCACAACAACAAAAAATATGCAGCAGCATGATTGCACAAACATGCTTCTTGGCGTACAATTTATTTTTATTTTTATAAAAATTATTATTTCCTATGTTTAATGCTTCACACAAATGCATAACTAAATCAATTTAGCTATTTTAAAAGCATGCAAATTTTAGGGTGTTACAAAAGAGGGAGCCCTATAACAAGTATAACTACAGCCTAGCTACTTTACCAAGAAATTGGGCTGATCTCGGGCCAAGAGGAGGACGACAGCATCATGGGCCGCGACTAGGGAAACTCGCAACAGGAGAAGGGGCCAGGCCGCCGCCTCCCCCACGCGCACATGCGCCGGGCGCCGCCGCCGCCGTCGTCGTCGCTTCGCCACGTCAGCCTTCCATCAATAAGGTATTTTCTATAATTAGGGGATATAAAATAAAGAAAGAGAATATCCGCAGGAATTCTCTAGGATAGCTTAGAGTCTAAGCAAGGCCAATAGGGCTATAAATACTCCTCAATTGTAATCAGGTCAACTCAATAATAGAAGGGGTAATTCCCATCTATCTCTTTCCCTCTCTAGCCGCTGCCCCCTCCTCTCCCTCGCGCCACGACGCTCCTCCGTCGCATCGCCGCCGCCCCCAGGCCACACCCAGGGCTGCCACGTGCCCCCCTGTGCACGTCTTGTTATAACATGTATTCTCGTCGGGATCTAATTCTCAATGAGCTTAATGCTATAAGTTTGACCAAGGGTGATTGGGGTGGATGTGGCGAGGAAGATCATCTCTGGTCCATGCTACCACATGACAAGTAAGCCTTCATCATCACCATCCTCCACAACATAGAGGGCTTGAGCACCAAAACATTGATGTCACATACGATGAGCATAAATACAAAGAAAAAGGGCAAACAAATTGAATCATCTTCAAGCTTAAGTTCAAGTGAGGACCATAATGAAGAAGATGATCAAGATGAAACTTCCACCTCCTCTGACGATGATGAAGAAGTTATTCAACATATATCTGACGATGTCGTTGTTGTAGATTCATGCACCGATGATTATGCAATGGGCATTGAGGTGCTTAAGCAAGAAGTGGATCGTCTCACCAAGGACCTGATTATGTTGGTGGTGGCACAAGTCATGAAGTACCCGCCTGCACTCGCTCTGGTTTATAGGCTAAGCTGGTAGCCGAATCATGTTGCTTCGTTGGTGTTGTTATTGTCGTTATCTTTATTTTTGTTGTCATCGTCATTGTGTCAAGTGTTGTAATCTTGCTCTCTCCCTCTCATGTACTCTCTGAACTTCGGGGTCGCCCTTGATGTAAACTTTCAAGTTACGGGTACCCCAGACCACTCCCCCGGGATCTGTGGCAATGAAAAAGGTGGGGACTGTTCAGGGGGGGGGGGGGGGGGGGGGGGGGGGGGGGGGGGAGACACGCACAAAGAGTGAGCAAGCCCGTCAGGGTTACTGTCAAGGGCATGAAGAAGTTGGATGAGAGGAACCGGGTGTGCTACACTTGTTACAAGGAAGGTCACAAGTCCTATGAGTACAAGGTAAGAAGGAAGAGAACCAAAAAACAAGCTCCCTCAACACCTACACCAATTCAGTTTCAAGAAGGCCACCCCGATCAGATCACTGGAGAAATACAATGCCTGTCACGTCAGCTAGCCATTTGAAGCTAGTCATTGTCGATATTGCGGACTTTTCCTCTGAACCTTCTGTAGAAACCTTCTAAACCTTCTGTAGAAACTCTTAGGCCACACTTTTTCTTCCAGTGTTGCCCTTGTAGACATCGAAGAATTTCAATGGGTGTTGAAACCTTCGACAAAACTATCACCTATTTCGATTTGCGATAGGCTAAGTTTAACACCCCATTGGAAATTGACATGCGGAAATTGCAATTTGCGATAGGCTAGAGTTAGATCAGTTCATCAGTGGTAGTTGGTGGGCCCACAAACCCAACTGGTTTGCTCTACAGTGACGCCTGTACCACATTTCTTAGCAACGATTATTATTTTAGGTAACATGTCCTCAGTTTATTTTAGGTAACATTACAGACCGAATCTACTACAGTAACTTGTGAACTGCGAAGTCTGATGCACGTCTCTGGCACAACCAGTAGTAATACTTCTGTTTCACAGGTTGCTCGAGTCAAAACTAAAAAATCCCTTCTCTTTCAAGCTTTCAATTGTCTCCTTGACGCCAGTCTCCACTGGAACTAACTCAATGCCCAGTCTTCTGATCTTCTCCTTTGATACTTGGTAGGTTGGGACAAATGGCTTGTCATCTGCACACCTGCCAAGAGGAACATACTCTTAGTTTCTTATTTGTTCTATGAACTAATATGTTTAAGTAATATTCTATTCATTCTGATAACACTGCTTGAGGAACATCAACCCGTGACACAGCTGACAAAGTGATGATGCTTTTATAATATCACGATGGTCTGAAGTCATAGGAAAACACTTATCCCTAAAGATATTTAACGAGAAAAAACACAGGAAAGTGGCTTGTTCCTAACAAACGATATATATACATTGCATTGATTCGTCTAGGTAGCTGAAATGTAGGGTCTTTAACGGGTAAGTTAAGAGAGCTAGTCGATACAGCAATTAGGAGGCGTGTAAATATTCTATGCATTCAGGAGACTAAATGAAAGGGCCAGAAGGCGAAGGAGGTGGAGGATACTGGCTACAAACTTTGGTACACGGGGACAACATCGGGTAGGAATGGTGTAGGCATCTTGATCGATAGGAGCCTTAAGGATGGAGTAGTTGAGGTGCGGAGGCAAGGCGACCGGATTATCCTAGTCCGGTTGGTAGTTGGAGATTTGGCTCTGAATGTGATCAGTGTCTATGCCCCACAGGTAGGTCTTTGCGAGAGCACCAAGAGGCAGTTTTGGGAAGACCTCGATAGCATGGTTAGTATTGTGCCTATCAGCGAGAAACTCTTCATAGGAGGAGACCTCAACGGCCATGTGGGTGCGACTAATGTAGGTTTCGAGCGGGTGCATGGGGGTTTCGGGTATGGTAGTAGAAATCAAGAGGGGGGGGATGTTTTGAACTTCGCGTTGGCCTACGATTTGTTGATAGTGAACACCGTCTTTAAAAAGAGGGAATCCCATCTAGTGACCTTTCGTAGCGGACAACACCTGAGCCAGATCGACTTTATCCTTGCAAGGAGGGGGATAGACGTGCTTGCTTAGATTGTAAGGTGTTACCTGGGGAGTGTGTTGTCCCTCAACACAAGCTTGTGCTGGCGGATTTTCGCTTTCGGGTACGTGTCCATGGGACAATCGGGCTAAGATTGCAAGAACAAAATGGTGGAAGCTTAGGGGGAAGCAGCGCAAACATTTAAGGAGAGGATGCTAGATGAGGGGCCGTGGGAAGAAGGAGAAGATGCAGATGACATGTGGCTAAAGATGGCAACATGTGTTCGGAAGGTGGCTTCGGATGTGTTTGGAGTGAGTAGGGGAGGCAAACGGGAAGCGAAAGACACCTGATGGTGGAATGACGAGGTGCAAAGGGCTATTAGGGAGAAGGAGTGGTTCAAGCGCCTTCATCATGACAAGAGTGCAGCCAACATTGAGGGCTATAAAATAGCGAAGACGGCTGCAAAACGAGCGGTGAGTGTAGCAAAAGGTCAGGCATATGATGACCTTTATCAGCGACTAGGCACGAAGGAAGGGGAGAAGGACATAGGATGGCTAGAATCCGCGAGAGGAAGACGAGGGACATCAACCAAATCAAATGCATCAAGGATGGGACGGATCAACTTTTGGTGAGGAATGAGGAGATCAAGGACAGGTGGAGAGAGTACTTTGACAAGTTGTTTAATGGGGAGAATGAGGGTCCTACCTTGGAGTTAGATGACTCATTTGACGATACCAACAGACGTTTCGTGAGGAGATTTCAAGAGGCAGAGATCGGGGAGGCTTTGAAGAGGATGAAGGGAGGTAAAGCGATGGGCCCTGACGGTATCCCCATTGAGGTGTGGAGATGCCTAGGTGCCAGAGCGATAGTATGGCTAACTAAGCTTTTTAACCTCATTTTTCGGTCAAACAAGATGCCTGAAGAATGGAGGTGAAGTATATTAGTACCGATCTTCAAGAAAGGGAGATGTTCAAAGTTGTACTAATTATCGTGGGATTGAGTTGATGAGCCATACGATGAAGCTCTGGGAGAGGGTTATCGAGCATCGCCTAAGAAGAGTGACAAGTGTGACCCAAAACCAATTTGGGTTTATGCCTGGTAGGTCGACCATGGAGGCAATTTTCTTATTACGATAGTTGATGGAGATGTATAGAGAGCAGAAGAAGAAATTGCACATGGTCTTTATTGACCTCGAGAAGGCATATGACAAAGTACCGAGAAATATCATGTGGTGGGCCTTGGAAAAGCACAAAGTCCCAACTAAGTACATCACCCTCATCAAGGATATGTACAGGGATGTGGTGACGTGTGTTCGAACATGTGATACATGTGATAGCGATACCAGTGACTTTCCAATTAAAATAGGACTACGTCAAGGGTCGGCATTGAGCCCTTATTTATTTGCTTTGGTGATAGATGAGGTCACAAGGGACATACAAGGTAATATCCCTTGGTGTATGCTCTTTGCTGATGATGTGGTGCTAGTGGATGAGACTAGGGCAGGGGTTAATAGGAAGTTACTAGTATGGAGGCACACGTTACAGTCGAAAGGGTTTAGGCTTAGTAGGACCAAGACCGAGTACATGAGGTGCGATTTCAGCGCGACTAGGAATGAGGAGGGAGACGTTAGCCTCGATGGGCAAGTGGTGGCCAAGAAGGATATTTTTCGGTATTTAGGATCGATGCTACAAAAGGATGGCGACATTGATGAAGATGTTAGGCATAGAATTTCAGCCGGTTGGTTGAAATGGCGTCAAGCTTTAGGCGTCTTCTGTGACAGAAGGGTGCCTCAGAAGTTAAAAGGTAAGTTTTATAGGACAGTGATTCGTCCGGCGATGTTATACGGTGCTGAATGTTGGCCTACAAAAAGACGACATATCCAGCAATTGAGTGTAGCAGAGATGCGTATGTTACGATGGTGTTGTGGGCACACAAGGAGGGATAGAGTCCGGAACGACGATATTCGGGATAGGGTTGGGGTGGCACCAATTGAGAAAAAATTGATTCAACACCGGTTGAGATGGTTTGGTCATGTCCAACGAAGGCCTCGTGAGGCACCGGTGCGTAGTGGGGTTCTAAAGCGGGTCGATAATGTAAAGAGAGGTAGAGGTCGACCTAAACTGACTTGGAACGAGTCGGTCAAGAGAGACCTTAAGGAGTGGAATATCTCTAAGGATTTAGCTATGGATAGAAGCGCTTGGAGACTAGCAATTAACGTGCCTGAACCGTAATCTTTTTTCTTGTATCTTTTATATGTTCTTTGTTTTATGTCTCTTTTGGGTTTCATCTCTAGCCTACCCGAACTTGCTTGGGACAAAAGGCTATGTTGTTGTTATTGTTGCTGCATTTGTGAATAAGAGGCATCACATTTGATAATGATTGAAATAATATAAAAACTTACTTTTCCGGAAGACGAATGGCAGGATACATCTTGCTGATGATGTTGACTAGTTCTGAGTAGTGAACAACTCTATCCACCATGCAATACCTTCCATTTGCCGAGGGAACCTCGAATGCAAGGATATGGGCCAGGGCAACATCTTTGACATTAACCCATCCAAGGCTCAAATTGGGATATGTAGAAGACCCTGCAATAATATGAAATCGATGAACTTTCAAAAGATAAAATGAAAATGATGTGTTTGCTGCCCCGATGAATCAAGAAAAAACAATGCAAGGACATTAGGGAAGGTGCCATGAGCAAAGTAGTTGTAAGCAAAGTCGCATAACAGTTATCATAGACCTGTTGATCTACGGAGTAACACATTAAAAGCCGACATAGCCGACATATCTACAAATTCACATAGCCTCGGAGAATGATCTTACATTTTATTTGACCCGTGGCTTGAGGACACATCATTATTAATAGAATGACAGACTTGACAGTAAATTTTCCAAAGTATCTCCAAGGTTTGCAGCAAAAGGCACAAAATCTGTGAACTAGAATACACAACTTGTACTAAGCACAAGCATCCTGTGTCCCTACTGTCCTTACAGGTATTTGAACAAACAGCAAAACCAAAATGAATGTTGTTGCTATAATTTATACTCTACAAACAGGTCAGCTTTAAAGTTAATTGGACAAACATCATACCATTGATCAAATTCAGGATTGCTTCAGCACTTGTATTTAGTGTAGGCTGCAGCAGGGGACCAATAACCATCGCTGGGTTTATAGTAACAATTTCAAACCCATTATCCCTTGAAAACTTCCAAGCAGCCTGTTCTGCGAGTGTCTTGGACAAAACATACCATGCCTGCCAAAGAATGTAGGCTTAGAAAATAAACTAATAATGATAAAACAAATAACAAGATAGCTTGAGCATTGATATAAGACAATGACATCAAACTTTGCTGAATGTTCAATAATCAATAGCCAATCAGACTTACAAATGTTGGATGGGCTCTTTCTTAAGGTTGCACTACTAGCCAGAATTGGATTTGAATATATATTCAAATTAAGCAATAATTATGTAATGATAATGAAAAATGAGAAGACTAACACCAATTAAGTAGGATCAGTAGTGAAGCAGTTCAGCATTCATAAGAAATTGTGATTGGTTGTTTACATTAGTCTTATCCTATATTAGGCCTCAAGTAGCACAACAACCAGAGACAGCAAAGTTTTGTGCAGCGTGTTGTTATTTGGTAGTTCGACACATGCAAGTTGCATTTAGTAATGTTATGTTTTGTTTCTTACATTGTATTACAAGTAATCACCCTCCTTATGTTCTACCAGAGGTAAGGGAGGCAAGGAAATTCTAATTTTGTGAACCCCATTGGGTAACCAAATTTGGCTTACTGGCTATTGCAGCCTTAGGTCTCTTTGAACACTATGGAAGCCTACATATAGGCCTCTGCAGGCAACCTAACACTAGTAAGCTGCACTGCACAAGTCTGGATACATGCTAATGCCTTATACTGAACTATTTAGTCTCTACACAATCTTGTGAGGCTACCGCATAATATGACCAATTCACTGAAACTAATTAAAATCAAACAAGATTGAAATACAAATAGAGCAAGATATTCAATGAGTTTTAATCTAACTCATGGTTCATCCATCATGCGCTTTGTTGGTGTCAAAGTGAATAATATGCTGAAACTAAGTAACAATCATAAAACAATGAAGCCATCAGCCCTTTATCATATGAAACAAAATGATGCAATTACTGGTCATGGTGTACTGGACAATATACATCTCTGCTAAAATCTACAAAATGCCCATGGGCTACATAACCAGAATAAACAATAGAATACCATTTAAAGCAGTTATTTTAAATGAACAAGGTAAACATATTCTAAAGAACTTCGTCAAAAAAAAAACATATTCTAAATAATAAGGTATGTTAATATGAAAGCAAACAAGGGCATCGAAGTATGCAGGTTTCAGATAATTGGACATATAAATGAACCAGAATTAGCAAAATATATCATAATAGTTGCTACTCCACCATGTGTGCTGAACAACCAAAATACAACCAATAATACAAAAGCTATATGAGGAAATAATTATTTATGGTAGAAAGGAGGAACAATACCTGATTCTTTTCACAAATTTGTGGATCAGAAAACCAAGTCTCGTCAACCGTGACCTCAGGAGTCCTTGGCTTCTCGTTGTAGGAAACAGCAGCCATAGATGATGTTACAATCACTTTCTTAATAGAAGCTTTCTTGCATGAACCAAGAACATTGAGTGTTCCCTTAACTGCTGGGTCAAGTAACTCAGCCTGAACAGAGATACAGATAAAATAATGAATCATATAACTCCTTACATAACTATTAAAAATTTGTCGGGCAGTTAAAGGTAATACGTGGATCCAACTTCAACAAGGTGAAATCAGTAGATAGGTAGATGTTGGCACATGTCAATTGTAATATGTCTGTTCAAAACTTGTAAATCCTGATTTGTAATTTAATAATCCTCTGTTTAGAATCCTTATGACTTTACTTGAATCATTATTTCAGATTTTGACTTACAGAAAAATAAAATAAAAGTAGGGCTTAGAAACATAATCATAGCATAAACAAGTTGGTCTAGGTTTGGCATGATGGTCATGGACTAATCACTAAGAGGAATGTTGGGATTAAAAAGTGACCCTATCCGATAAGGAATACTAAGAAAAGTGCGCAGTGAAGTAGAATGCCCCAACATATCAGCCAAGGGAATGGCTGAATGCAAAACCCTGAAGGGCATGTCAGTTACTAGGTGCAAATAATAAACCGATGGGAAGTAGAGAAGCTTGACACACATGAATACTCTATGCCTTCAAGACAACATGCATCTTGAAGCTGAAAAACTGTCAATGTGTGATAAATATTGTTTCGATCAAGTTTTCATTAAACAAACCTTAGGATCCTTGACATTGTGATAGAAGGGAGAGGCAGTATGGAACACGGTGTCGCATCCTTGGACTGCAGCGTCAAAAGAGCCCTCTTCTAGCAGGCTAGCTTTAACTAAGTGCAGCCTATCCTTAGCCCCATCCAGCGCAGTCAGGTGCAACGTTTTCTTTGGGTCAGCTGAAAAATGAAGATAACAACAATTACTGCATGTCAAAGGTAATATTGCTAACTAATTATGGTGTATGTGAAATGAAGAACAAAGAGCACGAAAATAGTAGGAAAAAAAAAACAAACGAGTTTGGTAGAAGTGCAAACGCAACATAGAGAACTGCAGAGTCCCATAAAACTCGTTTATGCTTAGCCACAAGGAAGGGAAGTTGGAAATACACATGAAAGAGAGTGAACATGATGAGGGTGGACACTTGAGCCACATGTTTGAGCCGATATTCATGACATTCCTTTGTTCCCTTGTCCTAGTCTCAACTTGTTTTGGCTTATTCTCTCTCATGGTTCCTCTACGGTTCCTGTTTTTTTATTTCACACCCCGAATAGGGGCCTAATTATTCTCTCCCTTTCGGAATTTGGTGTGGTGAGATATGTATGGGGATACAGAGTGCTCCCTAATAAACTGACCAACCAAGTTGATCGGCAGCAGGATTCTTCAGCCTACAGATGCAATCGAGATTTCGGGGTGCCTCCGCCCAGTGGATCCAGAAGCAGAATCCGTAGTACCAAACCTACCATCCCAAATTTACCAAGGTAGGATATCCGGTCCCCTGCCAACTAGTAATCAATTCCCAGTCTAACAAACCTAACCCATCTCATAAACTACAAAGCATCACTACAGCAATTCCGCTAGCCAGCACAAGAATCAGCGGGAAAGGGAAGGAGGAGGACGGGCCGGGAGGGATGCGCACGAACCGGTGTCCCGCACGGTGGCGCGGACGGTGTAGCCGCGGTCGAGGAGCATCCTGACGATCCAGGACGCGATGTACCCTGACGCGCCGGTGACGCACACCACCTTCCCCGCCCCCGTCATCGCCGCCGCAGCCGCCTTGTCGTGTTGTTGCGTTGCGCCTGACCCTGACGCTGCTTCGCTGGAGTGGGTCACTGGGACGAGTAGTGCCGATTTCTGAGGCAGCCGCGCGGCGCTGTGAGGGAAAAACAGATCTGGGGGGATTTTAAAAGCACCCGTAGCCTCTGAAAATAGGAGTTGGGCATCATCCGTTACGTCATCACGATGGGTTTGGTAGATTGAAGGGCATGAGCGGTTACGTCAATCGTCGGTTCACAATCATTCATCTTCTTCTTCTTCTGAATTAAAAGTGAATTAGTTTTCTTCACTGACATGTGGGATTATAATGCACGGCACTACGGCAGCAATGCTCAAATCCGTAGAATGGTTCTTCCGTTCCTGTCGCATCCACCCTCTCTCCGTTTGATTTAAGTTGTAATAGGTGATGCTTCTTCCTGTAGTCCAGTCCAGTCGATGATGACTGGTGATGATGCCGTGATGCGCCAGCAGTGCACTACAGGTGCTCGCCTAAACAAGGAAACTTTGATAGCTACCTACCGCGAACTTGTACCAGAGACAGACAGTCGGAGCACGCACCTCTCACACTCACCTACTCGTACGACGTTTGGTGCCGCCGGCCGGTCACCGCGCTTGCCGACGCGCCGTATGTTGGGTCCGCCGTGCCACACTGCCGCCGCCACCCTACGGGAGTGCTGACGCCTGCGCGGCTGCGCGCTGGCCGCTGGATGCGGCCGCCCGTGCAAGAGGGACACGTCAGTGGTCGTGCACTCGTGCTCGACCTGTGACCGCTATTTTAAGGGTGTGTTTGTTTCAGCTTCAGAATCAGATGAATCAGATGAATCAGTTAAATCAGGTGATGAATAGTGAGAGAGGAATAGTAAATAATCAGTAGAATCAGCAGCGGGTGAAGCTAAAACAAACGGAGTCTAACAATTGTTTGATTCTAATTCTAATGCTTCTGTACAGATGGAATTGGGTTCAGTGGAGATGTAGATCGTTCCACGGCTCACATTGTTTTATTCAGCACATGTTGCAGTTCTGTTTTAGTAATCCTTCTGCTAGCAATTCTCTTCCATTTTCATATATTATTATGCGTGCTGTACGTCAAGATCAAGAGAGCGATTGATCGAGGAGAAGAATCAGAGAGATGTACTGCAGGTCAAGGCCGTCATACATCACCACAAGATGCTGACGTGCTGCACTGGGCTTCATGAGTAGCCAACTAACCGCTAGGTGAGATGCATCTATAATCTAGCGCTTGTTTATCTTTCTTTTGATTTTTTTATATAATAAAGATGGATTTTTTTTGGCCACGTAGATTAAGAGCTGCATAAGAGATGCAAGTATACAGCTATTCATTTTGGTTAGGCACTGTTGCATGTGTAACTAAGAACAAACAAAAAAAACCCAAGATACTGTGGTTAGATAATAATAAAAAAGATACTGTGGTTAGTAGGTATTGATGTGCTGTTGTAGGTAAATTAACTTCTTCTTTTCATTTTTGTTCTCAATGTAATAATGTATCTTATGCCTTTATTTTAACTGATGCCTAATGGTTTGGTATAAATCCTTTTTTGTATTCAACACACTTTGTTGTCGATTTAGGGATAGAGAAATTGTTGCATCACATTACCCCTCATGTATTTGCAGGTTGAAATCCCACTTAAATTTTTTTCTGTAAGCCATTCTCACTTTTATATTGGAAAATTCCAGTTTAGCATTCCACTTTTCTCTTGAGATGTCTATTTAATAAGATCGTGTAAAAGAATCTTACCTCAGTAAAACGACATGACTGGGAATAGCCTGTGAAGGTACTCAATAAAGATGAAAAGTGAAGGAAGAAAGTTTTAATAAGAGATTGAAGAAGACGCATCAACAGGAAAGAGAGGGGCAGTGCACGTACATCCCATGCTAACCTTTTAGGGATGACCATGTTTCCCACACACACACACACACACACACACATTTTGTCCTGTGTAAGGCATATTTCCTTATCTCGATAATTAAAAGCTACTCTAATATCAACGTTATCTTAACATAAACCCATTGCCACAGTGGCATTAACATGATATTGTCCATCTCACAGTTAGCATACACGTAAGTTACCTTGGGGACACATGCACATCTTATAGGCTGTGAACATCCAACGAAACATGTTCAACAGTTTATTTGCAGACACAAAAATACACCGAGACAATGATACAGTATACACCAATGGATCGAGAAAAATGCTTATAATGAGATTCACGGGAGCTTAGTCAGCCCACAAAAGGAGGAACTCAGTATTTTCAATATCCTGCCAACAGTAAATACGCCCTAACTAATTTAGGGCAGGCTGCAATGGCAGCTTGGCTTGGCAGGACAAAACACAAAGCAGACACAAGGACATCAGCCGTATCAATATACACCTGGATCTTTCCTTATTACTGAGCTCAGCTGAACAAATTGGGGATGCAGGCTCCTGAGTCAGGATTCTGCTGCTCCTTCCAGATACGGCCGGTGACACGCAGTTTCAGCTCTTTCCTATCTCCACCTGAGAAGAAGAGAGCCATGTTGCGCTGAATTATTAGGCCGTCATGACTGTCCCTAACCTTCCGGTGGCTGTCCCGGATGCTGCGGGGAGTTCCCTCCCATATCATCTTCCTGCCATTAGCACCAACCTCAAGGCTATAGCTGTAGTTTCTAGCATCATTTTCATCACCCATAAACCGGAGGAAAGCCATGTATACTGGTGCCATTCCAAGCTGAAAGGCCTCAAAGTGCAAGCAAAAGTACTGCCCAAAACAATGAAAAACCTAGAAGGAGATATCATAGTGTCAGACCAGATCCACTTGATTCAAAAAGAGATAAAGCGCAACTCATCATACTAGTGAAATGTGGTCAGAAAATCTTGTTTCATTAGCTGAATATATATCATGTGTTAGATTTACATATTTCCAATGAGGGACGTGATGGGATAAGTAAACATCTAATATCTATACTAACATAAACTGGTAAAACAAGGCATGAAGGCAATCAAGAGACCAGACCACTATAATTTATAATTTAATTCAAACATAGATAAAGCATAACTTCCTTGATTATGTAGTAGAATATGATAAAAAAATATTTCCTTAGCTGTGGAGATTTAACTTATTTCCAATGAGGAACATTCAATACAACAGGCGGTAAGATACAAAAACATCTGCACTACTATAAATCTTATCTCACTGGTTAATAAAGAGCAACAAATATATGGGGATACTTACAGTTAGCATCCAGGTTGCATTTTCAACCTCTCTTGGGTTGGACTTGACATAGCGGTGATTAAATGTACATCCAGAGTGCATGTCCACTTTATGATCATCTCGTAGATGTGCCACAAGAAAAGGAATATCCCCAACAACTGAGCATTCAGAACCAGCATAAGGGCAGTTGTATGGCCTAAAATTACACTGTGACTCGTGCTTGAGTTTGCTGTAGTATGGGAAGACTTCTGGACATCCAAGAGAGTAGTATTTGCAGGGGAGCTCAAGTGATTCAGCTACTTTTTCTAATGCCAGACACCTGATGTCACCGAGCTCTTGTCGACAAGTTGGGCAGCGGTTGTGCACTCGTGTTTTGCAGGTGGAACACAGAGTATGACCATTTTGGCACTGTAACATAGGGAAAAAAATATCAGTCTGTTACAAGCTAATATTTATGTTGATTGTTGAGTCATGACTTTCAAATGCTAAACCTAGAAAATTCAAAAGTTTCATATATAAAAATACTAAACTAGGAAGCATGCTTTCTATTTTTATGTGGTTTGTAGAAGAGATGAACAACAGGGAATGTACTAGAACAAAAAGGATCATACTAATACAATTGATAAAGATGCATACACACAACTTCATCTCTTAAAGATTTATGTTCTATACTAAAAATTCAGACCACACAGCAACATTTGGTATATACTTTGTTTAACGTTTACTGGTGTACTAGAAAGATTGCCTGACTTGTGAATTCTAAAAGCTCGAAACAAGCTAACTTTGCAGAAAAGGATACCAAGTAGTTGCAGTACTTTAAAATGAACATACAACTAATTAACCTTTCTTAGAGATGTGGGGGGGGGGGGGGGGGGGGGGGGGGGGGGGGGGGGGGGGGGGG
>CM041645.1:21854483-22053615 GCA_023333625.1 Bothriochloa decipiens
CCCCCCCCCCCCCCCCCCCCCGGGGCACCGTAACGCTCAAAAGAGAAGGAAAAGGAACTCAAATAGGAAGGTAGACAAAAAAATGCACAACACTGCAGCATTCTAGTACTCGCTACTGGCTAGTTGGAGGATAATTTTCACAAGTACATAGAGTTTTTTTTCTTCACTTCGAAATGGGAATTTTATATATAGAGGAATGAGTAAATGAGCTCAAAAACAAATTTTGAAGATGCCTAGTCAGCAACCGAACTACTAAAGAGCACTGCATGACTCATCAAGCAACAGTAACTTATTGGTCGAGATTTTTACTGGTCAGTTCAGAATCAAACACAAAAGCATTAGAGCATCATGGTTGAATGAAAGTTGTGCTATTTGTGTCTGCAAAGAGACATTGGAATCATGGTGTGCTATTCAGGAAACTATCATAGAGCATCAATAAAACCTTATCAATATATAAGGTTATTGAAACGCACTCCGGTGAGGAATATATAAGGAGAGTAAAATAAATCAATTCAACAATTATTGAAATGTTCACTTTTGTTTGATGTGGGAACTATGCAATAGCAGTAATAACCCACCCACAAAGAATTCTGCAGGCACAGAGGAATCCAAAATAAATAACAGTAACTTAAAGAACAAATGATCCAATTAAAGCAAAGGACACCCCTAGTTTGCAAAAACCATGCCTTTCTCACATATATGGGCATGAAAGCATGCAAACATAACATCCTTAAAAGCGCAAATAAACTAGAAAAGGAAACCGTTGGGACCTTTTGTCATGGGCGTTGGGACCTAGGGTAACTAGACCTTGGCTATGAAGTTTATAGCCACGATCTGTGATTTAGGGGGAGGTTTTGCCCCTCTGCACCTAGCTTGTTTGTGGAAGGAGATGGAGAGATTAGATTGATATATTGTTCTTTCTTGATTAGATTGATGCATCTCCTCTCCTTATATAGAGAGGGGTACTTGACCTGTAAGCAAGGCTTATTGGACTCCTAAGAAAGACACTCTTATCTAACCCTAACACTAACGGGCTAAACCACCCACCTAGGCCCAATAGGCCCCTGACGTACTCTAACACATGACCCTTTTTTATCAGACACATAAAAGGGGCATAGATGTTGCTTGCAAAGGAACCCAGCACTTTGTAAACATGTAACCCTCATTTTTGCTTCGCAGTGTTAAATACGCTATAAGCATCGAATAGACGAATACCATGAAAGACCAGGCTAATTCAATCCTCATCTGTTAATGCTCTGTCGCATATTCTGATTCCAGGCTACTCTTTGTGGATAACATCAATATGTCAAAGCGGACAATTACAATCATATCTTACGTTTCTCTGTATCTAAACTGCAATTATTACACAGTAGGCTACACGTTTTACAGGAAGCAAAGCATGAGCAAGACGCATGGCCAAGCATCCGTGATAGTTGAAGAAGCAGGATTTATTCCCTTCATACCAATGAAATGTACCGAGTATGCATGCCTGGGCACAGAAAGAATACGGGGAATTAAGCGGCCGGGTGTCCCCATGACCAAGAACCCCGAGCACAAGCAACAAAGATCCTAGCCCTATACCGGGAGTAGGAGCAGATCACGCAAGCCTGGCAGGCCAGGCAGGGCTACCACGCGCCAAGATCCCGAAACGAAAGGCACGAAAGGAATCGGGGGCGAGGGCGCACCTGGTGGATGGGCGGGTACATGGAGTTGGTGCAGACGGGGCACTCGAGCAGCTCGTGCACGCCCGTGGCCGGCGATATGACCAGCGGCCCCGCCCCCGCTACCCCCGGCCCGGCGGCGCCGGCAGCGGCGCGGTCGGAGACGACGACCACGTTGACTGCGGCCACGGCGGTGCCGGCGGCGGTGGAGGAGGATTTGAGGAAGGGGCGCGGGAGCTGGGACGAGGTGATGGCGGCGGTGTCGTCGTCGTCGTCCATGCCGTCGGAGTAGGACACGCACTCGATACTGTCCAGCTCCATGTCCCGCAGCAGCAGCAGATCGGGCCGAATCTTGGCGTTGCGGCGAGGCTCAGATTCGGCTCGTCCTCTCTCGCCCCCCGCTTCCTCGCGCGGCGCGGGCCCGGATCGTTGGACGAGGTGCTCCGGGCTCCAGGGACTCGATCCAAGAACTCCACGGACGCGGTCTGCGAAGGAGGGGGAGGGGAGCGGAGCGGAGGGGATGATGGTGAAGGGAGGAGGAAATTGGGGGGAAGAGAGGAATGTGTGTGGGGTCGGCGGTTGCGGCGGGTGGTGGTGGGGGCACTTGATTGTGCTATGATGCGGTGGGGATGGGTTGGGTACCCAGCAAGCACGGTGCCTTTTTCGTCGTGGGTTTTATGGCGACGGGGCTGCAGCCTGCTGTGGTGTGGAGGGTGGTGCGGCGCACGTTCAAATTTGAACCTGTCGTCCGGCGGAGGCAGCAGGACAGCGGCCAGCGGGCGTGGGCTGGCCGGCGCCGGGGACAACCGCCGGGGCGCATGCATGTTCCAGGAATTTGCGGTGCCGTCGTGGACTGGGCCTGGGGACAAAGGTGCACACGAATTAGTTGTGTCTGGCTATGCACCATGTAGTACATATGACAAATGTTTTCGTTACATACAATGATTCTAGAGGATTTCTTCTCTCTTCTTTCGCCATCAACCTCTCTCTGCCTTGGCCACACTTGTCTTGAAATTTACATATCCATTAGGCGTCATCAAGCTACTTGTGTGCAAGGTTGTCTGGACCAGGACTCTTGGTACTTTCTTTTTTTACGTAATGGCACACCTATGATTTTAATGCAAGCAAGGACGGAGCCAGAAATCAACATAGGGATCGGCTATCGCTGTAGCTGGCAGTAGGAGAGGCCAAATTTACTGATGGTGAATTAATTAGCACAAGAATTAAAGGTGATCTCATGTTGCAACCAAAATATCATCTGTCTCTTGATATGTCACGCGGAAACATTCTTACATAATTCGATAAAACCATTTCCAATTCAATAACATTGTGTATTAAATAACATGACGAGCCTTAGATTCAAATATGAAATTAGCAACTATAGGGGTTGTAAGTGCATTCGTCTTTAAAGTGGGTTTTGGATAATTAATGACAATCAAATTAGGGACTAACAAGTTTATTCAAGTGTATTCACATGTGTTAGTCCATTGAAAGATTTAAATGAATATATTTGGTGATACAAGCACCCTCAAAATTTCTATGGATGAAAGGCGCTTCGACTCAATTGGTTTACCATTTTTATATTTAAAATTGAGTTATAGGAAACGTCACACTATCAAGAGGGATGCAAATTAGACTAGCTAGACGTGGTCTACAAGTGCTCATGTTGGTTTACCTATCGCGTTTGAGAGACACCATGCACTCACATTCACTTAAATGTTCGCGGCTGGTGCACCGGAAGTTCTGGTCCAACGACCGAAAGTTCCGGTTGTATTGTGCTCGCGAGCGACCGCGTGCAAGAAAGAGGTTCCGGCCTTGAACCGGAATTTTCGACTAGGACCGGAAGTTCCGGTAGTGCATTTTTCAGGAGCGACCGCGTGCGTGTATTAGGTTCCGGCCTCCGGCCGGAAGTTTTGGTGTTCGAACAAAAAGTTCCGGTCATCCAGATCTAAGTGTTGACTTTCTCATTCCCCAACGGTCGAATCTCGAATTAACCGGAAGTTCTGGTGGTTCCACCAGAAGTTCCGGTAGTGCATCTGAGGTTGAGTATATATATATTTTCTCACCTCCTTTTCTATCTTCGTAGCCCATTTTCATTCAACGCCCAAGCTTTGCCAAATTCTCCTATGAGCTGAACTCGCCCACTCTCTCTCCCCCTTTGCTTCCAAGCTTCAATCTTCGATTGTTTGAGCTACGGGCGTGAGAGCGGGAGCATCGATTGTCGACTTGAGCACTTGTCTTCCTCGTCTTGCCGGTTGGGTTTGCATTTACTCTTGGGTTCTTGGAACCCTAGCCGGCTAGGCGTTCTTCGTGGTAGCCCGTGTTGATTCATTTGTGAGGACACCCCGAAGTGTTTGTATTACCCTTGATTCTTAGTAGATATCTCAAACTTTTGCTTGAGGGAGGAGACCTTCGTGGTCGGGCCTTCGTGTTTACCTCAACAATGAGGACGTAGGAACTCCTTTATGGGGATTGCCGAACCTCGGTATAAATCTTGTGTCTTGCTGTGGAGGTAACATCGACTACTCTTGTTCTTGTGTTCTACGTATTCTTCCTCCCTACCCCCAAAATTCATAGGTTGGAGGAGCCTATCTATGATTTGGTGAGGTGCCAAGCTTCGTGGAGTTAAACATCATCACCATCAACATCTTGAAGGGTGTGGTAACAATCAATACTGAAATCACAACTCATTTCACTCTGATTTCGTAGCTCAGTAGGGCACCGGAAGTTCTGGTCGGTTTGCACAGAAAGTTCTGGTCACCGAAACTTTCGCTCCAAACCCACCGAAAGTTCCGGTAGGTATTTAAATTTCGCATTTTAAGTTTGTGAGTTTTAGAATTTTCAAACAGACCTATTCACCCCCCTCTAGGCCATTCAGGTCCTTTCAGAAGTGTTTGGATGGCAACCACAACACGCCTTACAATAGTCGGTGGCTCGCCACGGCAGGATGTTGTTTGGTTTGTGTGTAGGCCAAGGCAGCCACAAAAGCATGCTGATTTTCTCCGTGGCGAAGTTTTATTAGCTCCTCTGCTACCACTGGCCTCAACTAAAGTGTGGTGTAGTGTGGCCCACAACCAAACATCCGCTATGACATACGGTATAAAATGGTCTAAATGAAATACAAAAAGTTTAATATAGTCACAAAAAAACTTACAATACTACCCACCACTTTGTGAATGACATGAACTTCATCCACTTTAAAAGAAAATATTGCAGTCAATGAATTTGACTAGACAATCGTAAAAACATTGTTACCTACAACTTATTCCTTGACTTTGTTTTCACTAGCCAAGGTAGAAATGCCCTTTCAACACTCGTTATTGCCACCGGTAAAAGCGATATCAATCATAGTTCATAAAAATCGCACATGATATGTTATTTTCTAATACTATTGTCGGACGAACTACCAACCACTATGTAACCAGTGGTCTAGCTAATCATTATAGTTTAAGAAATAGCTTGTAAGATGCCTAATTCACGCCCTCCCCCTCTTTAGATGCCACGGTCCCTTGAACACTGATTATTCTCATTATATGTTTTTTTTTTCATAAGTTTCATATCAAGCCTATGCATAATAGGCTATCATAGCAACGAAGGAATTGGTCAATTTATTTTAGCAACCAACATGTCCACACGGTAAAACATTTTATGAAGTAGCATCGAAGGCATAGATCCAGACTTCTTTTTCCCGCGGGTCCTCATTTTAATTTCACACAAACTCACAAGGGATAGTATTGAGTTCGCAGAATATCCATGCTTTTTAATCTATAAAAAAATGAGTCATTCTTGCCATCGGGGCCTTTTGAGGTTCACAATTTCTCTATAAATGGGTTTATAACTTCACTAGAAAGTATATCGAACGAAATGTAGGTGATGTCTTTCCAATTTTCAATAATTTGTGTGCTTTTGGCAAAAAGCATGTGCTTTGGTGAACTATCAAGATTTTACTTGGAATGGTACTGTCATAAGTAGTTAAGTTCATATGTTTCCTATCCTGTTCAAGTTATGTTCTAAAAAATGCTTATATCTCACAAGTGTTAACTGATGTTAGTCACATTACATTTACTAGATGGCTTACTGTGTATTTAACTAGAGAATGAAATAGTATTCTACATGATCTCTTTGATATTAAACTTGTAGAGACAGAGTATTGTGTAGGCTGGAAACTGGGTAACAACAAATTTTTCTGTGGAGTACACCTACAATGCCTTGACATGTAACACCCCTGGTGTTAACCACATCTTTGCACTGCATATCATGAGTATAATTATATCATTTGCATCAAATCATATTTTGACAGGTTTCTGCTTTGATGTCTGTTTGCAATTCGTTTGAATTGTTTGGCTTGGATGCAAAGTTGTGATGAATGTGTGCAAATGATTATGGTTAGGACCTAAACATGTTTAGGATAAGATTAGAGTCAATGTTTGTTTAGGTCATGAAGTTTGGAAATGATTTATTTCAAACTGATATTTAATTAACCCTAAGTGGGATTGCTTGGCTAAATCAAAAAGGTTAGTTACCTACCTTATCTCATTTTGAGGTCTTAATATGGTTTGTAGAACTTTTTGTGAGGAACAGAAGTTGTTTAATGTGCATCTTACGAAAATGCCTTTAAGGTCTTCAAAAATGCCAAAAAACAGTTGCACATATATATAAAAATTATTTTTTAATGGATTTTTGACCCAAATTTATATTTTCAAAAGTAGGCCGAACTAGCAAAAACTTTCTATGTATGAAATGTTCTATTCTTCGAATGGAGCCATTTTAGTATTCAAAGCTTTCCAAAATTTGGCTTCGTTTGGAAACTACGGCTGGTCAACCATTTCAGTTGAAATTTCAAAGGGGGTGGGACCCACCTGTCATCCCCTTCCCTCTCACTTTTTCCCCTTTTTCTCTACTTCCGGCGCTAGAACGGCAGTGATGCCACACGCCGCACGCGCGGCCGCCTCGCCCGCCGCTGCGCCACGCCCCGCCTGCTCTCTTCCACGCTGCGCCGCGCCTGGCGCTATCCCGCTGCCGCTCCCTCTGTGCCGGACGTCGACAAGCGACACGCACACGCACTCTAGCGCACTCTAGCGCGTACGCCACCGCCTGTCGCCCCGCCATCATCATCCGTGCGCCAGCGGCGCCGTCGGCAGCGGCCGCGCCGTCCATCCTCCTATGCCTGGCCTCGGCCTTCTTAAGCACACGGGCAAGCTGCCCGTCCTCATCCACTCACCCCTCCTCATTTTCCCTTCTCTTTCTCTGGCCTCGCCTCTCTCCCTTTTCTTCTTATCTTATTTTGGAGAAGCCAGGCCGCCGCCGCCATTCACTCTCCTTGCGCCGCCATTTTTCCCCGCCAACGCCACCAGCGAGCTCGCCTTCGCCTGCTCCGTCCCGCTTCACCCTCGGCTTGCCATTTCCGCTGAGGAACGGCCCGGAAACGGCAAGCTTGCCACGGCCACCATGGCCGGATAGCTTCACGCCACCACCACGCCCCAGCCTCCGTCCCTCCTCGTCCTAAGCCGACTGCAAAATAGCGCTCCTCATCTCGCGTCGCCCCTCGCACGTCCCTTTGCCGTTGTCAAACATTACCAAAGGCGGCTGCCGCCGTGCCACTCCGCCGGCGAGCCGTAGACTAGCGTGGCCGGGCCGCCACGAGCGCGCTTCGCCCGCGCCAGGTCGCTTCATGGATGCGTGACGCCGCCCTACCGCTCCATCACCCCGGTTCCCCTGCCGGTGAGCCCTCCCCGGCCGGGAAACGCTGAGGCCGGTGACCTCCCCTGCTTTTCCTCACCCCGAGGACCTCGTCCTGGAATTAGGAAGAGGTGAGGTGTTCCGAGGCAAAACAGCCAGACACAGAAAGATTAATAATAGGGCTCGGTTAATTTCCAGGGAGTTCAGGGTCTCTTGTGCAAAACGTTTGTCTTATATGAATATCCGGATTAAAGGAAAAATGATTTCCAGAATTTAGATTTAATATTGTAAAATTCATATCTCCTAGAATATGCCTCCAAATGAGGTGATTCAAGTTTCCATATTTTTCTTATGATTTGGGCTATCCGTGAAAAATATAATATGCCATGTTTGTAGTACTTTTATATGTAGCTTTAATTAATTTTTGATATATTGATAATCTTAGAAAATGCATAACTAAATCTAGGATGCTCAGAAAAATGTGATTCCAGTTTTGTTAGTCTTCTTTGGTGATGTTTTATCTGTGAAAATCATGTGCATGTGTTGTGTAAAAATATAAAGTTGTAGTTCAAGTGGGATTAAGGGGCTATTCTAGGAATAATTCATTAATGAATTACATAGACCTAGTTTAGGGCTAATAATTTTGTGCTATAAGGTAGCTAATGATGTGATGAAACCTGAAGTTCTGCATACTTGATAATACAAACTATTTTTGGTCCAATTAATTGTGCTGCCTTGTCTTTTTTTTATAGGATAATAGGCTTATTCAAATGAGTTGACAATCGGATGGTAGCCTAGAATTGGTTTGTAATATCTCCTATAATTTTGTATATTTTTATGTGAAGTTAAACTAGGTGTTGTAGTTATACCTTATTTATAAAATTGTTTTAATTAAACCTTGCTTAGCCATGTCATGCCATCAGTAATGTTTCTCTAGGCATGTATAGGATGTTTAATCTGTTAGTGCTATTATGCAGCTTTAGTTGACGTTTAGGATACATTGTCTTATGTAAATTTACTTGTAATGTATTGTGTGTGCTATATATGGAATACAAATGGTTTGACCTTTGTAATTATCGGGTCGAATTGCGTATGTTTACAGTGTTTTGAATAGAGTTGTGGTAGTGATTAGAACATGATGAATGTGTCGAGATGGTTATGCTTAGTATAGGTCTTTGGCTTACTGGCTTCTTTGCTAGTGATAAGCAGGATGGATAGTTGCTTTGCTGACTTGTTTGCTGGTGATAGTGGAAAGGGGTTTCCTTGATAGGGTTACATTATTGTAGTAGAGAATGCAGTAGATGACATGTGCTTATGGTACATGTTCTTGGATGAAGTTGACGACCTTGTAGAAAGAATATACAAGCATTCATCATCATCATACTCTATTATCATATACTATGCATTCTTCATATTCATACGTGCACATGCATCATACAGGATCGCTAGGAGAACAGAACGTGACGTGAAACGGGAATCCAGAAGAGGAGTTTCGAAGGGAAGCTTCTGCACAGGAGGTGATTGAGAACCAGAAGCCAAATGTGGAGTTATCAAGTGCCTGGAGCTTCAATCTCGCTCGTCAGAGGAAGACAAGCCCCAGAGCATTCCTCCCTACAGTTTTCCAAATAACTTAACTTGTGTCCTTTATTGGTCATGATGCATTAAGTTTATAGGCGTTGATCGATAATGTTGATGCATTACGATTACCCTTGTTCACCTGAGTTCCCCATACACCCTATTAAGTTTAGGTTCGATTATATGCTTAGCCCTGCCTAATTAGATCGGTAGAAGTCGGGTGATTTTCTGTCATCTGAGTTATAGGTGGTGACTCATAGTGGTGAGCTATATTGTTATCTTGGAATAACCATGTGGAGTAATAAATCGAGACCGGGTGGGATTAGTGCTATGGACAGAATGGGAGGTTTTGTGTTGTATATCCCGTCTGTGTCAAACTAGGGCCCGTCTGATGTCTCGGCCCTCTTGTCATGTTGAAAGCATGCCCCACAGATAGCTAAAAGGGTGTGATCATCCGATCGCGAAGCCTTGAGTTCTGTTTGGGCCGGGCTTCGACCTGGCTAAACGCATTGTATTGGAGATGGCGCGGGTGATTACAGGGGTGTGGTGGTGAATCCTTAAGATGGGGCGTATCATTTGATGGAGCGCTGACCTATTGGCAGCCGGGCGGCCCCTGAGTACTATGGTTCCAGTTGATCCTACGACTCTACCCGAATAGACCAAGGTGACCTAAGGTGGCTTCGCGTGGCATGTATGGGTTTGTATGGGGAATACCTCGCCAACTGGTTTGCAATCGATTATAATCGGGATCGTTCCTAGATAGTGAACACTGATTTGAGCACCGACATCGTAGTAAAACTTGAACAAAGAGATGACATGGTTATGATGTTGATGCGAAAAGATGCTCAACTGAAATTGGTTACTATTCTTGCTTGATAATTACACCATGCTTGTTTAGTCCAGGTGCTAATCTAGCATGATCAGGTTAATGACTTTAAAATACAAAGCAAGAAGGTTATAATAATTGTTCTTAATAATTTCAAACTTTTATGCAAAAAAAGAGTCAGCTAGCCTCCTTATAAAGCCTTGCATACTCCTTAGAGTCACTTTATTTTTTGTTTATGACGAGTAAGTCTAGCTGAGTATATTCTCATACTCAGGGTTTTATTCCCACTTGTTGCAGATCATAAGACTTTTGCTGTGGCGACAAGATAGACTTGTATCCCACTACGGGAGGATTAGACCTTGGGCGAGGTCATCTCTTATATCTCGTCTACTTGCTGTTGTTGGATGTCAACCCTGAACTGGCAATGTATTTAAATCATAGGTGTGAGTATATGTCGAAAATATATCTACTTCCGCTATTTATTTGTAACTCTGATTAAAAAGGATTTATGGAAAAACCGGTGATATAATTATGCTATATGCGAAAAGTAAGAATAGGTGAATGGTAACTGCTGAACTATGCGATTCGAGTGTATCGTTGAAAAAGTTTAAAATTCTTCGAGATTTCACGGACTACCGGGTTAATATGAGCACAATGTACTAACTAAATTGCCTCGACGATTTACTTAGTATCTTAGGTTTATATTAATTGGACGATTCTGTTACATGACATATAATGATAGTGGTCTATCCTTTAAACACATTTGGAAGGGCAAAATACTAACCAAAGTCATTTTTTTCTTTGGCTGGTTGAAAATAATGCCATCCTCACTAAGGACAACATCCTGCTATTTCTGTAATCACCTTCAAATGTTGTTCATCTGATTTTATATTTGTTATGTGGCCAAAACTGTTTGGTTCGTGGTTGCAATAGCTATAGGAGCTTCTGATATACCTAATTCACCACAACAAAGCTAGAAAAATGGTGTAAAAATTCCAATGCCCTTGGAATTGATGTTGTGTGTCGGGCTATCTGGAAAAGCCCTTAGGCGTGTTTTGAGGACAATTGATCAAGAACCCTGTAGACATCTTAGAACAAAGTTTTTTATTTTAGAGGTTGGCTTAATTATAGGTTTAGCTATCTATTTTTATCAAATCTTTTGAAGTTGCTCTTATGTCATGCTTGTGCTCTTATGCATTTTTGGGCAGGCCTGTACACTGGTGTTGATAAAGAGATGTTGATTGCTGGGGTCAATGTCATGCTAAAGATTGTTGTGGAGATGCTCATGAAGCCAAGAGAACCCGCATTGCCACGATGATCCAGGAAGATTATTCCAAAAGATAATCCAGGAAGCAGAACAAGATAAAGAGAATGGCTACGAGACTCCCCGGTGAAGCCATAACTGATGGTGCCTTTGAGATGCTACTATATGTCATGTCATTTTTATATGACCTGTGGTGATGGCGGTTCAGATGTTAAACTCTAGCTCGTTCTAGCATTTCCTCTTTTCTGTTTTTCTGAACAATCTTTACTGTTTTATTTCCGTTGCTGGCAATGGAAATTGGGACGTCCTCACTTCGAAAAATTAGTAGTTATGCCAATCTTAACTTTGGGCAATCTCTTATTCGCCTTCGCCTCACTAAACTCTATTAATGACACCCTATTTGATTTTTTCTCTCAAATTCATTTGATTCTTGATAACTCCATTTAATTTTTATCTTCCTAGTACATGACAAATTGGATGCAGGACATTCGTTCAAGATCGTTCGCAACGAGTATGTGCGTCACGAAAGAATTCGACTAGCACCCAGTACGCATACGCCAACCATATGGAAACAAACTGGTGTGTCAGACTTAAATAAACGGAGCAGCCTGTGTGGCAGACTTAAATAAACGGAGCACCCTACTAGCCTACTTTCCATCGCGTGAAAGATGAAACGGAGATCAGAGACGGATGGTGACCGTGGTTACCTGATTTGCACAGCCCTCCCTCCCTTTACTTTCCTTTAGCGTAAATTCTGCAAGATCAAGCTTCAGTCCCCTCAAATTCAACATAACAAATTACAATTCCAGCGTCGGCCTAATGATGAATTTATATGGCCCAGACTTTAGGCCTTGCTTAGATACCCAATTTTGGATCCAAAATCTGCATAGTAAATATCCCGTCACACTGTAATAATTTTATTTTTATTTGGTAATAATTGTCTAAATAGGCTTAAAATGTTTATCTCGCAAAGTATAATAAAACTGTGTAATTAGTTTTTTATTTCATCTATATTTAGTACTCCATACATGTGCCGGCATTTTGATGTGACGGGAAATAAGAATTCTGCATAGTAAATTTTAGACGCAAAATTGGGTATCTAAACAAGGCCTTGCATTTGAATTGGCTACAGTTACAAGGCCGACAACAAGTTATTTATATACATAATTATTGTTGTCAAGAACCCTTTACATGCTGGCCACTCTAGAGGGGGCTTCTGTATCGATCTCAGATTCCCTGTTCGATCTCTCTTGGTGTTGACCCTGCAAAAAATAACAACCCGCATAAGAACGGCAAACCAACGCCCCAGAACCTGAATATTTTTTCTCATGAATGCAAGTGAATTTATTTGTTAAGTGTACTCCAAGAGCCCGGTCACTTCACTAATTGGTTAGGCACATTGACCACTTTGTACATTTGGATTTATCAATGCACATTCCCACCACTATGCATAAGGAATTTCATGACTAACGAAACATAGACATGGGTATTTCTAAATATTTAACGTGAGTGGAGATGCCCTGCTTGAAAAATTAACACCATGCCTCTAGCCCATCATAAAAAATAACAATGACATGAACATATCTGTAAAACACTAAGGGCCCGATTGGATCCCCAGAATTTCCCGAATTGAATTTGTAGTATAAACTATAGTTGTCGAGCAAGAATTTGAGATTCCACAACTTAATTAAAGTTCACAAATAAGCCTATCTCAAATTCATAGGGTGTGAGATGGGAAATGGATTCCTAGATTTTTCTTTCCCAACTTAGTTAAAGTTGAAGACTTCACTACAAATTTGTGGATTTTTCTTGGTCCATAACTATAGTTTATACTACGAATTCAATTCCGGGAATTCTGGAGATCCAAACGGGCCCTAAATGTCAATCAGCCAATAGGCAAGATGACCAACCCTTCATTTTGATTTAACTATACAATGCAGTCAATTTATATGAAAATTACAATGAAAATGATATGTACCTTTGATTGTTTATTATTGTGCTTGGCCAGATAGAGATCCAAAGCTCTTTCTCCGCAAAGAATCTTAGCTCCAATTCCATGCTGATTTGCGGATCCAACAGACTCCTTGTCAACAACCACAGCATCTATTTTATCTTTACCAGTTCTTGTCTCTGGAATCTGTTAGAAAATTTTAATTCAGGAGAGTGGAAAAATTACTCATGGAATATTGTGACAAAACACATTCTAAGCTAACTGGACATCACAATGATACTAATCATCCATCAAGAATATAATTCAACGCAAGACGACTAACATCAATTTTCTTTGAACAATAACAAAAATGTGCCAATTTGATGGTTTTTGGTTCACTACGAAGGCCTAGGACTAATTGGATTGCTGTAATTTCGATCCAAATCCTTAGGTTCAGTTCATACTTGAATAGATACTAGGGTATTCCAGACCTAAAAATATTTAGCCTCAAGAAACATGAAGAGACATACCAAGAACGGATTTTAGTTGCCACGGTAACAGTAATGGCTAAGCACATTGGTTAGCTTAAGGCTCATTTTCTTGAATATGGACTTTAGGTTTGTTTTTAATTATGGATTTGTATGATCCACTAAGCACAGTTAGAGCATGTACATCTCTTACTGAAAGAAAATTCGTTCACACATCAAGTAGCAGATTAGCCAAGTCCGGAACTCTATGAAGATTTGTCTGGAAGTTCTGAAGACCTACGAAAACTAGCACCAAATCTCAATGAAAATAGTTTGCCAAATTACCACACTTATGATTGGTAGACCCCCTTTGTACCCTTCCCTTGACATGACAGGTCACTAAGAAAGATCGATTGGAAAAATCAAAGATCAACACCAGAGAGAAAGGGGAAGTTCAAACCAAACAAAACCACAACAGGCACATGAGACAACAATTTATCCCAAGTGTCGGTGTTTCGACCCCCGAGGGGTTAAAGCCAACGAGTAATATTTGTAATTGCGTGCTCCCTTAATCCGGTGGGTAATGCAAGAAGGACACGGCGATTTATCCTGGTTCGGGCAAAGAAGGCCCTACGTCCAGCGGGGGGAGGATAGTTCGTGTTATCTTGCACCGAAGTGCTAGTACAGGGGAAAATACAAGCGGGTGTGAGGAGCGTGAGGTGGAGCTTGGGCGTTTCGGACACCTGGCTCTCGACCTTACACTGTCTCACGGTATTGTTCTGTGATCTAAAGCCTTAGCGTCTCTATGCTCTGGATCCTGTCGTTTGTCCCTTTTTTTCTAACGTCCTGGCGCCTCCTTTTATAGGTGAAGGAGGGGCACAGGGGTACATATATTTAGAGTTCGCATGGCCGGCGACGCATGGCGTTGAGGCCGATCACGTCGGTACTGCTGTAGTGATGTACGTCGGTATGGGAGGCCCTGCAGCCGTCGCGTCGGGAGTTGTTGAAGTGCAGCCCGGAGTTGTTGGAGTCCCGCTCGAGGGTTCGTACGACGGAGTCGAGGGGCGGCGGTCGAGGACTTGGCTTGAGTCGAGGGGGTCGAATCGAAGGGGTCGAGCCTCACCGAATAAGGTCGAATCCCGGGAAATGCGGGAAACGCGTTGATTCATACGTCTCGAGGGGGTGTTGGACGGGGCACAGTGCTCGGCATGGTGCAACAGCGAAGTACGATCCGCGGGATTCCGGGGCATGGGCGGTAAAAGCAAGATTTGACCGCCACTCCCACGACTGTTACCATGACTGTGGCCATACGGTTAGGCGGGGGTAGGTAAAACGCATTAAATGCGCCCGGATCCGTACGGGAGAGTCGGTAGCCGAGGGGTGCGCTGTCCTCGAGGGCTGCCCATTCGTGCGAACGAAGTTCCGTCCTCGAGGGCAGGCTCGTTCGCCGGGCGAAGTTCCGTCCTCGAGGGCAGGCTCGTTCGCCGGGCGAAGTTCCGTCCTCGAGGGCAGGCTCGTTCGCTGGGCGAAGTTCCGTCCTCGAGGGCAGGCTCGTTCGCCGGGCGAAGTTCCGTCCTCGAGGGGTCGCCCGAATTGTACCCTCGAGTGTACAGTCCCAGTCCGCTCGGTAGCCCCTCGAGCGGGCTTTGGCTTTGGGCCGTCGTAGCCCGTTCGTGGGTCAACCCAATACACTTTAGCCTGCGGGCCTTCGAATGTTATTCGTGGGAGGTCACTGGAGGGTTCATGTTGCTGATTTTGCGGGGTTTAGTCCGGTAAACCAAGGGTCTGGGATACCCATTTCCTGGGTAACGACACCAAGGTTCAGCAACACCACCAAATGTCCTCATTGTTGAGAAAACCACAAAGGTCTAGAGTCTCATTCAACTCCAATCCTCCTCTCAAGCGACCAAGGAGGACAAGCACAATAAATCCACTAGAAAGCAAGGGTAATACAAAACCTCCCAGAGCTTCACTAGCGACACCTAACCATCTAAGGGCAAAGCCCCAAGACTAACAAATGTGAATCCAACGGCTAGGCAAAGAAACGAGTGCCCAAATGATGGGTTTGAATTTCTCTACCACTTCTCATTCTCTTTCTCAATCTTCCACCAAATCCCTCAAAAGAATCAAAGATGAATGGTCAGAAGAGTGCTATGAATGCTCAAGAGGGGTTTTATAACACGGTAGGTTGCAATAATGGAGTGGTTGGCCATTAGACAAGTTGAGGATAGATATTTATTCTCCCCACCATATTCGTCAAACTTCCAAACCCTAGCAAAACATTGACTGAAGTGCATGTGTTGTGCTCTTTGTATCTCTCGTAGGATATGTTAGATCTTTTGAGCACTATAAGTCGTTTAGAATCACATCCCTCTTTATAGTACGGCATTTCCTAAGCACAAATTCAAAACGTAGAACAAATAAACACAAAATTGAGTTCCATGTCATCCTTTTCATTTTGAGGAATCGTTAAGCATCAAAAGCCAACCATTTCCTCTATTATGTTGTTCATAAGATTTCATTCACATGGTTAGTTCCTAAATTACTTGTCATTAGGTCACCAAACTCACTAGGAGGCCATGTGCACTTTCAGTTACCTCTTGATTTAGGAGCAAAAGGTAGTTATCTATGATATACCATGCATTCTACCATTAGCATCCATACTTAGTCAATCACATTTCCTAACTCGTTTAGGAGCAAATGGTAGTTATCTATGATATACCATGCTTCTTCTTGGCACAAATGGATATGGATGGTAGGAACAAAATTATTACTACTCATCGCACCAATACTGCATGTTTGCCAATGTGCTGCAACAAATCTCCTAGTAAACGGTTTTCCTAACCCAATAAATGAATTTGACAATGGTGCTGGTGGGAGAAGAGTGTATACCTCATACATAGCTTCTGTCAATATACTTTCTAATATGGACCTTAAACCACGAGCCCCAGTATTCTTCGCTATTGCTCTTTTGGCAATAAGCCGTAAAGACTCCTCCGTAAAATGCAATTTGACCTAAGTAACAATGCAAGTTGCAATATAAATACACGGGCATTAAGGGGCAACTACATAATTCAAGATAACAGGAATTTCAAACAGATTCTTACATCATTCATTTCAAACAACTTGGTGTACTGTCTGCCAAGGGCATTCCTTGGCTCTGTGAGAACCTACAACACAGCTGTGATGTTAGATTTGAAGGTAATATAAGTAACGTACCCAGGAACAAAGAGTGTTGAATAAATATATGAAGATAACATTTGGATTTTACAAAATTTATGATATGCAGAAGCAATCCTTGAAAGATGATGGTGCGTAATGGATAGTGGTATGATCTCAATATTTTTCCTGGTAATAAGATAACCTAGCCCTAACTAATAAGGTAACAAGTAAGCAATAGTTAGGACAACATACAGGAGCCTACAATAGTCATCTTTTGTACAATTACTAACACTAGCCAGTAATCACCAAGGTGCATAGTGCATGTCAATTCCAGTTTCTGTTCCGGATGATGGTACATGTGGCACAAATCTAAGAATAGATTCAACCATGCAACTGATCAACTTTGCATAAATAACTAAATTAAAATATGCATGGGGTAAAGGGCAAAACCAATACAAAATGCAAATGCACTGAAATAGTGGCATCAAACAAAATATAGGGGCTCTCTTAAGAATACCACTAAGTGGAAGCTGAGCCTGTTACATGCAACTGATAAAGGTGTGCATGAATGATAATTGATAAAGTTACCTCAACAAGCTGATCCTCACTGAGGGAGGATAGACTAACAAGAATTGGAAATCTACCAACAAACTCTGGGATTAGTCCATATGCAATGAGATCGCCACTTTCAACCTGCAGAAATAGCATCCAAATAATTACAAAAATAAACTATGAAGACTCTAGCATGAAAGCAAAGTAAAGCAGAAAACAATAGATATTATTTGCAAAGGAGCCAACAGCCAGCAGAAAATACTACATGGAAGCCTTTTATAATTTTTACTCACTGAATCCAGTAGTGATGATGTGATCTCAGCATTTATGATACCACCAGATCGCATATTTGAACGAACCTGAGCGCGGAAACCAATTGAAGAATCATGTCTCCTAGAAAAAAAAAACAGGGCACACCTTGGTTATTAAAAGCTTGTGATATCAAGTCCAAAACATTAAACACAAAAGACTGTCCACAACCTTTCCGAAATAGTTTTCTCCAAGTCCACAAAAGCACCACCACAGATGAAGAGAATATTTTTTGTATCAATCTGCAAGTGCAAGGCAAATGAACATCAAAATCTGCATATTTCTCGTGTGAACATATGCAAGTACTAATAAAGAGGCCTTTTGGCTCGCTTGTATGCTAGGATAAAAAAATAATGGTTCTTGTTAACATGTTACAAGTAAAAGGGATATGGGGAAAAATTAATCCTCAAACTCATCTCTTCTTTTCTAAAGTTGATGAGGGATCATAAGCATTGACTCAAAAGTTATCACTAATCACTTTTTCAAATAGTGGTGATTAGTGCCATTAAATGCCGAGTGGATGTTGGAGTTTAGTGCTGATAATGCCATGGTTGGTTGTAGCATGAGTGTGCTGGGTCAGCAGCCATGCGACTGCGCTAGTAGAAAAGCAGCTCCTGGCCAGGACAGCAGACCATGTAAGCATGGGTGAGGCTGAAACTGTATTGATGTAGTCGCCTGGGAGCAAAGCAGCAGGCAAACAAGGAGTATTGAGGCTTGCTGCAATAAACGAGGTACAAATAGGCCCACATGGCATGTTGTGAGTTGCAAAGAGTTGATTACTGAATGTATTTTTTTTAATTCCACTAAATTGTTATTGCCACTATTAGCTCATTGTGACTGCTAAATGGTCTACCCTGTTATTTAAAACATCAAATGTTATAGATGAAAAAGAACATGAAAGATACTAAACAATACCTTGGACACATACTATTATCAATACCAAAAGACATAACAGCAGTATCACTGTCAATTTCTCATGCTCTATTGTCCTCGTGTGTTTAACTGTTTCCTCTAGCTTGCGGTTTTTTTTTCAAAATTCTGTGAATACACTAAGTAATGTATTAACATTTCTAACTTTACAAGGAAAAGTAATCATAAAAAAATGGCATGCCCTGCTTTCTATCCTATGGTAGACATCACAGAGGATTACAAGAATAACACCAGGCCATCCAAAATATATTTGCTTAGAATAACAACAAAACTATTGTTTTCACTATTCAGCAAGAGAACATTTATCCTCCTAGTATGCACTAGCGAACATAAACAGCGAACATAAACAGTGTACTAGTATTACTTTGTTTTCTGAAACTAAAGAGCAACTTGCATGGAAGGATACCTGGATATTGTCACCTCTTGGATGCCTTCTGGCCCCTTTCTCAGGAACACTAACAACCTATCTTGACAGCATAAACAAAACTTGTAAGAAGATAAATAAGAAATTATGTTGCCATGCATCTTAGATATATTGAATTACCTAGATATATTGAATTACGAAACATAGAAGACATTATCTCACAAATTGGGCCAAAAAGACACTTACAAACTTAATAATTACCGAAAAGGAATATAAAAAGAATTTGAAGTTTTGAACACCACCAAAACATGGAATTGAATAGAGCTGTTGTCTGCTAAAAAGGGTGCTTTCAATAATTCCTTAAATACACTACCATAGTTCCATTAATATGTTAATATTAATAGCAACCTAGCCTATGCGGTTCATTTTGCACTGCTCAGAAACAAATCAGTCATTTGCTGCAAACAAAGTGTTTTGTACAAGTTACAAATCCATATACCGGGACCCTTTACATGCTATTTGTTAGACTGTTTTAAAACTATGGCTACTATATTCTACAATGCCAATCCATTGGAAATTGACTCCACATCAACTACTATGAAAATCTCTCCAAAACGATAAAAGTGCAAAATGATATATAACCACTAGGTTTGTTTCTTCTACAGGAGCTCCCTAAGCATAAAAATTACTAATGGAAAGCTTCAAAGGTTGACAATAATGACAAACATACCGTTCCTTCAAGCATTTTCAACAGTGCTTGTTGCACACCTTCACCTGAAACATCTCTGCTAAGATTGATGCTTTCAGCCTGAAAAGCATTGCAATCAGACATATAAAAGATGAGGAAAGTAAAATGTATGACAGATGCCTAAATTAACTTATGAAACAACCTTCTTTGTTATTTTATCAACTTCATCGATATAGACAATTCCTTGCTGGGCAGCAGCTACGTCAAAATCAGCAGCCTAGGGTGCAAGAGAGAAACGTAAAAAGGTGAGTAGATGCATCGGTAAACAAAGTGGAGTGTGATGCTAAAGGAAAAAGATGAAGCTCGAGTGCACAAGCTAACTGAATCCATGATCATCTGGCTGAGGAACTTGGTCCCTAGCAAAATGGTATTTCGGATGTAGTCAATATTACTGCAATGTAATAGGCTAGTTGTTGGCAACTATTGCCCTTTCCTATAGATCTGGTAACCCAAGCATGTTTCTGTATTTAAACTTTTATGGCTTTCTTAAAAACTGAGACTCTTCTCCTTCAGAAAAAATGACCCTTTTTCTCCCTATATGCAGTGCTTTCTACAATATATTATCAGCAGAAGCATTGATATACATACTTCACTTATATTTTTGTTTGTATGATTCACTCTACCTGGCTTGGAGAAAAAAAATCCAAAGTTTATATTTTACATAAATTTTAACGATCTTCACATACTTCATATGCATGTCCCATCCCATGTCCATAACAGGATAAACAACACTGGAGGATGGCTGAGCGGCAGTGGCTGCTAGGGGATGGACATAGAGATGTTTATACTTGACTCCTAAGGGAAGGATCAAATTTACTCCAAGTCCTAACAAACTATATCCAGAAGATAGCAAACTCAACTCTAATACTATCTTCACGTGAGGAAGGGAATTAACCATCTCAGTGCCCAGTCCCCAACAGGACTTGTCCAATGCACATAACAGCACATGAGCTCAGCTTTGCAATGACAGACACTGTGTAACCTGAAGTGCTTCCACTATTGTTCCCCTTGACAACATTACCTCTAGTTTCAAACTTTTGGTGCTTGCTTAAATCCTCTAGAGCTCAACTATTATCATGCAAAAAGGTCTCAAGAGCAAAATAGGGGGTGGGGGAGGGGTGAAGGCTCTCTAGCACAGGTTAGAATCACAATGCAGAAAAAGGACTAAAATGCAAGGTCCATATAAAAATAGAGAGTTGAGAGGTACCGCTAGGAGCTTATACAAAATAGATTCAACGTCCTCACCAACATATCCAGCCTACAAAAATAGTTAAAAAAAAATACAGTCAAAATAAGGTGAACTTCTGAGCACCAACAGTTGAACACACAAAATCTGTGAAGCTAGTGCAAGCTCAAAACTCTCAAACAGAAGTATCACGCTTGTTGATTACAGATCATAATCAAAAATCTTATGCAACAGAAGTTAGTAAAAGAAGTATATGCTAGTGCCATAATATCCACTCCATGAAAAGAGCAGCTGTCCAAGAAAAAAAATCGTATCAAAAAAATAGCAAGCAATTTACTACAACTCTCCAGTGGAATAAAGAACTGGATAACGAATCATAGAATATATGAATTGCACAGATGAAACCTTCACAAGAGCATACATAATGGTTATAAATGCCAGGATATTAGTCTCAATGTCAGCAAAAAAGGGATTAGAAACATAAAACTTAAAGATGGCAAGATTATAATCATCTGCTCTTTAATTTGTTGCAGGAACGAAATATATGACTGGTACACTGGAATAACAGTAAGACGAAGTTCTGAATTAACAAAATCATAATCAAGTATAATAAGGATACTAACAAACATGATACTCGAAGATACTAAAATTATAATCATGTGCTTTGTAGCACAAACAAAATCAAGCTACGTACTGGACTAACAGAAAGAACAAAGTTAATGAATTAATAAAACAGACATAATTCAGTATACCTGAGTGAGGGTTGTCGCATCAGCTATAACAAAGGGCACATTCACAAATCTTGCTAGTGTTTTTGCCAGCAATGTTTTCCCTGACTTTGGGAAAGATTTTGGAATAATAAGTAAGACATTCATAACATAAGGACCACAAGATAATGATTGCATAAAACAAGTTAAATGAAAGGTGGATACTCAACAGCAATACTACTGCATATTTTGTTTCGTCAAACCAGAATGTACCAATTATTTTAAGAGAGAAAAGAAGATGAAAACTCAATTTCAAATTCAAATAAATCAAACATCATATACGATCTTCACTTGTTCAGAAAATCTCAAACGTATACTACTTTGATTGCTTGAAATTTTACCATATATAGCATATCACTATACATTAGGTGCATAATTGCATGGCTAACAATAGTTGCTCGTTTTAGACATGCATATCTCTACAAAGCTAAAACACTTTCCAAGAAAACAGAGTTAGCAGAGCTGCATGAACAGAGAAAAAAGAGAGAAATGATTGTGCAAAATAAAGTTCTAAGTATATGATTAATTTCAGCGCATGTTCTATTTATTTATGGACAATGTTCGATGGTTGTAAAATATACAACATCAATGTAGTCAAAGGTTAGAGCATGTACCCGAGCCTGTTGGCCCCATGACAAGAATATTGCTTTTCTCAAGCTCTACCATGTCAGTGTCACTCGTGCAAGAATCGCTCTCGCTACAATCTGTGGCAGATCTGCAGCCCACATGTTCTGTCCAATTTACCACCTGATGCTACACAGCTCTCTGAAAACTGATGTTTACACAAAAAACCTACCTGCTGGTGAGTGACTCACAATAGATCCTTTTATAGTGATTATAAACTGCTACTGACAACACCTGCATTAAGAGAGAGAAAGCAGGGTTATTAAACAATCTAAAAAATAGCCTATGGTGACAAATGGTAGGAGAGCAAATATGAAGTAATACAACTTGCTGACTGTGTGGTGATCCACATCACATAAAACTTTTAGGGCCCATTTGGCTCCTTGGAATTGAAAGAATTGAATTCATTGTTATTTAGGCACATATTTGAGCTAGCTATATACTTGGAATGGAATGGAATGAAGTTGGAGAGTGCAAACATAACGTGGTGAACAATGATGATGTATAGGATTCATTTCCCATCTCCCACCCTATGAATTTGAGATAGGCTTAAAAGTGAACTTTGGACAGTGGTGGAATCTCAAATTCTTTCTTCCACAACTATAATTTATACTACGAATTCAATTCCAGGAATTCCGAGGATCCAAACGGGCCCTTAGGTGAATGAAACTTTAGAAACTTGACAATCAAAATGCACAGAAGTATTAACATTTGATACATGCAGATGGGTGTTAGTAGATTAGCCAACACATTTACTTTCAAATGACTATACTCTAAACAAATTTCAGAGAAATTAATGCGTCAAACACATGTATTGGACCTGAGTAGATACCCAATCAGATGAAAACAAATACCGTACAAAATTTCCGAGAGGTTAGTATTTGCCTTCTTGGCTCGCTGCTGGCCGATGACAAACTTGTCGAGCCCACGGCAAATCTCCTTGGGCGTGGGAAACCGTCGTCCCAGGTTAGAGCCGCCCCACCCCACGCTTTCCCCGGCCCCGTCCTTCCCATCAGAACCCTCCCCACCGGGGACCGCAACCCTAACCACGTCGATCCTACCGACGGCGCCCGCGCCCGCGGGCTCGACAGGGGCTTCTCCGGGCTGGCGCCAGATCTCTGGGGGCTCCCCAACGTCCGAGCCGCCGGCCCTGTGGTCGGCGACGGCATCCATGACAGGAGCGGCGGCGCGGGGAACGTGGCTCTGCTCCTGCTGCTGCTGTTGCTGCTGGCGCCGGAAGAGGGTCCACGGTCGGCGAAGGGCGCCAGGGCCGTTGCCGCCCTGCTGCTTCTGCTCCGCGGCGAGGCCTGCGTGGATGCGGCGCGCGGCGGAGACCGCGGCCGCCGTGGCGCGGGAGCGGACGGCGGCTGACATGGCAGAGTGGGGGTGTGGGGGTTTCGTACGGGGAAGGGAATGAATGAATCGAATGGAAGCAGCCCGTAGGGGAAATATCTGTGGACTTTTGGACTCGACGCTAGGGAGGGTTGGTTCCCTCTTCCCTGACTGTAGCGGCAGCCGGTGTTTTCCCCTGGTGCCGCTGCCGCCGGCTCGGATTGTCTGACTTGCACAAAGGTAAGTCACGGCTAACTTATCCCCTGTCCGATGTCACTCATTCCCCATCCAACGGTTGATACAATAGTACCTTTTCCACCTTTCAGTTCACAGCCCAGGTGCACTTCCTGGCCCAAATACGCGACGCAGCTTAGGTTGGACTGTGGACAGGGCACCAGCGCACTGCTGGTCGCTGGTCGCCGCCGCCGAGCGTCCGTGCCGCCGCTGCCATAGCTTCGCTCGTGTCCGCGCCATCTGCTGCTCAGATCCGCCTGCGCCCAAGCCCACACGAACGGATACGGCGTTTAGGGCCCCGACTCCTCTGTTAATCCTCCGTGAGAACGAGCCCGACCGCGGCGGACGAGCGCCCGCCCACGGCGGCCACCGCCAACCCGTCTTGGCTCCTTCCTTGCTGAACACCATCATCCACAACATGCGCTTCGCCTCGCCGAGGACGCCGCTCGGCTGCTCCTGACCCGCAGCCACGCCACAGCTCTCCGGTGGCTCCTCTGCTTCCTGCCCATGGTCGCACCAACAAAACACTCCAGATGCACAGGCGTGAACGTCGTGGACGAGATGTTGGAGATACGGAAGCTCCTCGGCGAGGAGGAAGAGCGGCAACGAGCGCGTCTCGCGCAGGTCGTCGCTGGTGCTCGTCCGCTCGTGCGCTGGCCACCGCGGGCGCTCATCGCGCTCTCCGCGCGCCGCTCGAGCGTACGGCACCGCGGTCGCGCTTGCGGCCGTTCCGCTCGCGCACAGGTCGCCGCCGGCGAGCGCAGCCGCTCCGCCTTGCACGATGGCTGCCGCGGACGAGCGCTCCTCCGTCGCGGCCGCTCTTATTTAATTTTGCCATAAAAATACTAAGTAGAACCCTCAGTTATTATCCATATATTTTCATATAACTTTGAGCTCTGCCGTCCCCGGATATGAGCTCGCCAGCCTTGGTCGCGCCATTGAAGCGCTGTCCCAGGACACGAGCTCGCCCGCCATGGCCGCGGCGTCCCCGGGCATGAGCTCGCCCGCCATGGCCGCGCCGTCCCCGGACACGAGGTCGCCCGCCATTGACGCGCCATCCGAGGACACGAGCTCGCCTGCCATGGCCGCGGCTCCCCGGTCATGAGCTCGCCCGCCATGGCCGCGCCGTGGCATCGGGCAGGGGGCAAGCGTCACATCCCAAAATTTTAATTTTAGGATGTGAACCAAAAACACTAAATAAACTAAAGGATTTACTAATTTCTTTAAAATTAGCCAAGACTTTATTCTTTTATTATTATTATGAAATGATGAAAAGTGTGGCTTTAAAACTTTTACAAAGATAATAAAGATGGGTTTGTGTTTGGTGCCTTGCTTTGTTTTGCTGGTGTTTGAAAAAGAATTTCTAAAACCCGAGCAAGACACGGCTAGGTTCTTTTCGTGTTTGAAAATAAAGCTTTAAAAACCCAAATTTGCCTCAAGAAGGTTTTGGAAAACGTTTTCAGAAAAATTCTTTCTCTTGCATAGATAGAGAAAGAGAGAACATTTCTTTTCCCTCTATAGTGTTGACCATCGCTCTAGTAAGACACCATCCTCTACCTAGCTCTAGCAGGCCTAGTTCAGTCTCTAGACATCCCTGGCTTACCCTAGCCTATCCTGGCCCAACCTGGCTTGCTCTGGCCTATCCTAGCCTTAACTGGCCAGCCCTAGCCGGCCATGGCCACCCCGGCCAGGCTAGCAGTAGCCGCAGCCGGCCACCGGTGAACAAACTTGGCCATCAGCCGCATAGTAAGGCCAGCAGTAGTCCGGTCTAGCAACCCTTTGCTATCCTCAAGGCATCCTAGCTTGCTTTGGCCAGCTCCTACCTAGTTTGGGTCTCTCCTAGTCTCACCTAGCCTCATCTGGCCAACCACAGCCAGCTACAGCCACATGTGGCCACTCTCAGCCGGCCACAGTCAACTTCAGCCGGCCATAGCCAGCACTAGCTTGGCCACAGCGGCCAAAAGCAGTCATAGCCTTCCCCACCTTGGCCTCTGTCTGGCCATCCCTGGCCAAGCCCGGCCAACTCCAGCCGGCCATGGCCAAATTTGCCCGGCCACCAGCGGCCATACGTAGCCACAGCCAGCCCAACGGGCCAAGCCCAGCGGTTTTAGCCCAACCGGTTCTCCGTCGGCTATAAAGAGGGCCAGCCGCGGCCACTTAGCCAACCCTAGCCGCACTTAGCCAATCCTAGCCGCACGCAGCCAACCCTAGCCGGCCACAGCCAGCCGCCGCCGGCTAATGCCAGTCGCCGCCGGCCACAGCCAGCCGCCGCCAGCCACAGTCGGCCGCTGCCAGCCGGCCATGTCCCGGCCGAGGGCCGTGGTCCTCCATCTCCCGCGCGCCGCTTCTGGCCGCCACCGGCCGCATCTGGCCGCCGCTGCCGGTCGTAGCTGGCCGCAGTCGGCCGCAGCCGGCCGTAGCTGGCCGCAGTCGGCCGCAGCCGCAGCCGGCTGTAACAGGTCGCCGCAGGCCGTAGCAGGCCGTAGCCGCACGCCACCGGCCGTCCAGCAGGCCAGGGCCGAGGCCCCTTGCCTCCGGCGCTGGTGCAGCGGCACCATGGCTGCCATGGCCACGATCTTCAACAGCCAGAGGTGGAAGATGATGGTAATTACGAATCTGCCATCCAGCAGTTATTTACAGTTTTGCCATTATTTTTAAAAGCTTATAACTTTCACGTTTTAACTCCAATTTGGTCCGTTCAAATTTTGCTAGATTCATAATTTCATAATCTACGCAGTAGTACTATTTTGAAGTATTTTGGAAACTTTATATTTTTAGTCTATATTTAATGTATTTATTTATCTATAGGAAATCTTTGAAAATCCATAACTTCACCGTTATAATTCCGATTTCGGTGAACTTGACGTCTGCGCGATCGTAGAATCGAGTAGAATAGTTTTATAACCTTTTTATTCTGTTTTGATGATATTGATGTACTGTTCCTCTAATAGTTCTTTGTTTGCTTCGTGTATGTATGCTCGATTGGGTTGTCTGGTGTTGATTGTTAGTGTCGAGTTCAGACGGTGAGGTTTTTGCTGAGCAAAGCTCCTTTGAGGATCAGCAGGATCAGCAGGACTTTGTGAATCAAGGCAAGTATAGCATGGATCTTCCTTGTTACCTATTCACTATAAATAACAATTCATATGCATGTGTCCGTTTGATGACGTAGAGATTATAACTAGCTTTGATATCCTGATTCCTTGAACCTTTTGGGTGCATTGGGTAGCAAGATGCTAGTGCTTAATGATATCATGATCTTGTGGCCTGATGAGTATTTGTGCCATGAACAGTAATAATGACTTTTAATTACTTGAGAAGTTATCAGTAACGTACCTTCCGGGATTTACAGTACAACTGTGAGGGCTATATGGCTCTGGTTTTAGATCCGTATGAGGACCTTTTCTAGCATGTTAGCGGTTCCCTTTATGGCGCAAGGGGGTGTGTTTCAGGTTGGGTGTAGTTGGACCTCTGTCTGTATGAGTATAGGCTGCGGTTGTGTGCCATCAGAAGGGAGGATACTACATCCGTAGGGCACAGAAACCTCAGTGGCCCTAACTTGTTAGACGAACCTTTGAAAGGCTTCATAGTGAACCCTGCCGGTCCTCCTTGGTAGTGGGCTAAGAGGTCGACGGGCCTCGGGCGAAAGGGCAATTCACGGCTCACAGTGAAAGTGTACACCTCTGCGCGGAGTTTAATAAACTGGTATACTAGCCTTGCTCAAGGACACGAGCGGCCTTGGAACTCCTTACACTAATGATGATCTCTCTTGTCATGTTAAATTGTTCATACATTTGCTGTTATATTTACTATTCATTTACGTTACATTGATCATGATGGTTTTGGGAAACACTTGCCACCTTGATGCTGCTTAACTGATCAACTTGATTAACATATAAAAGCTAAATGCAGTCAAACCGTGTCAGCTTACTTGAGCCTCATTAACCCATGTTATGCTTGTTGAGTACGGTTGTGTATTTACGCTTGCTTTACTTTCAATTTTGGAAAATCCCGGATGGGTAACAGATGAAGGTTGGAGTGAGAGCTATCGGAATGAGTACTAGGCTTGGTGTTCACCAGTCGACGTGTCTCTGTGGGAGCTTCTGCCATAATGTTATCTTAGATTTTATTGTTTATGCGTAATACTCTGTAATAAATAATGGTACGTTATGTAATAAACAGGGTGATGATACTCTTTGTAATTTGTCATCCTATATGTGCGACTGTTCCTGGGGCACATATAAGGTTATTTATGCATTCTAGTTTTATCCTTAAAAGTGGGGTGTGACATACCTGTGACATGTTTTCAGTACGTAAGACAATCCATGCTGGGCCTCCGAGGCAGAGCGGCGCGGCGCGAGGCAGCGGGACTGGGGGCAGGGCGGTGCCGCGAGGGGCACAGGGCGCGGGCAGGGCGCGATGCGGTGTGGCGCAGGGCGATGCCAGGCCGGCGTCGCGACGAGAGGTGGAAGAAGAGGGAGAAGTCAATGACAGCTGGGTCCCACTAGAAACTACTTGTTAGCCATCGGATCAGGAATGGACGGCATCCGGTGGGTGGTAAGTCACATGTGACTTGCCTTCAGTAAGGTAGAGAATCCACGCCGCGCTGCCGCCGCCAGCGCGCACCTATGGTCCTATGCCTATCCCTTTCTGTTTCCGCGGACTGCTTCGACAATCGCCAATGCAAGTGCAACAGTCCAGGAACCAGTTTGAGAGGTTTACCAATAAAACTACACCAGGGCCTTGTTTAGATTGCGAAAAAATTTTAACCTAATGAATAATAACTCTTTTTATCTTATTTGACAAATATTGTCCAATCGTGGACCAACTAGGCTTAAAAGATTTATCTCGTGATTTCAAACTAAACTGTGTAATTAGTTATTTTTTTACCTACATTTAATGCTCCATGCATGAGTCCAAAAATTGATGTGATGGAGAGAGAGTGAAAAAATTTGGCAATCTAAACAAGGCCTAGAGTGAATGATTTTGAACGGTAGTAGGAGTGTTGAATGATAAGCTTGTAGGATTAATATTAAATTGCAATAATTAAATTAACAGGATAATGCTGGTGGTTAGTTGCCTGATTGCTTGATGGATGCAACTGCTAATTAGTACAGATGGACATACTCCTGCACGAGAGGCTTAAAATAAAGCTCCTTTGGGCACAGTGGAAACAAATATGGTTTCACCCTGAGTGCACTCCATAAAAGGAGACGTAGGAGGCGGTAGAAGATGAACAGCACAACCAGGAAGAAGATGTTCCAATGAACAACATGCGAGCAGCTGTGTGGTTCTGAAGCACACTCTTCCAGCTTTCTATATGCACAGAGAGCAACTCAACACAGAGAAGATACTAATATTATGTATCTCGTGCCCGTCTAAAAGAGAGTACGCTTTTTTATAGACATGGAGAATGAAAAGACAGAACGATACAGAATGAACCTAGACATCATGAAATGTTCATCAATCACTAGTAATTGTTGTTATGAACATGGGACTTTACCCTTTGACCGTTACAAGTTGAGATGCTTTAGGGCAGGCTCACAATAAATCCAACAATCTCCATCAACAGAGGTTACACTTCTTCACAAACCAAATAATGGACTATGTCTTAAATTGATAGTTTTGTGCAAAATAAGTTTCACCTAAGTCCTTTGTTGGTACTAGATTACAAAAAACGTCCACACTACTAGAATCAACAAGTTTCCATATAAGGTTTATTTCTTTCCCTACCGTTTGTGACGACCCTAGGGAAAAATATGTCTCCCTATGGTTAGATTTCAAAACTAAAGGAAAACTTCTCTTTCCCTACAAAATTTGCTTGGTGAGCCATGCTGGCACCTCCTCAACTCCCTTCGTGCTCGTTGTAGGCCACTCGCTCCACGCGCCGCACCACCACTCTCTCTGTGCGCCACACACCGCCGCTCCCTCCACACACCACGTCCTACGGTTTTCGACTAGAACCCTAGGGGATGTTGGCCTTTCCCGTCGTATTCTTGCCTAGGGGGCTTTTTCTACCAAATACCTTAGAAAAAACTTTTAAGAGATGAAGATAAGTATATGTTGGAGATGCTCTAAGCTAGAGTGGAACACGATACTTTTAGAAACAACTTCATGAAAAAGAGAGGCAATTGTAGAGATCATATTTCTAGTAGTGCATATATAGGAACAACGAAACTGCTTGGAGATTTGAACATACACACGAAACTAGTAGAACAGAAAGATGGCACACTTACAGATGGAGACACATGTTCTTTTGACATATTTACATCACTTGCATCAGCTAAACATATGCTTCCTTTATCTCAAATCGTAAGCCGTTTGATTTTTTTTTAATCCTAAGTTTGACCGCGTGTCTTATTCAAAAAATATACAAATATAGTCAAATTTAAGACATTTTTGAAGAGATTTGATTAATAAAGTAAAACACAACAAAAGAAATAATATTTTACATAAATTTTTGAAGTCAAACATTATGTCAAAAAGTCAAACGACTTATAATTTGGGATAGAGGAAGTACATGGTTATGTTAAAGCAACTCCAAGAGACTTGCTACTCTCGATTGTATAGTCCAATTTAACAAATTTAATATAAAATAGGCCTCTAAGAGCAACTCCAAGAGACATGTTATTCTTATTATGTAGGTTATTTTTATAATTTCTCTTCCAAAAACTAAACTCCAATAGCTTTGCTATTTTGTTTTATAAAATAGCAAGTTAGCTATTTCTATACTCTCGTATGCTAAATATGGCTTGCATGTGTCGCTAGCTATCTAGCCTTGCCATAATAGAAAGACTGTTGGAATTTTATTTTTTTTACAAAGCTTTCTATTTTTGATGTTTGCTAAATCATGGGTTTAGCCATTTACTTTTACCAATTTTCTTGGAGTTACTCTAATTTGTTATCTCATTTCTAAAAGTAACCACATGCTATTCTTTAATTCTTGCATGCCATAAAAAGCAAACGCGCTGCCATTGCACGACCACCCCTTGCGTGGTTTGCTACAGATAGTAAGCCCACTTTTTACCTAGTCTCTTGGAATGATCTAGCATTTTTAGGTGAATTTTATTTTAGCAAACAGCTAAATCAATAAATTTAGAAACTCTTTTTAGCAAATCGCTTGGAGTTGCTCAAGTCTAGACACGGGGAAGCAAATTAACTAACTCATCAACTGTTCAGCACGCCTAGCAGCAGATAGAAAATATACAAACAGAACTAGTACCAACAATTTGTACACATGCATGCACATATATACATTACTCCGTTCTTTTAAAATCTTTACTGAAGTTACAACAAATAGACTGGCTACCCAGACGACATTCTTGCCAGGGAGAAACATTATGGAGGGTGTAGTTATTCTCCATGAGACACTTCATGAGCTTCACTCTAAAAGGAAAGATCGAGTTATTTTTAAAATTGACTTTGAAAAAGCATATGATAAAGTTAATTGGAGTTTCTTACAGCAAACTTTAAGAATGAAGAGATTCTCATAAAAATGGTGCCAATTGGTGCAAAATTTACAGAAGGAGAAAATGTTAATATTAAAGTAAATGATCAACTTGGATCCTATTTTCAAACTAAAAAAGGTTTAAGGCAAGGTGACCCTATGTCGCCTATACTATTCAACATAGTGGTTGACATGTTGGCCATACTTATTGCTAGATCAAAGGAGACAGGGCAGGTAGAGGGGGTTATTCCAAACCTAGTTTAGGATGGGCTCTCTTCAGTATGCGGATGTCACTGTAATCTTCATGAGCCATGATGTGCAAAAGATGGTAAATATGAAATTTTTACTTACCACTTTTGAACAAATATCAGGCTTGAAGATAAATTTTCACAAAAGTGAATTATTTTGCTTTGGTAAAGCAAAAGAACATGAAGAGTTTTATTTGCATCTCTTCATATATGTAATGGGTAAATACCCCTTCCGGTACCTCAGCCTACCTATGAATACTCGGAAGCTAAACAATAAAGATTGGAAAGCAACTGAAGATAGAATTCAGAAAAGGCTAAGTGGCTGGAAAGGCAAAATGCTTACAGTAGGGGTCGTTTAGTGCTAATAATTCGGTGCTGTCTAATTTACCAATGTTTATGATGTCTTTTTTTGAATTAACGAAAAGTGTTCTAGAAAAAATAGAGTGCTTTAGATCCGGATTCTACTGGCAAAATGATTAGCATAAACGTAAATACAGGTTAACCAAATAGGAGGTTCTGTGTCAACCTAAGGATCAGGGAGGATTGGGTATTCAAAATCTAGATATACAGACCAAATGTTTATTAAACAAATGGCTATTCAAATTATTAAATGAAGATGATATTTGGCAGGATTTATTAAGAAATAAATACTTAAGAGATAAAACATTAGGGAGTTGTGTTAAGAAACCAATCGATTCTCATTTTTGGAAAAGCTTGATGAACATCAAAGATTCTTTTATGGCTTTTGGCTTGTTTCAAGTGAAAGATGGATATCAAACCAGATTCTAGTTCAATACCTGGTTGGGAACTAAACCGCTAAAAGATAAATTTTCGTCTCTGTTTAATATAGTAAGAAGAAAACAGGATTCTGTGGCAACAGTCCTTAGTTAAAATCCTATGAATATTTTCTTTAGAAGAAATTTAGTGGGAACGAACTTAAGAGCCTGGCACAAAATGTTGCCTCCTTACAAGATTTTGGTTTAATAGAGCAAAGGGATGTATTTGTTTAGGGTTTGAATGCATCTGAAAACGTTACAGTCAAATCCATGTATGTTGTGTTAATTAACAATGGGGTTAGGGTATCGCAAGATATTTGGCAAATTAAAGTACCTATGAAAATAAAGATTTTTCTTTGGTACTTGAAAAAGGAGTGATTTTAACTAAGGATAACTTAGTCAGACGTAACTGGAATGGTGACAAACATTATTGTTTCTGTCATTTTTCGGAAACCATAAATCATCTCTTTTTTGATTGTTTTTATGCCAAGTTCTTATGGCGAGCGGTATACCTTCTTTTTTGATTACCACCCTGGTCTGATATGCATGACATGTTTCACAGGTGGTCAAAAATAGCTAGCAAAGAATATAATTCATTATTATTAATAGCAGCATCAGCACTTTGTTGGGCAATTTGGTGTAACACCCCTGGTGTTTATCAACTAAAACCTGTCATGTCATCATATGCATTGTAAAGCATTCATGTTTAGGTCAACCTTGATATGCATCAACTAAAACAAGTTTACATTTCATAGGTTGCTTGTGTTTCTGAAATATTGTGTCACATGAAATCATAAAACCTAATTTCGAATGTCATCCAAAATACTTAGTTTATATTCTATGTATTTGAGGTGTAAACTGTGTTTACACTAGTGTCAAGCATAGTATATGAATCTAAGTACAAACCCTAAAAATTATTTTAATATTTGAAATTAAATTTGGATTTCAAAGCTTATTCCCAAGTCTTGCAATTTAAATTTAAATTCAAATTCGAAAGCTGTAAAATATTTTTCAAAAGTCAACTTGGTCAACCAAGGGTACTATTGGGTCATGGACCCAAAATTGTCCTTGGATGATGTTTGTGATCACTAATGACCAACCAATTAAATTAGAAAACAAATCAAGTTTGTTTTCGCTTCTGAAAACCCTAATTTTTAAACCTTGTTTTATCCTTTTTTCCATATTTCAAAATCTATAAAGAATTTTAATATACTTTCAAAATATAGTTTGTAGATCTTGACAAGAGCTACAATTTTGGTATTCAAAGTTTTTCAAGTTTCCAAAAAGAATTTCAAATGAATTTAAAAATACTATTTTCTAACATTTGTCCCCTTTTGATTTTAAAACTATAATTAAAAAATTATGCATAATTTGGAAAAATTTATATATGAAAAATGTTTTGTTTGAAAAGTTGAGCATTTCATAGATATGAGGATTTTCAAGTTTTATTGAAAAATCAAAAGTAATTTCAAATATTTGTTTCTAAGGTTTTGCTCCCCTTTTGAATTTGAATTCATATTTCAAAAACTATGCAGAATTTAAAAATTATTGTTAAATGAAAAGTGTAGCTATTGAAAAGTTATGCAAATGATATTTTTGAAGATTTTCAAGTTCTTATGTCTTTTTAAAAGTAATTTTAGAATTTTGGATCTGGAGTTTACAAAGGGGGATGAACAGTGTCAGGGCCTTTGGGCTACCGCCATGGCCGGCTTTTCAAGCCGCGCCACCGTCCACCATCCACCATTGCCTAGGGTTCAAGGTTGGCCTCATCTTGTTGCTAGTTGTGTTCGCGTGGGTGTGTAGACCATGCCCGTGCGCTCTCCATCGCCGGAAATAGCTCCGGTGAGCCTTACTGCCGTGCCTGAGCTCCGCCGTGCCGCCATGGCCGCCGGCAAGCCTGTCGCTCTTGCTCCGCCGCTTCTTTAGCTAGACTATCTTGTTCCCCGTTCCGAGTTGAGCCTGTAGGGACAAACCTCGTGGCCGAAGACCTCGCCGTCAGCGAGTTCTCGCCCGTCAAAGTTCGACCGGAAAGAATTCCCTTTTTCCTTTTTGTTTTTTAGAAAATCATTTAAATGCTATTTTCTTTACAAAATCATAGTAATTCATGTGTAGCTCCAAAAATTCTAAAAATTTTTGTGTATGCTCTTTATGATGTCCTCTACCTAGAAAAAATATGAAATTCCAAATTTGTGTATGCTCTTTTAATTAAAAATACACCTTCAATGATTTTTTATAAATAAAATAATTGACTTTTATTTTTGAAAATTGTTTTGCCATCTATTTATGCCAAGAGCTTTTCAAAATAAAATTTTGAGCTTAGTTAGGCAATTTTAATTTTATGTCTTTATTTTATGCTTTTAATTAATTAATTAATCCCTTTAATCATTATAGGGTTGTTTGACTTTGGTATTGCTTGATGACCTTGGGTCATTAACCTTAATGACCTTTGGCACTTTAATTAATTGCTTAAGTTTACCTTAATCATGTCATTAGGGCTTAATCAACGTTATTTAATGTGATTAATGAACTTCCCTAATGAAGTAGTTAACCCTAACGAACTTAGTAAGTAAGTTTTGTTGGTTTATAACTTTATCATGAAGAAAAGTTGTACTCAAGTCCTTAAGCTGGTTATGCATGCATCAAGCATCATGTTTAATATTCCATCATGTTGAAGCATATCATGTTATCGTGTAGCCTCCGTTAATGAAAAGTTTAACGTTGTCGTACCAGATCCCAAGGAAGAGCAGACTCAGGAGTTGGGTATTGATTCAGAGCTCGAGACCATCGACCCCGACCACCAAGGCAAGCCCCGGATGCATTCAAATCCTACTCTTATTTTATAAAAGTTTTATCGCTTCAGTTATGAAATATTGCATTAAGTAATAGGCATTCAGTGATAACCCACCAATTGCATTACATGTCTTATTTCCATATTCCGTGTTACCTGTTATTTGAAAAATGCATAGTAATGCTTAGCCCTGCTTAATTAGCTAGGTTTCAAAAAAGTAAAAGAATGAAAAGATGAGAATGGCTTTGTTTGTGGAAACATGATGATAGTTAATAAATCGAGTCCGGACGGGTAACTTGCATTGGGAATGGAGTCCCTTTGTAGTGTTTCCGTCTGTTGATGCCCTAGGTCCCGTGTCGATGGTGATCTGGTGATATCGAGAAACTAGAAAATCCATATGCATGAAGTGATATACAGTGGGTTAGAGTTCCCACATATGTCATAGAGTGATCTCTAGTGGGTCAGAGTTCCCACATATGTCATAGTGTGGTATACTGTGGGTTTGAGTTCCCACGTATATCGGTACACTGGGTCAGAGTTCCCACGTGTATCATGTGGTGATATATGACTGCGGTTGTTATCCCAGTATATCCATGATCTGGTATGCAGCGGAGTTAGAGTCTCTAGTATATTGATGATCTAGGTCCTAGCTGGGTAAAATTGATTCAAATCGCCGTTGCTTCTCGGAGAAGAAGACTCGATCGGTGTTCATCATCATAGTAACAACTTGAATGATGGCTAAGGTTTAAAGAATGAAATTGGTTGGTAATCTTGAGCTAGAGCAAGACAACTTTACTTTCTGTCAAGCTTTTCTGTAAAATTTCTTATCCCCTGTAAGCCTTGCCTTGTCTCTCTAGCCTGCATTTCCTGAGTTTTTACCCCTCTTTTTCGTCGGGTCAGTCTTGTTGAGTACCTTTGTACTCAGGGTTTGTCGAACCCTTGTTGCAGGTGAGTCCCATGGGCAGGAGTGCTTCGCATCCTGCTGCATGACAGTCGTTGCGGAGAGTGACGATGAGTAGGATATTTGGCTCTTGGGCAAAGCTTATCGCCTGGTATTGTAATAAAGTTATCTATCGCTACTCCACTACTGTTATGGTTTGTAATATTTAAACTTATGGTTTATAAGTTTTGAAACTAAAAGGTTCATAAACTTATGTTATTGTAACTCTTTCGCTGTTTTACTCTGATGTATCTTATTTGTATAAAACTATTGTAATACTGCAATGCCTCTTTGAAATGATTGATCCTGCTCGGAGAATCGTGGACGTTTCGGGATTCACCTAACAGACCTTTTAAGTCTTATGAAACACATGCATTGCTATCAAAAATCCGTTTAGACATTGATAAGTGTATGTGGGCCATATTATTTAGGAGGTTCTACCACATTTGGTTAATAAGTAATGAAGTAGTTTCTGACAAATGTAGACCAAAAATTTTTTTGCAGGTACTACTCAGGGGAACTCACTGGCTACGGCAGTAGGCAAGTCTTCAAAGACATGATGATCCAAGTTGCACAGTTTCTACAGACGTCAGCTTTGCAGTATTTTATTTCTTATGGATGGTTATCTTTAAGACAGATTAGTCATGTTTACATTAAACTTTATTTCATTCGTGCTACCATTAGGTGAACTGCAAGTTTATCTTTGCAGTTAGCGTGTATCTCATTGTCAGAACTTTGTAATAATTAGCCTGATTCTATCTGTTGATACATGAAGCTGGGTATTAAAAGTATCCTTTATATAAAAAAATATACATTACTCCGTAGAACTATAGTACACTAGTATAATGCCTGTGCTAACGCTATAGCTTTATCCTGTGATACACATAAAAAAATCATTGTATTTTTTCATAGTTTAACTTTTACACAATTATTATACTTAAGAAGTTATATATTGTAGGAAAAACTCTGGTAGAAGTAGTCATAATAAAGTTATTTCTCGACTTCTTGTATTAACCATCTAAGTTAGATTCTGCCAAGTCCATAATCTGAGCCCGTCACCAACCATATCTGCATAAAGATCACATAATAGCAAGAAAATATTATCAGTGACATGCCTAAGCACAAAGAACAGCAGTTTTTTTTCTGAGAACAGCCAGAGTATCATTCATTGATCATGAAAAGGATTACAATCTGAGTTCATAATATCCTGTAAACCTGTTGGTGGTTCTTGCCACTCCAACGGATTGTTACGCGATACTAATTTAGCACATTCATGAGCTAGTCTATTACAATCTCTACTTGAAAAAATAAACTAAAAATCAATAAAACTCCGGCTTAGATCTTCGATATGTTGTAGAAGGGGACCAAATTCTGAATTTTGGCACGAACGATTCTCCCAGAGCTTCACAAGAACCTGACAGTCTGTTTCCAGCTGTAGGCGCTGCACCCCTTGATCTTGAGCGTATTGTACTCCATCACGACATGCCATCGCTCCCTGTAGCCAGACCATTCAAACAGTAATCATATCATCGTGCCCGGCCTCCATAGGTTCTTCCATCATGATCTCGAAGTACCACGCCGGTCGCCCCGTCGATATTCAGCAAAGAAAGAAGCATCAACATTACATTTTATCCATCCCGGCTTTATGACCCTCAAATCTGTGAATTGGAGAACCAGCTGGCAGCTCCTCCTGAGCTCAGATCGTGACAATCCCACATTCAGAGAGAGTTATTGGCAGAACTAAAATATCAATTGAAATATCATTGCTTAAATATGTAAGGAACTAAATGAGATGGAAAAATTTCAGAATTATGCTAAATTAAGCCCCCCCCCCCCTCGACTGACCACAAATAAATGTACAGGTGCATACACATCAAAATAACCAAAAGACAGTAAAACCTCTTGTCACGCTATTGACCAAGTCCATTAAGATGTTTCATTTCATTTTCTCTAAGTTATGGAGCATCAACATTAGTTCTTAAATAAATATGCACATTGTAATAGAGGAAAGTCTATCAATATCCAAGGCCAACAAAAAAAGTTCACAATAATCCATAGAGGATTGAAGTGCACATGCAGCAAGCCAACATGTCAAATCTATCATTTAGTGAAAATAACAATCCATCAATCATGCCTTTTATTCATAGACCAAACAAACACCCACATATAGGGAAATGTTTCCATGATTCAAAAAGTTCTTGTTATTATATCAACATCTTCAAGAAGCCCAAAAAACAAAACAAAAATATTTAATATATTGTCACCATTTAGAACTGCTCTCAAATTTATGAATCCATGGCATCATATATCATCAGCAACAAGTGAAATATTTCCTCTGCATTATTCTTTTATTGAACAAAACCAAACCCTACATAAGTAGATGCAGAGAGAAGTAGCTGTCCAGTCTAATTTACCCCTGAGCGGTTTATGCAGGCGGTTTTGGCTGACGTGGCGAACCTAAACCACCCATAGGCTGAAATACGCTTCCCCTGCCTCCTTCCCGTCTTTCCCTCTCGCTTTCCGACCTCCCGTGCGGCGTGCCGCCACGGCACCGGGGTCCGAATCCACGGCCGAGGCCAAGCACCTGCTGTCGCGGGCCGGCTCTGCATCGCGCGCAGGCACGCGCAACGCGCCGACGCGGCCGAAGTAAGCCTGACTGCACATACATGTTCGTCGAAGGTTCTTTGCGGAGGATGGCCATGGACGCGACGCAGCAAGGAGGAAGATTGCCAGGAGTGCCCCTTTCGTAAACTAGCTGATCACGCCGGCGAGAATTAATCACGTGGCCCTGGATGCTCGCCGCCGTGGCTATGATTTTTTATCTCTTTGCTTGCCCCGATTGCCCGCCGTGGCCCTGGATGCTCGCCGTTATGGCCATGATTTCTATTGCTTGCTTGCTTGCCTTTCTCCTACCTTGTGGTGTTGTGCAAACGGGCTCGCTGCTTCTCGGTGGCAGCTCCCGCTGCGCGAACTCGCGGTTCCACTTCATCGCCGCGTCCCCACTCCTGAGCGCGGCCTGCCCGCCTCCGTCCTCTGGTCCCTTCCCGTCACGGTCTACGGGCTACGGCTGCGCATCCCCGACGACACCGGTACACCACGCAACCCATCGTGTCCTCGCCGCCATCGTCGCGGCTCTGGTACGCCCTCACCACCGGGGGCTCGGGCTGTTGCGAGGCCGTGAGTTGGAGCGCCGCCGCCGCCGCCACCGCGAACAGGGTTCCGCCTCCTGCCGGCGCTGGCCAGCCCAGACGTCCGCGCGCACCCGGTGAAGCATGATCTGGACATGCTCCAGCTCGCTAGCCTCGCGCTCTGGGACCTCCTGCGGGACTCCCTGCCCGCCACCGACGCGCTCCTGCTCGACAAGATCTGCTCCTGCGCGACGTCGGTGGCGAGCACGCGGTAGTCAGCGGCGTGGTGTAGAGCGACGGATGTGGTAGCAGGCCGCAACGGACGGTGGTAGCGACTTGAAGTGGCGGCGGATCTCGGAGGCGGAGAGTGGCGAGGCGCTGGTCATCAATGTCGCGCAGCAGGAGCGCGGCGTAGTGGCAGGAGCGTCGCGGACGCCGACGAGGTCCACGCGGCAAGGCCGGCGTCGTGCTCGGACATATCCAAAACTGCACTTCAGACGCAACCTCATTGGCCTGACAGGTAGGGCCGAATGACATGTCAGCAAAACCACCCGTTTAAACCGCCTAGGGATAAATTAAACTGATCGTCAAAGTTTAATGTGCAAAACAACCGGATCTATAGGTGGTGGCCTAAACTATTCCAGGGTTCAAGGGTTTATTTAGACTTTTTCCTTAGCAAAGATATTATCTTGACATGTCTGGCCCTCAAATTTGTGAGGGAACAAAAGTCAATCTATATACATCACAACCTGATTTTACTTGTTGCCAAAAAAACCTGATTTGACTTCAATGGTAGTAGTAAAAATAGAAAAACCTGATTTAGTGGTAGTAGTCAATAAATACATTAGAATAAACTTCAACCGCATACCTGCAAATGCAATCTGCTTTACTGCACCAAGAATGATTGCCCCAATTTATTCAGAAACTCTCCCATCTTAGGCAATCCACAGGCAAGCAGATGACCTCAACGCTGAATGAAAAATGTAAAGAGACAATTAATTGAACATGTTGCACGCACCCAGTGCCTAGCTTGCTACTGCTGCTAAAGCATCTGAATCTGCTGGTGATGGATCCACAAAACGGCGCACTGAGAAGAGTAGATTAATCCATGCACCCTAAGCGGCGCAAACTATAGCAACAGACAGAGAAATGGGAGGCGGGGTCTGGCAGGTTTACCGGCGTAGCGGCTAGTGACGTCGACAGAGCCGTGGGAGGAGGTGCCGAGGAGGACGCCAACAACATGCTTGCTGGTGTCCCCGGCGACGATGGCAGCGCCCTAAGCTCTGGAGGCCTGGAGCCCTGCCCTCTCGACCGTCGTCCATGGGGAGAGCTGGAGAGGAGTAGTCGTGCTGTCGCGCATGGGTTGGTGGGGGAGAGGAGTCGTTGTGTCGCCTCGGGGCGGCCGACGAGGTTGCGGGTGCCGGTGGCGCTCGGCTAGGGCGCACGACCATGAAAGCGTCACTAATGGGCCCAAACAAACCCTAGGCGCGGGCGTTCCAGACTCCAGAGGGTGGAGTGGAGCCGCCACGACCGTCTGGCCTTTTTGATCCAGGCTGAGTTCTTTTTCTTTAGAGAAATCGAGGCGGAGGTGGGGATTCGATCTCTGTTGGCGGAGAGAGCTGGAGCGCGTGCGGGGTGTAAGGTCGTAGGAGGGTGAGAAGCCTGGACTATATGTCGGCCGTTGGATCTAAGATTGATGTTATATGAGCCATTGATTCGAAGAGAGGGAGTGGAGACAGAAGTTTTCAATTATAGTAGACATATCTCACTTCTCACCTAGTAGGCTAGCATGCAAGTGAACTAGTAGCACGGTGTAACTAGTACCCAAGCTTCAAATCCAGCATTGCGTTGAAGCCGCTTCCTTGCTTGGTCATGTGTGCCAATAGCGTCCCCGATGGCGGCAGGTTGAGGTCCAGAAATGTGTCCGCAGCTTCTGACGACGTTGCCAACGATGTGTTGCCGCTGCTTGATGTTGCAACCACCATCGCCTGATCTATGCATGCCCTCTCGCAGTGGCACCGCTTGTGCCCGCCGCCCAGAGCCTGTCCGGTTTCCAACCCGTGACACCGAGCACAGACGATGCTGTAGGGTATGAGGGTGCTACTCGCCCAATAGTTGACAGCGGCCTCTAGCAAGGCATGATAACTCCTATGCATACGCAAAGATTATATCAGACGAACCACTATGACCACATAAAAGTTATTCCCTTTGCCACTCGATATATGGTTTAATTCATGGGTTAACACTTAACCCAAGCACGGCCATTTATTTGTTGATCCAATCACTTGAGTGATCTAGTGATATCTCTTGCGTAGAGAGGGGCAAATTCCATCTTGATTGTCTATGTCTCATAGCATGCTTCTCGACCACCCGAAGACCACCTTTATAACTACCCAGTTACGGAGCAGCGTTTGATAGTCCCTAAGTAGGCCGTTTCACATCTTGAGTACATACCACAATCTTAGGTCTAAGGACATAACGTACATGACGTGAATAGAGACTTTCTCATGTCGGGTCAGTCCAGCCTACATGTCTCACATGTGCCCACATTATTAGTTTGATATCTCCATGTCCATGACTCGTGAAACATAGCCATCAACTAATACATGTGCTGGTCTAATATTCAAGTATGTTCTCACAAGAACGCCGACCAGGTACAACTTTAGAATAACCATGCAACTAAAGAGTTCCACAAAACAATTCACATAATTGCTAATCAATACAAGTTGTATTTAATGAATATTCAATGAACACTTTATTAATCATGGATACAGTCGGAATATCATCATCTACATGATTAGCTCTAGGGCATATTCTCAACAGTCTCCCACTTGCACTAGAGTTAATCTCTTAGATGTCTAATCCCCATAGACCTCATGTGCGCCTCATGCTTAGGCTGTGGAAGAGCCTTTGTCAAAGGATCTGCTATATTCAAATCCGTATGTATTTTGCACAATTTGATCTCTTCTTGTTTCACAAACTCTCGAATGAGATGAAACTTTTGGAGTACATGTTTGTTCTTCTGGTGATCCCTAGGCTGCTTAGCCTATGCAATCGCCCCATTGTAATCATAATGTAAATTCAATGGGCCTGACGCATTCGGAAACACACCAAGCTCAATGAGGAACCTCCTCAACCAAACACCTTCCTTTGCCGCGCTAGAAGCTACAATGTACTCGGCTTCTGCTGTAGAATCAGACACCGTCTCCTGCTTAGAACTTTTCAGCTAACTGCACGGCCACCATTTATTGTGAACACAAAACCTGATTGAGATAGTGAATCATCCCCGTCGGTTTGGAAGCTAGCATCAGTGTAACCGTTTACAGCGAGCTCCTCCTCACCTCCATAGATTAGGAACACATCCTTAGTCCTTCGTAAGTACTTTAGGATATTCTTAACAAGCGTCCAGTGAGGTTCACCCGGATTAGCTTGGTACCTGCTCGCAACACTTAGAGCATATGAAACATCTGGGCGAGTACATATCATGGCATACATGATGGAACCAACGGCCAAAGCATATGAAACCTTACTCATGCGATTGAGCTCTTCATCTGATGAAGGACACTGCTTGTCACTAAAGCGCATACCATGTGACATAGGCAAGAACCCTTTCTTGGACTATTCCATGTTGTATCGTTTCAACACCTTGTCAATTACGTGTCTTGGCTTAATTCTATTAGCCTTCTTGACCTATCTCTATAGATCTTAATTTTCAAGATGTATGCTGCTTCACCTAAATCTTTCATAGAAAAACTATTATTCAGTAAAGTCTTTATAGATTGCAACATAGGAATATCATTCCGAATCAATAGTATGTCATCCACATACAAGATCAAAAACACAATAGTGCTCCCACTTACCTTCTGGTAAACACAAGGTTCTTCTTCATTCTGACGGAAGCCAAACCCTTTGACTACCTCATCAAAATGAATATTCTAACTCTGAGATGCTTGCTTTAACCCATAAATAGATTTCTTAAGCTTACATATCTTTCTAGCATTATTAGGATCACTAAAAGCTTCGGGTTGTATCATATACATGTCCTCTTCTAAATACCCATTTAGAAAGGCTGTTTTAACATCCATCTGCAATATCTCATAATTGAAATATGCAGCAATTGCTAGAATGATCCGAATAGATTTAAGCATCGCTACCGGCAAGAATGTCTCGTCGTAGTCAATTCCTTAAACTTGCCGAAAACCTTTTGCGACAAGTCGAGCTTTATAGACGTGAACATTTCCGTCCATATCCTTCTTCTTCTTAAAGATCCATTTGCTCTCTATGGGTCTAACCCCATCAGGCGGGTCAACCAAGTTCCAAACTTGATTGTCTCCCATGGAATCTATCTCGGATCTCATGGCACTTTGCCATTTCTCGGAATCTGGATCCATCATAGCTTCTGCATAATCCGCAGTTTCGTCATCGTCTAACAATAACAAATCCCCACGCAATGCGCGAAGTCTTGCCGATCTTCGTGGTTGTGGTGGTGTCTCCACTGCCACGGGTGTCTCAACTTGCTCTGCTACATTAGCATCACTCGTAGAGTCAGTCCCTACTGGCTCATCTTGAACTTCTTCAAGATACACCTTTTGTCCATTATTTTCTCTTTTAAGAAACTCTTTCTCTAAGAAAACACCGTTTCGAGTAATAAACACTTTGCCCTATGACCGGTTATAGACATAATACCCTAAAGTTTCCTTCGGATATCCCACGAAAAAACACTTATCCGATTTGGGTGTTAGTTTATCTGATATAAGTCATTTGACATAAACTTCACAACCCTAAATTTTTAGAAAATACAAACTGGGACTCTTACCAGTCCACATCTCATACGGTGTCTTAACTACGGACTTAGATGGTACCCTATTCAGTGTGAAAGCGGCTGTTTCTAGAGCGTATCCCTAAAACGATAAAGGTAGGTCCGACTAGCTCATCATAGACCGAACCATGTCCAACAAGGTCTGATTACGTCACTCAGACACGTCATTTCTCTGAGGCGTTTCGGGTGGCGTAAGCTGTGGAACAATTCCACAACTCTTAAGATGATTGCTAAACTTGTGACTTAGATATTCGCCTCCACGATCAGATCGCAAGGCCTTGATCTTCTTGCCACGTTGATTCTCTACTTCATTATGAAATTCTTTGAACTTTTCAAATGTTTCAGACTTATGTTTCATTAGGTAGACATCCATATCTACTAAAGTCATCAGTAAAAGTTATGAAGTATTGAAATTCGCCTCTAGCTGTCGTGCTCATTGGTCCACATACATCAGTATGTACAAGTTCCAATAAGTCAAACGCCCTCTCAAGAACTCCTTTAAATGGCGCCTTGGTCATCTTGCCTAGCTTACAAGCCTCACATGTCTCGTATGGTTCAAAATCAAATAAAGTTAGAAGACCATCATCATGGAGCCTCTTCATGCGATTCTCACTTATATGACCCAAGCGACAATGCCACATATAGGTAGGACTTAACTCATTAAGCCGAGGCCATTTAGCACTAACATTACAGATAGGTGCATCATCAAGATTTAAAATAAATAACCCATTCACAATGGATGCAAAAGCCACAAACACATCATTCTTTGAGATCACACAACCATTGTCTTTACTCACAAATGAATAACCATCCTTCATCAAACATGAAGGTGACACAATGTTTCGACTAAAATTAGAAACAAAATAACAATTATTCAATTCCAAAATAAATCCTGACGGCAAGGGAAGTTGCATCGTCCCGACGTTCAATGCAGTAACTCTTGCATTATTGCCCACGCAGAAATCAACTTCTCCTTTCTCCATGCTTCTACTTCTTATCATTCCCTGCATCGTATTGCAAATATGAGCAATCGATCCTGTAACAACCCTAGAAATCCGGATATCGAAAATACGGGCTTTCAATAATTTTTCTAAAGTTTACCAGTGAATGGTGGATGTCATGTAGGAAACCCGCCAATAGTTGCACAAATAGCACCCGACGTTAGCCCGAGCATTGCATTTAATAACCAGAGTTTGATTCGCCTCTTATTCGATTTTATGTGATGATAATAAAATCGAATAACCTTTAATGCATGTATATATATATGCCTGCTACCGATTCCCCGCGCCGGCCCAGCAGCGCGCTCGACCTCCGGCGCACGTGCTCGCCCGCGCACGCACGGGCGTGCACGCCGGCCTGCCTGCCCGAGCTCGAGGCCCAGCCGGCCTGCTGCGCTGCTGCCAGCCCGCTCGAGGCCCCGACCGGCCTGCCTCGAGCATCGGCCCAGTCACACTCGCGCGTTGCTCCACGCGCTGCCGCGGCCCAGTTAACCAGGACGGCCCAACATGGGCCTGTCTCCGCCGCTCGCCGCCCCGTCTCGCTGACACACGAGCCCCACCTATCAGCTTCCACCTTTTTCCACTTCTGGTCGACCGTGCGTCGCGTCCGTCGCACCATTTTTGTGCACCGCGCGCCTCCGCCGTCCGCCCGAGTACGGCCGCGTCCCGCGCCGTCCATCTAACCGCCTGGTTGCACCGCGCTTCACCAAACCCTAACCCTAATCATGGCCGCGCACAGCCGCCCGATGGGCATCTTCTGCCTCCGCCGTCCATGGCCGGCCGCCGTGCCTATTTAAAGAGGAGCACCCTGGCCTCTAGGGTTTCCCCATCGCCCCGCTGTCTTTGTGGAGACCCGCCACCAGAACAGTCGAGCGAGGGAGAGAGAGAAGGAGGGAGAAGCAGGAAGGAGGCGGAGCTAGAGCGCTGCTGCCACCTCCGTCATCCGCATCCGCGCGCCGGAGAAGCCCGACGGACCCGCTCGGCCTCGACTTACCCCTCCGACGCTACAGCACTGCTACTTCCCCACCAGGCCGTTGCGTCAACCTCAGCCGCGAGCCACCGGGACAGCCCCGCGCAGGTAAGCTGCCATACCCCATCCTTGGCCGCCACCAGTACATCGTCGACGTTCTTGCTCCCCTTACCCCTGTTTCCTTCCTTACCGCGACCGATAGCTTCGCCGTAGTCTAGAGCACGTTTTTGGCAACCTCTAGGAGCCGGCACGGGCCACAGTGGAGCCACGCACTTTTGCAGCTCCGGCCTCCCCGGACTCTGGCCGTCGGAGCGTCCGCCGTGGCCGCCGAGCCGCGCACGCCCCGCCGTGCCTCGACTAGCCCTGGTAGCTAGCTCATGGAGATCCCAGCTTCTCCAATCGAAGGGCAAGAAGGAAGATGGAGACCAACGCCTGGCTTCGCCGACAGATTTGGCCTCGCCGTCGCCAGATGCCGCTGCCGCGCCTCGCTGACCGTCACCGGCTTGAGGGTCGATTTCCCCAAGTTGGAGCACCTAACCGACCAGCCACGTAGCTCAGCTAATGACCCGACATTCATCGAGGGTCCACCCGACAAAGTCGAGGGTCCGCCCGACGAGTCGAGGGTCCGCTCGACGAGTCGAGGGTCCGTCCGACATTCGTCGAGGGTCCCCCGATGAAGTCGAGGTTCCGTTCGACGACGTCGAGGGTCCGTCCGACATGCGTCGAGGGTCCCCCGATGAAGTCGAGGTTCCGTCCGACGACGTCGAGGGTCCGTCCGACATTCGTCGAGGATCCCCCGATGAAGTCGAGGGTCCGCCCGAGGAGTCGAGGGTCCGTCCGACATTCGTCGAGGGTCCCCCGATGAAGTCGAGGTTCCGTCCGACATTCGTCGAGGGTCCACCCGACGAGTCGAGGGTCCGCCCGACGAGTCGAGGACCTGGCTCTAATCGAGGACCTGGCCCGAGTCGAGGTTCCGGCTCGAGGCCAGAGGTTCAAGTCTCGAGGGGCTCACTGTTCTCGAGGGCTCCCATTCGTGCGAACAAAGTTCCGTCTTCGAGGTCATGCCCGTTCGCCGAGCGAAGTTTCATTCTCGAGGCCAGTCCGTTCGCCAGGCGAGGCTTCGTTCTCGAGGCCAGTCCGTTCGCCAGGCGAGGTTTCGTTCTCGAGGCCAGTCCGTTTGCCCGAGCGAGCTCCGTCCTCGAGGGGTCGACCGGACCGCCCCTCTCGAGTGCACAGTGGCCGACCCGACCTGGCCCAGAACCAGCCCTGTCTAGACATCCGAGGCCCGGTCGAGACCGTCAACGTTGACCGTTGACCTGGCCCCACCTGTTAGTGACCAGACCCGTGGTCCCCCCTGTCAGCCACTAACTGGACCGTTGACACTGACATCAGCATAACGTCAGCACATCCCCAGCTGCACTGTTCCTGCACGCCACGTGGCATAATCAGGAGCTGCCACGTGCCAGCACCTGGTTAATCTGCCCTTTTTCTTTTTCCGAAAATAGAATAAACTTCGGAAATTCATAACTTCTTCATACGAACTCCGAAAAATATGAACCAAGTGTCCAAGTTTTCATAAAAATAAGCTCTACATCATAGGCTTGTGTATGAGTGCATTTGGAGTTATTGAATTTTATCGCTTCTTTGTGTTGACTCTATAGGAGCCGCTAACGCGGCTATTATGTCTCGTTTCAGAGGAGGATCAGCTTGAGGAGGACGACTACGAGTACGAGGAGGAGCTCGGTGATGACTTCACAGGTGCCACACCCCACCCAACCTTGTAGATCCTATTACGCATGGCATAATATCTTGTTGCTAGTGCTCAATTATGAATATCACCTGATGATAGGTTGCATGATAGAACTGCTTGATGAGCCTTTACCTTGTCGCAACCTTACTCCTGCACACCTGCTGATAGGCTAGACGCTTGCTTATTTCTCTTATGATGCTTTACTTCTACTACGCTTATATCTGTGTGATGATGATGCGTGGTGGAGAGTATGGTCATATGGTTAAGGCACGTGGTGCCACTTTACTCTGGGAGAGTGCTACGTGCGTCTTGGGTGTGTGGTGAGGGTTGAGTCAATCGGATAGGATTCTACGATGAGCCATGTGGGCGAGTCTTGCCGGGGAATGTGTTCTGGGCATTCCCGTGTGAGGTGCTTGTGGCGGGCACATTGTGATGCATAAGGAGATCCCGGGGGTGAGAACCTTCGTGGACCGAAGCCCCAGGAAGGAGGTGCTGTTGTAGCACGGACTGTTGTAGTCCCAAAAGAGAAGATAATCCTGTCTGATCCCCCCTAGGACCTGATATCTCTTGAGGACCGGAACCTTGGGACTTACGTGCTCACCACTCGCTCTTGTATGGGCGGAAGACGGATGTCTGACTAGCTAGGACGGTGCCACTACTACTAGGTTGTTAGCAGAAAGTGTCGGGAGGTACGGGCGTGGAGACCCACACCCTCCTTAGACAGCATAGTGACCACGGGGGCCCGGTACTATGTCTCACAGTCTCAGTGTGCCGGTGGTACCAATCCGGGATGTCCCAGTACTGAGTGGTAGGGTGGCATCGCACCGGTTAGAAAGCAGCCGGAATCAGCTTAGGCGGGGCACCGCCGATGATAGTGATCTTGTGGTTACGGGAGTACACGCTCTGCAGAGTTTATGAATCTATATATAGTCCGCGAGCCACTGGTATGGCTCTTTCCTAAGACCCGCGCTTCTCGGGAGTAGTGAGAGGAGTCCTTCTATTTCTCCCCCTGGTGTTACCCTTCCGCTGTGAGCCGCTGAGACAGGCTCCGAGAGGGAGTTGGACCTGTCGACTGAGTGCGAGAGGGTGAGATGTGTGTGATGGTGATGGAATGGGTTTGGATGTGTGGATGAGATGGATTAAAATTTGATGAATTATATTATATAATATTGGTCATTGTTTGCATAGGAAACTACAGCCACATATTAGGTCGATTTGATTATATCCTTTGCATCCCACCAAATACTACATAGCAAAAGCAAAGCATAGGGTGGGAGATGTGGCCAGTACAAACCGTACTAAAAATTATTTGGCAGGTGAGCACGACTACGACTATGACGATGAGGAGGAGTAGACGTCTCGATCCTACGCTCAGGCTTCTTTTTGGAGATTTTATTGTACTTCCGCCTTCCGCAGCTGCCCCAGAAGCTGCTGCTACTCTGATGATTCCGCCAGTGTGGTGATGAATTATTTATGTAATTCCTCCTAATTGTAATCTTTTGTACGATGTATGGATCCTGTATCGACTACTGCGGGATAATGAGATGGTTTGATGCTTCAAACTATTATATTATTCGCCATTCTGTGTATTTTCCCTTCGTGGAAAATTGAGGATGTTTCAGTTGGTACCAGAGCCATGCTTGACCCTAGGACGAGACCCATAGGATTGGACGATAGAATTAGGAAAAATCTTGAAATCTCTCGGTTATACACCGACCAATGCATACGCTTTTATGCATGGCTTACCTCTCTCTGCAACTTTTCTAACTTCTTTCTCGTGTCACCTGCAGATGGACCCCAACTTGCCGCTTGGTCCGTTACCACCAATGGATATCATTGAGTTCAGACTCGACGGAACAGAGCATGGAGGCTATGCTCACGTGCTTCGCGAGGTTCTCACCGAGTTGGGTGTTCCCGTGGAGAACGTCGAGTATCTTTGCCGTGGCAAGCCCACCCTTGGAGAAGGCATCAAGGACTACAAGGCAGTCCACATCAACGTGCCTGCAAGCATAAACCTGCCCGAAGTTACCGCCTTCACTGACTTCGCCTTCGACAACGACACCGACATGTGTGTTCAGACCGTTTCACGCCAGGCACTCCGTACTGTGCTGCGCAACGGAGCTGACTATCTAAAGGAAAGTCGCTTTCATCTGCTTCCTCGTGCCCTCGATGATCAGCAGGGTACTTGGGGAGAGGTCATCTACATCGATCAGAATACCAGAGTCGACCGCAACCCCTGCCACCGCGCCTCTATGATGTACATGCAGTGCCAGGAAATGTACATTGCTGAGTTGGAGTGGAAGGGCCGCCGTGATTGTCGCTACCTGATGGAAGTTGACGAGAGGATCCGCAAGTCAGAGGATAAGGAAGCGGCATGGAAGCAAAAGATTGCAGATCTAGAGCGTGAGATAGCACGCAAAGAGCACACTCACCAGGATCAGATCACTAGTCTGATGAGCGAGATGGATAAGCTTCAATTACACAACATCCGTCTCAACAAGAATATCTAGGAGCTTGAGGCCACTATGGCTGAGAAGAACGAAGACATTGCAAAGAGATTCCAGGAAAAGAGTCAAGATGCTGCCTACAGGGACAAGCTCCGTGAGCAGTGCAAGGCTCAACGTGAGAAGTTGCTACAGGAGTACACCCTTGCTAGCTACAACCAGGGACACTTGATCAACTATGTCCATAAGACGGCATACCTCATGGATAAGCTCAAACGCACTATGGAAGCTTGGAAGAGGTCATATCGTAAGAGGGTCAGAGAGTACGAGGAGTTGCAGGATGAGCTTCCCTTACGTGCCCGTAAGAGGGTCAGGGTTGAGACATTTGAGCTGGGGCAATCTCGCCTCAACTTGAGTGGATGTCCCACCACTGGACTTAGTGGACAGGCAGTGTCCACCCCTCATCTCGAGGAGGCCCATCGCTACGTCTCTCGCCTTCAGATGACTGACGAGCAGATCCAGGCTTCTGGCATCGGCATACCTCCCACAGCTTACAGTTTGGACCAGCCTCTAGAGATGGTCTAGAGTAATACCAGGTCAGGAGGTGATGAGCCCCGTATGGCCAAGTGACCAGACTCACCATGATGTTGAGTAGTTGTCCACCCTTTTTGCTAGACTACCTGCGTGTAGTACGTTTCTCGCGAGTCTCCAAGCGTAGCCGCTAAAGACATCGCCATGTAACCCCCCTGATGTAATGAATGATTTGGTTTTTATCGCATCTTATTGGATCTTCATGCTTTTTGTCTGAGTGTTAGATAAATTAGCAATGTTTTAAAATTATTTTAAATAAGTATGTCTTTAATATCAAAGTTATAATAAGCCCGTATGCCCTAATCTGAGGTTTATGTTGGGCAGGATGTCCACTCGTCGTGCCAGCCGCCTGAGAAACCGCTCTCCTTCACCCGTGCCCGCTAGGGGCCGCGGACGCAGAAGTGGTCGTGCCCGCGTTGGTCGCATACCCCTCGACCTTGAGGAGCCAACCCGCGCTACCACCCCACGACCTGCACACCCATCGCCACCACCGGTAGTTGAGCCAGAACCAGCTGCCGGAGGCGCGGCTGGAAGACAGCCACAGCCTGCTGCTGAGCCCGAGCCTGCCGCAGGAGGAGATGCAGCTCCACCACCACCTCCCGTGCCACTCTTGGTGGATGTGATGGCCCAGCAGACCGAGCTTCTTTGAGTCTTAGCTGAGAGCGTGCTGCACCCCCAGCACCGGGAGCCCCGCGATGATTTCTATAAGAAGCTGGAATTCTTTCTCAAGCTGAGGCCCCTGACGTTCGACGGCACCAGCATCGATCCCATCGCTGCTGATGATTGGCTTAAGGAGATTGAGAAGAAGCTGGACTTGACCACCTGCACTGACGAGGAGTGCGTTGGCTTGGCAGCTCACCAGCTTGTGGGTGCTGGGCGATCTTGGTGGGACAGCCTCTGCGAAACCCACCGAGACCCCGCTAACATCTCCTGGGATGAGTTTGTGGACGAGTTCCGCGCATTCTTCATCCGTGAAGATGCGCTGGAGAAGAAGGAGAACGAGTTCCGCAACATCTCCATGGGAGCTGACAAGGTGCATGAGTACACCACCCGCTTCACCAACCTGCTACGCTATGCACCCGTCTCAGTGGTGAACTCTGAGAAGGAGAAGATGTACTACTACCGCAAGGGCTTGTCTAGTTGTATCAGGCTCTCTCTCTCAGGCACCAAGAGCCACACCCTTCATGACCTGATTGACAGGTGCATGGAGATTGAGAAGGACCGCGATGAGGTTTTCGCGGAGAGGAAGGCGCTTGGCAAGAACAAGAAGCGCCGTACTGAGGGCACCACCCGTGCACCTGCCCCACGAAGGTCGCATGGTGAGACCTCTCAGCCTCCCCGCTCTCGCTTCGCCCAGGGAGCGGCTCACGGTTCGAGCCGGGGCGGTGGTACCCACATCAGCAACTACCCTCGCCCTGCTTAGGACCGCCAAGCATACGCTCGTGCCGCACCTGGAGGTAGCACGTGGAGGTCCGCCGCGCCAACCCCCACAGGCAGCATGACCTACACTTGCTTTGCTTGTGGCCAGCCAGGTCACAAGGCAGCCGAATGCCCAAACAAGGCTGCACCTGCTACACCAGCGCCCGCCAGGCAGAACCAGGGCACCCCGCACAAGCAGATGCCATCCGGAGCGCCCCGTGGCCGCCTCACCCACATCTCAGCAGAGGCCGCCCAGAGTGCCCCCGACGTGGTGTACGGTATGTTTTTAGTGCATGGAGTTAAGGCATCCGTGCTATTTGATTCAGGTGCTACATGTTCATATATATCCTCCAAGTTTGCACGAGAGCACCATATATTTGTCACTCCACGAAAAGAAACCTTATACACCAGTTCACCCTTGGGCAACATTTGTTGTACCAAAATGTGTAAGGGAGTAAGTATCACCATCGAGGATCTTACCTTTCTTGCTGATCTTACCTTGCTACCCTTCGAAGGCCTAGACGTCATTCTAGGGATGGATTGGTTAACCCAGAACAAAGGAGTGATATCTTGCTCACCCAGATTTGTGGATATAACCCATCCAAGTGGCCGTCAGATCAGATGTGAGCCAAACAAAGGGACAGATATATCCATGCTGTGTGCCTTGGAAGAGAAGTCACTTGAGGAAGTGCCTGTAGTTTGTGAGTACCCGGACGTCTTCCTGGAAGAGCTACCAGGAATGCCACCGGACAGAGATGTTGAGTTCGTGATCAACCTGATGCCTGGTACGAGTCCGATTTCCAAGCGACCCTACCGTATGGTAGTTGACGAGCTTAAGGAGCTTAAGAAACAGCTCGAGGAACTATCCGAGAAAGGGTTCATTAGGCCCAGCGCCTCGCCCTAGGGATCTCCTGTGCTGTTTGTTAAGAAGAAGGATGGAACACAGAGGATGTGCGTTGATTACCGAAACCTAAATGCCGTAACTATAAAGAACAAGTATCCTTTGCCGAGGATAGATGACCTGCTTGATCAGCTTCGCAATGCCAAGTACTTCTCCAAGATTGACCTTAGATCAGGCTACCATTAGATGAAGATCAGAGAGGAAGACATTCCTAAGATAGCATTTGTCACCAGATATGGGCAGTATGAGTACACCATCGTGTCCTTCGGTCTTACGAATGCGCCGGCTTATTTTATGAGCATGATGAATAAAGTGTTCATGCAGGAGCTGGATAAGTTCATGGTGGTCTTCATTGATGACATTCTTGTCTATTCTGCCACCGCCGAAGTGCATGAGCAACATCTGAAGATGGTGCTAGAGAAACTGAGAAAACATCTGCTCTATGCCAAGTTCAACAAGTGTGAGTTCTGGCTTGAGGAGGTCGCTTTCCTAGGACATGTGCTCAATGCTGACGGAGTAGCTGTTGATCCTTCCAAGATTGAGACAGTGAAGGAATGGGAGCAGCCACGGAATGTGACTGATGTGAGAAGTTTCTTGGGATTGGCTGGTTACTATCGCCGATTCATCGAGAACTTTTCCAAGATAGCTCGTCCCATGACCAACCTCCTGAAGAAGACCAAAGAGTTTGAATGGACGCCCCAATGTGAACAAAGTTTCCAGACCCTGAAGGAGAAGCTCACCACAACGCCTGTTCTAGCCTTGCCCGATATCCACCAGGACTTTGTGGTCTATTGCGATGCATCTCGCTTCGGGCTTGGTTGTGTTCTAATGCAGAATGGGAAAGTCATTGCCTATGCTTCCCGCCAGCTTAAGGAGCATGAACAGCGTTACCCCACCCATGATCTCGAGCTTGCAGCCGTGATCCATGCCTTGAAGATTTGGAGGCACTACCTGATAGGGAACAAATGCGAGATCTACACCGATCACAAGAGCTTGAAGTACTTTTTCACCCAGGAAAATCTGAACATGAGACAGCGTCATTGGCTCGAGCTGCTTAACAACTACAACATGGAGATTCTCTATCACCCTGGGAAGGCCAATGTGGTCGCTGACGCTCTTAGCCACAAAAGTCATTGTCATGCCTTGTTCACCACCGCCTTGCCCACGGAGTTGCAAAAGGGCATTGATGAGTTACAGATGGAGGTGATACCTCATGGCCTGTTGAATGAGCTTCGCGTGCACTACACCCTCATGGATAGGATCCGTGAAGCCCAACGCCATTGCCCAGAAATTTGGGAGATACACGAGCTCCTGACACAAGGCAAGTGCCCGGAGTTCAGTGAGGATGAGCTAGGCACTTACTGGTACAGGGATAGAATTTGTGTGCCTGCCGACCCAGCTATCCGCAACGAAATCCTATCAGAAGGTCATGATTCTAAGTATTGTATCCACCCAGGCAGTACTAAAATGTATGCTAACTTGAAGAAGAAATTCTGGTGGAAGAACATGAAATCAGACATAGCAGAGCATGTTGCTTGATGTGACATTTGCAAACGCATCAAGGCTGAGCATAAGAGACCTGCAGGGCTGTTAAAGCCGCTGGATATACCTGAATGGAAGTGGGATAGCATTTCTATGGACTTCATTGTGGGTTTGCCTCGAACCCCGAAAGGCCATGATGCCATATGGGTAATAGTCGATCGCTTGACTAAGGTAGCTCACTTCCTAGCCATCAGGACTGATGCCCGAGTCAGCCAGCTAGCAGATTTGTATGTTGGGAACATTCTCAAGCTGCATGGAGCCCCTAAGAGCATAATATCTGATCATGGACCGCAGTATACGTCTAAGTTCTGGAAAGCCCTGAACAAGTCGATCGGCAGCAAGCTAGATTACAGTACCGCATACCACCCTCAGACAGATGGGCAGACAGAAAGAGTGAACCAGATACTTGAGGATATGCTTCGAGCTTGTGTTCTGAAATATGGGACTGATTGGGAGAAGAGCTTGCCCTTTGCAGAGTTCTCCTACAACAACAGTTACCAGGCTAGCCTCAAGATGTCACCTTTCGAAGCTATGTACGGAAGACCATGCAGAACACCCTTGATGTGGTCTGAAATGGGTGAAAGATCGTTCTTTGGTCCGGCCACCATTAAGGAGGCCGAGGAAGGAGTCGCTCAGGTGCGAGAAAATCTAAAAATTGCCCAGAGCCGTCAGAAGAGTTATGCCGACAAGAGGCGCAGAGACCTCGAGTTTGAGGTAGAAGACTATGTCTATCTCAAGGTCTCCCCGCTTCGAGGGACCGTCAGATTCCATGTAAAGGGAAAGCTAGCACCGAGGTATGTGGGACTGTACAGAATCAGTGAAAGGATTGGCAAGCTTGCCTACAGAATAGAGTTGCCCCCTCAACTGGCAGGAGTACACCCAGTGTTCCATGTGTCGCAACTGCGCAAGTGTTTGCAGCCGCCAGAGCATCTGATACCCGCAGAGGCACTCGATATTCAGGACACTTTGGAGTACAGAGAGCACCCCGTCTGCATTATGGACAGAACCACCAAGGAAACGAGAAATTCCAGCACGCTGTATCTGAAGATTCAATGGAGCAATCACACAGAACGGGAAGCAACTTGGGAGGAGTCAAAAATGAGGAAGCTCTACCCCTACCTTTTTGAAGAGTAAGTTACACTCTTGAATCTCGAGGACGAGATTCTCATAAGGGGGTAGGACTGTAACAACCCTAGAAATCCGGATATCGAAAATACGGGCTTTCAAAAATTTTTCTAAAGTTTACTAGTGAATGGTGGATGTCATGTAGGAAACCCGCCAATAGTTGCACAAATAGCACCCGACGTTAGCCCGAGCATTGCATTTAATAACCAGAGTTTGATTCACCTCTTATTTGATTTTATGTGATGATAATAAAATCGAATAACCTTTAATGCATGTATATATATATGCCTGCTACCGATTCCCCGCGCCGGCCCAGCAGCGCGCTCGACCTCCGGCGCACGTGCTCGCCCGCGCGTGCACGCGCGTGCACGCCGGCCTGCCTGCCCGAGCTCGAGGCCCAGCCGGCCTGCTGCGCTGCTGCCAGCCCGCTCGAGGCCCCGACCGGCCTGCCTCGAGCATCGGCCCAGTCACACTCGCGCGTTGCTCCACGCGCTGCCGCGGCCCAGTTAACCAGGACGGCCCAACATGGGCCTGTCTCCGCCGCTCGCCGCCCTGTCTCGCTGACACACGAGCCCCACCTGTCAGCTTCCACCTTTTTCCACTTCTGGTCGACCGCGCGTCGCGTCCGTCGCACCATTTTTGTGCACCGTGCGCCTCCGCCGTCCGCCCGAGTACGGCCGCGTCCCGCGCCGTCCATCTAACCGCCTGCTTGCACTGCGCTTCACCAAACCCTAACCCTAATCGTGGCCACGCACAGCCGCCCGATGGGCATCTTCTGCCTTCGCCGTCCATGGCCGGCCGCCGTGCCTATTTAAAGAGGAGCACCCTGGCCTCTAGGGTTTCCCCATTGCCCCGCCGTCTTTGTGGAGACCCGCCGCCAGAACAGTCGAGCGAGGGAGAGAGAGAAGGAGGGAGGAGCAGGAAGGAGGCGGAGCTAGAGCGCTGCTGCCACCTCCGCCGTCCGCATCCGCGCGCCGGAGAAGCCCGACGGACCCGCTCGGCCTCGACTTACCCCTCCGACGCTACGGCACTGCTACTTCCGCACCAGGCCGTTGCGTCGACCTCAGCCGCGAGCCACCGGGACAGCCCCGCGCAGGTAAGCTGCCATACCCCATCCTTGGCCGCCACCAGTACATCATCGACGTTCTTGCTCCCCTTACCCCTGTTCCTTCCTTACCGCGACCGATAGCTTCGCCGTAGTCTAGAGCACGTTTTTGGCAACCTCTAGGAGCCGGCACGGGCCACAGTGGAGCCACACACTTTTGCAACTCCGGCCTCCCCGGACTCTAGCCGCCAGAGCGTCCGCCGTGGCCGCCGAGCCACGCACGCCCCTCCGTGCCTCGACTAGCCACGGTAGCTAGCTCATGGAGATCCCAGCTTCTCCAATCGAAGGGCAAGAAGGAAGATGGAGACCAACGCCCGGCTTCGCCGACAGATTTGGCCTCACCGTCGCCAGATGCTGCTGCCGCGCCTCGCTGACCGCCACCGGCTTGAGGGTCGATTTCGCCAAGTTGGAGCACCTAACCGACCAGCCACGTAGCTTAGCTAATGACCCGACATTCGTCGAGGGTCCACCGACGAAGTCGAGGGTCCGCCCGACGAGTCGAGGGTCCGCCCAACGAGTCAAGGGTCCGTCCGACATTCGTCGAGGGTCCCCCGATGAAGTCGAGGTTCCGTCCGACGACGTCGAGGGTCCGTCCGACATTCGTCGAGGGTCCCACGATGAAGTCGAGGTTCCGTCCGACGACGTCGAGGGTCCGTCCGACATTCATCGAGGGTCCCCCGATGAAGTCGAGGGTCCGCCCGACGAGTTGAGGGTCCGTCCGACATTCGTTGAGGGTGCCCCGATGAAGTCGAGGTTCCGTCCGACATTCATCGAGGGTCCACCCGACGAGTCGAGGGTCCGCCCGACGAGTCGAGGACCTGGCTCTAATCGAGGACCTGGCCCGAGTCGAGGTTCCGGCTCGAGGCCAGAGGTTCTAGTCTCGAGGGGCTCACTGTTCTCGAGGGCTCCCATTCGTGCGAACAAAGTTCCGTCTTCGAGGTCATGCCCGTTCGCCGAGCGAAGTTTCGTTCTCGAGGCCAGTCCGTTCGCCAGGCGAGGCTTCGTTCTCGAGGCCAGTCCGTTCGCCAGGCGAGGTTTCGTTCTCGAGGCCAGTCCGTTCGCCCGAGCGAGCTCCGTCCTCGAGGGGTCGATCGGACTGCCCCCTCGAGTGCACAGTGGCCGACCTGACCTGGCCCAGAACCAGCCCTGTCCAGACATCCGAGGCCCGGTCGAGACCGTCAACGTTGACCGTTGACTTGGCCCCACCTGTTAGTGACCAGACCCGTGGTCCCCACCTGTCAGCCACTAACTGGACCGTCGACACTGACGTCAGCATAACGTCAGCACATCCCCAGCTGCACTGTTCCTGCACGTCACGTGGCACAATCAGGAGCTGCCACGTGCCAGCACCAGGTTAATCTGCCCTTTTTCTTTTTCCGAAAATAGAATAAACTTCGGAAATTCATAACTTCTTCATACGAACTCCGAAAAATATGAATCAAGTGTCCAAATTTTCATAAAAATAAGCTCTACGTCATAGGCTTGTGTATGAGTGCATTTGGAGTTATTGAATTTTATCGCTTCTTTGTGTTGACTCTATAGGAGCCGCTAACGCGGCTATTATGTCTCGTTTCAGAGGAGGATCAGCTTGAGGAGGATGACTACGAGTACGAGGAGGAGCTCGGTGATGACTTCACAGGTGCCTCACCCCACCCAACCTCGTAGATCCTATTACGCATGGCATAATATCTAGTTGCTAGTGCTCAATTATGAATATCACCTGATGATAGGTTGCATGATAGAACTGCTTGATGAGCCTTTATCTTGTCGCAACCTTACTCCTGCACACCTGCTGATAGGCTAGACGCTTGCTTATTTCTCTTATGATGCTTTACTTCTACTACGCTTATATCTGTGTGATGATGATGCGTGGTGGAGAGTATGGTCATATGGTTAAGGCACGTGGTGCCACTTTACTCGGGGAGAGTGCTGTGTGCGTCTTGGGTGTGTGGTGAGGGTTGAGTCGATCGGACAGGATTCTATGACGAGCCATGTGGGCGAGTCTTGCCAGGGAATGTGTTCTGGGCATTCCCGTGTGAGGTGCTTGTGGCGAGCACATTGTGATGCATAAGGAGATCCCGGGGGTGAGAACCTTCGTGGACCGAAGCCCCGGGAAGGAGGTGCTGTTGTAGCACGGACTGTTATAGTCCCAAAAGAGAAGATAATCCTGTCTGATCCCCCCTAGGACCTGATATCTCTTGAGGACCGGAACCTTGGGACTTACGTGCTCACCACTCGCTCTTGTATGGGCGGGAGACGGATGTCTGACTAGCTAGGACGGTGCCACTACTACTAGGTTGTTAGCAGAAAGTGTCGGGAGGTACGGGCATGGAGACCCACACCCTCCTTAGACAGCATAGTGACCACGGGGGCCCGGTATTATGTCTCACAGTCTCAGTGTGCCGGTGGTACCTATCTGGGATGTCCCAGTACTGAGTGGTAGGGTGGCATCGCACCGGTTAGAAAGCAGCCGGAATCAGCTTAGGCGGGGCACCGCCGATGATAGTGATCTTGTGGTTACGGGAGTACACGCTCTGCAGAGTTTATGAATCTATATATAGTCCGCGAGCCACTAGTATGGCTCTTTCCTAAGACCCACGCTTCTCGGGAGTAGTGAGAGGAGTCCTTCTATTTCTCCCCTTGGTGTTACCCTTCCGGCTGTGAGCCGCTGAGACAGGCTCCGAGAGGGAGTTGGACCTGTCGACTGAGTGCGAGAGGGTGAGATGTGTGTGATGGTGATGGAATGGGTTTGGATGTGTGGATGAGATGGATTAAAATTTGATGAATTATATTATATAATATTGGTCACTGTTTGCATAGGAAACTACAGCCACATATTAGGTCGATTTGATTATATCCTTTGCATCCCACCAAATACTACATAGCAAAAGCAAAGCATAGGGTGGGAGATGTGGCCAGTACAAATCGTACTGAAAATTATTTGGCAGGTGAGCACGACTACGACTATGACGATGAGGAGGAGTAGACGTCTCGATCCTACGCTCAGGCTTCTTTTTGGAGATTTTATTGTACTTCCGCCTTCCGCAGCTGCCCCAGAAGCTGCTGCTACTCTGATGATTCCGCCAGTGTGGCGATGAATTATTTATGTAATTCCCCCTAATTGTAATCTTTTGTACGATGTATGGATCCTGTATCGACTACTGCAGGATAATAAGATGGTTTGATGCTTCAAACTATTATATTATCCGCCATTCTGTGTATTTTCCCTTCGTGGAAAATTGAGGATGTTTCAGATCCGGTATCAAATACCCAAGAATTAATATAAGAGTTAGCGAGGAAAATGTCTGTAACATGAACAACAAGTGTATGAGCAGGAGTAGCTTTACTACCGCCATCCTTCTTTAAGGACGCCAAGTACACCTTGTAGTTCCTCTTCCAGTGACTTTCCCCTTACAATAAAAGCATTCATCATTCTTTGCAGGTGGTTCATCCTTGGAAGACGATTGGTTTGGCTTAGAGATCTCATCTTTAGCCTTGCCCTTTTTCTTCTAATTGCCCTTCCTTCTCTTAAAGTTAGGCCTGTTTTGAACTGCCAACACTTGGCCACCTTCTGCTTTCTTGATGTTAGCCTCTGCTGTTTTCAGCATGCCACATAGTTCATTCAAGCCCTTCTCCGCCCCATGCATGTGGTAATTCGAGATAAAGTTTCCATAACTAGGCGGAAGAGACGAAAGAATGAAATCAGTTGCTAACTCTTGGCCAATTGGGAAGCCTAGCTTCTTCAACCTCTGAGTGTAACCAACCATCTTGATTACATATGGACCAACAATATGCTCTCTACTAGCTTGGTTTCTGCAAGCGCCTTAGAGACATTGAACCTTTCAGTCCGCACTTGAGTTTGGAACATATCTTCAAGCGCCACGATCATATCATTCACTAAATGATTATTGTCGAACTGCATCTGCAGATCAGGTTTCATACAAGCAAGCATGAGGCAACTCACTTTGAGATCCGCATCACATGCTTTCTTGTAAGCGTTTTTCTCAGCAGCAGGAGCACTCTTCTCAGGCTCATCTAGTAATAGGGTGTCTAGAATATCTTCCTTTTTCTCAGCCCTGAGAACAATTCTCAGGTTGCGGATCCAATCCGCGTAATTTGTTCCATTCAACTTATCTTTCTCAAGAATTGTATGCAAAGAAAATGGTTGATTGCGAGCGGCCATCTACAATAAAAGTAACGCAAAATACTAACACAATGTATCCATGAAAGAGTAAATTATATCAAAATAAAATCTACTCCCACTAAAATCAATATCCCTCAATTGATAATTAGTGATTCAAGACCCACAACTAACAAGTCAACTAGTGAGCTTTAGCATCACCGCTAGAAGACATGGTAGATTGGTAAGTAACACTTTGCTAATCATATCACATATGACTCTCGTTGTTGGGCAGCATCTCTATGCTACGCTCAACCTACCCATGCTCCAAGGTCCCTAACCATTATAATGACCTTGTTTAAGTAACCAAACCTTCTTGCAGTAAGTATCCGATACGAACCTGCCTAGTCGAGGAAAACCAGTGGCACCCTAATTTTATAGATCCACCACCGATTGTACAAGACTTATGACAGTGCAAGGTTTGGGAAAGCATTTAACTTAAACATTGCTGAGGGATCGTTCTACTTCACTACCGCACTCATGTAGACAAAAACATAATAGCATGTAAAAGTAGAACATAGTAAGAACGGTATAACACAGACATGACTTGGTATAGCCCATTATTCCTTTGGGGATCTCCATCTCCATCAATCTATGCATCACGGTGATCTCCATCTCCATGATTCGAGTATTCCATCCTTTAGTGATGATTCCGCCAAGACTAGCTACTACTAGCGCAAGTAAAATAAAATTACATAGTCGCAGATAGATCATCGTAGATTGGCACACAGGTCATTACATTAATTTTGACAATATGTATGTGGCTCCTGCCCATATTGTCCCCATGACATGCAAGCTATGAATTAAATACATACATGCATCACATACACATAAGGGCTATACCAGTCATCAATATCTACAAAACAGAGTTATCCTAATCCGACGTCTAATCTTGCAACGCAGAAAACTCTATTTCCAAGCCTTATTTCACAATTCTAATTTTGACGAATGCGGCGAAACAGTAGAGAACCGAATGTAAAATTTTGTTCTCTATGATTTTCGTTTAGAGTTCGTCTCAATCCGAGTTATGGTTCAAAAGTTACGGCTGTTTTACCGAACAACACTTTTCTCGGCAAACCGGTGCCCGGCAGTAAATTCCATCTACCACCGCCGCGCATCATATGCGCTTGGCACTTGACCTAGGGTTCAATTAGATCAATCTGATTGATCTCTAACTCGCCATGACAGAATTTACATGAATCACTTAACTCGGATGGCGGAATTTCGACCGGTACGAGTAGATCGTTTCGAGACCAACACGGCAAGATGACGAACCAAGGTTAGAGACTCATCTACAACCACACGTATCACCATATGAACAAAACCGAACCTATAACGAGATAGTAACGGCTTCGATACCACTGTAGGGTTATGAGGGTGCTACAATAGCCAGAAAACAAAACTTTTCGACTTCATAAACCAGGATCTACTGCTAGTTACAGGTTACGGGATTACCACTAGACGCGCAGGTGCAGCAGAAGACGACTCGATGTAGTCGTACGCATCGCAGCAGGCAGTGCAATTGCGTGATCGTCCATCACATCAATCCCTTCGCGCGGTTCGTCCCAGTGCTCCAGGTGCAGCACCTCCGAGAAATCCCACACGTGCAGGGAAGAAGCGATGCGCTTTCGGACTGCTAGGTCCGCGAGGAGCAGAAGGCGCGAGCGTGGGGAGGGCGATGGCGGCTGTCAAAGGCGTGTCTCCTCCTGACCGCGCCCCTACCCCTTGCTTATATAGGCGTCCCCAATGAGCTCACGAGTTGGAGGCCCATTAGTAATCCTAAGCCTTGTCTAATTCGGGTCCAACCCGAATTAGGCTTCCAGCCCCTTAAGCGTGCGACCCTATGGGTTCACGCACACATTGACTTGGGCCGAGTACTCCTACTCACCCAATAGTTGACAGCGGCCTCTAGCAACGCGTGACAACTTCTATGCATACGCAAAGATCATATCAGACGAACCACTACGACCATATATAAGTTATTCCCTTTGCTACTTGATATATGGTTCAACTCGTGGGTTAACACTTAACCCAAGCACGGCTATGCATTTGTTGATCCAATCACTTGAGTGATTCAGTGATATCTCTCTCGCGTAGAGAGTGGCAAATTCCATCTTGATTGTCTATGTCTCATAGCATGCTTCCCGATCACCCGAAGACCACCTTTATAACTACCCAGTTACGGAGCAGCGTTTGATAGTCCCTAAGTAGGCCGTTTCACATCTTGAGTACATACCACAATCTTAGGTCTAAGGACATAATGTACATGACGTGAATAGAGACTTTCTCATGTCGGGTCAGTCCAGCCTACATGTCTCACATGTGCCCATATTATTAGTTTGATATCTCCATGTCCATGACTTGTGAAATATAGCCATCAACTAATACATGTGCTGGTCTAATATTCAAGTGTGTTCTCACAAGAACGCCGACCAGGGACAACTTTAAAATAACCATGCAAGTAAAGAGTTTCATAAAACAATTTACATAATTGCTAATCAATACAAGTTGTATTTAATGGATATTCAATGAACACTTTATTAATCATGGATACAATCGGAATATCATCATCTACATGATTAGCTCTAGGGCATATTCTCAACAGACGCTGCACTTGTTGTGGTCGTCGCGCCTGGCCGGCCCAGTGCGGTCGGGGAAGGCGTCAACGTCGATGTGCTGCCGTCTTCTTTCGCACAGGACGAAGCAAGAATACCCTTATTGTTGCGCTTGCCAGCGCCGGGACGACGCTTGCTGGCCAGCATGAGTAGGCTCGTGGCGACCTCGCGGTCCTGCTCGGTGAACTGGTCCGCGGCTGCCCATTGGCGGATGTGTGGCGGCCGCTTGATCCCGCGCCATGGGCGCTCCGGATGGCACCGTATGTGGCCGGACAGCGCCTTCGTCGATGGGAACCGCTTGCCGCACTCTGTGCACGGCGGCGTGTCCTCGACGAGTGGGGTAGGCGCTAGACCAAGCGCCATCGTGAGCGTCGTGTCAGGGGGGGGGGGGGGGGGGGGGGGGGGGGGGGCGCCCTGGTTGTGGAGGACGAAGAGGCGGCGGTGGAGGCACGGCTGGACGCAGCGGATGTGGCCGAGAGGAGTAGGCCATTGCGATTGCGATCAAGCGTTGATCGGGGTTAGTTTGGGGGGGAGGGAAAGTGGAAGTTGCCGAGGAGGCGAGGATATGTACGGAGTTTGGACGGGCAGGTCGGTTGCTGCAGCTCCCTCGGATATGCTAGGGTGGGCACTGGGCAGCTCCTCGGTCTGCGGCGTGGCTGCGATTGGGCCGAACGCGCATCGCTGCTCCTTCTCACGGAGTCATGGCGCGCCCGCATCGCTGCTCCTTCTCACGGAGTCATCGCGCGTTTGCCCCCCGTAGCTGAATCCGAGCGGGTACGATGGACTTGTCTTTTATGGTGTCCGGTATGGAGTGAGGGACATCTAGGTTTTCCCAGAAATCAGAAAATAATATAGGGTGGCGATTCCAACCCTTCCGAACCAAATAGAAATGAAACAGGAAATATGGTCATTCCATCCCAGAAATCAGAGATGAAAAACAAATCGAAACAACCAATATCTAAAAAGTGATTCCTATTTCTTTAGATTATTTTCCAATTTCTCAATTCCTGGGACCCAATGCACACTTAGGATCTAAGAAGATTTATTAGATTATAAAGCATAGCGTGACATACCAATCAAGTGCCATCGGGATTAGATAAATCATCATTCACATCAATGATCTGATCTAAACAAGTAATATAACACCTACTTTTTATTCAAAGTTACTATTTACATGAACTAGCCTCCCTTTATTCTCTCATTTTTACTTCACCTCGGAACAGGGTGTGCTTATCATGAAGCTGGTCCTTCACTGATCTTGTTATGCTTCTCATTCTCATCTTTTGGTCTGCAGGTTGAGCTTTGGAATTTGAAACTGATCTGGTTTCTCTCAAGCTGTATTTTGAGCCTGCCACAGGGGCAAAAAATATTAAGGGACAGTACATAAGGAGTGCGCTAAATGAAACAATTGCTGATCTTAGTAAGCGATCTAATATTCACTTACTAATCATTTGTTTTATTTCATTCAACTCAAACCCAAAAACAATACTGAAAAACAGTGCTAATCTGGTCTATATAAATGTACAAAAAAATGGATGTGAGTGATCTAAAATGTTGGACAAACTGCCATTTCCATCTGGGTATCTGTCAATCAAGTCAGCTGATGCATTTTGTTAACAACCTAGAGGGAATCGAGAAGAACAGCAAGGGATTCAAGCAAGAGAATATTAAATTGCTGAAGAAGAAGGTACTTGGTTACAGAACTTGTCTGCTCTCCCAAAGCAACTCATGCACACATGCCAAGGCCAAACCCTCGCACACACACCCTAGCCACGAACCTAATCTGGCCTGACACGTACTGGACATGGATACACGATTGTTGCTCTAGCCGACTAGCCCAGTCTCTGGAGTACTGACATATTTCCTCCAGATAACATGACACAATACCTAAAACTATAAGGCTATCTGAGGTAAAAATATCATATTAAAACAAAAACAGTAAAGTACAGTCTTAACACACTCCAGGCACAACTTGCTCTAAGAACACAAAACACCATCAAATGCTCCAACAACCAACACATTTGTGTCAGCAACTAGACTAACCATGAAAACACATTAAGAATTTTGCCTCCACTTACACAACACCATTCATGGTTATACAATACCATAATTTTTTTTAATCACTAGCAATGCAGCCATGCCATTTTTTTCACACCTGACGTGGCATTGATTCAAACATCTGCCACAGTTGACAGTCCACAGATATTTTTTTATTCTCATTGTAAACTAGATAATATAGCAGTCAAGCAAACTCAACAGATCAACAAATCCTATACTCTTATAAAGCTAAACCCCACTAGAGATTTGTCTTAATATGCAAGATATCCACATCAACAATCCACTAGAATTTTAGCCAATTGGCATATCTCTTTATCCACTAACATGCATTTAGTTGTTCACATCGATGTGTCATGCATTTAGTTGTTCTCGATGTGTCAACCATTCACCAAAAATAATTAACATAGGTTCATTCATATAACTATAAATATAAATAGTATAATTTCTTTTTTATATTATCTACAATCCCCACAGCAACGCTTAGAGAATTATCCTAGTATCATAAACAAAAAAAGGAACTAACACAAAACACGATGCAAAACATCATGAACTAGATAAGAGACACAAACAGTAAATAAGGAACAAAGAAGCAAACCTCGCATATCTCCTTTTGGTCATAATATGCATCCTTCAACAGAGGGAAAACAGGAGGCCATATCAACATCAGGGGACGGACACTGACCAGCTCTTTATCCTCTGGTGTCAGCTCATATACCTTCTCTGCTTGCCTGCTTGTAACATCCAAGAATACAATAGTACCAGATATCTCCAAGAGCACAAACTCCGCGTTGTCCCCAACAGCGCATAATTTAACACCAGCACTAGGTCCATCCACAGATGGCCACCTTGCCATATCCAGATTAGCACATACCTGACGCAAAGAAACAGAATCCACTATGGACCAGTTGCCTGGATCATTGGCGCCCATCCTGTGGTGGAAGATGTGAAGCTGAGACTCTTTAACATAGATGAGAAAGATCCCAGAACTACCTCCCCTGGACAGCATGATGCAACCACCGGGCTTGTTCTCCACCCCATTGGGGAGCTCCATGACAGAGATACTTGAGGATGGAAAATCACACACAAGGATCCTGTTGGTTGTGGACAACATGTAGAAGTTGGCGCTATCGAATAGCATAACCCTTGATTTCGGTGGTAATAAAGCGAGCTGCGCGGCTGCTGAGGCTTTGACAACCCAGTTGATGTCGTGCAACTCGTACAAGTACACGGTGGTCTGCAGCTCGCTAAACCCCATCACCACGCAGAAGTAGGAGCGGCCGTCGCCATCGTCGCGAAGGAACTCACCGTAGTGGTAGATGAGGCACTCATCGTCGTTGTTGAGCTGGATCGGCGGCGGCGGCGGGGGTGGCGGAACCACGGTGGTGTCCCCGCCCGGGGACAGCGGGCGGCAGACCTGGTGCGTGGAGTCGTGGCGGTCGTCGAAGGTGGTGACGAGGAGGCGGCCACCGCGGCTGTCGTAGACGGCGGCGTAGGATCCCTTGAAGGCGTCGAAGAAGGAGCCGGCGCGGCGGGCGGCGGCGGCGAGCTCCGGGACCGGACGGATCGGGAGGAACCGCAGGCGCGGGGCGGGGCCGGCCGAGGTGGAGAGGTAGGCGCCAAGGAGGCGGGGCGGGTGGAGGTCACGGAATCGGCGGAGGAAGGCCGGGTCGGAGGCGTGGCGGAGCCAGCGCCGGCAGACGAGAGCGGCACGGAGGAGGCTGGTGGGGAGGCCGAGGCGTACAAGGATCTCGCGCAGGAGGTCGTCGTCGCCGAGCACCGTGGAAATGGCTGCCGCCGCAGCCACAGCAGCGGCGACGGGCGGCGGCTGCGGCGGCCTCCCGATTTCCATTTCGTGCGGCGACGGGTTTGGGAATTTCGGGTGGACAGGCTACCCAGGAGGTCAGGAGAGGGGAATTGAAAGGGACAATAGTGGCTTCAGGATTCTGGCTGACAACCGAACGGCGCAGGCGCGCACCAGCAAATAACCATTGCAGGATCTCGTCAAAAAAAAAAAAAAAAACCCATTGCAGGTGAACGCCTCAAATATTCCTTCCGTTATTTTACACACGTCGTCAAATATTTCTATGTTTGACTATCAATTTCAAAAAAGTTCTATATAGTTTTACAATATGTAAACTACATATTATGAAAAATCATAAACAAATATATCCAAAAACATAAAGCTTATGTTTTTTTTAAGACCAAGTCTTATGTTGGTAATCTATACTGATTTTTTAAAGTATATTTAAGATAGAAATGTTAGAATTGGTACAAAACTAATATAATAATATATAAAAAGACAAAGAAAGTAGAATTTTCAAAGCATTCCAAGTTTAGTAATATTTTATACTTCCTTCGTCTCATCAAATTATAAGTACTAGGAAATGGAGATTCAATATCTCAAGTTTGACCAATTTATATTATAAGATAATAATATTTATGATATTAATTAAATATTATTAATTCTATTTTTATAGTATACATGTTTGATGTTATAAATCTTTGTAATGCTCTTTATAATTTTGGTCAAACTTGAGATGGTTTGACTCTCCAAGAATCTCGGAATGACTTATAATTTAGAATAAAGAAAGTCTAACTTATTGTCGTCGAATGTCTTCCATTGGGAATTAAAGGCACACTCCAATTTGGATTGGGAGTAAAATAACCATCAGAATTAGGTGATTCATCGCTGATGAATTTATAAATTAGAAATACACCCATTGGTGGTGGTGGTTGAAAACACAAGGTAATAGGAAAACCGTGATGACCTTACCCATCGCGTGTGCTCTTATGGGTAGCACCCCTCATGCTGGTAGGGCAACAAAACACGGGAACGTAATGAGCCTATGCGCAACAGGCACGGCCCTAGAACGGATTAGCTAGCCCCATATTGATCTGTGCATTGCGTACGATAGGGGTGACCATGCGTGTATGCTGTGGGCGTCTGTGTTATACTATGTAATTTAAAAAAAGTTAGATGCGTAGCACATACGACAATTAGTATACAATCCAACTAGCCGCCCGAGCCATGCAACAGCTAGTGCATCTTATTACCTTTGCCTAGCACATGTTGCATTTTTATTCCTATTTCGGCGGAACTCTCTCCCTTTCTCTTTCTTTGACCTTCTGGATCAAGCCTGTCATGGAGCTTGTACGGCACCTTGCTTTCCTCGGCAATGGCGCTGTTGACAACTAAATTTGACACCTTCATGTAATTTCAGTTTGATATTGTGCTTATGCAACTTAATTGGCCAGATTAGTCAAATTTAGGTTTAATTCGGTTATGTTATCAAATGTGGTACATGAAAGATCTTGTGCTATAGTAAAAATGTTTAATCGGCTAGCCGGGAAGCCACCTAGTAATGGCCGGTTAGTCCAAGGACAAATAATGACTAGAGCATGTATATATTGAGCTTAGGCACAAGTTCAGTTAACAAAGAAGCCGGTTTAATCTAATATTAGTCATGGCTGGCTATTATTAGTAAATTAAAGAGTTGGTTAATATAAATGCTAATCGTGGCTGATATGTGGAAGCTTGTGAGACATTCACACGTCCTAAAGTGCAGCTATGTGCATGCGAAGAACGATTGTGGCGACTTGACCAAGCGCATCCTGTGCATGGCGAGCAGGCGACAAAGCACATCCAGGAGGTATGCAGAGGATGGTGGCCATTGACCAAGTGCAGGGCATCCTGCGCCTGGCAAGGTAGACATGCACCACGAAATAACCAGTGAGATGCCGAAGAATTGGGCGGACAGAGGAAGGAGTCCACATTGATCGAAGTCCAGATCACCTTATATATAGGGTTTAAAAGGCCGGTAGAGGGAGATCCCAACATCGTACAAAACAAATCTACCATCTCATGTTCTTTTACTTTGTTTATTTTTTTTTGCATTTAGGTCTATAGCTATGCTTTGCTAGTTTCCCGCAAATAAGTTGCGCGCTCTAGCGAATCGGAGCATATATCATTTCATTAAAAATCATCTCTTTACTAGTTTACTCGAAAACTAGTCGTGGCGCTTATACGAAAGTGAGCAATCAGTGATTGGCGACTCCGTCTGTTGATTTTTGGCGTCAAGAGGTGCTCATGCAATATCCCTCCTCGGCTAGAGCGGTCAGGTGGTGTCTATCTAAAAGGTCCTAGAATGGCTAGAAGGGTGAATAGCATAATAAAATTTCTACAAATGCACCAGAACAATGGTTTAGTAAACTAAATGACGAAAATACTTTTTGCCTAGCTCTAGAGATGTATTGCAAGCCACCTATACAATAATTCTAGTATGCTATGATCTCTAAATCACACAATGGATAAGTTGCTACATTTACGCTAGTGAGCAAGAAAACAAGCTAATAACACTTAACTAGCAAATCTACTCAACTAGCAAGACTACTACAAGCTCTACACTATACAAGATAAGCTATGAAATGTAGTTGCAAGATAGAGATGATGGAGCTTTTAAACTGAACGTGCCAAGATATGCATATCAATTACAACCCCAATGAATCAACGGGAGAATTCCAGTAGCACAAGAGACAGAATGAAACCGTTGTGGCAGATTCGCTCAGAACCAAACCTCCGGTTCCAAACCGAACCTCTGGTGGACATTGTCAGCTTTTTGTGAATAAAACAATTTTAAACAGAAAGCAGACCTCTGGTTTGGCAACCAGACCTCCGGTAGAAGCTTTCATTTTTTTTTAAAAAAAAACATTTCTGGAGAACAAATCGGACATCTGGTTTAGACCACAAGAGCTTAGGTCTTAGATTTCTTAAAAAACATTTTAGAGCAACAACCGGACCTGTGATCAAGACCAGACCAAAATGTCCGGTTTCTATGATATTGGACATTTTGGAAAGCTTATCTAGAGAGCTATCCAATCCTATCAAACTTCATTTTCAAATCCTTTTCAAATGTGTTCAACTCCACCAAGTGTTCTATCAAGTCAAGTGTGTGAGTTCACATTTTCAATCATTTTGAAAGGCTCTTCTCTTGCACCTCACCACATCACTACGTGCAATGCATATGTAAAGAAGAATTATACTTAGTGACACTAGATAACCATGTAATTTAATATTTCTCCTCTTTATAGGATGGTTATTAATCCTAAATGTGATCACACTCTCTGTCTAGACCACCGAAAACAAAAGAGCCATATTGGTTATACCTTTACCTTGATCCTTTTTTATTCTCTTTCTTCTTTTCCAAGCATGAGTACTTGATCATCATCATCTTTTGGACCATCACCATCCACCATGATCTCCTATGGCCCAATCACTTGGTGTGTACCACCTTGCTAATATTACAACACTCTTGATCAAAGTTAGTACACTAGGTTGTCATTAATTATCCAAAACCAAACATGGATCTTTCACTATCCCATCTGGCGCACGACGCTCAAGGACAGCCTCCTCCGTCTGCGGTGCACAAATTCAGCTCCAAGATCCAACCTAATCATTCGGACAATATGCTCGCAATGGATTGGACTCTGATCATCCTATGAGATCTTGTTGTCTACCTCTCTGTTTCTATTGGCGGTCCTTATTGCACAATCTTTAGCCACCATTTTCCACATAAAATTGAACCAAATAAACACCAAACTTTGTGATAGGGTTTATAAACTAATACATTTCACAAGTTTTGGTGATTCATCATGTGTAGAGCAATATAGATGAAAACATATCAAAATGCACAAAAAAGAGGAGAAAGTGTAGTGTAGAAAACACATGTTTAGAATGCGCAAACATAAGAAAGAGAAGAAGCCCACCTTCACAAACAAACTAGGCCAAGACACCACCACAGGGGAGATCCACGCCCACTAGACAAAAGGAAGGTGGTGGTGAGTAGGGCCCACTAGGGTCCAAGCACACCCTGGGTGTGGCCGCACCCCTGTCGCTGCCTCCTGGGCCCAACTTTTCCATGTCAGTTCAAACCGACATTCCTTGCGGTTCACCGGTGAAAGGATCAAGATGCCCAAGAGGGGGGGTAAATTGGGCTAATTCTAAAATTTCTTACGGAATTAAAACCTATTAGCCAATTTCACCCTATGTGCCTGTGTGTGTTCCTAAGGATTCTACCGAGAAAAGTTTTGCACCCTAGTTCCAATCCTAATCTAGCATGGCAATTCTAAGAATGTAAATTGCGGAAATATAAATGCTAGAAAGTAAATGCGGAAAGTAAAGGGGCAAGGAACACGGCGATGTTTTTCCGAGGTATCGGAGAGTCGCCACTCTCCACTAGTCCTCGTTGGAGCACCCGCACTAGGGTGTAGCTCCCCCTTGATCCGCGCAAGGACCAAGTGCTCTCTCCGGGCTGATTCTTTGACACTCCATCGTGGTGAATCGCCGGAACCGCTCACAACTTGAGTTGGGCCATCCACAAGCTCCGCCGGATGATCACCAAACTCCCAATCACCACCAAGCCGTCTAGGTGATGGCGATCACCAAGAGTAACAAGAACAAACTCTCACTTGACCTAGCAAAGCCTAATGAGAAGGTGGATGCACACTTGCTACTCTTGAATCTCTCATAAGGGCTAATCAATGGATTCTCAAATCATTAGCACCTCACTTGCAAGCTCTTGCTCTCCCTTGCACTCAAAGATAGCCTCAGCTGAACCAAAAATGGCAAGAGAGACGAAATGGAGAAGGTGGGGTTGTATTTATAGCCCAAGGACCAAATCCAACCGTTATGCAAATTTTTAGCCTTCTCGTGAGCGCCGGACGCGTCCGACGCCCACCGCCGGACGCGTCCGGCGCTTTAAGCCAATTCGAAACCAGGTGACCGTTGGTGCTACAGTAACAGCGCCGGACGCGTCTGACACTAGCGTCCGGCACAGCGTTCGGCGTAAAGCATCCAACTGTGTACCTCTCTGTGTAGCGTCCGGACGCTGTCAGGGCGCGTCCGGCGCTACACAGTCTTCACTGCGCCATCTCCATGAGCGCCGGACGCGTCTGGCGCCTGGCAGAACAGCGTCCGACGCTAGAAAAATGATTCGTTCACTTCCAGTTCGACCAACTTTGTGAACGATCTCAATTTCAACCAATCTTAGGACCTCCAGGTAACTTCCTAGCACTAAGTTCTCAAGTGTGCACCACACCTAACCACTTAGACTTAACTAGGTCAAGCTACCCATTTGCTCCCCCTTAATAGTACGGCTAAAGGAAAAAAACAAAATCCTAAAGACTAATCCGTCGTCACCCAACACCATCGACGAACGGAACTAATCCTATCTTCGACCTTGACGTTCATCCTTTGAAAACCAAAACGAATCCCATCGTCAGGGGGCATGAAAACCATATTGCCCTAGATTGTCATTACCATGACCTAGCCAATCCCTGTTTCTGCAAAACACACGTTAGTCATGATAATCGTTGTCATCAATCATCAAAACCCACATCAAAGGGGCCTAGATGCTTTCAACCGGGTGTCGGGCAGATTCAATGTACCTGAAGGTCGGTTTGCACCTTCCATGAGGTGAAGCACATGCGCAAGGAACCCTCTCTCACCTATGAAAGGAGGCCCCCTTCTCCTCATTCAACACACACCACCAAGGAGCAACATTCTACCATATTCCAAGATGTAGTAGTAGTAGCTAGTTGTGAGTTAGGGGAAGCAAAGCTTAGTTTTCGGAAGAGCCCTCAGAGTTTTGATATAATCCTTTAGAGGTTTTGACCTTGGCTAGTGAGAAAGGTTTTATTCATGGAGTGTGCCCAGATCTGGTGGAGGGGGGCCTCACCCATCTATAATATGTAGATGATAGTGTCCTATTTCTTCCTATTTCTGTAGTATTTAGAAATGGATAAGATCAACCTGAAATTCATACATTTTTGCTATGAGGAGCTCTGAGGGATGAAAATCGATTATTCAAAAAGTGAAGTATATACGGTGGGGCTAACTAAGGAGGAGAGTCATGGGTAGCTGATGCCTTTAATTGCAAGCTGGGGGAGTTCCCAATGAACTATCCAGGTCTACCTATCAACGATAGAAGACTATCTAAAGCTGAGTTGAGTGGTTCAACCGATAATATAGAAAAGAGATTACAAACATGAAAATGTGGTCACTTATCTCAGGGGGAATCTATCCTTATTGACTCCAGTCTGATTAGCATACCCATGTACACAATGGGCTTTTATAGCATGTATGAAGGAATCCACCAAAGATTTAACAATGCTAGCTAGGAGCGAATTTTTCTGGGAGGGGTGGGCAATAAGAGAAAGTTTCACTTGATAAGATGAGATTCCCTAGACAAACCTAAATACTTTAGGGGACTTGGCTTCATTGATATTAGAGCCATGAACATAACTTTGTTGTGTAAATGGATCTATAGATTAGAAAGTGGGGACAACATTTTGTGTATGAATGTCTTAAGGAAGAAATATTTGAAGGATGAGGGTTTCTGCCAAAGCAAAAGCAATGGTGGTTCTCAATTTTGGCAGGGTCTTCGCTCTACTAAAGAATGGTATGTGGGGAAGTTCATATTGTAGGTGGAGGAGCCTAGACCAGGTTCTGGTTGGATGTATGCAATGGTTGGGGGAGTGCTCCTTGAAGACTCTATGTCCAAATTTAAAATATGAAACCAGCAAGCCACAACCCGGCCTCAGGTGCCCACGTCACCCGCAATTCCTGGCCGTCCGATCGGCTGCACGGACGGCCTAGATGAGTCAAGTCTAGGCCATTTTGCAAAAATTGTTTGAACTCTTGCCAAATACAACTTGCCGTCTATTGTCCTCTCTTAGTTTTTTTTGCAAAAAGACCCTCAAGCTTCCGAAATAGGACCTGCCGTCCAGGCGATTCAATGGGTCGGCCTGCCACCGCATCCCTGTATATGGGCCCAACTGAGCTAGATTCAGCCCAAATGGTCTTCTCCTTTTTGTGTCTTTTATTAAGTCCTATAATATACTGATTTTATTTGTTTCATACAACAATAATAAGAGCTCTTAAAATCATGAATTTTTTTTATAAAACTCTCCATGATGTAATCTATGTATAAAAGATATGAAACTTGGAATGTAAAGAAATTTTAAATTATTTAGAATAACCTCTTTTAATTAACAAATGAAACTTTCATGATTCCTACACATTAAAATATTAATCCAAACATTATAAAATTTATTTTATGGATGCTTTGTGATGTTGACAACCTCTAAAGAAAAAATAAATTTTAAATGTTTCAATAAACTATTATTCCATGCTCAGTTAATAAATTAATTTAAAAAAAGTTTACGGTTGATTTTTATATGAATCAAAATATATAGACAACAAAATAAAAAACTCGGCGGTTAACATATACAATCATCCATAAATAATAATTTTCAAATAACATGAACAAAAACACTAATACATTACATAAACAATGCGTAAACTAATATATTTGTGCTTTTGTGTGATGCTTAAATGCGCAAGACAAAAGAGATATATCTGTGCTTTTTCTTTGCTATGTCGTTATCTATAACCAGTAGTGCATTTTCACAAATATAACTGTGGTGCCAACCCGCGCGTGCATAAACGTGCGCAAATCACTAGTATTTTTTAGAATTTGCCATGATCAGAATATCTCAGCTGAAATCTGAGTTATAGGAGGAATTTTGGGGAGACTGAAGTCAAGCAGTGGACAGAGCTATGAATAGGTTTGAGAGTTCTAATTTTAGTGAGAGGGATGATAGAGTAATATGGAAACTAGAAAACTCAGGCAAATACTCTTCAATACGCATGTATAGATTCATCACTTGTCATGGTGTCACTGGTGTCTTGATGATTGAAATATGGAAGACAAAGATCCCTTTTAAGGTCCAAATTTTTCTGTGGATGGTATGGTATGAGATAGAGTGCAAACTATCCAGCAATTAAGGAAGAGAGATTGGGATGAAGCATCATTCTACAAATTATGTGAGAAAGAGAAATCCGTAGACCATATGCTCTTTACTTCCGTATTTCGCTATTGACGTGGCTACTTGGTGTTGGGTTAGAGATTGTTTGGGGTGACCTTTTATTCCCACCTCGTTATCCTCCTTCCAAGATATCCTAAATAATCAAAATGGAATAATGATAGGGAAGCTATGTGGCGGATCATGGGGGTTGTGGGGTGATCTCTGTGGAAAACTAGAAATGACCTTGTTTTTTTCTAACTCCATTGTCAAATCATATAAACAAGTTGCTGTTTGCTCTCCGGGACTGATGAAGCAACGGACGTTGTTAGGGTGAAGGGGACCACCAAGAAGGAATCGTGGCTGAAGAAACTGGAGGAAAAGATAGCAACATGGTGATCTGTCTGAGCTAGTGGCCTGCTGTAATATCTTGCTACTCAACAAGAGTTTCTGGAGAAGAAAAGGAGGAGGATCGTTTCTGTGTTCTGTTCTGTCATCTGTGGTGGAGTATACCATGTTCTCATCTTTGCTCTTTTGTTTTAGCCTTGCTTCTTTAGAGGTTTGAGTGACATGAGAGCTGCTGAATTGTGTGTTGAAGATATTTTAGACTCTGCTTTTGCGTTTGTTTACTTTTGAGCGTGCTTTGTAACACTGGAGGACGCAGTACAATAATTTTGAGAAAAAAATACAGCTACTATGCATATACTTGTATAATACCTAGATTTCGTATGTTTAATCCAAATAAGAGTAAAAAGACCATGTCATCCTGTCCACCATCTAGCTAGACCGGCCTGCTAGCCCAGGAAGGAAAGTCACTGAGGGATCAGAACCATGAATAGTTTTGCGAACGGAGGCTTAGGCTTTGGAATCATACAAGTAAATTTGACAAATATGATGCTTGTAAGTCACACCGTCTACCTCAAGAGAAATTTGATAAACTCTCTGAACATGGAACGTCAATAGCAAACACTTCAGTGAAGCGAGCCACGGAAGAGAAACTCGATCTGTACACCCAATTTTCAATTGCTGCGTCTGCCACTGCTTTGTAAGCTAGTTACCCCAACATAAATAGTTACTTTTCCAGCTTTCGATAGAAACTGGGCAATCGCCTTTGGTCTAAAAAAAATAATAGAGCAGAGCAATGAAACCAAGCAAGCAGATCAGAGGAAGCATCATAAACATGGTATTACTGGAATCAAGAGTTCAAGACAGACCGTGCATTGTTCCCTTTTTGTTTATCAATTATCATGTGGTTCCTTCAAAGGAGGGCGAAGGGAAACATGAGGACACTTGATCGTGAAAGGATGGACACCAACCAACTCCTTGTCCTCTGGACTGATCTCATAAACCTTATTTGCCTGCTTGCTTGTAATATCCAAGAACACGACTGCGCCATGTATCTCCAAGAACACAAACCTGGCATTGTCCCCAACAGCACGTATCTTAACAGCAGCATCATTTCCTTCCACTGATGGCCCATCTGCAATTCCCAGAGTCGTGCGCAGTTCTTGCAAGCTGATATGATTTTCCAGGATCCAGCAGGTCACCGCCGCTATGGAAGACACGAAGATGAGATTCTTCGACATGGATCAGATAAATCCCAGAACCATCTCCCCGCGACAGCATGATGCCGCCATGGCTGAGATGCTCGACGATTGAAAATCGCATACCAGGATTTTGTTGATGGTGGACAACATGTAGAACCTGTTCTTGCCGGCGAGCACAACCTTTGATCTCGGCGGCGATACCCGGAGCTGCGCGGCGGCCGAGGCCCTGAGGACCCAGTACCAGTCCTGCAGCTCGTACAGGTGCACGGTGGTCTGCAGATTGCTGTACCCCATCATCACGCAGGAATAGGACGCCGATCGACCGTCGCCGCCGTCGTCGTCGGGGAGGAACGCGTGTGGGTAGTAGACGATGCTGTCCTCGACCTCGGGGTTGGTGACCATTCTCGGGAGGGGCGGGGTCGGCGGCGGGACCATCACCACCGTGTCCTCCCTCGCGGAGGAGGAAAGCGGCACACCTGGTGCGTGGAGTCGTAGTGGCCGTAATTTAACTTTCAAAAAAGCAGTAGTCAGGTACATAATTAGGGATACCGGTGTCAACAGAAATAAAGAAGAAGTAGCCCTATTACAGATTTAAAATTCATAGGGAGCAACTTGCTGGAGCCAAAGCTTAAATTTCATAGACATCAGTAGGCATCAGTGTACTGGGGTTGAAGCTCCTCATCCAGCACCTGAAAATTCTCTGCTTGTCTCTTTCTTTGAGCAAGACAGAGATGTATTTTTCGATCTTGCAAAACTAAAATTGGCTATGGGAGCATATATCATCATGAGAGATTAATTTTGTGAAGCTAGCCTAATGAAGTAAAATCAAAGAACATTTTGATTTCACCTAGCTGATGGTAAGGATCATGTGTATTTCTGAATAAGCACGTCACTCCTTCCTTCAAACTGAATTGAAGCAGCAACAGTTTAGAATTCTGAGCTAACCAAAAAATGAATGAAAATGAGTATGAGTATGTTGTTTACAATGTTAACCATTGTGATGTTGTTATTAGCTAATGTAATTAATAGCTATTTTAAACTTACATATAAAAGTAACAACGGGACTGCAATGGTTATTACTGCATATGCCAAATGGCCTCAGTTCATTAAGAGTAGAAAAACGGACCATACACATCTAATGGTTCTTATCATTGCATGTGCCTATTGTCTTGATTCCAAAGAAAAAAATTACAACAGAAAGATCATAAAAGTGTGATAATTATCATTGCATATTCCCATATACCTTATTTCAGAAAAATATAGACAGATGGATGGTAATCACTATTGCATATTCCCAAATGTCATAGCTCACAGGCATGCATATATATAAATTTTTTCCTTATCTTGTAGATCGTCCAGGAGAGGTGAAGTGAATGATGTCTGATGCCTTATCTTTGATAATAATCGGAGACATAATAGTATGTTGAAATGCAGTAAACTATTACTTTGTTTAATAGTACATGAAAAAAAACAATTTGATTGTCTATACTTGTATAGCTTGAATTTGTAACATGAAAATTGTTTGACTGTACAATTTCTAGCCTCTATAAAAGTGGATAAATTCAGCAGCAAGAAAGTATATACTTGTACAACGAGTGAAAATTAGCTTGTTTTCTAATCCTATTTGTATTTGCTAATCAAATTTGAGAAGCAGAAGGGCTAGGAACATTCTATTATATTAGATTACAGCACACAAAGGAAAGGGAATATCAACTAAGAGAGGAAAAGAATTTTTACCCTTAACTGCAAGAATTGCAGCTGTAAGAGTTGGCGGTTGCAGGCTTACAGTACGCGGGAGAAGTGGAGGCGAGAGACAGGGCAGCCTGCGGCGCCTCACGCCTGGTGCGGCCAGTGGCCACGGTTGTCTCGGACGCGCACAGAAACGAGGCAGGCATGGCGGGGCGCAGTTGGGCTAGGACAGTAGAAGCACCATGTCACCCAATATTAGAACACAGAGTAACTTAAAATGTGAGAAGGAAATAATGGAGAACCCTACGTCGCTACAAGAGAAAATTGGGGTAGTCAATAATTATCAGCTGTCATTAGATATGGACGAGTCACAAACCACCACGCCTCTCATGGCTTCACAGTACCAGACATTGTCTCTATCTGCAACACAACTTTAGGCCACAAAGCTACTAGTGTAGGTACAAATCTTGAGCCACCTTCTAGATCAAAATTTTTAGGAGGTAAACGCTGCAGTGTCGATTTAATGTTGTATCTCCTGTTGGTGTTGCAGCAACTGATAAGGACACATTATCAAAAGCAATAAAAAGAGCAGCATCAAGGAACATGGATGGGCCGAAGAAGGACAAGACAATGGGAGAGACTACTACTCTGTCACCACTTTCGGCTATGCCTCAGCCAACATGATCCCAAATACGCTTAAGTTGCAGCCATCTCCTATTTCTGTTATGTCTTTACCTCAAAACAGACGCATTTCAAATTTGAGTAATGTAGGTTGGTTCTGGGTACCAATAGTGATATAATTAATTTGTCCATCAATGCGCTTAAGAGGATCAAATTCGATAGATCAACTATAACGCCAAATCAAAAAAGCAACTAAAAGGTTAAAAGTAGGTGAAAATCCTTTTGCGGTAAGCGATGATGAGGATACTGAATATGACTGTACCCTTCTCAAGCACTTAGTAAAGGAAATATCTGGTGTAGGCTTGGATGATATGTACCTGGACACAAAAATTGTGACCTTATAGCTACAGGTCGAAAATCCAAGCAGACAACATCCAAAAAACGTGAAAGTCACAAGAAAGATTCTCAACAAAAAGTTCCCCAATAAACTGCTTCTATTGGAATAGTAGAGGTCTATCGGACTTGGCTAAAACTGTTATATAGCTGAAGCAATCAGTGATCATAACCTAGATTTTATAGCTATATCATGGAAACAGGAAAGCAGGATATGAAAAAATCAAATCTCTCCCGACTATGTGGAGGTGCAGATTTCATTTGACACTGCATACCACCTCGGGGGAGGTATGGGGGAATCATCCTTGGCATAAATGTTTTATTTCTTGATTTATCATTAATTGTAGAAGGGGAATTTTACATCAAATGATCCATCTCTCCAATAAATCAGTTAACTTTAATTGGATATTGTGTACGGTTCAGCTCAAGAGGAGTTTAAAACGCCTTTCTTGACTGAACTTGTACGCACTTGCCAACAAAAGCCGCTTCCTACTCTAATTGGTGGGGATTTAATATTATGAGAAATAGCAAACAGAAGAATAAGGGCGCTCCCAACCTAGACTCCACGTAGAGTCTATCTATATTAATTGCACTGCCACATAGACATTTTTGCAGATGTGGCAAGCAATTTAATAAGGAGAGAGAACCAAATCGTAGAAACAGAGTCTAACTTAGACTCGACGTCTACACACAAAACGAGGCCGTCGGTCCCGCGTCGCCGGTCTCGTGCGGCTGCCCGCCCCTCTCACGCCGTGTCCGCAAGGCTCGCTGGCTCGCTGTTGAACTCGTGCACGGCCTGCCGTCCTGCCAACGCCGTCGCTGCGGAGCTCGTGTGCCTCGTCCAGCGCCCTTCGGCGCTCGCATGTGGCTGTCCTCGTCGTCGCTGCCTCGCTCGCCCTCGAGAGATTGATATCATATCCGAGGGAGACGGGGGAAGGGAAAGGTAGGGGAGGGAGCCAGAGCTCATTCGACGGCGCCGCCGAAGCTCGCGGAGACTCCGTCGCGGACCACGCATGGCCGTTGGTCGGAGCTCTCGCGCCACCGCCGTAGATCCTCGCATGGCCGCCGTCATGGGCCTCCGCTGCCACCATGGAGTAACGCACGCCGCCGTCGCAGATCCTCACGAAGACGCTGTCCTATCCTCTGCCACGTTCGCGAGCAAGGAGCTCGCCCGGCGGCGGCCGCCATGCTCGACCGGCCGTGGCTGCCCTGTCCCAGCTTTCCTTGGTCGCAGAGCATGCACCACCGCGGTCTCGTGCGGCCGCCTCGCTCGTGCTGTTCAACGCCCGCCTCGCCCGTGGCTGCTCATGACCCACCTCCTCATGCTGGCTCGCCGCTCGCCTCAACGCACCTCCCGTGCTTGCTTGCTTGTTGCCTTTGCTTGCTTGCTTGCTCATTACTTTTTTTGATAAGTATATCTGTATTAATTAAGGAAAACAGTACAAATAGAAATACACCATATAAGGATACGAAGAACAGCTGTCCAGACTATTCACGAAAAGGACCACAACAAATCTAGAAACTACAAACAGGTCCTTATCCCCACTCAGGACGGAACCCAGCGCCCGCCACCGATGAAGTCCGCCGAATCCAGCCATCGTCGCCAAGCCTGAAGCACCAAAAGCCGGAGGAAGCCACCGACATTGAGGTGGACTGCAGCAGACGCTCACTCTCGCAGAGGCGAAGTAGTTCTTGTGTGCCTGCCCGTCAGGATCACACTCCAGGTTGAACTGATGATGGCGGCGCCGACTATGTCTTTCGCCGTCGCGGTGGAGCTGAGCTCGCACAACCCTAGACCGAGGCTCTTTGACGATCCATGCCACCAACAGATCAAGCTCGATCCTCCAGACTCCATCTTGCCGTCACGCCCTCAGCCACCACTATATCCTTGACCTAAAGCGCGGCACGAGCACCGCCACTTCGCCGCGACGACGAAGCAGCAGCCACCGCATACTCCTAAACCCCCTCACAAGCCTCCCATCGACGCCGGAGTAGGCAATGATGAGGTGGACGAAGACTGGGAGGACTATATTACACCATGGCTGCGCTGCCCCCTCCACCATGCTCGTGCCGTCGAAAAACCTACTTCTAAGAGCCCCTAGATCCACCACCTCGCAAAGATGATAGAACACCGACGGGCTCGGACTCGAAGACATATCTTCACGCGCTCGTCATCGACACCGGAGGAAGACGCCGCTGAGACGGGGAAGAGCATGGGAGACCTTTACTCCATGGCGCCGCCGCCGCCGCCTCGACGCCGCCGCTGGAACCCTAACCCTAGCTAACCTAGGCCCTAACCTACACCGCCGGACGGAGAGCCTCTAATTTCCCAGGCATCCGAGGCCCCGAGGGCCGCCGAAGGTGGAGGGAACCGGCGACCTCGCCGGCGGGAGGACGAAATCGCCCCCTTTTCGTCGGGATGGGAGAGACGAGAGTTGAATGATTGTTCTTTATTTTTTATAGACTCTACACGGAATAGTGCACTGGGAAGTATAGTTTCTAGACATGAAGTGTTGCAGCTTAGACTCTACCCAGTAGAGTTTGTACTATAAGTGCCCTAATGACAGATTTAGTGACCACTGGCCTTTCTTGTTCAATGCTGTCATTGATAGCTTTGATCTTAGGGAAATTGACTTGACAGCTAGACAATTTACTTGGGCTAATTCTCTACCTCATCTAACTAATGAAAAGCTTGATAGGGTTAAAAATGATGACAGAATGGGAATTTAAATATCATTTGGTGATTGTACATGGTCTTGATAGAGATGTTTCACCATACGCCTTTACCACTTGACACCGGAACACCAGCCTTCACAGGAACAATGAAACCATTTAAAATGGAACTCAGCTGATTTTATCATGAGGATTACTATGATTGAGTTGTAGAAATATGGAACAAGTTGGTGAGAGGGCAAAATTTTATCCAGAGATGGATACAAAAATTAGCAGCGCTACGCAAATATCTCCAAGGATGGGCCTCACACAAATGGTGTATATAAACAACAGAAAACAACCCTTCCATCAACCATCAATAACCTTGATATTACCGCTAAAAATCTTGGATTTATTTGAGGATGAGAGAAGTCATCTTGATCAAGTGTCGATGTTTTGTCCCATAGATAGGAACCCAACGAGTAATAATGCTGCGTGCTCCCTAATCCGGATGGTGATGCAAAGTGAGACACAAGATTTATCCTGGTTCAGGCAAGAGAAGGCCCTACATCTAGCGGGGGAAGAGAGTTTGTATTGCTTTGCACCGAGGTGCTTGTACAGGGTGGTTACAAGCGAGCGGGTGGGCGAGGAGATGAAGCCGAAGGCCTAAGTCTAGGGTTGCTAGTCCTATGCCTTGTGACTCGGGCTCTCGGATGCCTGAATATGTGATCTGATGCCTAGAACTAGCCTTGGCGTCCCCTTTTATAGGCCAAGGGGAGGTGTAGGGGTACAAAAAACCCAAGGATTTGTCCCTGTAGGGCTGACATAGCTGGTGACATCGGGGGAGGGGATGGTACTGGTCTTATCGTGGTAGCTGTAGAGCCGTGCGTCAGGCATGTCCTCTGTCCTTCAGGTGCATCACGGCGATGTTGGCGATGGTCGGTGAAAGACCCGATCCTCGGTGGCGTACGTGTGGATCCTTGTCAGAGCCATACAAGAGTTGTTGGGGCGTTGATCGGAGGCACTAGAACTTGAGTCGAGGGGTAGTCGAGGGGGTCGAGGCCCTGTGGATAAGATCAAGCTTCAGAAAATTTGGTGTGGATGGTTGTCGTATTGCATTTTCGAGGGGGTCTCGAGCGAGGTACAGTGCACGACATGGTGTGACAGTGCCTGGCAAATCACCATGTTCCTGGGAATGGGTAGTAAAAGGAGGATTTGACCTATGTACTCGATCCCTGTGCACGTAGCTGTAGCCATGGTGTTAGGTGGGGCGGTTGGTGCATTGAATGCTCCGTGCTTCGCATACTAGAGTAGATAAGTCAAGGGGGTCGAGCCAGTCGACCTGGGGTCATTCGCTCGGGCGGGTTTCTATCACTCGAGGGGCGCACCGAGGAGGCCTCATCTATGAGGAAGAGATCTGTTCATGGGCTGATTTGTTGTGGGCCAACTGTTAGGCTTTGTGTGATAGTGTTTTTTGGGCCTTGGGCTACGGATTTCTCGAGGATTAGTCTCCCTAATCGGTAGACTTGGGTATCCCTAATCCAGATACCTGACAGTAGCCCCCGAGTCTCTATGAGTGTGCTAGCACTCATTCAGAGACTCATGTACTGGAGTCATAGCATTGTTGTCCTCGGGTGGGTGCGCGCGAGCGCACTTGCTGGGTGTAGCCCCCGAGGCCTCAGAGGAGTAGGAGACTCCTTCGAGGGCTTGTTAATGTGTTTATCGAGGGGTGCTCGAGCGCTCGAGCCATTAGGTGTGTTTGATCCTCTTCCGTCGAGGGTTGATGAGCGTGGTCGAGCCCCCGAGCCTTGTGCGGTTGGGGGTTTTGCTGGTCAGTGGTGTATAATCCCCACGGGCCTGTTCAACAAGGGTGTGAGGTGAGGAGCGTCATACTACCCTCGATGGGCGAGTCTTGACGTCCTCTGGTGAGCTATTACCAAGAAATTCAAGTGGGCGCTCATGTCCCATTTGATGGGGGTCTCTAGTGGTCGCGGAGGCACTCTCCAAAGGTGCAAATGGGTGGACGCATGGATCCCAGTCCCATTTGATGGGGTCCGGTGGCTCGATTCCTCCCTCTGAGGGGATTCCATAATTGTCCTTCTCATTCTGCCTTGAATATGTTCAAGGGGGTCTCGAGAACGGCTCTCAAGCTAAGTCCTCATGTGGGCACGCCCTTGGTCATCCCTGACTCAGGGTACTCGAGGGCGGCTATCGAATCCTGGTCGATGGCCAGCCTCTGCTCCCTCGAGATTTTAGTGTGGGGTCGGGGCCTGCTTACCTTCTCGCGGAAGGCTTTGCCCATGCATATCCCTTCCCGCTCGTTGGGCATGTCTTTTTAGGCGAGAGATGGAATAGCGCGGTAGTGGGCGGCGTGGGCAACGACTGGAGGATGAGAGAGTGATGCGTGTCCCTGTACCCTGGATTCGAGGGAGCAGTTAGGTGAGCGCACTGAATGTAAAGATTTACTTGCCTTCCCGTTAGATTCGGCCGTAGTCCACGGGATTGGATAGAAATACGAGGCACTAGGCTCCCGTTCCCTTTACCCTGCCTTTGCCTTCTCCTCGCCGCTGCCACCATCGTTGTAGACAAGCTGAGTAGATCAGTTCGTGGGCGAGAGAAACAGAGAGGGAGAAAGGAAGAGAGAAGAGATTCCCCTTCTCCGTTCGTCGTCGCAGCAGATCCAGCGCTTCCCCATGGGCAGCATCAAGGTCCTCCTGGTGGACACCTGGCTTCCTCTATCCATGACGGAGGAGAAGCTGCAGGAGTTGGTGGGTGCCAGGCTTCTTCGCCCCAACACTTCATGGGATCGACCGGAGTGGAGGGTGCTGCTGTGCAACCACCTGGTGCCAGGTCCACCGGAGGGCTATGTCATGAGCTTTATCCCCTTTCACAAGGCGCGCTGTCGAGCCGATTCATGCGCGCGCTCACCCACCACTATGAGGTGGAGTTGTAGCACCTTTCCCCCAATGCCATCTCCCATGTGGCGATCTTCGTTGCTGTCTATGAGGGGTACCTAGGGATTGAGGCTCATTGGGAGCTGTGGCTCCACCTCTACAAGGTGGAGCTCTTCACCAAGTCAATGGCAACGAGGACGAGGAGAACTGTCCATGCCAGGTGCTGCACATTCTCACTGAAGAGGCCGGAGCTGTACATCCCGGTGGGGCTGACCTCTTTGAACAGCTAGTGGCACAGCAAGTGGTTCTACTTGAGCAATGATGATGACTTGCTGCCGCACTATACCGGATGTGTCATCGAGGAGTGCCTGTACAATTGGCTGCACGGTGTCACGAAGGACGCCCAATCGAAGCTGAACCCCCTCCTCGATGCGCTGAAGGCATTGAGCGACGCCGGGCTGACCACAGGGATCGTCATCTCCGTGTTCCATAGTCGGAGGGTCCTCCCCCTGATGCGTCATCGACTGCGTCTCGACCAGATGATGCCTGGGGCATCGCTGGAAGGGTCCTGGATGTTGGGCGAGACCCTGTCCGGTGAGGCCATTGCCAAACGGGTGAGAGGGGTGTGAGCGACGACTTCTCAGTGGAGAACATGAACCGTATCCCGATGCATCCGACACACGGCTTCCTCCCATTGTGAGTGCTTCGAGCGGTTCCTCTTTAGATCTTTTTCTTCTTTGTTCTACTTCTCACATCTCATATGGTTGATCCATGCGTAGGAAGTGTAGGCTTCAGGACCTCGAGGCCCCGGTCAAGGAGGACAAACTTGATCATCAGGTGAGATGCTTTAGTGCCGCTCAAGAGAAGAAGGACAAGGATAAGGAGAAGAAGAAAAAGAAGAAGATCTCTAGTGGCAAGCACTAGAGCAGCACCGCGTGCTGCAGAGGCGTGAGGGGCTCCCCGAGGAGGAGTCTCTTTTGGAGACGTCCTCGAAGGGACAGGAGGAAGATGATGGTGACGACGATGTCGAGTCGTAGTACTATGTTGCGACTTCTGCTGCCCCTCATCCTAACACTCAGTTTTCACAGGATCCTATCGGGAAGGGTTTGACCTCTTAGGCGCCGAGGGCGGGCTCGGTGCTCATCGAGGGTCAGGAGGAGAGGGCCCCAAGGGGCCTCTAGAGAGGAGGTCGACTGAGCCATCAACTCAGGCGGGGTCGGTGGCACAGCACGCGTGCAGTACTTGCAAGGGCGCCCATCATTGGGGGGCGAATCCAGGACACTACTGCCCAGGACTGTGACTCCGGCGGTGGGCGTGAAGACTCAGGGCCAACTAGCCTCGGAGGCACAGAAGACCCCAGGGGCCTCATCGGCCAAAGCTTCGGGAGGTTCTGGGTCTACCAAGGGTTCATCTGGAGGGGGTCCCGGAGGCCCCCGAGCACTTCAAGGGTACTTGCGAGGGCGCCCATCATTCTCATGTCCTAGTAAGTGCTTTGCTTTGCGTCCTCTGTGTCATTTCTTGTTGCCTTTGGGGCATTGACCTTTGTTCATCTGTGTTGATTCAGAATAAAGTGCAAGGCGGAGGAGGCGATCCCCATGCCTGCCAAGCTGCTCAAGGCCAAGGCCGCTGCGAGGATATGGGCTTCGGGGAGCGCCGTCATCTAGAGGGCGCTGACAGCGACAGAAGCCGCTTGGCTCGAGAAATCCCGGGCCGCCCTGGGCCTGGACAGGAAGACGAGCACTGCTGTTGGCACGGGATCGAGCGCCCAGACAGGCGCCAGCAATAGAGATGTTGTCTAGAGACTGAAGGGGACCGAGGTGCCTCGGGCACTGTTGAGCTCGAGGGGGGTTGCCCTAGGCGGCCCCGAGCCGGGGTCGACGGAGAGGACCCCGGATACCGTCGAGGGTAGGAAAGCTGAGTTCTCCACTCATGATGTGGAGGATACAGTGGAGCGCCCGTAGGAGGAAGAGATGGAGCTGCCATAGCAGCAGCAGTGACGGCAGTGGCCAGAGGGGCTGCAGTAGTGGGAGCTGCGGCTGCGGCAAGAGCAGTAGCTGAAGCAATAGCAAGAGCAAAAGAAGGTCCCGCTGGACGTGAGGCAAGAGGATAAGCGACCAGAGCCACAGGCCTCGAGCTAGCTGGAGCAGCCTGCGGTCGGAGATGTCCCACCAGAGGCAGTGAGAGCGGTGAAGTAGTCGAGGCTGCAGGTGGAGATGGAGGTGGTCCTACCGGTGGAGCTGGCGGCGGGGATGGTGAGGGAAGTGCTGCCTTCATAGCAGCAACAAGAGGTCCTACTGGAGGAACCGGTGGGAGAGAAGGGGAGCGAGGTGGTCACGCTCGCTCTTAATGAGCAAGTGGGAGCATTGACCCAACGAGGGTGTAAGGTCCTAAGGGGGTGAATAGCCTATAAAAATTTCTTGCAAAGGACTAAAACAATCGGTCAGTATTTAAGATGGCGAAGCTCTTTCTAGCACTAGCACAACTAAGCTATGAAAGCCACCTACACAATTCTAGAGAAAGGCTATGATCTCTAAACACACCAACAAGCCTAGGTTGCTAACTTACTCCTAATGAACAAGATAACTACAACTATAGAGCTAAGCTAGCAACTAGCACTACACAAGATATATATATGTATATATATGGATATAAGTGCAAGAGAGGGGATTAGATTGTTATACCACCAATGTAGAGAAGAAGAAGCAATCAATAATAATCACAAACACAAAGAAGAATCCTAGGTAATCAAGATGACACAATGATTTTTTACCGAGGTTCACTTGCTTCCGGCAAGCTAGTCCTCATTGTGGCGATGCACCCACTTGAAGATGTGCCGGCTAAATGGTGTCACCTAGCCAACCCCTCAGGCTCGGGTGTGGCACTATCAATGCAAGATGGGGATCCTCCAAGCCACGAGCAATCCACTAGAGTAGCCAATTGCAATCTCCCACAGGGAAGGCTCAAGAACCCCTCACAAGACGATGATAGGAGGCTGGAAACAATCACCAATTCCACTCACACGATCCTCCAAGCTCCGAGCCATCTAGGTGTTGGGAAACACCAAGAGTAACAAGTCCTCAATCAGCTGACTTGCATTGCATAAGTAGAGCTGGGTCAGTTCAGGAATCTGCTTACATTGTAGACTAGTGACTAGTTATCATCAAGATGTTAAAGGCTATCTTTTCTCGCTTCAAACCCATGCTCAACTAGTGCCACAAGATGCAAGAACGCGATGCAACACACTAGAGGCTCTCCAATCTCACTCAAAAGATAAGCTCAAGTGTGCAAGTGAGTGGATGGAGTTGCTTTTGCTCAATATGTGTTTTCTCAGCACTTTGGGGGTTGGAGAGAGGGAGTATAGCCAGCCACACAACATATTTATAGCCACAACCCATGGAACTAGCCGTTACTCAAAAGATGCCCCTGACATGGTCACCGACATGTGATGGCGGTGCACCGCCATGCTAGGCAGTGCACAGCCATGCCAGGGAAAAGTGGTCACTGGACATGGCTGTGACCACCCCGAGGCAAAACCCTCCGTTATCACCATTTTGGATACTCAATTCAATCCATGGTGTCTCTAACTCCATTCCACAAGTGTTGCTAACCCTCAAATGATTTCCAAATCAAGTCTTGAGCCGTGTTAGCATTTTCCAAAGGATTTTTATAATACCATTTTCGCTTGCTCACCGAAATGTGTCACTAGGCCTAAATGCAATGCATGAGCTCCAACACCTAGTGGCACTTGATGATTGTATTATCTAATTAAGAACCCCTCTTAATAGTACGATCATTTATCCTAAATGTGATCACACTCTCTATAGTGTCACGATCACTAAACCAAAAATTCCCTATCAAGATATACCTTTGCCTTGATCTCCATGGGCTCTTCTTGATTCCTTGAAGCACGATCATGCCACCATGTTCACCATGTCCGTCACTATCACCATGCCACCATGCTCTTTCATCACATGTTGCTAATATATTCTATATACACTTAGTGAAATCATTAACAACTTGGTGTGTCACCAATTAGCCAAAACAAAACAAGAGTTTTCAATCTCCCTCTTTTTGGTAATTGATGACAACCTGCATAAAGATATGGAAATAAATTCAATTGATGAAATTGAATTGCTTGTCCAAAGAATTTTGGTCATGAATCAAAATTGGACAATCATTTCAATTTTGGTTTTGGTAGAATAGCTCCCCCTACATATGTGCTTTCATGTGTTTGGTTTAATTCATCAAATATGTATGGATAAGAATTGTGGGAGAGTTATTACTACCAAAATGATGCTAAGATATATAGAATAGACCTTTGATACCAATCGGAGTGCGATAATAAACCATCCTTAGCACCATTGTAGCTAGACATAGATCAAAACTCAATATACCTTGTGAGATCAACATCACAAGCATAATATCATGAATTGCATGACAAAACACTATGTCTCGATACCGCCTATGCATACTATTACTTCATTTCATCATTCTAGTTCTATACTAGCATACACCATCCAAGCATGAATATTGAATTTAAATATTGCAATGCAAGATTTGATCATGTTAGTGCACATACAAATGCAACAAATAGTCCATGAGCTTTCTCCCCTATTAGTTTGCTCAAATTTTAATTGATCCGCTACCATTGCGACATAGCTCTTGTGACTCCCCCTTTGTCAACAATCACCAAGAAGCGTAAATAGTAGAGAGAATTAAGTCAATCAAGCCATGGTGAGGGTCAACATGTGGTCAAATCTAGATCACTTGCCTAGAATATGTAATTCAGTTTGAACCAATGGCAAGCTTCTTCACACCTGATGAAAATAAGGGTTATCTTGACCATGTTGAATTACACATCTTGAGCTCATTTTCTAGAACCAACAGTAGGATTGCAAGCTCACAAATATGTCATATACTAGCACTAGATCATATCAAGCATAGAAACAATAGTGGTACCATATATCCATCAAATTTATTTGTTTTTATGAATGATCCTATAGATGCACATATGTCTAGATGATCTAAACAAGTTCTAGACAAGAATGAATGTCATGCCAATACAATTTTACCTTATTTTGTCAAAGGAGAGGCATGTCAAATATGTGGGGGTGTGCATCAACTCATGTTTGAGAAATCAAGTATGTTCAATTCATTCCTCAACTTGCAACACCTCTTCTCATCAAGTGGCTTGGTGAATATATTGGCTAGTTAATCTTTGGTGCTAATGCTCTCAATGCTTATATCACCCTTGTGTTGATGTTCTCTTATGAAGTGGTGCCTCACATCAATGTGCTTTGTTCTTGAATGTTGAACCAAATTGTTGCTCATCTTGATAGCACTCTCATTGTCACAAAACAAAGGCACTTGCTTGAACTTGACTCCAAAGTCATTCAAGGTGGCTTTCATCCAAAGTAGTTGTGCACAACAATTCCCCGCACTAATGTATTTGGCTTTGGTGGTGGAAAGTGCTACACTATTTTGCTTCTTTGAAGACCATGAAACAAGAGACCTTCCCAACAATTGACATGTGCCACTTGTGCTCTTTCTATCAATCTTGCAACCAGCATAATCAGAGTCTGAATATCCAATCATTCAAGCTAGACCCCTTAGGATACCATAGACCAACATCTTGAGTGCCCTTAAGATATATTAATATTTTCTTGGCCGGCGTTAAGTGACTCTCTCTAGGAGATGCTTGATATCTTGCACACCTGCACACACTAAATATCACATCTAGCTTAGAAGCGGTGACATAGAGCAAGCTTCCAATGATTGATCTATATAACTTTTGGTCGACCATGTTGCCACTCATCAAGATCCAATCCACCATTGGTGCCCATAGGTGTGCTAATTGGTTTAGCATCTTGCAAGCCGAACTTCTTAATCATGTCCTTGGTGTACTTGCCTTGAATCACAAATGTGCCATTCTTCATTTCCTTGATTTCAAGGAAGTAACTAAGCTCTCTAAGCATTGACATCTCAAACTCACTTGCCATCATTTCACCAAACTCTTTGCAAAAGTCTTAATTGGTAGAACCAAAGATGATATCATCCACATAGATTTGCAATATGAATAAGTCCTTGCCAATCCTCTTGGTGAAAAGAGTGGTGTCAACCTTTCCTATTTTGAACCCTTTAGAGAGGAGATAATCTCTCAACCTCTCATACCAAGCTCTAGGTGCTTGCTTCAAGCCATACAATGCCTTCTTGAGCTTGTAAACATGGTTGGACTTCTTGTCATCTTCAAAACTAGGAGGTTGCTCAACATAGACCAACTCATTGATGTATCCATTAAGAAATACACTCTTCACATCCATTTGATAGAGCTTGATGGTGTGAGCACAAGCATAGGCTAATAAGATTCCAATTGCCTCCAATCTTGCCACTGGTGCATAGGTTTCTCCAAAGTCAAGACCCTCAACTTGAGTGTATCCTTGTGAAACCAATCTTGCTTTGTTTCTCACAACTAAGCCATCTTGATCTTGCTTGTTCTTGAATACCCACTTGGTGCCAATCACATGTAGTTCTTTGGCCTCTCAACAAGCTCCCAAACCTTGTTTCTTGTAAAGTTGTTTAGCTCTTCATGCATAGCATTTATCCAATCGACATCCTTCAAAGCATCTTGTATCTTGGTTGGATCTTCAAATGATACAAATGAGTAATGCTCACAAATAGTTGCCAATCTTGTTCTAGTTTGTACTCCTCTTCTAATGTTACAAATGATTTTGTCTAGGGGATGATCTCTTGCAACACTTGTTGGTTGAAGCACTTGAAGTTGATTGCTTGAGCTAGCTTGTTCTTGATCTTGATCTTGAGCTTCATGTTGAGTTCTACAAGTACTAGCTTGATTTGTATCAATGTGAACATCTGACTAGTCATGTGAATCTCATCATCATCAACAACTTGCCTTGGCCGAATATCACTAATGTCCATGTTTCTCATTGCATTGTTCAATTGATCTCCACCCACATTATCATGATTCACTTTGAGATCCTTGGGTTTCATCAAACTCAACATCATAAACTTCTTCCATGGTGCCCTTTGCCAAGTTCCAAACTCTATATGCTTTGCTATTGATGGAATACCCAAGAAGGAACCCTTCATCATAGTTCTTGTTGAACTTGCCAAGTCTTGTGCCTTTCTTGAGATTGTAACATTTGCATCCAAACACGCTAAAGTATGAGATATTGGGCTTTCTTCCATTCAATAGCTCATATGAAGTCTTCTCATGCTTTCTTGGCAATAAAGCTGGTTGCTACAATAGCAAGCCGTGTTGATTGCATCACTCCAAAACCTTTGGCTAGCATTGTACTCACAAAGCATTGTTCTTGCCATGTCAATCAAGGTTCTATTCTTCCTTTCAACTACACCATTGGATTGAGGAGTGTAGGTTGGTGAGAATTGATATCCAATTCCATGCTCATCACACAAATCTTCAATTCTTGTGTTGTTGAACTCACTCCCATTATTACTTCTAATCTTCTTGATGATAGTCTCAAACTCATTTTGAACTCTCTTGACAAATGATTTGAATAGATCATAGACTTCACTCTTGTCATAGAGAAAGAACACACAAGTGTATCTAGTGTAGTCATCAACAATCACAAAACCATACTTGTTGCCACCAATGTTTGTGTATGTTGTTGGCCCAAACAAGTCCATGTGCAATAGATCAAATGCCTTTGATGTGCTCATTTCACTCTTGCTAGGATGTGGCCTTCCATGTTGTTTGCCAGCTTGACATGCACTACATGGTCTATCCTTCTCAAATGTAACATCCTTGAAGCCTCTAACCAAGTCATGCCTCACAAGCTTGTTCAATTACTTTATTCCAACATGACCAAGTCTTCTATACCATAACCAACCCATGCTTGACTTACTAAGCAAGCAAGATGTGAGTTGAGTTTCACTAGCATTAAAATCCACCAAATATAAGTTACCATGTCGAAATCCCTTGAATATCAAGCTTGAATCTTCTTCACTAATGACTTCAACATCATTCTTGCCAAATATGCACTTATAGCCAAGATCACATAATTGTGACACTAACATAAGATTGAAATCCAAACTCTCAACTAGTAAAACTTTGGAAATGCTCTTGTTATTGGATATAGCAATTTTACCAAGCCCCTTGACCTTGCCTTTCTTGTTGTTGCCAAATGTGATAAAATCAAATCCACCATTGTCACTTGTATCAATTGACTTGAACATATAAGAATCCCTGGTCATGTGTTGAGTGCACCCACTATCAAGCACCCAATTTCTCCCTCTAGCTTTGTAATTGACCTACAAGACAAGATCAATCTCTTTTAGTACCCAAACTTTCTTGGGTCCTCCAAAGTTAGTAACCAAGTTCTTTGGTACTCAAATGGCTTTCTTCCTTGAGCCCATCCATGGTGCACTAATGAACTTAGCTTTTACACCATTAGCACCCTTGGTAAGAACATAGAATGAATCAAGCTTAATTGTGGATACATTGGATTGCTTGTTCATACACCTTTGCTCTACATGACCAACTTGCTTGCAACTTTTGTAATAGCTATCATTGTTCTTCACAAAACTAGTCTTGTGAGGAGCAAAGGTGGCTTTGCCTTTCTTGGGGGTATAGCTCAATCCCTCTTTGTAGAGAGAAGCCCTTTGGCTACCCAAGCACATAAGCAAGCGGTCCTCACTACCATAAGCCTTAGCCAAGGTGTGATTGAGCTTCCTTACCTCCTCCTTGAGTGTCTCATTCCCAACCATTAGTGTGGAATCACAAGTGAAACCATCACTAGTTGATGAGCTAGAAGTGGAAGTGCTACAAGAGGGGTTAGTTGGAGCAACAACAATAGGCTTATCAAAAGATTCATTAAGAATATCATATGATATGCCTATGTTGCAAGTTTTAGCGTTTTCAACTTGAGGAAGCATGCTATCAAGCTTGTCACTAAGAGAGGAATGAGCCTCTTCAAACTTAGAGTGAGCCTTTTAAAGCTTCTTATGGTCTTCCATTAGACTCTCATAAGATGTCGCAAGCTCATCAAGTTTGTCCTTAAGGTATTGCTTATCCTTAAGAGCATCCTTACATTCCTTCCTAGTTTTCTTATATTTATTTTTACAATCCTCAAGCATGATGAATAATTCATTTTTAGTAGGGCCATCATCATCATCACTATCACTAGCATCATCATCATCATCATGATCACTCTCATCATCGGATTATACCTTATTGGCCTTAGCCATGAAGCATGTCGATGGAGTGTCAAAGAGAGAAATCTTCTCTTGGATAGTAAGACTAGCATGCCCCTTCTTCTTGTTTATCTTGTCATTCTCATCTTCACTTGAGGATGAATCACTCTCCCAAGTAGCAACATGAGACACATTCTTGTTTTTTCGAGAACCTTCTTTCTTCTTCTTTTGTTTCTTGTCCTCTTTCTCCATGGCATCTTCATCACCACTATCATAGGGACACTTGCCAACAAGATGATCCTTGCTATGACATCTAAAGCACTTCATGGTGTGCTCACTCTTCTTGAATGAGGATGAGGATGAGGACTTCTTGCTTCCCCTTTGGTGTGTCTTCTTCCTCAAGACTTTGCCAACCTTGACAAACAAAGCACTCAACTCATCAATATCTTCATCACCCTCATTGCTAGAGTTAGCTTCATCTTCACTTGATGATTCTTGCTTCTTCTTGATCTTGCTCTTGGAGGATGAAGCCCTGAAAACCAAAATCTTCTTGTCATCATCCTTCTTCTCATTTTCCTTCTTCATCTTGTTTATCAACTCTTCCTTCTCATGATTCTCCCTAAACTCATCATCGGCCATGATCTCTTGAAGGACTTGATTGAGAGTTGGTTTGTCCTTCATTGTAGTCTTGTTCATGATGGTGATCAATGTGTCAAATCTCTTGGGTAAGCATCTTAAGAATTTTGTTGAGAATTGACTATCCTTGACTTCTTCACCAAGTGCTTTGAGCTGATTGACAATCACTTGTGGCCTATGAAATATCTCCGGCACACTCTCATCATCCATCATCTTGAAGCTAGAGAACCTCTCTTGAAGCATGTTTGCTCTTGTGGTCTTTGCACTCTCGGTGCCCTCATATGCTTCCTCAAGTTTTGCCCAAATGTCATGAGCCATCTCCAAGTTCTTGATAAGCTCAAAAGCCTTGTCATCAAGTGCCTCATGAAAAGAGCAAACCGCAATATCATTGCATTAAGCCTTCCTTGCTTCAACGGGTGTGGGTACATCCACATTGGCAACCTCAAACTTTATCTTGATCACACTCCACACCTCCGTATTGATTGACTTGAGATGAGCCTTCATCTTTAGCTTCCATTTTGCATAATCGTTGCCATCAAAGGGTGGTGCTCTCTTGGTGTTGTTGATGTGCAAACTCAATGTAGTCATTTCTTCACTGTAGGTTATTAAACTACTCACAAATGATGCTCCTGCTCTGATACTACGTGTAAGATCCTAATGGCTAGAGGGGGTGAATAGCCTATAAAAATTACAAAGGACTAAAATAACCGGTTAGTACTTAAGATGGCGAAGATGGCGAAGCTCTTTCTAGAACTAGCACAACTAAGCTATGCAAGCCACCTACACAATTCTAGAGAAAGGCTATGATCTCTAAACACACCAACAAGCCTAGGTTGCTAACTTACTCCTAATGAACAAGATAACTATAATTAGAGAGCTAAGATAGCAACTAGCACTACACAAGATATATATATACGAATGTAAGTGCAAGTGTGGGGATTGGATTATTATACTGTCGATGTAGAGAAGATGAACCAATCAATAACAATCACAAACACAAAGAAGAATCCTCGGTAATCAAGATGACACAATGATTTTTTACCGAGGTTCACTTGCTTCCTGGCAAGCTAGTCCTCATTGTGGTGATGCACCCACTTGAAGATGTGCCGGCTAAATGGCATCACCTAGCCAACCCCTTAGGCTCGGGTGTGGCACTATCAATGCAAGATGGGGATCCTCCAAGCCACAAGCAATCCACTAGAGTAGCCAATTGCGATCTCCCACAGGGAAGGCTCAAGAACCCCTCACAAGACGATGATAGGAGGCTGGAAACAATCACCAATTCCACTCACACGATCCTCCAAGCTCCAGGCCATCTAGGTGTCAAGAAACACCAAGAGTAACAACCCTCAATCAGCCCAACATACTCAACTAGTGCCACAAGATGCAAGAACGCAATGCAACGCACTAGAGATTCTCCAATCTCACTAAAAAGATGAGCTCAAGTGTGCAAGTGAGTGGATGGAGTTGCTTTTGCTCAATATGTGTTTTCTCAGCACTTTGTGGTTGGAGAGAGGGAGTATGGCCGGACACACCCCATATTTATTCCACTCTAATCTTTGTCGTTGGGGACGCCTTCAGTAGAACTGTGTGTAAGTTGCCAGCGGGCAGCTCATGCATCATTGTGAACCTTCTTTGCTGAACCCTGAATCCTCTTGAAAGGGGTCATAGCTGGTGAAGCACTGTCGATCCCTGGGCAGTTGATGACTTTGTGACCTGGTTGACCACATCCAAAACAAATGACGGGTCCACCACTTACAGGTGTGGGTATGGCAACCTTGTTACTTGTTCATCCTGAAACTCTATGGTCAGGCTGGCCACATCTGTAGCAGGTGAAAGGCACGTTGGTCTCATGGGCGAGTGTGGTAACCTCCCATGTGTCACAAACCTGAAGGGAGCGACTCTAGAAGGGGCTGCTTGTAGGGAGATCATGTGTGCGTGGTCGTTGCTGGACCGGGTTGTGAGATGATTCCTCAAGGTGACGCTTCATTCGAACGAGCGTGCCTAACTCATAGTGGGTCTTCTCTAACTCCATTGCCTTGTTGGTAACCTCTCCTAGGGTGTGCTAGGTTCCTCCCGCGATAGCAAGGCGAAGAGGGGTGTTTAGACCTTTGTGAAAGTAGTACATTCCATCCTTCTCGGAGGTCACATACGCAGGGGTACATATCGCATCAGGCGAATGAAGCAGATAGCATACTCATGAACCTTGTCGGTCCCCTGCTTGATGTTGCAAAACTCTCCTACCTGGGCTTCCATTGTATCTGCTGGAACATGGTGCTCGTAGAAGGCCTCGATGAACTCTTCCCTCGTGATGTTGGTACGGTCATGGTGGGACTTGCTGATACCATCCCACCATGCATGGTGGTACCATCAAGGTGGTGGGCTATGATCTTGATATGATCCTTCTCGGTGTAGGTGTTTGAATCCAACTTCTTAACCGTATCATATAGCCAATCCATGGTGGCAAAAGGGTCACCGTTGGCACCATCGAAGGTAGGAAGTTCCAATAGGAGTGCACTAGCCAACTTCTGCTGGAATTCTTCAGCCAAGGTCCCTAGAAGGCGAGTCTACTAAGCCAACACCCTAGCCAAAGGTGGTGGGGGTGGTGGAGAACTCTCCTTAACATGGGTCCTGACGGGTGGCAGAGTGAGGGTTCCAAGTCCTTGCACCTCTGGGTTGAATCCAATTAGGGTCTTATCTCCCAAGCAGCTAAGACTTCCACCACGTCCATGGCCCAAAGCGGGCCCTGGGAGTGGTGCATGGTGGCTCAGTTGAGCAAAACATTGGGCAGACATCCTGCTTAAAGGTTACCAGACTTAGGGAACATGTGCAAGTGATATGAATTATTATCAACTTAGCTAAGTAATTAAACTGATTTAATTAATTTAAAATGTTTTTATCTATCTAAAACTCATTCAAAGAAGCAATGAAAATCCACAAGATGTGATAAGATCCGAGCATCCATTACATTGAGTTTGTTACAAGGCAATGTCTCTAGTAGCTACACTAGAAGACTTGCGGGAATTTCTACACTACATGCAGGTAGGCTCCAAAAGGGGACAATCTACTCTACTTCAGAAGTGAGTCATATCTTCTTAGCCATTGCAGGGCTGTCTTCAGCTGGGTCATTCTGCATCAACTGCGGATCACTGCTTGGGAGTTGAACCGGGTGGCTCGAGGGGGAAGGTACTAGCAGCCATCTTCTAGAGCTGTGCATCAGTCTTGAGCATCCTCTGCATATACTTCCGGGCTTCTTCCCACTCTGGAGTAGGTTCTGTCATTGGCACGGGGTAGACATCCATGTTGAGACTGGTGGACCCTACTTTGAACTTCTTAGCAGAGGGCACCTTGTGGCGGTGGGCAGGCAACTACATCTACACCTTCTCATACTGCTGGATATGGCGTGCATCGGACTGTTTCCACTTCTCTTGTACCGCCCTCACGACATCACGTAGACACACACAAGCTTTCATGTACTTAGCAAGGTGCACCATGTTAGACCAGCTCGACTTCCTCATCTTGGCCAATTCTTCCTCTTGGGCCTTCACCTTCTTCTCTAGCTCAGAAACCTGATGCTTGTAGAAATGCTTGTCACCCTCCAGTAGTATGATAAACTGATCCTATATGAGTACGTGTCTCCCAGTAGTCTTGAGTGCAGCGTCATCCTCCTTAGCCCAAATGCTCCTGGCCTCGGCCCAATGTTCCTTTTCATCCTTGGAAGGGTCGAGAGCTTAGGGCAACAGGCGAAGTGGTCCTATCTTGAGCAGCTCGTAGGTGTCTCGCACCAAAGGGTAGCGCGTGCTGCAAGCTATGCAGCATAGGTGACAGAGCATTCCACCTCGTGGATGGCGAAGGTCTTCAATGCAGGCACCTCCTCGCACCCGAGGATAGAGAGAGACCACATAGCAAACTTCTGATCCATTGGGTTCGCTCTAGCGGTGGCAAGTCCAGCTGCAGTTCTACTTGGGGACGCTAAGCAGCTGGAGTGTCTCACACAGGACCTGAGTGTAGTCATGCTGTTTCTCTTTGTTGAAGGGGATCTCGACATAGGTTTCCATCTGCATAGGAGCCGAGAAAGAAGTTAGAAGGTGAGTAAGTGAGGAGATGACCCAAGCATAAAAGCGCTATGCAAGGTCGGTATATAACCAAAAGTAGTTCAAGATCTCCTATTATATCATCCAATCCTATGGGTCTCATCCTAGGGTCAAGCATGGCTCTGATACCAACTAAAATATCCTTAATTTTCCATGAAGGGAAAATACACAGAATGAAGGATATAATGATAGCCCAGGAGGTCAAATCATCAATTATCCGATATTAGTTGATTACAAAGCCATACATAGAATAAAAGATTACAATAGAGGGGTTTACATAATTAGTACATCACCATATGGCGAAATTATAAGAGTATCTAACATCCAGAACAGCTACGAAAGTAGAAGGGATATTGCGGAAGCATCGTCTTACACCATCTTGAGCGTAGGCATGAGACCAACTAATCCTTTCGTCCTTCAGGGGCGTCGACAAGCCATCATCCAGACCTGAATCCAAATTTTCAGTACGTTTTGTACTGGCCACATCTCCCACCCTATGCTTTGCTTTTGCTATGTAGTATTTGGTGGATGCAAAGGATATATAAACAAAGAGGCCTAATATATGGTTGTGGTTTCCTATGCAAGTAATGACCAATATTATATAATATAGTTCATCAAGTTTTAACCCATCTCATCCACTTATCCATCCCATCCCATCACCATCACACACATCTCACACTCTCGCACTCAGTCGACAGGTCCAACTCCCTCTTGGAGCCTGTCTCAGTGGCTCACAGCCGGAAGGGTAACACCAGGGGGAGAAATAGAAGGACTCATCTCACTACTCCCGAGAAGCATAGGTCGAGGGAAAGGCCATACCCAGGCCGTGGAATATATATAGATTTAAAACTCTACAGAGCATGTACTCCCGTAACCACAAGGTCATCTTTCATCACTGGCCGTTGTCAACTAGGCTGATACTGGCTGCTTTCTAACTGGTGCGATGCCACCCTACCACTCAGTACTGGGACATCTCGGATAAATACCACCGGCACGCTGAGACTGTGAGGCGTAGTTACCCGGGCCACCAAGGTAACTATGCGGCTTTAAGGAGGGTGTGGGTCCCAAACATCCGTACCTCCCGACACTATCTGCTAACAACCTAGTAGTAGTGGCACCATCCTAGTTAGTCAAACATCCATCCCCCGCCCATTCAGGGGTGAGCGGTGAGCACATAGGTCCAAAGGTTCCGGTCCTCAAGAGATATCAGGTCCTAGGAGGATCAGACAGGATTATTTTCTCACAGGGACTAAAACAGTCCATGCTAAAACAACACCTCCTACCCGGGGCGTCGCTCCACGAAGGCTCTCACCCCCGGGATCACCATATACCTCACAATGTGCCCACCACAAGCACCTCTCATGGGGATGCCCAAATAACATCCCCCGGCAAGACTCGCCCTCAAGGCTCATCGTAGAATCCTATCTGATCGACTCAACCCTCATCACACACCCAAGACACACACAGCACTCTCCCCGAGTAGAATGGAACCATGTGCCTTAACCATATACCATACCATACTCTCCACCACGCATCACATCACAGATATAAGTGTAGTAGAAGTAAAGCATCATAAGTAAGTAATCATGCGTCTAGCCTACTAGCGGGTGTGCAGGAGTAAGGTTGCGACAAGGTAAAGGCTCATCAAGCAATACTATCATGCAACCTATCATTAGGTGATATTCATAAATAAAGCACTAGCAAACTAGATATTATGCCATGCGTAATAGGATTCTACGAGGTTGGGTGGGGTGTGGCACCTGAATAGCTATCACTCAAGTCCTCCCTCAAGTCCTTGGCGTGTTCCTAGTCCTTCTCCTCGGGCAACTCCTTCACGGGATCTGAAATCGAGACATAATGGTCGCGGAAGCGATCCCTACAGATCAAACACAAAGAACCAAATAAAATCCAATAACTCCAAATGCAATCATACACAAGCATATGACATAGAGCTCATTTTTATGAAAATTTGGACACTTGGTTCATAATTTTTGGAGTTCGTATGAAGAAGATATGATTTTCTAAAGTTTAAAACTATATTGGAAAAAGAAAAAGAGGCAGTTAAATAACAGCGTGACATGTGGCGTAACGTGACTGGCCAGAGGTGGTACAACGGCTTACAGGTGGGTTCAGGTGGTCTGGTCACTGACTGGTGGGACCGGGTCAACGGTCAACTAAAAGTCCCTAGTTTGGTTTTGGACAATTGATGAAATCTAAGGACTAACCTTGTTTCTAAGCGGATGATTTAGAAAGGTAGTCCATGCCAAGTGGAGCTCAATGATGAGGCATGACATAAAGTTATGTAACCTAAGCATGGTAAAGATCAAGATGGGCTTGGCTCGATAGACCGGTTAAAAGTGTGAAGGGCAAGTTGAGGCTTCGAAGCGAAGGACCGTGTGACGGTGAAGCTTGGGCAAGACTTGGCACCGATGGACCAACCAACGGTGAAGAGCAAGTAATATCGAGATCGATGGACCAAGATGGTTGCATGATGACGTGGAGTGTCACATGTAATGTAAATGCTTGGCGGTTGGAGGATCGACAAAGTGGTTTCAAGGCAAAGGTATAACCTATAGAGCTATTTTGTTTTGCACTCAAGACACCATAGAGGGTATGAGTGGTTTAGGATCAATAGCCGAACTATGAAGAGGGGAGATCTTTGGTATTTTGGCTCATGAGTGCCACTAGGTCTATCATTTCATGTTGATGCATTAGGACCTAGTGTGCTAATTGAAAACCCTTGAAAATGATTGTGAAAATTATAACACACAAGCACATGGAGGTGTACACTTGGTGGTGTTGGCACATTTGCAAGGGAGGCAATGTTGAAGTTGATTGTGATCAACTTGGAGAAGAGAGATGATGGTTCTTGGGTTAGAAAACTAGTTTGATCTATTGCGAATAGGATTAAGTGGCTATGTGGGTTGTTTAGCCCTCTAAGTAAGCTTTCCAACGAGTCCAAGATCATCAAAAATGGAGTTCGGAGCTAAGAGATATGCCCGATTGAGTTGGAGTGTCACGACGGTGTAAAAACGTGTTTTTACACGTGCCGAACGCATCCAAGGTGAGCCTAGGATGCTGGGGTGCGTCCGGGCTGTTGTGTGGCTGAGTCACGGCATTTGGCCGCGCCGAACGCATCCTGGGGGAGCGCCCGACGCGGCTGAATGCCCCGGACGCGAGGCAGTGAAGGACGCACGGGTGAAGAAGCCCCGGACGCATCCTGGGTGGAGCACCAGATGCGGATGCCCTGCCCCGGACACGCAACAGAGAAGGTGTTGGACGTGCTGGAGCGTCGGACGCGTCCTAGGCTTCAACGGTCGTTTTCATTAGAAATTCGAAGTATAACGCGCCAGACGCTGAACAGTGTTCCGGACGAGTCCGGGGGTGAGCCCAGGACATATCCTGAGCTCACGTTTGAATTGTTTGAACTTCGCGCGTGGAAAATGAACGCACCGGATGCGTCCAGCGATGGGCTCTGAACGCGTCCGGAGGTTCCGAAAATGCTAATTCGAGGGGGAATCTTTTGGCAATCGCTAGTTTTGCATGGATGTCTTATAAATAGGTGTTGGCCGGCCCTTGGGGAGGTCTCTCGCCCATTCTTTGATTCTTGAGCATCCTTTGAGTAGAAGCTTCTCCCTCATAGTCATCTCTCTTGCTTGATTGCTAACCTTTTGTGAGATTGAGTGATTCAAAGTGCATTGCATGAGTTAATTCATCTAGTGGCACTTGTGAGTCGTTTGGCCAGTGGATTTCTTGTTGCTCTTAGAGAGTACTGCTCCTAGCCGGCTTGGAGATTGTTGGAGGCGTTGGGAAGAGTTGGTGATTGTTCTTGCCCACCTTCGGTTGATTTGTGAGAGGTTCTTGAGCTTTCCTCGGCGGAGCGCCAAAAGCTACTCTAGTGGAATGCGCGTGTCATTGAGTTACCTCACTTGAGAGTGGTGTCTTGCGATTCCCTTGTAGGGGAGTGCCTTGCGGGGCAAGTGGCTTGAGGGTCACACCGAAGAACCATCTAGGTGTTGGTCGACACAACAGGTGACGTATCTTGTCAGTGCACAAGTGAACACCGGGTGAACAAAACAATTGTGTCATCCTCTTGTCTCCCAGTGATTGGTTCTTCATCTTGTGATTGTTGTCATTGTGTTTGATTGGAGATCATCTTGGTGATTGGCAACATCTTCACTTCACCGTCGGTATAAGAATCACCTCTCTATCTTGAATTAGTTTTTAGTGTATATATCTTGTGTAGCTTGTTTAGAATAGTTGTTCTTGCTAGCTCTCTAGAATAGAAAGTAGTGACATAACCTTGATTGACTTAGAGATCATACATATATTAGAATTATCAATAGGAGGCTTGCTCATCACCTAGGCTAGGCAATACCGCGATTATTGCCATTTGTTTTACTAATAAGTTTTCTCTAGTGGTTTGTAGAATTTTTAATAGGCTATTCAACCCCCTCTAGCCATCTAGGACCTTACATCAACGCTGACCGGTCAATGGTCAACGGGTCTGGGCTCGGACTGGGCCCTGGTGGGCCTAGGCAGGGCCAGTTCCGGGCCATGTTGGGCCGGCCTGGCCCTGACACGTGCCGAGCCATGGATACGGCCACGTGGCGGACTGGACTTTAGCTGGGCCGGGTCCATGGCATGATGGTTCATGGACCCAGTCTAAGGTGAACCAAAGTAACTAGGTCCAGGTGGCGGCTACTGTTTGGTCCAGGTAGACGTGGTGGACGCGGTGCACCGGGGCAGGAACTTTTCCACATCTTCTATCTCTCGCGCGCGATGGCCGGTATGGCATGTTGCCGACGTGAGCGGGCGTGCGGCGGCTGCGGCCGGCTTGAGCTAGGCAGAGCAGCGGCCAAGGCGGCGCTATGGCGTGGCAAGAGCGGCTGCGGGATCATGGCGGACTCACGGGACCTCGTCTTGCCGGCGCACGCACGACGGCGGTGGCGGACAGCGAGGCCACGGCTGTGAGGCGCAACAACGCACGGGGAAAGGCTTTGGCGTGCGCAACAAACTCGTAAGGCCAAGGCAAACAAGGAACACACCTCACTTTGGCCCGTAGGGTGCCTAGCGAGGCGGCAAGGCATGGCAGCGGCGGATGACGTCGACGGTGGTGCTGCTCCGGTGAAGCATCGATTGGGGTGTCATCTTCTTCCTCACCTTCCGATTAGAGAAGCTGGCATCTCCAAGAACTAGCTAGCATGGCTATTCGGGGCACCGCGGGGCGTGCGCGGCCGTGAAGGCCACAACGGTGCACCGGCGGCCAGAGACCGGGAGACCGAGCGGCGGGCAAAGCGCGCCCACCCTCACTGGGGTCTATGCTGGCTCTAACAAGTTGTCAAGAATGCATTCTAGACTACGACGAGGATATCCATGGAGCTAATGAAGCCTAACTCGCACGGAGTGATGAGAACACGGTGATGCTCTACCGGTGGCCATGGAGGTCAGTGCTCACCTCGATGGTGGCGTTGACGATGGAGACTTGGCGAAGGGAAAGCAGAGCGGCAGCGTTGGTGAAGACGGAGCAGAGCGGGGATGTCACAGTGGTCGAGCAGGGCCGCCAGGTGCTCCTACAGCGAGCGCGAATTGCAGCGACGCCCGGGTCTGGCTCCTCTACTTCGGCTCTAGCGTCGGTGTTCTCCTCCCCGCCTTCTTCCTCTCCTTCCTCCCCTTCTTCTCGTCTAGCAGTGAGTAGGCAGGCAAGAAGGTAGAGAGGTGGCTGCAAAGATTACGGCGGATGGCTGGTAAACCTAATGGCCGGGGTGGCCTCCTTTTATAGCGGCAGCGGGCCGGCCAGGGTGAGGTGGGCGCTGTGAACAGCGGAGATGGTGAAGGGCATGATCGAGTGGTTACGGGAGCTCCGAGCTAGGGTTTCAGGAGGTCATGGGCACGCGCGGCGCCAGACGCTCCTCGCCTTGGCATCTTCCCATGTCAAAAGGAGCTCCTGGCCATGGCATCACCATGGCTGGCCCCATCTGCTTACCTCGGAGGCGGAGTGGGACAGTGAACCATTACGGCTCGTGGTGGGGCATGGTGACGCGCCTCGGTGCATGCGAGACGTGGCCGGTCACGGACGGCAGGGCGACGTCATGGCCATTTCGGATACGCGCGCGGCGCTCTGGCGGGCGCGAAGCAAAGCGCGTAAGCAGAAAGGGTAAAAGGTAGCAGAAAGGGTAAAAGGTATGACACCTGGGTCCCGGGCATCAGCGACTGAGCGCGGGGTCTCATCGACGCACAGGCAGCAGGTGGCCTTGCTGGGCCTGCTTGCTGGGCCGCTGGCAGGTTGGGCTGGCAGGTGTGGCAGAACCTCCTAAATCAAATGGCCCACACGCATGATTATTGTCTAAACAGACTCCAAATAACCATGATTGTGTTCCATATGACTTAAAAAGTCTATCGGGTAAATCCTGAATCATCCACGATTCTCCGAGCAGGATCAATCGTTATAGAGAGACATTGCAGTATTACAACAGTTTGATATAAATAATATACCACGGAGTAAAACAGCGAAAGACTTACAATAACATAAGTTTACAAACCTTTGAGTTCAAATATTTACAATCATAAGTTGAGATTGTACAGACCATAATAATAGTGGGGTAGCAGTAAATAACTTTATTACAATACCAAATGATAAGCTCTGCCCAAGAGCTAAACATCTTACTCGTCGTCACTTTCCTTGATGACTGTCATGCAGCAGGATGCGAAGCATTCCTGCCAATGAGGCTCACCTACAACAAGGGTTCAACAAACCCTGAGTACAAAAGTACTTAACAAGACTGACCCGACGAAAAAGAGGGGTGGAGACTCAAGAAATGCAGGCTAGAGGGACAAGGTAAGGCTTGTAAGAGATGAGAAATTTTGCGGAAAGGCTTAACAAAAAGTAAAGTTTGCTTGGACTAGCTCCAATTATCAACCAACTTCATTATTAAACCTTAATCTTTGTTCAAGTTGTTACTACGATGATGAACACCGATCGAGTCTTCTTCTCCGAGAAGCAACGGCGATTCGAATCCATTTTCATACCCAGCTGGGACCTAGGTCACCGGAATACTGGAGACTTTAACTCCGATGCACCCCAGATGAACCGATATACCAGGATAACAACCGCAGCCATATATCACCACATGATACACGTGAGCTCTGCGGCCCAGCGTACCGAGATACGTGGGAACTTAAACCCTACAGTAAAACACACTATGACATATGTGGGATCTCTGGCCCCACTATAAGTCACTCTATGATATACACGGCTCCAACCATCTGTATATCATTTCATGATGTGGATTTCTAAATTCTCGATGTCACCAGTTCACCAACGGACGGGATCTAGGGCATCAACAGACGGAAACACTACAGAGGGACTCCATTCCTAGTGCAAGTTAGCCGTCCGGACTCGATTTATTAACTATCATCAAGATTCCAACAAGAAAACCAATCTCATCTTTTTCATTCTTTTGCCTTTGAACACTTAACTAATTAAGCAGGGCTAAGCGTTACTACTTAACTTCCAAAGCAGGTAACAAGGAATAAGGAAATAAGACAGGTAATGCAATTGGTGGGTTTTCACTCAACTCCTACTACTTAATGCAACATATCATAGCTGAAGCGATAAAACTATTATAAATAGAATAGGGTTTGAATGCATCCGGGGCTTTCCTTGATATTCGGGGTAGACGGTCTCGAACTCTGGCTCAACTCCCGATTCCTGAATCTGCTCGTCCTTGGGATCTGGTGCGACAACGTTAACTCTCCGTTAGCGGAAACTATTCGATAATTAATTTGCTTTAACATGATGGAATAGTAAACATGATGCTCGATGGATGCATGATCAGATTAAGGGATCGAGTACAACTTTTCTTCACGATAAAGTTGCAAGCCAACAAAACTTCGCTTATAAAACTCATTAGGGTTAACTACGCCATTTAAGAAATTAATTAAGCACATAAAATAACGTTAATTAAGCCTAATGACATGATTAAGGTAAGCACAAACAATTAATTAAAGTGCCAAAGGTCATTATGGTTAATGACCCAAGGTCATCAATCAATCCCAAAGTCAAACAAATCCTATAATGATTAAACTTAATTAAAGAGGTTAATTAATTATTTAAAGGCATTAAATAAAGGCATAAAATTAAAGTTATCAAATTAAGCCCAAAATTTTATTTTGGAAAGCTCTTAGCCTAATTAGATGGCAAAACAAATTTTAGAATTAAAAGCCAATTATTTTATTTATTAAAAATCATTGAAGGTCCATTTTTCAATTAAAAGGGATAATTTTAACATATGGAAAAGTACTCAAATTTAGCATTTCATATTTTTTCTAGGTAGATGACATCATAAAGAACACACACAAAAATTTTTAGAATTTTTGGAGCTATATATGAATTACTATGATTTTTCAAAGAAAATAGCATTTAAATCATTTTCTGAAAATAGAAAAAGAAAATCGGCACAGTACGCCCGCGCTGACCGACGATTCGCCGGAGGTTGACCGGCGATTACTCGCCGTCAGTGAGGTCTCCGGTGACCGGACTTGGACCACTGGGCCCAGCTCGACACGGCGAGTCGATGGAGGTAGCTAACAGCGCGGTGGGGCGACGGCGGCACCCACGCCGGCGGCCATGGCGGCGCGGCGGAGCTAGGGCGCAGCGGCGAAGCTCATCGGAGCTATTTTCGGCGACGGCGACTACACGGACACACGCAGGGCACTCAGACGAATTCGTTTGGCAACAAAATGAAGCCAAACTGGAACCCCAGCCCCGACGGCTACGCGCGCGGCGGCGCTGGCAACACTGCGTCAGCGGCGAGCTACGGTGGTTGGCGGTTATGACACGGGAATGATAAAATTGATAGCGCAAATAGCTGCAGGAGCTCACCACAGTGCTGATGCGCACGTTGATGAGGGCCCGGAGTGCTTGAATCGAGCGATGGTCGGCGGCGGTGATGGCGGCGGCGGCGCTCCGATGGCAAGGTCGGCGTCACCGGCGTTCCTGTGGACCATCAAGCCGGCTAAGGTACACATAAGAGGCAGGATAGCATGGAGAACATGACAGGATGGTTAAAGAGAATATATTTTCAACCTCGACGATGGTCGACGGCAAAAACGCTCGCGGCGGCTCGGCGACCGGCCGTGGAGAAGACGACGGCGCGCGGGCAGCTCGGTCGAGGAGAGTAAGCACGAACTAGCTCAAATTGACCGTGAGGATGTGGCGGAGTTATTGGCAAGAGCAATCGGGTAGTGGTGAAGCATCGGCGGTGAATTCGAGCAGCGGAGCGAAGTCGTCGGCGACGGTGGCAGGAAGAAGAAAGAAGAGAAACAGCGGCGCCCGACCGGTATTTATAGGCCAAGGGTGACGCACGGACGGGCGACACAACGACGGCGAAGTTTCGGGTGTCCAGGAGTGCACTGGCGGTCGAGCAGGTGCGGCGGTGGACGGTGGCGCGCGTTGAGAAGCCGGCGATGGCGGCCGACGATAGGTTTCGGTACTGTTCGCAGAAATTACAAAAATGCCATTCATTTCAAAATACAAATTACTCCAAAATTTATATAAGAACTTGAAAATATCCAAAAATATCATTTGCATAACTTTTCAAGAGCTACACTTTTCTTTTAACTGGCATCCTCAAATTCTATCTAGATTTTGAAATTTGAATTCAAATTCAAAAAGGGGATAAAACCCTAGAAACAAACATTTGAAATTACTTTTGATTTTTCAATAAAACTTGAAAATCTTCAAAACTATGAAATGTTTAGCTTTCCAAACCAAACCTTTTTCATATACAAAATTTTCCAAAATTATGCATAATTTTGGAATTATGGTTTTAAAATCAAAAGGGGTCAAATGCTAGAAAACTGTTTTTTCAAATTCATTTGAAATTTCTTTTGGAAATTTGAAAAACTTTATATACCAACTTTGTAGCTCTTGTCAAGATCTACAAACTATCTTTATAGAGTATCTCCAAATTCTTTATAGATTTTGAATCAGAGAAAAGGGGGTAAAACTAGGTTTTAGAATAAAGGGTTTTTGAAATAGAATTTAAACTCAATTTGGTTTCTAACTTAATTGGTTGGTTATTAGTGATCACAAACATCATCCAAGGACATTTTTAGGTCATTGACCCAATGACACCCTTGGTTGACCAAGTTGACTTTTGAAAAACCTTTTATAGCATTTCCAATTTGAATTTAAATTTGAATTGCCAGACTTAGAAATAAGCTTTGGAATCCAAATTCAATTTCAAATTGTTGACACCGTTTTTGACACGTGTCAATATAAGCCGAAAATTATGCCTATCGGCAAGGGAGTGGTCGTGCTTTTAAGCTTACTTTGCTTTAAAGTATGGCCAACAGGTGGTTGCCGATGAGGGTTAATATGATCTTGCCGATGAGAGCAGAAGGCTGTTGCCGACGGAGAGAGAGGCATGGTTGCCGATGGAAAGCAAAGCTGAATCATTATCGATGGGTTTTGCCGATGGAATCTACAGAGATGAGGAACATGCCGATAGAGGTTTCATCGTAAGCAATGGATAAGGAAACTGGCAATATTTATGCCAATATTTTAATAGTTTACTTTTGAGTCCAACCTTGGTACGAGTCATTATTTTTTATTCCTTAGAGATAAGACTTGTTTAGGAAATACTTTGTCGTGTCTGTTTAGGACTCGTAGTACCAGGGTATAAATATGTACCGAAAGACAATGTAAAAAAGGGTCAATCAATCAAATACAACAAATCTATTACTTTTATCTACTTTTCAAGCAATCTACTTTTCGACGACTTCGTCACCAGTACCTTTTCCTTTTCAACGAGTTCTTTCAAGAATCGACGAGCTGCATCAACTTGATCTCCGGCGACCTTGCAGGTTCCGCGTCTACTGAGCATGATTCAGGCTTTGACGTCCGGGCGTATCGCTGTCGTCTCGTCTGATCTGTTCAACAGTTATCGAATATCCTCTGAGCTTTGACGTCCGGACGTATCGCTGTCGTCTCGTTCAGATCTTATTCAAATTTATCATCCTTGTCGATTAACAGGTCAAATCGACTGGTACGCCTTGATATTGAACTTGGGTATTAGCCCGGTGTGTTTGCAGATCCAACGCCTTTTTGCATCAACACATCTTTTGGCACGCCCGGTGGGACCAAGTCAACAGATCTATCATGAAGAATCCTACTGATATCAATCCAGAAAACATCATCGACATATCAGAGTCAGATCTCAAGGAGGATCAGAAGCAAGCCATGGAAAAAGCTATGGAGGATTACAGGCAGCTCTGCTTGAAATCTTTCAGTAAGAACAGGGGCGGAGAAGTCATCTAGAAGCAAGATCTGCCGTTGCCTCGGCAGGTAACCTTTGACTCTAACCCTGGTAAATTACAGGAGATGGTTAATTCTGCGTTAAATCAAGCTTTGATCAACCACTCCACCGTGCTGTCCAATACTGTCTACAATGCTGTTGTACAAACGTTAAGGGATGGACAAGCACCAGGGTATGTCGGGCCGGCATATCATCAGCCGAGATCAGCATCTACCAGTACTCCATCGGCAACTCCAGCCGTTGAGAGTATAGAAGTGCCTACTTTTCCAGCTATATCAGGACCATCCATCATTAAAGCCACACCGATAGGATCAGAGCTAATGTCTCAGGAGAGGCCTAATACTCAGTTGAGCACAGATCTATCGGCATCGGCAATGTCAGGTCCTTCAGGTCAACATAGTCAAACTGCTGCTAATTGGTGGGGATACGGTATGCCTCCAGGTCCATCTACTGCCAACTCTGGACTGCCTCAAGTGCATGATGTAGCAGGGAAGGGTCCAATGACATCGGCTACTCCAATTCGGCCGATGGCTCAAGTGCCGCATTATTCTACTGTACCTCCTGCTATACAGCCATTGTCAATGGGATTCTATGCGCCTCCACAACAGATATCTTATGCGAATCCATTGACTAATCCTCCATCAGTTCAACAGAGAGCTTCCACTGCAGAGCAGCCCATAGTACCACTCATATCTCAGTCTGGATTACCTGCAATTCAGGGCAATTATGCTGGCTATCATCCATCTATACAAGAGCATCAACTGTCTGCAAGCTATCAGCCATCGGCAAGTCAGGTGCCGATGAGTTACAATCTCAATTGGTCAGGGCAAGCACCAGTTCAGCAATCTGCTATTCAGCCAAGCTACCAAGCAATGGGGACTCAACGGTATAGTCCACAGACAACTTTCCAGGAACAAGCGTCGGCAAAACAGCCGATGAACTTTACTCCGCAGATTGGTTCCGTGAATATGCCGATTCATCAAAGCCAAATGCCACAGGGGTATGTAGAAGCATATCAGTCAACGCCTCCAGTAGAGATCCAGCCAGTGCATCGGCAGGATCAGAATACACACTTGACCGATAGGATTGCAGAAGTGATGAAAGAGCAATTTGGGATTCAGCCCAAGGTCAATACTTACTCTTATCGGACTCCATACCCTTCATCTTATGATTCGATTCCTTTCCCGAATCGGTACAAGGTGCCAGATTTCACTAAGTTTTGTGGGCAAGATGATACATCAACAATGGAGCACATCAACCGATTCATCATCCAGTGCGGGGAAGCAGCTAACAGGGATGAATTGAGGGTTCGATTATTTTCCTCATCATTGTTTGGATTGGCTTTTGCGTGGTTTATTTCATTACCACCTAATTCTATTATTACATGGGCCGATCTAGAGAAGCAATTTCACAAGTACTTCTTTGCTGGAGTACATGAAAAAAAGCTAACTGATTTGACAAAATTGAGACAACGCAGTGATGAATCGGTAGAAAGTTTTGTACACAGCTTAGTACTTGATGATCGGCAGTTAGCCGATTTAGCTCTTCAAGGGTTACTGCCACACATCAGAGAAAAATATGGGTCACAAGAGTTTGAAAGTTTGAGTCATATGGTGCAAAGGATTTCTGATCAGGACACTAGGGTTTTTGAACCCAGAAAGAATTGGAATAAAAAGGTGTCCTTTGTAGAGGAAGCAGAAGATTCAGATTCTGATGACGAACCAATTATCGGCTTGGCTGAGTGGGTAAAGAATAAAAAGCCGATATCGTGTCCTTTTGGACAGAAAGAGCCAGAAAAGTTTCTATTTGATACCACCAAAGCCGATAGGATATTTGATCTTTTGCTCCAAGAGGGTCAAATTAAGCTGTCTCCTCACCATGTGATTCCATCGGCAGAAGAGTTGAAAAAGATTAGGTACTGCAAATGGCACTATGCTACCTCGCACAGTACCAATGATTGCAAGGTGTTTAGGCAACAGTTGCAGTCGGCTATCGAATCCGGGAAAATCAAATTTGATAATTCAAAAGCTCAGAAGCCGATGAAAATTGATCAACATCCGTTCCCTGTAAACATGGTGGAGGCTAAAGGCAAAACCAAAGTGTTAACATCGAAGGATGCTAGAAGAAGTGCATCGGTAGACCCTAAAAATCAAATAACTGTTGATGACGTAAAGGGAAAGGAACCTGCCGATGGCACTAAAGGGAAAAGAATTGTTAATGAAGGTAGTAGCTCCAGAAGACCCCTGAGGCCTGCTCCATATGGTGTTCGGTATCAGCAACAATGTGAGGATCGGTATCGACAGCAACAGGAAGAGTTACGTCGACATGAAGATCACTGGAATTGCCCGTTTTTCGTTCATTGCTGGGAAGAAGGCATTAAATTGCCCACTGTCGATACCTGCCCTGAATGTAATGGTTACTATTTAAATGATCGGGCAGAGAGACAATATCACTCTAGTAATCGAGGGGTACGCATCAATAAGCCGATCAAAGAAAAGGTGTCAGCATTTGATCGGCTGGGGGGCAGAGTTAGTGTGCATGACAGGCTTGGCGGGTATATTGATTGTTTTCCAAAGGGTCAGGCAAAGCTTGAAGAGATGGCAAACGAAAGGGTTCCTGATGAAGGGATATTTTGCAGGGATCCAAACATAGGCCTCCATGAGCAGAACACAAAGCATTATCAGCCTATTTGGAGAACAAAGCTTCCCCAATGGTGCCCTGAAGGATTGACAAAAACTCAAAAAAGAAGGGTACAGCGTATGCATCAAGAGGATTTACAGTGCCCGAAAGAAAGCATCCCAAAGGTAACAACTCAAATATGGCAACCAAAACGCAAGGGTAAAGGTCCATCGGCAGATGTTAACATGGTCTTCATGTTGCCGATGGAGTTCTTGGCGCCAGATGACAAGAAACAAGCAGTTTTTGCCGATGAAGCAGCTCAACTAACTCTGGATCCAATGATGGCTGTGTTTGAAAAGCCTGCCAATGATGAAAGGCAACATCTCAAAGCTTTGTTTGTTAAAGGCAGGGTTGATGGACAGCCAGTGTCAAAAATACTCATAGATGGAGGAGCGGCAATTAATATTATGCCGTATGTCATGTTCTGAAGACTTGGAAAAGGGGATCATGATTTAACCAAGACGGATATGATGCTTAAAGATTTTGAAGGCAATGTGTCTCCGGCTAAAGGGGCATTATGCGTTGAATTGACTATCGGCAGCAAGACTTTGCCAACCACCTTCTTCATCGTTAACGGCAAAGGTAACTATAATTTACTCCTAGGAAGGGATTGGATCTATGCCAACTGTTGTGTTCCTTCTACAATGCATCAGTGCCTTGTACAGTGGGTTGGAGACAAAGTTGAGGTTATCCCTGGTGATTCTTCTTATATAATCGCATCGGCTGATTCTGAGACCTATGAACGGACAAAGTGCATATCGGGAGAAGCATGGGATACGGAATTTCTCAGGGTTGCCGATTATGAGCTCACCCCGATCCAAGCAGTCGATTCTAAAGATGAATTTTAATGGATCAGTTTGCCGATGGTGAAAAACTTGGTCATGGGTTCACATCGGCTGATGATTTAGTAGAAATAGATATTGGTAACGGTGATAGGCCGAGGCCAACTTTTATTAGTGCTAAGTTAGATTCTCAATGTAAACAGCAAATGATTAATATTTTGAGGGAATATAAAGACTGTTTTGCTTGGGATTATACAGAGATGCCTGGACTAGATTGATCAATAGTTGAGCATCGGTTGCCTATTAAGCCAGGATTTCGGCCTCATCAGCAACCCGCACGCCGATGTAATCCTAAAGTGTTACCTGATATTAAGGCCAAAATCACAAGGTTAATTGAAGCTGGCTTTATTCGGCAATGTTGATATGCTGAATGAATTTCTAATGTGGTTCCTGTCTATAAGAAAAATGGAAAACTTCGTGTGTGTATTGATTTTAGGAATCTTAATAAAGCTACGCCGATGGATGGCTATCCAATGCCTGTTGCCGATTTATTAATTGATGCTGCAGCTGGACATCGGATCATCAGCTTCATGGATGGTAATGCCAGTTATAACCAAATTTTCATGGCTAAAGAAGATATTTCCAAGACTGTTTTTAGATGTCCAGGTCATGTGGGTTTATTTGAATGGATTGTTATGACCTTCGGCTTGAAAAATGCCGGTGCTACCTATCAGAGGGCTATGAATTTTATCTTGAATAAATACATCGGCACATTGGTTGAAATCTACATAGATGATGTGGTGGTCAAATCTGGAGGTTTTGAGAGCCATCTTGCTGATCTGCGAAAAATCTTGGAGTGCACCAGAAAGCATGGTTTAAAGATGAATCCTACTAAGTGTGCGTTTGGTGTATCGGCAGGTCAATTCTTAGGCTTCATGGTACATCAAAGAGGTGTTGAAATCAGCAGGAAATCTATTGATGCAATTAATAAGGTTGTTGCTCCTGCCGATAAGACTGAGTTGCAATCCTTGATCGGCAAGATTAATTTTATTCGAAGATTTATATCTAATCTGTCTGGGAAAATCAAAGCCTTCAGTCCTTTATTAAAATTAAAAGCCGATCAGGAATTTGTATGGGGAACAGAGCAGCAATTAGCCTTAGAAGAAATTAAAAGATATTTGGTAAATCCTCCAGTATTGGTTCCACCTCAACACGGGAAACCTTTTAAGTTGTATTTGTCTGCCGATAATAATGTTATCGGATCAGCATTAATTCAAGAGTTTGAAGGGGAAGAACGTGTGATATATTATTTGAGCAGAAGACTAATAGACGCTGAGACCAGGTATTCGGCTATTGAGAAATTATGTTTGTGTTTATACTTCTCTTGCACAAAGTTAAGACATTATTTGTTATCGGCCGAATGCACTGTTATATGCAAAGACGATGTGGTTAAGCATATGTTGTCGATGCCAATTTTGAAAGAAAGGATCGGCAAGTGGATCTTAGCATTATCAGAGTTTGACTTGCGTCATGAATCAGCTAGAGCGGTTAAAGGACAGGTAATGGCCAATTTTGTTACTCAACATTGCAGTATGGTAGATTATGTTGAGATTGCTCTATGGACACTTTTCTTTGATGGATCTACTTGTGGCGAAGGAGCAGGAATCGGTATTATGTTAATCTCACCTCGAGGAAAGAAATATGAATTTTCATTGCCGATTGCTGGCACTTCAATAAACAATCAGGCTGAATATCAAGCTTTACTGAAAGGGTTAGAGTTGCTCAGAGAAGTACGTGCCGATACAGTTGAAGTCTTTGAGGATTCTATGCTAGTCATTAATACATTGATCGGAACATATGAATGCCGAAGTGAAGTTTTGATTACTTATCATGAGAAGTGCCTGCAAATATTAAAGGAGTTTAAAGATTTTTGCCTTGAACACATTCCCAGATTGCACAATGAAGAAGCTAATCGGCTAGCACAGCATGCTTCGAGATATCAACTGATCTGAGAAGTGCTGATGTCGGTAATTGATGCCAATGACTGGAGAAGGGATATTGCCGATTATTTAAAAAATCCGTCCAAGAAAGTGGAGAGACGTATAAGGTTTCAAGCTACCAAGTATGTACTCCTTGATACTGAATTATATTATCGCACTTTAGATGGGGTTTTGCTCAAATGCCTTAGTGAAGAGGAATCAAAAAGTCTAATAGGTGAGATTCATGAAGGAGTGTGTGGGGCACATCAATCAGCATTTAAAATGAAATGGATGATTAGGAGGAATGGGTATTATTGGCCGACAATTCTTGAGGATTGTTTTAAATATTTCAAAGGGTGCCAGTCATGTCAGAAATTCGGTAATGTTCAAAGAGCACCTGCATCAGTAATGAATCCTATAATCAAACCTTGGCCGTTTAGAGGATGGGCTATTGATCTCATCGGTCAGATTTACCCGCCGTCGAGTAAAGGGCATAAATTCATACTCGTTGCTACCGATTATTTCATAAAGTGGGTTGAAGCAATTCCTTTAAAGAAAGTGTCATCAGCAAATATGATTGATTTTGTGAAAGAATATATTGTTTACCGATTTGGTATTCCTCAAACTATTACTACCGATCAAGGAACTATGTTCACATCAGGAGAATTTGATGATTTTGCCATCGGTATGGGGATTAAAGTTCTAAATTCCTCTCCTTATTATGCTCAAGCTAACGGTCAGGCTGAGGCATCTAATAAAGGAATAATCATGCTTATTAAACAAAAAATTAAGGAAAACCCTAGGAGATGGCATACTCTTTTAAATGAAGCCTTATGGTCATATCGGATGGCGTGTCATGGTGCAACTAAGGTCTCACCATATCAGTTGGTATATGGGCATGATGTAGTTTTGCCTTGGGAAATTAAGACTGGTTCTAGGCGTGTATTTTCTCAGGATCAGTTGACAGCCGATGAGTATGATACGCTTATGAGAGATGAATTAGAAGATTTAGCAGGTCATCGGCTAAAGGCTTTAATTAGCGTCGAAGAAAATAAAAAGAGGGTTGCTAGGTGGTATGATAGAAAGGTGAAAGTAAAAGAATTTGCAAATGAAGATTTAGTCTGGAAATTGGTTTTGCCGATTGGGACTAAGAGTTCGAAATTCGGCAAGTGGTCCCCTAATTGGGAAGGTCCTTATCGGATAAATCAGTCTGCTCCTAGTAACGCGTACATCTTAGAAACCCTCGAAGGAGTTATATTTCTCAGAGCATTAAATGGGAAATATTTAAAGAAATATTACCCCAGTATTTGGATGGATGCATAAAATACAGGAATAAAGGTATCAGCATTATATTACGTTCACAGTTAATTGGCAAAGTTCAGATTGCCGATAACTTGACAAAGCCGATGAATGAAGTTTACGAACTAAGGAAAGATTGAATAGCGGTTATCGCGCGCAGGCGAATCTGGTCGGCTTCTTCCACTTCCCTGACGTCCGCATCGGCAATGTCCTCAATCGGTTTAAGTTTTTTCCTCAGCGACAGCGCCATACAAGCTTGATTGTCCCTGTCTTTTTGGAGAATTTTTAAAGTGTTGGACAAGTTGTCCTTCTCCTGTACGGCTTGGTTCAGGGCTGTTTCCACTTCTTTCAGCTCAGCCAATAAAGCTGTTCTCTTTGTCGATAGATCAGTAATTTTCTTTTCAAGATCGGCGCCCGAAGCCTCTAAGTTGCTCATGCTACTGTGCTTTTCTTCGGCAGCCTGCTTGAATTGTAGTATTTTTTCTTTGAGTTTTGCTTGAGCGACTCTTTCGGCAATTCGTCGAGCAGCCTTTTGGTACTGGAATGGTCGGCTCTCAAGGTGGGCAGCATGAAAAAGGATTTCTTCAACGTTGTCGGGGATTTGGCCATGAATCACTTTGAAAATTGCTCTTATGGGGTCTGAATCTTGGACCAGCTGAGGTGTATCTTGATGCAACAAGGATAATAATGTTTCTAATTTGGTTCTAACTTCAGCCGGTATGGCTCCTAAGGCAAGCACAGAACTTTCTTCTTCTTCATCGTCAGGAATGTTGACAGTAAAAGAGAATAGGCTATTTGGAGAATCTTGTTCCTACAAGGGAATTAGTCAGTTACAGGAGAGTAAATATTACAGAATTTTGGTTAAATTAACTTACTTGCTTCAAAGCGATTTCTTGCATCTGGCTGGAGGAGGCAGCTTGCAATATGTTCTCAGCAATGCTTGCCGATGGATCAGTCATAGCAGGGCTGGTTGGTGGTAGTTCTGTGGCTATATCGGCAGGTGTTTCTTGAGGTGCTGTTGGTGATCCTTGTGCTGGCACATCAGGCAGTGCTGACTGAAGAGGTGATGCTGATGTTGGTGCCGTAATTGGAGCCGATGGCAAACTTGGTGTTGGCTCATCGGCTGGTCTTGGCTGAAGAGATGGTGTTGGAACTGTGGATGGTGCCGATGCAGTTTTTGATCGTTTTGATTGAAGGGCTACGTTGGATGAAGCTTTGCGCTTAGGCTGTGATTCCTTAAACCCAGATGACTGGGGGGCATCGGCACCAGAAGACTGTGGCATTGGATCGGCTGAAACAGCTGCCGATGTGTCCACTTGTTGCTACAAGTAAATGGAGTAATTAATGCCGATTATAATAGTTGAAATTGGATTAAAATTGGAGAAACATACCTCTGGAGAGTCGATAAGGATAACATCTGAAGGTGCGTTGACGGGAGATGGAGGACGAATTGCCGATGAAGAGCCGGCAGGAGTAGAACTCGTGCCTTGAAATACAACATTAGTATCTTTTGAAGTCAGCATGAAAAGAAAATGAATAGAATAGTTACATGGAATGTTTTGGCTAAGGTTGTGGTGGCAATCGATGAAATCTTCTTGGAGCGAGTTCCTCGATAAGTTAACGCTGTCAGAGTGGGTGCTTTACAGCCAATGAATGATGTCGGGTTGATTGACCATAATCTGAATGTCTTCCCACTTCTGCTTGTCGTCGGTGGTGGATCGCTACCCTGTTACAAAAGGTTAGTTGCCGATGAATCAAAAATCAAAGGGAAAGGATGAGTAGCGAGGCTTACCGCATCGGTAGGGGTGTCATGGTCAGAATCGATAAGGTGCCAGTAATGGTGGACAGATACAGAAAACAATTGATCTTTCCATTCTTGCCACCATAACTTAAAAGATTCAGTGATAAAAGAAATTGGCACCCAAGTAGAGAAGTCAACATTTGAAGTATCGGCATCAGGGGAAAGGTTGACTACTTTTAGCCACTCCAGGTTGCTAGTAATGATTTCTCTTGGCCTGATCACATCGGCATAACAGAGTTTGATTGGTAGTTGTCCAAATGCCAGTTGTCTTGCTGCTACTGACGGATAATAAAATTCATAGGTGGCATTAACATTTTTCCTGCTACCAAATATATTGACTGGGATGGCACGGGGAGTGATTATAGCCTTCATGATTTCTGTATTTTTGTTCAAGGCTTCATCGACAATGTTGAAAGAAAGAGGGAATCTGGCCTCTTCATCAATATAGGGCACCCAGGCTCTATTGTCGCGAGGGATACCAGAGTAGAATCTGTTGAAGAAGCGGCCAACTTGGTCTTTGTTGGCTTCTGTCCCTGGTAAAACTATTATTGCTTCACCAAAGTTGAGGGGCATACGTAATGCCGATTCATCCTCTGCCGATACATAATCTTCAGGGAGATCTCGGGGGAACTGCTGAGCAAATAAGTTGAATTATAGCTGCTTGTGCATGTGGGCGTTCAACCACATATTAATGAACCACCAAGGGCCTCCCAAATTGCCGATAGGTTCACCCAGTAAGAGTTTTTCTGTAACTTGATGGAGAAGGTGATAAGCAGAGCTAAGAAGGTATCGGCCAAGAGGGAGACTTACACTGTCAGCCAACATTTCCGCTGTGGGGAGATACATGTTAGTTGGGCCGACTGTTCTGCCACAAAAAATGAATTTTTCTAGCTGCATATTTAGAAAAGTGGCGTGCTCTCTCTGACCAACCAATCCGGTTTTCTCATATTCCCGAATGTATCCTGTCCAGCCGCCGATGTTGCGGGTATTCACTCGGTACTCTACTTTTCTATGAAGAACAGTGGCATCATCGGCAGTGGTGATATCTAGGCCGGTAAGCATGTATACATCGGCAAGTGTGGGGGTGATAGGCCCATGTTTAAATAAAAAGGCGTTCATGGTGTCAGACCAAAAATAGGAGGTAGCAATCAGCATGTTCTCATTCCTGGCCATATCGGCAATAGATAGCCTGATACATTGATCTAATTTGCGCTCCGCCCAGTACGTTCGCATTTGCCTAGCGAGCCTCAAGTACCAATTTTTCCATCCCTTGGTGGGTTTAGGCCAGGAACGGAAGGTGTCTAACCATAAGTCCAAATCTAAGTTTTCAGCTCTGAAAGGGATCCTATTGGTTTCTGCATTTATAATATCGGTTGGATCTGGGTTCCCCATTGGACCTAAGCACTGTACATGCGGTTGTTCTGTGGGGATAATAAGTTTATCGCGCAGCTCCTGTGTTCAGAAGATCAAAAGAAGAAAGGAAGAGGAAAGAAAAATTAGGAATGGTGCGGAAAATAAGAACAGATCAAGAAAGTTGCAGAAAAGGCAAAGAAGGAAACTAACCGAAGGAACGTTGAAGTTGAGCGCCATTACTAGAGATTTGTTGAAAGAGTTGGAAATCATTGATAGGAACATTGAAGTTGAGCGCCTCCTCCTTGACTTGGGCGGCTTCGCCCCGAGCTGCCTCGGCGTCCTCCTTCACTCGGGCGGCCTCCTTCTTGGCCTGCTTCACCTCCTCCTCGACCTCGGCCACCTTGCTCTACGCAGATCGGCCAGCCTCGAGTTGGCAAAGCACTTCCTCCTAGCTATTATGCGTTTCATGGAGGAAGTACGACTTGGAGTGGGAACGCCTCCGCACGTCCTGGAAATAGGATATTGATGGTTAAGGCGATCCATACAGAGAAAGCCAAAAACCATGTGTGATCTAAATAGGGACTTACCATGAGACTCTGGTCGAGACCTTCAATGAGCTCGATGCCCAGCTTGAGCATGTGCTGCAGCCACGCCCGGGACTGCTCCACGTCCTCCCAGTGCTTGACCTCCGCCAGGTCATCCATCATGTTCCTGGGAGCGCTGAAGTCATCGAGCTCCCAGAGCATGATGCGCTCCTTGCCCCAATGTGGGAGGATAGTCTTGACCTTGGTTCGCGCCAAGGACTCGATCTTATCCGCCATGTCGCATGGGGCGCCAGGCGCTCCACCAACTCGGCTGGGGTGGGGAACTCCGACGCGATGCTGGTATCTCCCAGCCCGGGGTCGGAGGTCGACCTCCTCAACGGGCCAGGAGCCCCCAATGTGATGACTACTTCAGCATGCAGGGGGATCCTCTCCTTCCTTTTGATGCTGAAAAGCAGGACTCTTGGCCATCGTCTCCTCCGGCCACTCCTCCTGCGGACCAGAAATCACTGGCTCTTCCAATGGCGCCGTCGATAGCTGCGGTGGCTGGCTCGACGCTGGCTCAGGTACCTCCTGTTGACACCATTTTTTGACACGTGTCAATATAGGCCAAAAACTGTGCCGATCAGCAAGGGAGTGGTTGTGCTTTTAAAGCTTACTTTGCTTTGAAATATGGCTAGCAGATGATTGCCGATGAAGGTCAATATGATCTTGCCGATGAGAGCAGGAGGCTGTTGCCGATGGAGAGAGAAGCATAGTTGCCGATGGAAAATAGAGTTGAAGAACGTGGAAAGCAGAGCTGAATCATTATCGATGGGTTTTGCCGATGGAATCTACAGAGATGAGCAGCGTGCCGATAGAGGTTTCATCGTAAGCAATGGATAAGGAAACTGGCAATATTTATGCCAATATTTTAATAGTTTACTTTTGAGTCCGACCTTGGTACGAGTCATTATTTTTTATTCCTTAGAGATAAGACTTGTTTAGGAAATACTTTGTCGTGTTTGTTTAGGACTCATAGTACCAGGGTATAAATATGTACCGAAAGACAATGTAAAAAAGGGTCAATCAATCAAATACAACAAATCTATTAGTTTTATCTACTTTTCAAGCAATCTACTTTTTGACGACTTCATCACCAGTACCTTTTCCTTTTCAATGAGTTCTTTCAAGAATCGACGGGCTGCATCAACTTGATCTCCGGCGACCTTGCAGGTTCCGCGTCTACCGAGCACGATTCAGGCTTTGACGTCCGGGCGTATCGCTGTCGTCTCGTCTGATCTGTTCAACAGTTATCGAATATCCTCTGAGCTTTGACGTCCAGGCGTATCGCTGTCGTCTCATTCAGATCTTATTCAAATTTATCATCCTTGTCGATTAACAGGTCAAATCGACTGGCACGCCTTGATATCGAATTTGGGTATTAGCCCGGTGTGTTTGCAGATCCAACACCTTTTTGCATCAACACAAATATGAAAATCATTTTTAGGGTTGGACTTAGACTTATACACTATGCTTGACACTAGTGTAAACACGGTTTACACCTCAAGTACATAGAATATAAACTAAGAATTTGCGATGACATTCAAAAATAGGGTTTTATTATTTCATGTGACAAAACATTCTAGAAACCCAATCAACCTATGAAATATAAACTTGTTTTAGTTAATGCACATTAAGATTGACTTAAACATGAATGCTTTGCAGTGCATATGATGACATGGCATGTTTTAGTTAATATAACACCAGAGGTGTTACAGCCTTTCCCCCTTAAAGAAATCTCATCCCGAGATTTAAAACCTTGAGTGAAGTAATGGAAAAGGAAAGGTGTTAGGAAAACACACTTCAACTAAATTTATAAGGGAAAGGAATTGTACCACTCACATAGAGAAGTTACAACTCATAGAAGGAATTATCACTTAGATAGAAGCATAAAACTCCGGGAAGTTTTCTAACAGATAATCTTCCGATTCCCAAGTGGCTTCTTCCTCTGAATGTTGATCCCATTGTATCTTGTACCACTTGATTGTTCTGCTTCTAGTAACACGATCCTTCTGATCCAAGACTCGAATTGGATACTCAGAGTAAGTCAAGTCAGGTTCAAGTTCAATACCTTCAATATCAACGACTTTATCTGGTACAAGAAGACACTTCTTGAGTTGGGACACATGGAACACATTGTGTACAGCCGACAATTGTTCAGGTAACTGCAGACGATATGCTGATTGTCCACATCTTTCTATAATTGGAAATGGTCTAATGTATCAAGGTGCTAACTTACCCTTGACTCCAAATTGGGTAACTCCTTTCATGGGTGACACCTTTAGATACACGTGATCTCCCTTATTGAACCACAATGGTCGACGCCTTTGGTTCGCATAACTTTTTTGCCGAGATTGTGCCACCTTTATATTCTGTTGTATCTGCTTAACTTTTGCTTCAGTTTCTTTTACAAGATCAACTCCGAAGAATCTTCTTTCTCCAGGTTCGGACCAACTTATCGGAGTTCTACATCTGCGACCATATAATGCTTCAAATGGTGCCATTTTTATACTTTTTTGATAACTATTGTTGTAAGAGAACTCTGCTAAAGGTAAACATTCATCCCATTTCTCTAGGAAATTAAGAACACATGCCCTTAACATATCTTCAAGTATTTGATTTACTCTTTCAGTCTGACCCCCTGTTTGTGGATGGTAGGCTGTACTGTGCAAAAGGTCAGTACCTAAAGACTTGTGTAACTGCTTCCAAAACTGGGAGACAAACTGTGTGCCTCTATCAGAAACAATGGTCTTTGGTACCCCATGAAGACTTATGATGCGCTCAAAATACAATCTGGCATATTGCGAAGCTGAATTTGTACTTTGAACTGGAAGAAAATGTGCTGTTTTTGTGAGTCGATCCACTATAACCCAAATTGAATCAAAACCTCTTGTTGTCTTGGGTAGACCCACTATAAAATCCATACTGATATCTTCCCATTTCCAAGCTGGAATGAGTAATGGTTGAAGTTCTCCTGCTGACTTCAAATGTACCACTTTGACTTTCTGACAAGTATCACACTAAGCAACATACTTAGCAATTTCTATCTTCATCTTGGTCCACCAAAATTTTTGTTTCAAATCATGATACATCTTATTGCTTTCTGGATGAATAGAAAACTTTGAAAGATGTGCTTCATCAAGGATCTTTTGTCACAACTCAGGAACTTTTGGTATGACCAGACGATTCTTATACCATGAGACATCTGCTTCATCAATTGTGAAACAAGAAACCTTTTCTCTTCTAACTTTCTTTTTAATGTGTTTAATGCCTTTATTACTTCTCTGTGCAGCAATAATTTGATCTCTGAGGGTTGTCTCAACCGCAATGTTAGACAAACTTCCTTGTTGTACCATCTCTATACCCAACTTCTCTATGTCATGACATATAGAGATATCCAAAGGCTTCATTGTTAAACAATGACAATAACTTTTTCGACTAAGTGCATTAGCAACTATATTTGCTTTACCAGGATGGTAATAGATTTCCAAGTCATAATCATTGATTAATTCTAACCATCTCCTTTGCCTCATATTCAACTCATCTTGAGTGAATATGTATTTCAAACTCTTGTGATCACTGTAAATATTACATTTATTACCCCACAGATAATGTTGCCATATTTTTAAGGCATGGACAACAGCTGCCAATTCCAAATCATGTGTTGGATAATGCTCCTCATGCTTCTTCAACTGTCGAGAAGCATAAGCAATAACTCTCCCCTCTTGCATCAACACACATCCAATACCAATACCAGAAGCATCACAATAAGCATCAAACGGCTTCTCAATGTTTGGCTGTGCTAGGATAGGGGCAGTAGTCATCAATTTCTTTAATTTCTGAAATGCCTCTTCACAGGCAGGTGACCAAATAAACTTAACATCATTTTTCAACAACTTAGTTATGGGCTTTGATATTTTTGAGAAATCAGGTATGAAATGACGGTAATAACCCGCCATTCCTAGAAAACTTTGAACTTGATGCACAGTCTTTGGTGGTTCCCAATCAAGTATATCTTTTACTTTACTAGGATCAACAGCCACACCCTTGTCTGATAAAACATGTCCAAGAAATTTCACTTCTCTCAACCAAAACTCACACTTACTAAACTTGGCATACAGTTGATGTTCTCTTAAACGCTGCAGAACAATTCTGAGGTGTTCAGCATGTTCCTCTTCATTTTTGGAATATATCAATATGTCATCAATAAAGACAATCGCAAACTTATCAAGTTCTGGCATGAACACTGAGTTCATCAAATACATGAAATAGCTGGTGCACTGGTAAGTCCAAAAGACATAACCAAATATTTATACAGACCATACCGAGTGGTAAAAGCAGTCTTTGGAATATCTTCTGGGCGAATCTTGATTTAATGATACCCAGATCAAAGATCAATCTTAGAGAATACCTTTGCTTCTGCCAATTGATCAAAAAGCAGATCAATGCGGGGTAGAGGATACTTATTCTTGATTGTTACCTCATTCAAGGGACGATAATCCACACATAACCTCAAACTTTGATCTTTTTTTTTCACAAAGAGAGCAGGGCATCCCCAGGGTGACGAGCTAGGTTGAATAAAACCTTTATCTTGTAGCTCTTGCAATTGAGTCTTGAGCTCTGCTAACTCAGGTGGTGCCATCCGATAAGCTCTTCTGGATATTGGAGCAGTACCAGGCTTCAAATCAATTCTAAATTCCACCTTTCTATCAGGAGGTAAACCCGGTAACTCATCGGGAAATACATCAGGGAACTCACAAACCACTGGTATATTCTGAATCTCTTTTACAGAAGTTGCACATACCTTTTGAACATTCCTTTTAAGTGTCGGAAGTTGCATAAGAAGTGAAGTTTTGCAATTGGGTATGTTCACTTTCACAGTTCTATTCAGGATGTTTATCACAGCACCATGCCGTTTCATCCAATTCATACCTAGGATCACATCTATATCCTGATCCTTTAATATTATCATATCAGTGGGAAAAATGTACCCACCCAAACTTACTGGCATATCATGTACCATTTCTTTAGTACACATACGCCCCCCAGGCGATTGTATAAAGAACTGTTCTTTTGTCCCCATTATTGGAATTTCATGTGTCTTAACAAATGTACCGTTAATGAATGTATGAGATGCTCCCGAATCAAAAAGCAGAATTGCAAGATGATCAGCAACAGGAAATGTACCCATCATGACGGGCTCTCCTTCTGGAATTTCCCCAACTTGAGTGTAGAACACTCTACCAGACTTCTTCTCATTCTTACTATTCGACACCTTTTGATTTCCTGCCTTATGCTGATTCTGTGATTGTTGTTGTGGTGCAAAAGTCTTGGGGACATAAGAGTTATACTGCCTCGGATGCGGGCAGTTCCGTGAAAAATGACCAGGCTTACCACAGTTGTAACATGGGAAGATTGGTGGCTGGAAATTGGGGTTACGAACACCAGGGGCATTCGGCTGTCGTGGATATGAAAGATTAGCAGCAGGGCGAGCGAATGCCTGTTGCTATGCTTGGTATTGTGGTGGACGATAAGGCAGACGGAAATGATTCTGAGGATGATAAATTATTTTCTTGTGCTTTGGGTGGCCACCAGAAAATCCAGAGGGTACACTTTTCTTCTTCTTAGTTTCCAGATGCTGACGATTCTTATCTTCATAGAATATAGCAATATTCACTGCCTCATGAAAAGTGGCATTTGGATTCCCCGTCATCATTCTCTGAATTTTACTATTCAGACCTCTGAGGAAACACTCTTTCTTTTTACGATCAGTACTAACATAGTCTGACGCATATTGAGATAAGTGATTGAATTTGCCAAAATATTGCATTACCGACATATCACCTTGCCTCAAGGAAAGAAATTCTTCAAGCTTTATGGTCAGGATTCCCTCAGGAATAAAATGTGCTCGAAAGGCTTCACAAAACTCAGCCTAAGTAATACGATGGCCTTCGAGCTGAGCAGCAACAAAATTTACCCACCAGGCTCCTGCAGTTCCTCTTAACTGCTGTGCTGCAAACATGGGCTTTTGATACTCTGTGCACTCAATCAGCCCAAACTTCTGCTCCATAGTGCGGAGCCAATCATCGGCCTCCATGGGTTCATCTACTCTGGTGAAAACCGGAGGACGGGTGTCTATGAAATCCACATATGTGGTTTTATTTCTATTGTTCCGCCCATGATTTTCCTGTCTGGCATTCTAATTCTGATTTTGAGCCATCATTGTCGTTGCATTAACTAATGCTGCAACTGTATCAGCTAGAGTGGGTGGAACTGGTGGAGGATTTGGGATATCACCTCCATCATGAGATGAGCCAGCAGCATCACGGGAACGGGTGTGAGCAGGCATCTGTTGATACACAAACTACACTTTATTCACAAAACCTTATGTGATTTCATAAGGAGATATTACAATAGTGCAACACACTTATGATACACTACTTTTATTACAATAGTCTGCACTCTGGCAAGACTTCCCACACCTACCAGGCTTTAGAAAGCAGGGAAAGGATATATTACACATCTCACTTTCCAATTTCCTTATTCATCCTCTTTAGGATCCTCTTCCTCTTTAGGATCTTCTGCCTCTTCAGGCTCTTCCTCTACTATCTCTGGATCTTCTTCTTCCATAACATCTTCTTCATTTTCATTTTCCCCATTCATTTGGTTTTCTTCTTCTTCATCGATGACATCATCATCGACAGATTCTATTTCTTCAGGGTCTTCTTCGTCCTCATCCTGACCCATTACAAGACCAAGGTCATCCTAGACTGCCTGTCTTTGATATTCAGGATCCAATAAGTTATTTAACCTCACACATTCATCATCAGCTTCCTCCGCATATTCCTCCAAATCTTCCACATAATCCTCAAGTTCTTGGATACGATTATTTGCTACATCTTCTCGTGCCCAAGCATCATTTCTTTGGTGCTTCATATGCTTCCGGGATCGCCTCAACTGAGTAATTTCGACGGCCTCTTCAATCCTGTCGGCTTCAGCCCTCTCCAACTCGGACCTAAGCCTTGCTATTTCAGCTTGGGGATCCAGATGTGGATTGCTACTGCTTTCACCGATCTCATATCTGGGGGCTAATTGATGTCAAGGTACCCCCTTCGGTGCAGTGCTCTTACGAGGAGTTTGCTTGGTGATGGCCATCCTGAAGCAAGATAGGTAACGAGAGATAAGGATAGATAGAGAGAAATCTAAAGGTTAGCATGAAAAGGATTGACACTACTTCACCCAAACCACTTTAAAGGGAAAGATAATTAAACAAATTAATTAAGCATGATGCATGAATGAACTTACGATCTAAACGTAAAAGAAAGCAACACTTTTATATAACTAACTTTTATAACATAGAGCAATATAATATGTTATTCCACCACCACCACACTTTGTAAAATCAGAATAAGGGTCGATAGAAAGAATCATAGGTAAGGAATAAGCAATTTGGACCCAAAATAATCAAGTTAAAATTGTTTGACTCAAAACTTTTGAAGTTTTTGCAAAAGAATACTACAACAACTCTTCTTAACAACGATCCAGCTCTGATACCAGCTGTGGCAGAACCTCCTAAATCATATGGCCCACACGCATGATTATTGTCTAAACAGACTCTAAATAACCATGACTATGTTCCATATGACTTAAAAAGTCTGTCGGGTAAATCCTGAATTATCCATGATTCTCCGAGCAGGATCAATCGTTATAGAGAGACATTGCAGTATTACAACAGTTTGATATAAATAATATACCACGGAGTAAAACAGCGGAAGACTTACAATAACATAAGTTTACAAACCTTTGAGTTCAAATATTTACAATCATAAGTTGAGATTGTACAGACCATAATAATAGTGGGGTAGCAGTAAATAACTTTATTACAATACCAAATGATAAGCTCTGCCCAAGAGCTAAACATCTTACTTGTCGTCACTTTCCTCGATGACTGTCATGCAGCAGGATGCGAAGCATTCCTGCCCATGAGGCTCACCTGCAACAAGGGTTCAACAAACCCTGAGTACAAAAGTACTCAACAAGACTGACCCGATGAAAAAGAGGGGTGGAGACTCAAGAAATGCAGGCTAGAGGGACAAGGTAAGGCTTGTAAGAGATGAGAAATTTTGCGGAAAGGCTTAACAAAAAGTAAAGTTTGCTTGGACTAGCTCCAATTATCAACCAACTTCATTATTAAACCTTAATCTTTATTCAAGTTGTTACTACGATGATGAACACCGATCGAGTCTTCTTCTCCGAGAAGCAACGGCGATTCGAATCCATTTTCATACCCAGCTGGGACCTAGGTCACTGGAATACCGGAGACTTTAACTCCGATGTACCTTAGATGAACCGATATACCAGGATAACAACCGCAGCCATATATCACCACATGATACACGTGAGCTCTGCGGCCCAGCGTACCGAGATACGTGGGAACTTAAACCCCACAGTAAAACACACTATGACATATGTGGGATCTCTGGCCCCACTATAAGTCACTCCATGATATACATGGCTCCAACCATCCGTATATCACTTCATGCATGTGGATTTCTAAATTCTCGATATCACCAGTTCACCAACGGACGGGACCTAGGGCATCAACAGACGGAAAAACTACAGAGGGACTCCATTCCCAGTGCAAGTTAGCCGTCCGGACTCGATTTATTAACTATCATCAAGATTCCAACAAGAAAACCAATCTCATCTTTTTCATTCTTTTGCCTTTGAACACTTAACTAGTTAAGCAGGGCTAAGCGTTACTACTTAACTTCCAAAGCAGGTAACAAGGAATAAGGAAATAAGATAGGTAATGTAATTGGTGGGTTTTCACTCAACTCCTACTACTTAATGCAACATATCATAGCTGAAGCGATAAAACTGTTATAAATAGAATAGGGTTTGAATGCATCCGGGACTTTCCTTGATGTTCGGGGTAGACGGTCTCGAACTCTGGCTCAACTCCCGATTCCTGAATCTGCTCGTCCTTGGGATCTGGTGCGACAACGTTAACTCTCCGTTAACGAAAACTATTCGATAATTAATTTGCTTTAACATGATGGAATAGTAAACATGATGCTCGATGGATGCATGATCAGATTAAGGGATCGAGTACAACTTTTCTTCATGATAAAGTTGCAAGCCAACAAAACTTCGCTTTTAAAACTCATTAGGGTTAACTACGCCATTTAAGAAATTAATTAAGCACATAAAATAACGTTAATTAAGCCTAATGACATGATTAAGGTAAGCGCAAACAATTAATTAAAGTGCCAAAGGTCATTATGGTTAATGACCCAAGGTCATCAATCAATCCCAAAGTCAAACAAATCCTATAATGATTAAACTTAATTAAAGAGGTTAATTAATTATTTAAAGGCATTAAATAAAGGCATAAAATTAAAGTTATCAAATTAAGCCCAAAATTTTATTTTGGAAAGCTCTTAGCCTAATTAGATGGCAAAACAAATTTCAGAATTAAAAGCCAATTATTTTATTTATTAAAAATCATTAAAGGTCCATTTTTCAATTAAAAGGGATAATTTTAACATATGGAAAAGTACTCAAATTTGGCATTTCATATTTTTTCTAGGTAGATGACATCATAAAGAACACACACAAAAATTTTTAGAATTTTTGGAGCTATATATGAATTACTATGATTTTTCAAAGAAAATAGCATTTAAATCATTTTCTGAAAATAGAAAAAGAAAATCGGCACAGTACTCCCGCGCTGACCGACGATTCGCCGGAGGTTGACTGGCGATTACTCGCCGTCGGCGAGGTCTCCGGTGACCGGACTTGGACCACTGGGCCCAGGTCGACACGGCGAGTCGATGGAGGTAGCTAACGGCGCGGTGGGGCGACGGCGGCACCCACGCCGGCGGCCATGGCGGCGCGGCGGAGCTAGGGCGCGGCGGCGAAGCTCACCGGAGCTATTTCCGGTGATGGCGACTACACGGACACACGCAGGGCACTTAGACGATTTCGTTTGGCAACAAAATGAAGCCAAACTGGAACCCCAGCCCCGACGGCTACGTGCGCGGCGGCGCTGGCAACACTGCGTCGGCGGCGAGCTACGGTGGCCGGCGGTTATGACACGGGAATGATGAAATTGATAGCACAAACAGCTGCAGGAGCTCACCACGGTGCTGATGCGCACGTTGATGAGGGCCTGGAGTGCTTGAATCGAGCTGCGGTCGGCGGCGGCGATGCTCTGATGGCAAGGTCGGCGTCACCGGCGTTCCTGTGGACCATCAAGCCGGCCAAGGTGCGCATAAGAGGCAGGATAGCATGGAGAACACGACAGGATGGTTAAAGAGAATATATTTTCAACCTCGATGACGGTCGACGGCGAAAACGCTCGCGGCGGCTCGGTGACCGGCCGTGGAGAAGACGACGGCGCGCGGGCAGCTCGGGCGAGGAGAGTAAGCACGAACTAGCTCAAATTGACCGTGAGGATATGGCAGAGTTGTTGGCAAGAGCAATTGGGCAGTGGTGAAGCGTCGGCGGCGAATTCGAGCGGCGGAGCAAAGTCGTCGGCGACGGCGGCAGGAAGAAGAAAGAAGAGAAACGGCGGCGCCCGACCGATATTTATAGGCCAAGGGTGACGCACGGACGGGCGACACGATGACGGCGAAGTTTCGAGTGTCCAGGAGTGCACTGGCAGTCGAGCAGGTGCGGCGGTGGACGGTGGCGCGCGTTGAGAAGCCAGCGATGGCGGCCGACGATAGGTTTCGGTACTATTCGCAGAAATTACAGAAATGCCATTCGTTTCAAAATACAAATTACTCCAAAATTTATATAAGAACTTGAAAATCTCCAAAAATATCATTTGCATAACTTTTCAAGAGCTACACTTTTCTTTTAACTAGCATCCTCAAATTCTATCTGGATTTTGAAATTTGAATTCAAATTCAAAAAGGGGATAAAACCCTAGAAACAAACATTTGAAATTACTTTTGATTTTTCAATAAAACTTTGAAATTACTTTTGAAATTACTTTGAAATAAACCTTTTTTATATACAAAATTTTCCAAAATTATGCATAATTTTTGAATTATGGTTTTAAAATCAAAAGGGGTCAAATGCTGGAAAACTGTATTTTCAAATTCATTTGAAATTTCTTTTGGAAATATGAAAAACTTTATATACCAACTTTGTAGCTCTTGTCAAGATCTACAAACTATCTTTTTAGATTATCTCCAAATTCTTTATAGATTTTGAATTAGAGAAAAGGGGGTAAAACTAGGTTTTAGAATAAAGGGTTTTTGAAATAGAATTTAAACTCAATTTGGTTTCTAACTTAATTGGTTGGTTATTAGTGATCACAAACATCATCCAAGGACATTTTTAGGTCATTGACCCAATGACACCCTTGGTTGACCAAGTTGACTTTTGAAAAACCTTTTATAGCATTTCTAATTTGAATTTAAATTTGAATTGCCAGACTTAGAAATAAGCTTTGAAATCCAAATTCAATTTCAAATATGGAAATTATTTTTAGGGTTGGACTTAGACTTATACACTATGCTTGACACTAGTGTAAACACGGTTTACACCTCAAGTACATAGAATATAAACTAAGCATTTGCGGTGACATTCAAAATAGGGTTTTATTATTTCATGTGACAAAACATTTCAGAAACCCAATCAACCTATAAAATGTAAACTTGTTTTAGTTAATGCACATTAAGATTGACTTAAACATAAATGCTTTGAAGTGCATATGATGACATGGCATGTTTTAGTTAATATAACACCAGAGGTGTTACAGCAAGCCATGGTGCGGGGAGAGGGGCAGGCCTGGGATGCAGGCGCGGGCCGTGGGAGTAGCAGGCCGGCTGGGCTTGCACTGGCCAGTTGGGCCAATTCCCCTTTCTATTTCCTTTTCCTATTTCTTCCTCTTTTCTAATTCTATACATAGCTATATCATGAGCTTGTTAGTGTATGCATGTTAATGGCTATAACATAACATCATACTTGTTCCTCTAGGGTCTCATGGTGTTGTTGGAAGCCATGTCCATGGTTAGTAACTTGTGTTAGTATACATATGATATATGTTTATTTGATTTTATGAACCATTACATAAAGTCAAATAAGAAGCAAATCAAACCTTGTGATTACAATACAAGGTTTGTTACATGGCACTCACCAACCATAGGTTATTTTAGAAAAAAATTTGTTGGTTGTGATTTTTTGGTGTTTAGATTTTTAGGGTTATTACACTGGACATGGCTATGACCAACCCGAGGTAAAACCCTCCGTTAGCACCATTTTGGATACTCAATTCAATCCATGGTGTCTCTAACTCCATTTCACTCCTCTTTCTTCGTGTTCATTAGTGGGCTGAGATGAGAAATCTATGCAGCAAAACGGCCCCAATTTAAAGATAACATTCACTGTGGCCACGACGCAAGCAGAACGTGTCCACGGTAGTAATTTTTTTTACGCCATCAGATGTGAATCAGACGGCGTTCAATCTCCACTCGGCAGCTGTACAGTCCTATTGTTGTCGATCTCAGTCAAAAAAAATCTGCGACTCCCTGTCTCTCTCCCGACGCGACTCACCTCCACCTCTCCTCTCTTCTCTCTCCCGATGCGGAGTGCGGGCGTCCATGGTGCGGCACGGACGACCGGGACCAGAGCAACCCCAAGCGTGGAGGCGGGCCTTCGTGAGTGGGCTCGACAGGTGGGTGGCACGGACGAGCAGGCTGGCTGTAGCTCGGCCGCCACTGCCGCCGCCCCTGCCGGCCGCGGGCCGCCGGTGAGGGCTGGGGCCTCACTGACCGACCGCCGGCCGTTGCTGCTAGCCCTAGCCGTGGGTGAGTGGCCACAGCGAGGCTTCGGCCACCGCTGCTGCCGCCCCTGGCTGTTGTGTAGGTTAGGGTTTGCTCTCTCTCTTTCTCCCGCTCCCCTTCACTCGACGGCTCCGAGGACTTGCTGGTGAAGGCTCATACCGATGGTTCTGGTGGATTCAGTGCCTTCATGGTTGGATCAATCTGTCCTACCATCGGATCTGTGTAGATCACCAAACGCGAAGCCACCGGAGACTAAGGGCAGTGGTGGCATGTTGGAGGACTCTGGGATTGCTGGTGTGCTTTTTCTCTCTTTTTTTTCTTTGATCTAACTCCTGATGAATTTTATTCTCACCCAATTTCTATGTATGGCTCACAGTTTTGTAAATTGATATGCGATGATGACTGCTGTTAATGTTGAAAGCAAAGGGATGGAGCATGAAGGGTGAGAGAAATTTCAACTGTCCATGTAGCATCTAGGCTTCTTCATTCCATTACTTTTTCAGCAATCTATAATTTCCTGAAGTTTGGTCAATAGATTTATGTTACCTTTTTGACAATATATATAGTTCCTTTTGGTTTCAGATCTTGTATTAATAACAGGTTGATTACTTTGCTGCAATGCAGGTATCTTTGTTGCTTATTAGTTACCAAGAAAAACGTCTCCCCTACAGCAAGGTAAAGAGATAGCTAAAGAAACTACTCGGTAATTGGTGCATGGACATAAACATGGCAAGGTGAAAAAAGAGTTTTCTGTAGAACCAAGAAATTTCTAGCTTTAGTGCCTCCTCCATCCAATTTGTACCTTTAACGTTGTGTTGCTCCTTTTTCCCTACAAGTTGTAGTCAAGTCCCAAAATAGATTTCTATGTGTGCAGTTCAGCTTCTTTTCCTTTTTCAGAGTCTCAGGTGACATGTCCTTAGATCATGCTTTGATAAGGTGCATCCTCATGAATAGATTCCTCATAGAAATAATCGTCTACCTGTAGCCCTTGGTTTCTTGCTGACAAATAATTACAGAAGAAAACATGGATGGCTTTGATAAGATTCAAATTTGCAAATCATAAAAAAACAAGTAACGTTACTTTCAGGATTTATGTTGTTGAATGGTAAGAAAAATCGTTTCAAGAAATAATGGGCCAATTGCTGTCGCCAGTTACTATAATTGATAGCTCTGAATCCTTTGTTTTGTACCACTGATCTTGCCATACATGCAAAATGCACAGGGTTGTCGTTCGACAATTAGTTTCTCCTAGAGCCTATCTGTAATGAAAATTAACCTGTTGCCAGACTAGAGAAAAAATGATACATAGTTTTTTTTTACCAAATTGAGTTGTTTTTTGTTTTCCAAATTGAGTGATGGCACTCTGTTCCTCGAGTGTTGGACCTGACGGAACTGCCATAATTGCTAGCTCTCAATCCTTTGTTTTCTCAACTTTACCACTGAACTTGCCACACATACAAAATGCACATGGTTGTCGCTCGACAATTAGTCTCTCCTGGAGCCTATTTGTAATGAACGTTAACCTGTTGCTAGACAAGCGAAAAAAAGGATGCATTGTTTTTTTTTGTTTACCAATTTGAGTTGTTTTTGGTTTGCCAAATTGAGTGATGGCACTCTGTTCCTGTGTTAACTGTTGTGTCATACCTTTGGGTACCATACAATTGTGACCTAATGTTTTGGGAATTGTGTATTAAAATTTTATCATATTCTTTAGAGGTTTGCGCTTGCCACGCCAAATATACATATATATGGTACACATTACTTGATTTCGCTCGATTAGCCTCGCTCTGCCATATGTGATGTGTTACTGCAACTTATAAAGAATAAACTTAACCAATAAGTGCTTGCATTAACGTTTCAGAATCATTTATTTAGGTTCCTCAGAAGTATATTCAAATCCAATGTTTTTTTAAACAAATGAAATCAAATGTTCAGATGGTATGATTTTGTTTCTTATGACATCAATTTATTTTACTGTGTTGAAATTAATTTGTTGATCTATCATTTCTTTTGTTCTTTGGAGGTCGTCTTTTGGAAACTAAGATGACAGTAGAGGGCTTCCCACTTCCCAGTGGTGGAATAAAAATCCTAAATGAAAGGAGATTGGTTCTCTCCAGTTATTGCATTAGTAAGATTGTCTTGTGCCTCTTGGTTAGTATACTTAATTACCTCAAGAATATACTATGATAGGTGCTTTGTGCCTTGTGCATTGATAAGAGTAGACTGTGATGAGGCTTCGTGATACAATGTTTACTGAAAAACCTCTCACTCTAGATGAAAAAACAATTACTCACTGTCCTTAATTGATTACTCTATGACTACCTTTTGTAGTTTGGAGCTAAAGCAAAATCAGGTCTAGCTTTTGAAAACAAGGTTGTGAAAATCCTAAAATGAAAGTTGTGTCCTTCTGGACATTAAAATTGCATTTTGATGCTGCTAACATAAACTTAGCCCACTAGCTAACATAAACTGGTCATATGGGTGTAGGCTTAATAAGGTTCTGCAGATCTGATCTTCTTGGTTTAATTTTTTTATTGGAGGACATGTTGAAACTGTGGCGTGCCTTTTCTCGAAGTATATGGCCGGTCATAACTTGCACCCGTCTCAAGATCGGTTTATTGGAAACAAAAAAAATATCTGTGTGGTCTCAAGCAATAAATGCTTGGCTTCCAACTTGGTCTGATCTGTAACCCGTTCATATATGTTTCTCTCGTAGAAAGTCTATTACACTCATAATTTTTTTTTGAGCCCACTTGATAACAAAACCTGATGAAGATGTAGTTAACCATGAATGCTTATGTTAACAGCATGAAGAGATGGACATCTCTTGGCTTGGTTTGGTAAATGAACAAACTCTGTCCTTTGCTGTAAATGCAGAGTTGTTCCTGAATGTTTTACTTTGGTTTAGGAGACCAAGTATCATGAGGTCAGAGAAAGAATTATCATCAATTGCCTACACTATCATCACTGATATGTCATCCTATACAGCAGCCAAGATCACTTCTTTCATATGTGTGTGTATGGTTGGGCTTTGTCAGCATGCTCATCCAGGTTGTGCAAATTAGATCTTTATAGAACCTAGCTGAAAACATGGTTGACAAGGTTTATTATTCTATCAATTATCTTGGTTTACACAGCTCATGAACTATCTACAACTATCTCATGTCAGCACATCGCTCAATAAGCTAAGCTTTCAGTGTTTATATTCAGATTTCCAAGTGCTACCTCAAAACAATGGACTGTCTATGTCGGCTTACTGAGAGTGTCTCATGTGTTTACCATCTAAATTCATGTGTCCACGTGCTACCTTACGAGGAATAATAATCTGTCTTTGTTGTTTATTGACAAGTGCTTCGTGTAATATGTGTTTATATCAATCTATATTGTATATCAATGTAATGTGCTCTCATCAATTATAATGTTTTTATCATATCTATTTATAATCATGTATATATTAAGATTATTCTATTTAGCAAATAGAATGGTAAATATATTAGGTAGAATTATCACGGCGCGCGTAAATCACCGGTGGTTAATATGCTCAAGCAGCCCATTCTCGGACACACGTCACACAGCCCCGCCGGCGCCGGCTCCGCTACCCTCACCACCGCGTGGCATGGCACATCCTCGCGGCAGTGGCTGGCGGTGACGCCCCAGCGCCTTAAAAAAAGGAAAAGGAAAAGAAAAAGGAAAAACAGCGCTCCGCTCTCTACTCCGTATCGCACACCGCCGCCGCCACTACTCGCGTCGCCTCGTACTCTCGTCCGACCGCGACTGCCGCCGCCGGCCGCCCGTTGCTGCTCCGGACACCGGTGACCGGCGGCGCCACCGCTCCCGGCTCCCCATTCCTGCTTGGCCGCCCTCAGGCCCTCCGCTCCGCGCCTCCGCCTCCGCCAATCCGCCTGGCGCTGCCGCGTCGGGACAGGCGGACAGCCGGACAGGGAGGCCGTCAGGCGGGCCAGTCAGCGGCCAGCCGCCATCCCCCAGCGGCCAGCCATCCAGTCCAGGCGTCCAGCGGCCAGGCCCCAGCCCTAGGGTTAGGGTGCAAGGTGAGAAAGATCCCCTCTTTTGATTTTTTTTTCCTTTTCATTTTTAGATTTAGTTTCAGACATTCAGTGATGCAAATTCGATTGGTTTTACTTTGTAGAATGGAAAAAATATTATGCTAAGAAAGATGCTTCTACTAAAGAGACTTGTGAGTTGAATAATAGGTTTCCAGAAAAATCAACTCAACTATGCTATGAAAGATGGAAGACTCCTTGTATTTGTCCTTATTATCAGAATTCTATGTATCTTTGACTTTGAGCACTTTGAATCAATATCAAATTATCAATCTTAGCTATATCTACTAGTGTACTGTGTCTAGTGAGCAAAATTTTTTTTTTGACCTATGTTATTTAGCCCCCCTTGTCCGTTTCTGGATCCGCCACTGGCGCCCCCCCAATGGCGGCAGACTGGTCGTGGACGCGCAGGGCATGGGAGAAGTGGGCCACGAAGCACGTCGGCCCCTCTGGTATTCTCTCTTGCCCCTCGTCTTCCTTTTGCTTCTTCAAGCTCCCTGTATCGTCCGATTTCTGACTGACTGATGAGCTCTCGCAGGGAAGCCAGTCCAGGCCGCACTGCTGCTCAACTACGACCCCTCCGGACCATCTCGGCTCCTTCCCATCGTGTGTGTCCTTTCCCCTTCCTCAGATCATTTTTTGTTTTACCTTTTCCATGGTACTAGTATCGTGCCCGTGCGTTGTTACGGGAACAGCTAAACTCTTGTTCTCAAAACACACGGATCGCACGATAAGATAACAATATTATGAAATTAAATACCATAAATGAGGTCACCAACATCGCATGATAATATAACAATATTATGAAATTAAATAACATATTGGAGGGCACTGACAACGAGGCCTAGCTTAAAGGGCACGAAAAGACGATTTCTAGTTGGTGCTCTAGTTCAAGAAACTCGCACAATAAGATAACAACATTATGAAATCATAAATACGGTGCTTGAGGGCCCCGACGACGAGGCATGGCTTAATGGCATGGGAAGACGGTTCAAACTGTCGAGCGACATGTGATATGTCAAAGGCATTGTGTAATTGCTGAGGATCGCATGCGGAAGAGGAGCCAGATCAATGTGGTGGAATTGTTTCATACCGGGGGCGATCATGGGTAGGTCACAGCTGCCAGTGCCATGCATTTAGACAGGATCATGCCTGTGCGTTGAAATAGAAAAAAATATGACCCTAAAAAATACTGATCTGGCCCCGTGTCCAATGCCAGATTGGTCTATCAAGTCCTTGAAATTGCAAGTTGTAGATCAAGTATGCACAGTGCACACAAACTTTTTCCAAGTAATTGCTCAAAAGATGTGATGTACAACAACAGAAGCAGCCACTGTCCTTTCCTTGCTTCTTTTTAGCCTCAAATTATGGTTTAAAACTACAAGAGATTAATCCCATACAAGTTCGATGGCACAATCTGCTCTGATTGCAGAGCGCTTCTCACATGTGTAGCTGCAGCCTTGGTTGGCACCCATTTGAAGTTCTGCGTAAGTTGGATTCTGAATAATATCCAAATACTGCAAGTTAGAGATGTGAGGGAAAATTCTTGAACTCGAAGTGTTTCTGTTTCACTTAAATAACCTACTCGGAACTCAAAATTAATACCTAAGTTATCAGGTCCTAAGATCAGTTCAGTTAATCAGTCAATGTCTGTGAGAACTGAAAAATGGCAATAGGTTGTACCGGATCAGCATAATATTTTGACTAAATATTATGCCATTCATTTGTTCTAAAACCATTTTATTAATACATACACAGCCTCATAAAGATCCATCAAAATTATGCCAGATGGTGGACACTAATTCAAGTGATGATGTCAAGTAAAAATGACAGTTAAACTCTGAATACTTGCAGCGGTAGTACATTTCTCTCTCTCTCTCTCTCTCTCGACGTCCACAAGAAAGGTACTCTACCTTAACAGATCTGTGACTGTGCAAATTAATGCGCTGAGTTGTTAGTTTGTGTAAAACTAACCTATAGAAGCAGTTATTAAAAAAAACCAACTGTCATGGATCCTAATAAGCATGAAGCTACTCAGGAATGGCTGTTCCAGAATTGCAGGCAGACGATATACGTGACACACAATTAAGGGCAGCAAAAAGTGTTATGTTCATTAGGAAGTCTACAATTGAGCAAGCTAGTAACCGCAAGGAACGAAATCATGGTTGGTACCCCAACATACTGGCACATCTAGCACTCTGTGCTTTTGATCATCACTTGATTTGTAGCTGCAAATTACAGGCTCCTGTACTACTTATATTTATGATCATCAAGCAACTAATTCATACATGCTCTCACTCCCTAAGCAAATAACTTCTGCTTCTCATGGGTTTGAGACTCCCTTTACTAAATCAAACTTGCCAGTGCCTCCCTTCACCACTTCTTCACATGCCTGCGACATTTCTTAGCACTCATCAGCGTTCCTTCAATCTTCGCCTGTGCTAAACAAAGGATCTCTCCTCAGAGATTCCACATATCCTACAGTCCTACTCCGTCACTAATTTCTATACCTATCTATCTTTGGACGGGATTGATTAGATAGGTGCTCAGTTTCACACTTGATCCTGGAGGCGGCGGCGTCCGGCGGTGGCGGAGGATTAGGGTTCAGCAGGTAGGGATGAGAAGGGATTGGCACACCTAGCGATCCCGCTGCGTCACGTCGGGGCAGCAGTGGGCGATCGTGGAGGCGGGCGTCCGGTGGCGTCGGATTGGCGGCGAGACTCCACCGCGTTGAGGAGGACGAAGACGCGGTAGGGCAGAGGCAGCAGCGTCATCGCGAGGAGGAGGCGGGGGAGGCGAGGAGGGTCGCACGCCGGGGGTAGGGCGAGGTAGCGGGTCCAGGCCAGCTGGCGGGCCAAATTTTTACGGAGGGGGAGCCATCACAGGAGCAGGGCCAGACGACGGAGCGGTGGTTCTGCGGCACGGTAAAGATGTCCTTGCTTTACTCTTTTTATTTGTGGGAGAGAGCTACCAGTGGCCGCTTTTACCTCTAAATGTTGTCTGTAGCGACTTGTTGGAAATGTACAATCCGTTGGCAATTGCATTTGTGGATCACAAAAATTCTGCAATTTTTAAATATCACTAGGATTTTTTTTGGGGTACGATTGGAAGTTTTACATTTTTATGCTTTACTAGGTAAATGCCCGTGCGTTGCAACGGGAACATGTAATACCACGATAACATATATAAGAGCGTGTTTTACAATGTTGATTCCAATCATATATTTACATAAATCTTCAAGAAAGATAATTAGTTCAAATATAACTCTAAATTGTATTGCGAAACTGAAACATCAATGTCATATTGTTCATAATGTAAGCCCTAAACCCTAAACCCTAAACTTAAACTATCACTTCATGTTTATGATACGCGAAAGACAATCTTGCACTTCTTTAGGAATTAACATTTTTCTTGAATTGCCGTTGTATGTCAATAGCCTGATCATGAAGTCATTTCGTATTCTTCGGCCATCCTGCTCATAGTAAAATATACGACCAGAAAGTAAAATCATTAGCATTATTATAGTAGAGATAAATAAATCATTGACTGGAAATAGCATTTTCGCTTACCATATTGATCCGTGTGACTTTCCCATTACTCCAAGCCTCCATTAGTAGAACACGGAAACCAGACAAACTTCTTATTAATTGTATCCCTTTGTTGTTGCCAACGAACTCTATCTCTTTCTCTCTTACGCTCTTTAGCATCAGCTGCAGTTAAATTTGAATCGATATAAGTTAAAATAATGCGCATATTATACGTCATGTAATATTTGACATGATGTATATTACCCTGTTTGGCAATGTTAGTCTTGTCTCCCAATGGTGCACGAAAATTATCATCCATTGTATGAATCTATAATAGAATAGTGCAATTAGCACTTAAAGGCTATAATGAAAATCAATATTCAAATCAAGTAAACATGTGTTCGGCTGTTTTGCAACAATTGGATATTAGTGTGCGAGTAAAACATGAAGGCAAGATGCAGAGAAGTAGCATTTTTTTAACAAAGATGATATATATAGACCTGACTCTCAGTTATTAGCCTACGTATTGGTGTTGCAACCTGCAGCTTGTCGAAATAAAGGAGTTTTCAGAAGTAGTAGATGCATTCAGAATTGAACATAAGGGAAAAGGGCCAAGAGAGGCTTCCCAAAAAAAAATCAGCATGTGCAAATTTGGCTTCCTAGTTCTGTAGAATAGATAGCGATGCCAATCCAAATCTATAGACATTTAGGTGGAGTTTAGCAAAGCACTGATTATATATATCTACTCATCAAGTGAACATGATGGAGCACATGTGGACCAAGGACAAAACCAACGAAAGCTTCTTGTAATACTGCAGAGAAGTAGCATTTTTTTCAACAGAGATGATATACATAGACCTGACTTTCAGTTATTAGCCTATGTATTGGTGTTGCGACATGCAGCTTGTCGACTTAAAGGAGTTCAACAATGGTGGTGTGTTCAGAAGTAGTAGATGCATTCCGAATTGCACATAAGGGAAAAGGGCCAAAAGACCAAAAAAAAAAATCAGCATATCAAATTCGGCTTCCCAGTTCTGTAGAATAGATAGCGATGCAAAAGCAAATTTGTAGACATTTAGGTGGAGTTTAGCAATGCACTGATTATATATTGATGGAGTTAAGCCTACACTTGTATCTTACTTTACTGCATTTACCTTTATGCTTTAGAGTTTGCCTTGGCTCTCAAGTTGATCATGAGATGCCTTGGTTGTTAAGGTGTCTAGGAGCATCTTGCTTTATGCAAGAATATGCTTAAGAGTAGTTGGTAGTGGCTCAGCTCTATATAAGCTGCAGCAGCCCTCTTGTAAACATAGCTTTGCAACTTTCCCATTTCAATAACAAGCCATAGCAGGCAAACTGACCTGGTCAGGTTTGCTCTGCCTTTACCCAATTGCTTCAATTGCATCGGAGCCTAGGGTTTGCAAAGCCCCAGTAGCCGCCGCCACCACCATGTCCACCTCTGCTGAGCGTGCACGCCTCGCCGCCGCCGCAGCCAAGGAGCAGAAGCCGGAGCCCAGCGGCAAGGACACGGACCAGGCTAGTCTCAAGGTGCGGCTGGCCGCAGCAGAGGCTGCAGCAAAGCAGGCGGGAGAAGCCGCCGCAGCAGCAGCAGCGCAGGCCGCCGTGGCCGCAGCCGCCGCCCTGCGTGCGGAGGTGAAGGAGTGGGAGGCGGAGGGATCGGCCGCTGGTTCCCGGCCACCGCCCCGAGATTGTCGTCGCGTGTCGCGGTCCCGGATCGCCACTGCCGCGGCCGTCGGGGGCGGTCCCCGGTGATGTAGGTGTACCGCGGGGAGAGTACCACATGGCCGGTGCTCAACCACGGCAACTACCATGAGTGGAGCCTGCTGATGAAGGTGAAGCTCCAGGAGCGCGGGCTCTGGGAGGCCGTGCACTTCGGCGACGTCACGTACGGGGAGGATCGGCGCGCCTTGGAGGCTCTTTGCGCCGCTGTCCTGCCGAAGTTGGCCGCCGCCATCGCCAACAAATGCTCCGCCAAGCTTCGTGGGACGCAATCGCGACGCAACGCGTCGGTGGTGAGTGCGTACAGCGTTCCACTCTGCATCGACTCCGCGGCGAGTGGGAAGCTCTCGCCTTTCGGCCAGGGGAGCACGTCGAGGACTTCGCCCTACGCCTCACCAGTCTGATGGAGCAGATGGCGCTCAACGACGATCGTGACCTCAACGAAGAACGCGCCGTGGAGAAGCTCCTCTGGTGTGTGCCGAAGAGGTTCGTCCAGATCGTCAACTCGATCGAGACGCTCCTTGATTTTAGGGCGCTCACCATTGAGGATGTGACTGGCCGGCTCAAGGCGGTCCAGGACCGCGAGCGCATGTCGGAGGCCGAGGCCGCCGCGCCGAAGCTGCTCTACACCGCCAAGCAGTGGCGCGCCTTCGACAAGGAGGAGGGAGCTGGCTCATCCAAGGACGGAGAGCACCGACGCCCCCGCGGCGGCAAGAAGAACAAGGCCAAGGACGGCGGGCAAGGAGGGAACCGTGGCGGAGCGGACCGCGGCGGCGGTGGCAAGGTCGGAGCCGCCGTCAACGATCGCCGCGGGAACCAAGATACGTGCTTGAATTGTGGCTTGGCGGGTCACTAGGCACGCGATTGCCCGCATCCACGCCGCAATCGGGAGCAAGGCGGTGCGGCGAACGTGGCGGAAGCAGAGGAGGATCATGCCCTATTCCTGGCTCATGGTTTCCTGGAGATGGATGAGAGCAGAGCGCAAGCAGGGCTCAAGCTTGCTCCTTCTATGCCAAGAACGCCGATTTGGACCTGCAGGAGCCGCTAGCGCGTGCCTTTCTTGGCATCGACTCCGGCGGCGGCGAGAAGATGGACGGGTGGTACCTGGACAGCGGCGCCACGCACCACATGACTGGACGCCGGGAGCTCTTCACCGACCTTAGACACCTCTGCCACAGGTACGGTGAGATTCGGTGATGAGTCTAAGGTGCAGATGAAAGGCATTGGCTCCATCATCTTTGAGGCCAAGAACGGCGAGCACCGAGTGTTGCACGGCGTTTACTTCATCCCGGCGCTGCGGAACTCGATCATGAGTCTCAGCCAGCTTGATGAGGCCGGCTCCAAGGTAGAGATCGAGGACGGCGTCTTGAGGATCTGGGATCGCTCCAAGAAGCTCCTCGTCAAGGTTCGCCGCGGCGCAAATCGGCTCTACGTCCTCCATATCAACACGGCCAAGCCACTGTGCCTCATGCGCAAGGATGACACGGCATGGCTCTGGCACGAGCGGTTCGGCTACGTCCACTTCGACGCGCTTCGGCATCTGTCCAAGGGGAACATGGCGCACAGACTTCCGGTGATCGACCACGTCGGCCAGTTCTGCGACACCTGTGTCATCACCAAGCATCGCTGAGCTCCGTTCCCGTCCGAGGCCAAGTTCCGTGCGCAGGAGGCGCTGGAGCTAGTCCACGGCGATCTCTGCGGCCCCGTGACCCTGGCGACTCCCGGCGGCAGCGCTACTTCCTGCTGCTGGTCGACGACGCCACCTGGTACATGTGGGTCGCGCTGCTCACCACCAAGGACGCTGCTGGGGACGCCATCAAGCATCTCCAGGCTGCAGCGGAGAAGAGGAGCGGGAAGAAGCTGCGGACGCTGCGTACCGACAACGGGCTCGAGTTCACCGTTGTTGAGTTTGCGGCGTACTGCGCCGATGAGGGCATCGAGCGCCACTTCAGCGCTCCCTACACACCGCAGCAAAACGGGGTGGTGGAGAGGAGGAACCAGACCGTCGTCGCCATGGCGCGTGCAGAGGAACCTGTCGGCGCGCTTCTGGGGTGAGGCTGTGGTGACCGCCGTTCATCTTTTGAACAGGTTGCCCACTAAGGCGCTGCATGGCAAGACGTCGTACGAGGCCTGGCATCGCAAGGCGCCGGCGGTGAGCTACTTGCGCACGTTCGGGTGCGTGGCCTTCGTCAAGGATCTGTCGCAGCTGAAGAAGTTGGACGATCGCAGCCGTCCCGATGTCTTCATCGGCTATGCTGATGGCGCCAAGGCGTACCGGGTGTTGGACCCGGCGACCCAGCGCGTGCGCGTCTCGCGGGACGTCGTCTTCGACGAGAGCCGCGGCTGGGATTGGATCAAGGAGGGAGGCGGGCAAGCTCTGGCGGACGAGGAGTTCGTCGTCGAGCACCTCTGGGAGGACGAATCAGGGGGAGTGAGCGGGGCATCGTCTTCCTCCCCTGCTCCGAGCCAGGCTTCAGCTCCAGCCACGCCGCGTGCACCGACTCCTGCTCCGGGGGAGCAGAGGAGCCCAGAAGCAGAGCAAGGTGGGACTCCCTTGCCCCAGGCGCGATCGAGGCCACGCCGGTGGCGGCCACGTCTCCGGCTGTGCCCGCGATACAGCTGGCCACGCCCTTGGAGGGTGATGGGGACCGGCTAGACACGTTTTACGACAACGAGCCGCTCCGCTACCGCACAGTGACGAACATCATCGGCGACGAGACGCCACCGGGTCTGGCACCGCGGCTGTTTGCCCAGCTCCATCTCACGCATGCTGGCGAGCTGATCAACCATGCGGAGGCCAAGGGCGATCCGGCGTGGGAGGCGGCCATGAGGCAGGAGCTGGAATCGGTGGAGAAGAATGGCACGTGGGAGCTCGTGGACTTGCCCGCCGGCCACAAATCCATCTCTCTCAAGTGGGTCTACAAGATCAAGAAGGATGAGAAGGGGATTGTGACCAAGCACAAGGCGAGGCTCGTGGCACGCGGCTTCGTGCAGCAAGAGGGCATTGACTTCGAGGGTGCTTTCGTGCCGGTGGTGAGGATGGAGTTTGTGCGCATGCTCCTCGCACTGGCGGCGCAGGAAGGATGGAAGGTGCATCACATGGACGTGAAGTCCGCCTTCCTCAACGGTGACCTCAAGGAGGAGGTGTACGTGCGGCAGCCGCCCGGGTTCGCTGTCGCCAGAGAAGAAGGGAAGGTGTACCGGCTGCGCAAGGCCCTCTACGGGCTCAGGTAGGCGCCGCGCGCCTGGAACACGAAGCTGGACCGCACCCTGAAGGAGATGGGGTTCAAGCAGAGTGAGCACGAGGCAGCGGTGTACCGGCGGGGCGAGGGGCGCTCTGTCCTGCTAATCGGCGTCTACGTTGATGATCTCATCATCACCGGCGCCAACCGGAAGGAGGTGGAGGAGTTCAAGCAGGAGATGAAGATGTTTGAGATGAGCGACCTCGGCCTGCTCTCCTTCTAACTCGGCATCGAGGTTCACCAGGATGCCAAGGGCATCATGCTGCGGCAGGCGCACTACGCCCAGCGCATCCCCGAGCTCGGGGGACTGGTGGGCTGCAATCCGGCAGCCACGCCCATGGAGGAGAAGCTCAAGCTCAGCCGCGAGAGCGAGGCAGAGGAGGTGGTTCCCACTCAGTACCGGCGCCTCATCGGCAACCTACGGTACTTGGTGCACACCAGGCCAGACTTGGCGTTCGTCGTCGGCTACCTCAGCTGCTTCATGGAGCGGCTGACGATCGAGCACCAACAGGCCATCAAGCGTGTGCTCCGCTACGTGGCTGGGACCCTGGACTACGGTCTCCACTACAAGAGGGCTCCCAACACGACGCTCTTCATCGGCTACTGCGACAGCAGCCTCGCCGGCGACATCAACACGAGCAAGAGCACCAGTGGAGTCATGTTCTTCCTGGGCAACTGCTTGGTCAGCTGGCAGTCGATCAAGCAGAAGGTGGTGGCACTGTCCAGTTGCGAGGCAGAGTACATCGCCACAGCCTCTGCAGCAACCCAAGCTCTTTGGCTGTCCAGGTTGCTCGGGGAGCTTCTGGGCGGGAAGGTGGAGGTGGTGGCGCTCAGGGTTGACAGCAAGTCTGCCTTGGCACTGGCCAAGAACCCTGTCTTTCATGACAGGAGCAAACATATCAGGACTAAGTTCCATTTCATCCGGGACTGTCTTGAAGATGGAAGCATCAAGGCCAGCTACATTCCCACCAATGATCAGTTGGCTGATATCCTCACCAAGTCTCTGGGGAAGTTCCAGGAGATGAGGGGAAGAATTGGCTTGAAGAGCATCAAGTAGTGATAGGCTTAAGGGGGAGATTGATGGAGTTAAGCCTACACTTGTATCTTACTTTACTGCATTTACCTTTATGCTTTAGAGTTTGCCTTGGCTCTCAAGTTGATCATGAGATGCCTTGGTTGTTAAGGTGTCTAGGAGCATCTTGCTTTATGCAAGAATATGCTTAGAGTAGTTGGTAGTGGCTCAGCTCTATATAAGCTGCAGCACCCCTCTTGTAAACATAGCTTTGCAACTTTCCCATTTCAATAACAAGCCATAACAGGCAAACTGACCTGGTCAGGTTTGCTCTGCCTTTACCCAATTGCTTCATATATATTTACTCATCAAGTGAACATGAAGGAGCACATGTGGATCCAAATTAGTAAAAAGGTCTATAAAATTATTTCCCATACACCACTATAGTTACCTTTGAAACCTTGTTGCAGCACACAGCAAAGTCAGATAATCTTGAAGTGAGATCGACTCACCTGCACTCCCAGATATAAATTCCACTTCAGCTTACTGGAAAGTAAAATAATCTCCATAACATAGGGACAAATAGAGTGAGCATACAACATCAGTTGATGTTCTGTAAAAACCCAACGAGGACTATGAAGAGATGTTCCAAGATCTATTATGCAGCAGAACTTTTAGAAATTAAACACAAACCTTTTTCAAGCATTGAGTACCACCACAGAACATAACAGACGAAAAATTCAGTAGAACAAATTGGAAGTGACACATGAGCACCAATCTAAAGAGGCTTAACAGGGAAATGAAAGTTGTTTGTTTGTAATCACAAAACACTATTCTGCTGAATGGCATGCAATTCATAGAAGGTATCATTAGCCAACACATATGCCTTTTTGGTAATGGTAACTATGAATTATTACAAAACAAAAGAAAGGTTGAACTGCAGAATACTGACCTTGCTGCTCTAATTTCACTGTCAAACAACCTATGGTAGATGTACCTGCACATGAATATCACCTCTTAGTAAATGTAGTACAAAGTGATACTGGCTCAGGGAGTTAGCTCTCATGAGTGTAGCGATAGAATTTTTCAAATCCACTATTCCATTAGATTGCAGCAACACAGGTACGAATTTGCCTAACCTGAATAGCAATGGCAATTGACAATTTTTTCAGAGTAGTTCATATCCCTAGTAACAAAAGGAGATGCTCTGCAGCTACTGGCTGTCAAATTTTCTCTTTCTAAATGCCTGATTAGAAGCCTGGCTGCTGCCAATAATCACCCGAGATCTAAAAGCAGGTTCCAATAATCACCCCTCTACCTAGACAGTGTTCACAGAAATCGTTTACAATATGTGTAGAACCTGTTCTCATACTTCACACATTCTGCTCTGTATAGAAGGAGGTTTCAACAAAGACAGAGGAACAAAAAACAGAGTTCGTGCCTGTCAGAGTTCAGGTGTCTGTAACTACCTTTCTTTACTCCAATTAAGTTCCTTGACCGAAGTCTTAGGAAAAGGAAAATATATAAAGTTTCAGAAGTGGAATACAGATAAGGGCATTGTTGTGCACTGGACTCGATAGATTGGTGACCAGAAAATATTATATAACATTGATCAAGTCAGAGAGAAAGCTATGGTCAAGCACTGGACTCAATGACTATAGATGACCTGTTTATTCAGGATGTTTTTTTTTTTTTTGGCTAGCAGATTATTGTTGCCACTGATAATGCAAAATGCAGAAGGAATAGCCACTGTTCATCATGATTTACAGGGATAAATTAACAGGGATCAAAGAGTTGATAAATGGCTATAAAAGTGAATTTAAGACATTGAGAATAACTATACGAACCTAAGTGCTTCTTTTTTTGTCTCTTATACCTACATCATGGGTTTACTTAACAAACCCTACAGGCTGCAGCTAGTCCTAGCTGAATCCAAAGCACACGGGATAATACCATGTTAATTCCGAAGCACGTCGCACACATGAATCTCTGTTTATCATGCGTCTGCAACCCATTGATATAATAATACCATGTAAATGTGCAGGATTTGGAATATGAGTTCTACAAACAAAACTTACATGTGCTGAACAGGGGGATGCTCATGATCCCAGCAGCATGCTCCTAGACGGGGAGATGATGCATTCATAAGAAATTGAGTTCAGTGCACAGGAAACGTGAGGCTATATAACAGGTTTTATTAGACACAAAAAAAAAGGAAAAAGTCAAACTCATGGGGATTTCATCAAACACGTTACCTGCAAAGAAGATTATATCAGAGAGTTGTAGATGAATGTCGGTTATAGATGAACGACGTGCACGAGATGGCTACGTCCCGACCTGCTCAAGCCGCTTGGACGCTGGGATGCCTCGCCGCCTCGCCTCCTCTGCCGCTAGCCGCCAGGAAGGTGTCGAGGTGGATGCCGCGCCAGCCGCCGGGAAGGTGTCCTTGCGGGGCCTGCGCCGTTCAGCTGCTGGGATGCCTCGCCACCGCCTCCTCCTCCGGCGGATGCCGGCACCACTGCCGCGCCCTCGCCGGTTGGGACGAATTGAGGGTTGGCACACCTGGATCGAGGGTGTAGAAGAAGCTGCTGGTGCTCGACGTGCTGCGTCCCTCAGAGCTTTACCGGCGTCGGTCGCGGCAGCCTCGGCGTCGGTTGCGGCTGTCTCTGGGGAGCGTGCGGGTGCATCACGATGAGCTGCTGCGAGGTGGGGCGCGCGGCGCCGGTTGCTTTGACCGTGCGAGGCGGCCCGGCGGGCGGCGGACGGTGGTTCGCGGAAGAGGAAGCTGGGGAGGGAGATGTCGTGCGTGGGCTGTTCGGCGGAGGAGTGCGCGGGCCGCGGGGACGAGCTCGAGTTGAGCGTTCTGGTCGTGTGGGGGCGGTTCTAGTCGCAAGCGCGGGGAGGGGGTTGGCGGGCGACCTTGGAGCGAGCGTGGGAAGTTTTGCCGAGCAAGGCAAAGCCGTGTGGGAGCGTGCGATAGGGCCGGGTGAGAGATGGCGCGTGCGATAGGGTCGGGTGGACGATTCTGTTTGGCTCTTTTTAGGAGTACAGATATCTTCCTTATGGCCATATGGTTACATTGGAGGTTCAATATAAGATTTGGATATAATTCCCTATAACAGAAGGAATATCCAATGGATGTCTAGTTGTGCAATGAATGAATCAGATATCCGAAGGGGATCTCTATGGCATGTTGTTTTTGATGATCGGAAATACCCTGTGGTTATGACCCATGAATGCTGAAGTTTGTGTAGCTGAAAATTTACAGAAAGTCCTTTTTTTTCCCTCTGTCCAGAGCAGGGCAAGAGAGAACACAACTTTCAGCTCTTGATTTGCAACCATTCCTGGATTTTGTCAAGAGGGGTAATCTGCAGACTGAATTCTTCTCTGTTGGGCCAAACCAATGTGAGTGTTCCACATGCTGAATTTATTTTTAATAAATAGATGACTTGTCAAATGGATTGTCCTTGCTTTGGTCAGCAATTTGTGACAGAAAGTTATGATTTGTAGATTTGGTCACCTCAATCCATGAAAACTGGTTTTGCGCCTGTTGCATTAACAGCACAAAGTCAGGAGGTGAAGGAGTAATAGTTATGCAGATTGGAGCTTACTTCCTAGTCTGTATGTATGTACCTATCTTCAACTTCCAATTCATGGAAACTGGCTATCATATTTTCTTACATACTGTTACTCAAACTGTGTTCTTCATTAGAAACTATTTGATTCACACCGGTTTCTTAATTCATAGGTATGATGGTTCTCTTGCTTCAGCTTCACAAGCAATGGTGGCTGCTGATCAGTTTGCCATTCAGTTTAACCGGAGGAGTCACTAATTTCAAGTATAATTTCATGAGTGACATTGACCCGCAATTTTATTGTTTGGGGTCATAGTGCTAAAATGCAGTAGATGGTCTTATGCCTGTAATGTACCATTTTCTTGGGTCCGTAGTTATGCTAATGTAATAGCCAATACTGGCTTGTCATACTGATGTTCCTAGTGTGAGGCTGAAGAAGCTCATGTTGACTTTGTGTTTCCAAAGCATTCAAAAGCTTAAAATGGACGTTTGTTTTGTAGCCTATTTCTATAAGAGCTCATGCAAAACTGTAGAAGATTTGAAATCCTTTGAATGAAAAAAATGCATATAGAAAAATATTGCATATGGATCAGGCAAAAACATAACTGTATAAGACCTTAATTGAAAACAAAAAAAGAAGTTGTCCATACTAATTTTTGTCCATTCCCTTGAATGTTATTTGAGTATTGTAAAGTAGCTCAAGGTTGCTCTTTACATTGAACAGTTTATGATTTTGCCCTGAAGAATTGAAAAAACAAATGTTGGTGATGACACTTCTTCCATTCTCATAAATATTCTGTCGGTACCACAAATTTTTAAAGGATTTTTGATTGGCCAATCTCAAGATTACCTTTTGTGTTTTAGTTTTCTTAAGCTCATCTATGGCACAGGTTTACCCATAGCATTGCTTTTGACAAGATATTTACCCAAACTTGATAGATGTTGGTTCCTAGTTCCTACCATTTTTTATCGTTATGTATATCTTTGTCTTGTCATTTAACATTCATAATATTGTAGGTTTGTCTCGTAAGTACATAAATATGATTTAGGGTGTGTTTGGGAGCACTCCTCTGGAGGAGCTGGAGCCGTTTGGAGCCTTTTTTCACCGAAAAACAGCTCCGAATGGCTCCCTACTAAACCGTTTGGTAGGGCTCAAAAAAAAAAAAAAAAGAGGAGCCGGAGCCAAAGAGGAGTGCTACCTATTTGTGCCTTGTAACTGCATTCCAACTGTCTATGTGTTTTGTTTTGGTTCATTATTATGCTGCTTGCCTGCCTCTTAATTCTTAGTACTATCTGTGTCAACTATCATACCCTTCATAAAAGATATGGCAGGTTTTTGTAACCCAACTTATTTTTTGCGACGATTGAAACCCAATAACTGTTCCACTATGTGCTAAATTATTATGAGTATTAATGAAATGAAAATTGAGATGATGAGGAAGATATGACTATATGAGTAATTTCTGCTTACTTTGGTGTCTTTGATTGACCAGAAGTACATATTTTGTCCATTGTAACTTCTGAATCTTCAGTTTCATTGGGATCTTGTCTTGCATGCTCTTATTTATCCAAAATGTTAGAATAGGTGCTATGCCATTGCACTGCTGCCCTACATGCTATTCCTTATTACTATGCTGAGGACATCTTCCTGTTCTATCTGATCTCCTGTTGTTCCACCACCTCAGCTGCTATAATCTTTTCATAGTTTGGATTTATAGTTCAATGATACTAGTGATTAACTCAACTTGTTTGTTGTGAGTATTTTTGATATAACACACTTCCTTCAGAAGTTCTGTCGCAGGTTTACATAATTACATAGTTTAGTTTAATATAGAAGAGATCATTGGGAAAAAGTATGCATGCTTTTCCAGGTCTTTTTTATTCTCTCTAGTTTCAAGAACTACGATTGGAAGTTTAAGACTTGGCGGTTTGAACAAAGTGAAAATTGAAGAGTGAAGACTGGATCTATCTACTGAATTTGAAATGGCTGCTTTGTTCTACATTTTATTGGATTTCATCACTTAAATATGTGAAAACTGTTTTTTCAGGTTTAGATTACGACTGCTCGTCAGTTCCTCTGTAAGTTTGTTCTAACTTTAGTTTTTCTTTTGCTTCTCACTCTATTTGATGACCCTGTTTGCTCACCGGTGATTTGCTGTTTGCTTCTTCTCATTGTGTCAACTTGTCATTTGTAGGATAGTACCTCCCATTTTGTTCAGCTGTAACCCTGTTTTGTTCATCTTTGACAGATTGGATGTAGCTCTTGGCCTTTGGCATATGTTTTGTTTTCTTGAACATGCAGGGGAGCTAGATATTGAAGGGGAAAGGGTTATAACTGAGATGCACACCCACTGCCAACCCACACTTGTTAGCAGCCTTTGTCATATTGTGTCAGGTGCATCCATCACTTTCTATCTGTCAGGTGCATGCACCACTTTCTATCACTTGTAGAGCAAAGAAATATTTACAACATAGGCATAGTTGACTATAATGAAACAAAATGGGTGAGAAGACGATCAAGGATGGCAAAACGTTAATAAAAAGGGTCAATTGGACGACTGTCCCTATTCTGAAATCCAATTACTCGTTTGTTCCTCTTTTTTTAACTTTGCATGTTTACCCCTGGTTTTTGCCCTGTTCCGTGAAGTGGACTTAACGGTGTTAATTACAGGCTAAAAAGACAGAAATGCCCTCTCTCACTGTCGAGTGGACCTTACATGTCATCCCCACTCAACTCTCTCCCTCGCTACCGAGTGGACCCCGCGTCAGCCTCTTCCTCTACCTTCTTCCAACCTTTTTCTTCCTGTTTGTGTATGGGGAGGCATCGAGGCTGAGCTTGAGGAGGAAGCCCCGGTCTGGAGCCCACACGGAGACATGCGAGGCGACGCTGCTTGCCCGGGAGGGGGAGGGAGGGTCGATGATTTGTCCTGGACTGCGGCCATGGAAGGACCTCGCGCTGGCCATGGAACTGCCTATGCCCACGCCCGCTGGAGCAAGGACAGGGAGTTGCTTGATGCCTCCGCCCATGCCAAGCCACCCGCGCGCTCGCACGCCGGCCCTGCGTCTACCCGTGTACCTCCCACTCGCTTCGCCGGGGTAGGGCCCCACTCGCCGGAGGTAGGCAGCCAAGCGCCAGGGCCGGAGGGAGGAGAACGAGGGTAGGAGGGAGTCACATGGCCGAATGTGCTAGCCGGCGCGTCCTTCCCGGGGCGGAGGACATGGGACGAGGGGAGGAGAGGATAGGGCGAGGTTGTGACGGCGTTCCTAGGAGGGGCCGCTATTGCTGCGCTGTAGAGGAGGGGCGGCCATTGCCGCACCGCAGAGGAGGGGCCGGCATAGCCGCGCCACAGGGGAGGGTAGTTTCGCCACAGGACATGGGACGTGCTTCCCGGAGTTGCGATGCCCGCAGCCGCGCACTGCGCCACATCGCCCGTAGCCGCGTTGCACCTCTGGCCGTGCCACGTCGCTGGCCTGCTCACCGCATCCCCACGCCTCCGCGCGCCAGACGTCGTGCCCTCGCGCCTCTGGCCTGCGGAGCAGCAGGGCCGAGCGCTTCACGTCCTGCGCCGCTGCTTCGTGTGCACTGGCCGCGTGCCTCGCCGCTTGCCACATTGGATCCGACCCTATTCTCATGGCCACAAGAGAGGGAGAAGAGGACAACATCTTTGGATAAGGGAGGGGTAGTATAATCTTTCTCCGTTTTTTCTTTTTTCAAAACATTTTTTTAATCCAATATTCACTATCAGCTCACGGGGTCAACAAATAGGGCACAGATAGGGCAAACGGTGCCTTCGGATTCAAAAAACAGGGGCAAACAAATAAAATTAAAAAAGAGGGGCAAACGAGGAATAAGACCTCAATATAGGGGCAGTCTTGCAATTAGCCCTAATAAAAAAGAACTAGTGTTGGGCAAATAGATTTGGGTTTTCGGTATGAAGAAACATGACCACTGTTGTACCTCTTCCCATCACTTCACTTCCTGGCGAACTATTCCGTGCCTAGGCTACCTGCTGGGCTAGCAAAATGCAAATAAGCCTATTGAAGTTACACCTCTGGAGCTCTTACCTGATATTTCATAATGTGTACACCACTAGAGTCAGTTGATTGTTGTTTGCTTGTAGTTTGGTGCTTCCCTGCTTTTATCCACAAGGACATAGCCTATTTGCCTACTGAGAATCAACAACAGGCTGAATGCTACTGTTCTGTTGGTCCTGGTTATTATTGTTGATACTTGTGTATTGAACCTTTTCAGAGAACTGTGTTTAGGGCATGATTTGTGTCTTTGTAGTTTGGTTCTATTCTATTGTGCGGCCACTCCTGCAGTTAGCCTTCGACTTCTTTCTCTGTTGTGGTAACACCACTGAAGATCTTGCATTATTTTTCCAGATTCATACCCAATGAGCATAACTGAGCCTATAAACTGATGTTTGCATTCCACTTAATATTATGACAATTCTTCGCAAAAAAAAAACTTAATATTATGACAAATATCCTAGTATGCACCGATGGCTATCCAACTTTATATTATGACTCAGCTTATTGGTGTCATGCGGTGGTGTGACATCTACCTTCTTTTTATCTCCAATGTAGTATATGAGAAGTAAGACAGAGAGATCTTGGTTGCCTTTATTTTTTGAAAAACAATCTTTTTGGCATAGTAATGATTCTATCACGGTAGACCATAAGTTTTTGCATCATGGTTTGCACACTCATCCTTTCTTTCACTTAATCTCTGATTTCTCATTTCTATCTCCCATTCAGCTCAAATTATTTGGGACTATTCAACTATCTGGCTTTTACTTAAAAGAAAACAACTTGTACTTCTAAGACTAAAATGTTAACCTCTTCAAGAGATTTTTTCTTTTTCTCAACTTTAATCTTCATTTTGAATTCCTGGTACCATTTAGAACTTGTTTATTGCAACAGCAGATCCATCTAAAAGGTTAGGTTATTTGGGGAAGTAATTCAACCTAACCTGATTTCATTTGGACAAGGTTGAACAAAGCAACAGGTGTAATTCAATTGTTGAACAAAGCAACAGGCATAATTCAATTGTTGAAGAGGCATAGAAGGAATGGGGACGATTGAGTAGTGATTGTGATGCGTCTTTGCCCCTGCTGACCTTTGGAATTTAATTTTGAACTGGAAAAGTAGTCTACGCTTGCAGCTTAAATTCAACCACCTTCAACGAAGAAAAAACAAAATATTGAAACGCAAAGATTAAAATGATCAAAGGGAAGGGTAGTTGTTCCATTGGCATATTCCCTGTGGTCTTGCATTTCCTGCCTGTCATTATTGTAAGACATTAGAGATTGTGATTGAAACTTTTGACAAAGCTTAGTCTGTAAACATATGCGTTCATAGGTGATGAGGACATCACTACCATTGATACAAGCACACCTCAGGGACAAAGAGAAACAAGACGAACATATAGTTCAGGCTTGCTGGCCTAGTTCTCAGGTAAATTCGATCCTAGCTAGTGGATGCTACTAAATTTCTAGGATAGACCTTTTATCCTTAGGAATTACAATGAAGAATCAGATTGGCAAAGGAGCAACCAAGAAGAAAACCAAAAAGATGTTGCCATCAAGGGAAGGGATGACACCTACAGGCAACACTAGATTGAGACGGCCATAACTTCTGACTCCGAATGGTGCTGAAATCCCATGAGTACATGTTAGAAAGCTCTTGAAATCTACTTTCACAGGAATCCATTCAATCGGAGCTAAGACGAATCAACAAAGTAACGTTCAGACCTCCAAGCTGAACACAACTTTCGCTTTTGGGCCTTGGGCCTTATATTTTTGTGGAGCCCATGAGGGGGCGCCCTAGGGTTTGGAGAGCTCATTTAGGAGTAGCAGCTGACATTTTAGACTTAGGGTTTGTTTAGATGTAAATTTAGCTTCCAGCTGCTTTCTTGCAACGTGTGTGTCGATCCAGACCACCTGACTAATTGTATCCAGAATCCCAAATTTGTGATTGTGTATTTCATCCCTTGGACAAGGTCTCTGTGTTGTTTGTTTCTCCACTTGTTCTTGCTTGTTTTTGGATTTGCTTGCAGGTTCAACGTTGTTCTTGGCACGGCAAGAACAACAACAGATTGGAGCCGGTGTAACTGTCGCTAAGGCGCAGCAGCCCTTGTGGTGTAGTAGTTGGGTAGCACAACGTCGAATCCACCCCAAATCGAGTTATCCTCACTCACCAAAAGATCAGGGACAGCCCCTGTCAAGTCAATAGGTGGTGGTTGATGGGTTAGGGTTGATGCGCTTGCATCCCTCCCGGTTGACAACTTCGTGGTTGACAACATTGTGGCTTAGCGGTTAACTTCAACAAATGGAATATGTTTTGTTTTCTCAATTATGACATTCATTCTAAAACTCGTAATATTATGCTGAGCATGTTTGTTGCAACAACAAATCCATTAGAAAAGTTTAGTCTAGCAGGGAAATTATTCAACCTGATTATATCTCAACAATGTCTAACAAAGCAGCAGGTGCAAATCAGTTGGTGAAGGCCTGAAGGGGCGCACCAAGCAATGCAGCAAATCAGGTAGTGTTATTCAAACTAGAGGAATATATTTTATTTTCTCAAGTCATTCTCAAACTATCATGTTCAGCATGCCTTTGCAATAACAAATCCATCAGAAAAAGTTTTTTTTCGTGACGGAGGCAAACCCTGCTTTTATAAAGCAATAACGAGACGATACAACGTTCACACCATCAGATCAGAAAAGGTTTAGTCTAGTAAAGAAAATACCTAACATGATTATACTTAAGCAAGGTCTTACAAAGCAGCAGGTCCAAACCAGTCGGTGAAGGCCTGAAGGGGCACACAAGCAATACGGCAAATCAAGTAAGTGTTGTTCAACTAGAGATTATGATAGTTATTTCCTCAAGTAAAGAAAATATATGTTTTATTTCCTCAATTATTGCAGTTATTTTCGAACTCGCCATATAATATTGAGCATGCCTGTTGCAACAACAAATCCATATAAAATGTGTAGTCTATTTGGGGAAGTCTCCGTCCTGTTTATATATGTACTCCAATAAGGTCCTGCACACCAAGTTGCACGGTGCAATCAGGTTCATGAAAGGGCAGAGAGGCAAGCGCGGTAAATCGAGTAGCGATTGGAGATTATTAGTATTATGCAAACTTAATTATGGCCTATGGGCTTATTTGGATGTTACAAACCGTGGTATCTTTGTTCCATTCCCAATGGATTAATTTGCTCACTTCTATCCGAGGCAGCCTTATTTATTATTGTTTAATTTTCCTCCGCAACATCTAAGGATGCAAGGAAAGATTCTAGCACTGCACACCAATGCAATATTTGTTGCATCATATATTGTTTCCTGATAAGCACTACAGCCAGAACGAACCAATATCACCAAGTGAGCTTGAAAGTGTAACGGATCAACAGTTTGGTCCAGCTCAACACAATTGGATCAACATATCAACAGCATGAATTTGTTTTGTTGTTCTCCATTATGATGATTGTCATTATCAAACTTAATTACATTCTAATACTATGCCCAGAATACTTGTATTGCAACGACAAATAATTTTAGGCTATTATTTCGAAAAAGTGTCAAGTATCACCCTTGTTATTTTATATGGTTTGACACAACAACATGGTGCAAATCAGTTCTTTTAGGGGCACTGAAGCAGCGATCATTGTTTAGTGCTCTTGTCTAGAACAATAGCTACAAACTAATATTGTATATAAACAAAGATTAACTACTTCATGGGTGATGATGATGTGACTAGCTGATGAATTGGATCTAGTAGCATAACCGTGCACATTTATCTCCAACAATTAAATACTTGACAACACGATGCATGATAGGCCCAAGGGTGTTGACTTCATTGGTGCAATTGCTGCAACTTGAACATACATCAAAGTCAAACCAACAGCCCCAACAAATCTTAGTCTATCTCATTGGCCGGACTGTGGACTAGTTTAATATATCTAGCTTTTTTTAATAAAAAAAGATTTTTATAACTCGGCTTGTAAAGAAAGCCATCATGGACATCGTTTAACAGACGGTTGGGGCTACCAGCTACAAAAAGCGCACACTGAATGAAAAGACAACATCCTAAGAGGAACAACAGAACAAGCCTAAAGCTCTATTACATCTGAAGAAGTTAAGACACTTGGCTTGAAGTTCTTGATCCATTACATGATTGACTCCCACGCTTGTTCCACCGTCTTCCTGTCTTTTTCTTTAAGCAGCGCCGACCACCTCTGCATAAGAGAAATCGCCATATACACAACATCAAGAGGTGATTTTGGGAAAACTTTTTTAGTAGCCATTTTATTTCTAGTGACTCATAATGCCCAAACAAAGCTAGCAAATAGGAACATAATTAGGTGAGGCAAAGGCCCCTTGCCCTGTAGCCATCCACTCGAGATCTCATCTAGAGATCTTGGAATTTCCTTACACATGCACCATACAAATGACATTTGAAGAATACATGATTAACAAACTCATGGCCATCCGCTAGACAGCAGTGACCAGATCCCTTCCATCCCCTCTTGATCAAAGACTGGGCTACTTGAAGTATATTATTGAAAGCTTGCCCGAGAAAAAACTTTATTTTCAAGGGAATTTTGCACTTCCAAATATGTCTAGACACCCTACTGCTAAAGCCCCTATTAGTGATGAATCTATATAAAGATTTGGAGGTGAAATGTTTTGATTAATCCAATTCCCATACCACAACATCCCTGTTGTTATCAGTTAAGTCTATCTGCAAAAGCTCCCCCCTCATATCTAGCCACCTGTTATACTCCTCAGGAGTCAGATACCTCTTGAAGTCAATGTACCACTCACCCTCCTCCCAACAATCAGCAACTCGACAGTCAGTATCTCTAGAGAGAAGAAATAAGTCCTCATATGCTATTTTGAGAGGAACCTGCAAAGCCCAACAATCATGCCAAAAGTTGCATAACTTGCTATCCCCAACTTTGAAAATGGCACCCCACTTAAAGAGGTGTTTAACCTTGTGAAGCCGCTGCCAAAATGAGAACTACCCACAGATTTGGATTGGAAGAAGCCCCTTCTTCATATATTTAGCTTTAAGAATTTTATACCATAGAGAATCTGGCTCTAAGTGTATCTTCCATATCCATTTCACCAATAAGCAGTCGTTCATGATTCTAGTGTTAATTATCCCAAGTCCCCCTGGTCTTTAGGCTGACTAACCATCTCAAGTTTTGCCATATGATATCTAGACTTCCCATCATCACCTTGCCATAGGAATCTAGATCAGATGCTATCCATTTTGTTATGGACTTCACCCTAAAGATTGTAGAAGCCCATGTAGTAAATGGGAATACTACTTAAACACGTGTTGGTCAAGATTTGTCTCCCTCCCCCCCGAAGATACATGTTTACCTTTCGAAGGGTCCAGACGTTTGACCATTTTGTCAAAGATAGGTGAAAAGGCTTTTGTGTTTAGATAGGTGAAAAGGCTTTGTGTTAAGATGGCTATCGCTGACAGGAATCCCCAAATATTTCAGAGGAAGTTCCCCAAGTACACAATTTAGCATGTTTGCCATTCTCAATTTTTCAGACTCAGATACCCCAAAAGCAAAGACTTCACTTTTATGGAAGTTTACTTTCAGGCCCAACATCCATTCAAAACATTAAAGAATTAGTTTTAAGTTCCTAATGGAAGAGTCTGAGCCATCAATCATGATTATCGTATCATCCGCGTATTGAACATGTGAGATCCCCCTGGAATCATATGTTCTAGCACACCCTTAATATGACCATTAGTGATGGCTTTCTCAAGTAAAACAGCTAAAGCATCTGCAACAAGATCAAATAACAAAGGGGATAGTGGGTCTCCTTGTCTCAAGCCTCTGAATGTTTTAAAATAAGGGCTCCTTTCCCCATTAACATTTATGCATACCTATCCCCCCTTGACAGTCTGCATAACCCAATCGATCCACTTTTCAGGGAACCCTCTCCCTATTAGAACTTGCTCTAGGAAATCTCAACTTACTTTGTCGTAAGTGTTCTCAAAATCTATTTTCAGGATTAAACCCTATTTTTTGGATCTCTTTAGCTCATGTAACATTTCATGGAGCACTACCACACCTTCTTAAATATTTCTCCCTTTGATGAAACCAATTTGGTTGGTCCCAGCGATGTTTCTTGTAATAGGAGTTAATCTATCAATTAAGGCTTTGGTAAACCATTTGAAGTCTACATTAAGAAGGCAAATAGGTCTGAATTGTTTAATGTTGTTAGCCTCTTTTAGCTTGGGAACCAGAGTAATCACCCCATAGTTCAGCCTTTTAATGTCTAAGTTCTCAGTCCAAAAATCCTGGAACATGTCCATCACATCCCCTTTGATTAAGTCCCAGAATTTTTGGAAGAAGAGAGCCCCAAACCCATTAGGTCTAGGGGCAGAGTTAGTCTTCATATCCATTATTACCCCTCTAATCTCTTTCTAATCAAAAGGTCTAATTAGATCACCTTGATCAGCTAGGCACATTTTAAAAAGAGTTAGGCCAGAAATCTCTACCCCCTAAACCCATTGGGATTACTATGGCCAAATAGACCTTTGCAGAAGCTCATAATGTGTTGCATAATTATTTTTTGTCCAATGAATTCCTCGCCATCAACGTCTAGAGATAGAATGGAACCCTTCCTTCTTCTACCATTAGCAAATTGGTGAAAGAAGTGTGTATTTGCATCCCCTTGCAAAACCCACATTCTTCCTGCTCTCTGTTTCCAATGCATCTCTTCTAATATATTTATGTTTTCATACATGATCCTGTCTTCCCACTCAACAGAATCTAAAAGTCTTATTTCAGCAATTAAGTCAATTTCTTCAATTTTATCAATCAAATTCTGCTTAGTTTTTCTCTGATCCCCTATGATTCTAGCATTCCAACCCCTCAGAAATTGCCTCAGCAATTGTAGGCAGCCATGCCATTTGTTTAAAGAGTAAACCTTAAGCCCCTCTTTAGTCCTATCTAATTTCCATCTCTCAGTAATCATTTGCACAAAATAATCAAACTAAAGCCATTGCTCCTGGAAATAGAAATATTTCCTACTGAGAGCTCCTTGCTCACCCATGTCCAGTACTAGGGGACAGTGGTCAGATCCCAATCTAGCTTTAGACCATGCCTTCTACGGTAGTGAAGGTCCCAATCTAGTGTAGCTAAATTTCTATTTAGTTTAACCATAGTAGGGATTTGTTGTTTGTTTGACCAGTATATTTCATTCCGCTCATAAAAATCTCCTTGAGAAGAAAGATCCAATGAAATCATTAAACATGTCCATCAATCTAGGGTCACCCTCCCATCTATTTCTCTTATTATTATTCCTGATGAGGTTAAAATCACCCCCTAGCAAAATAGGAAGAGGTTCCCCTTCACAGAATTCTGATAATTTAGAAAGGAAATCTCTAGAAAAATCATTATTGGCCAGGCCATATATATTTGATATCCAAAATCTGAAATTAGAGCTCCTGGTTCTTACCAGCACATGCAAAGCATACATACAAAATCTTGTATCTTCTAATTCGAAAACCTCAGTGTTGAACCCAGTTATCAGGCCACCCGAATGGCCCCTGACAGGTGACCAAACCCATTGAAACTCCTTAGTTCCTTCCATATCCTTGAGTTTAACCCTTCAAAGGATTGGTTAATAGTTTCTTGCAAAGCTACTACATCCAGATTGCCCCAAATAATGTGTTTTTAACCATATTTCTCCTATGGAAAGCACCTAGACCCCTAACATTCTAAAACATGATCCTCATTATAAATCTGAGTTATATTATCTCCCCTTTCCAGCATTAGTTTCTCAACTCCACCCTCCTTGGGTACTGGAGACACTCCTCAATTAGAATTAGTGATGGCCTCCATGGCCAAATCTTGTAATTGCTCTTCTTCCCCAGAGAAGCTTTTAGCAGCTTGCTTCTCCATGAAGCATTTGAAGTTAGCCTCTGCAATAGCCACCCTGGCTCTTTCTTCTGCTTTAAAGGAATCTAATTGTTCATCAAGGTTATCTACTTCGAACCCTAAGCCAGCCAACACCTCAAGCAAACTTGAATTGGGAGTATTATTTAAAATAGTAAAGAGGCTAGGATTAGCAATTGCACCTGCGGTGTTGTCCTTAGCCTGAGCCCTGTTAATGGCCTTACTAGCAATAGAAACGTAGTCCCTCGGCACCCTTTGGCTAGTCCTTGTCGCCACCACAACTTGCTTCCTTTTTTACCCCTTGGTTTTTTTGACTTTGTAGACTTCCATCCCTATCCATCATCAGACAAATAATTATCGATACTATGCATAGAGATATTATCCATTAAGTCCACCCCACAATTTAGATTAGAATTTTCAATATTTTCCTCCCTAGGCTTCTTGCCTATCTTAACATGTACCTGATCTGCAGAATTGGAGACCAAAGTAGATTCTTCTTTAGGAGTAGGGTCTTCTTGAGTCAGGCCCTCCATGGGATCCTCACTCTCCTCCCTAAGTTCTGAAGGAAGTTTCAGTTTAGGCCACCTTGACTTATCCATTAGATACGCCCCATCTAGGCTTGACACTAGGTACTGATTTTCAATTGGGATCAGTTTTTATTTTTCCTCAGACTTGTCCCGACTCATGTTGCTCTTAGTAACCAATTCTCTCTCCTGAGTCATCACAGAGTTCTCTGTCCAACTTCTCTGTCCTAATATCCATAGATGGCTTGCCCTAATCAAGTGCATAGTTCTCCTTCCTAGTTTCCACATCCACGATTTGATTCACCTATAATATGCCCAATTGTGGATGATAGGTAGCAATCGGATGATCTTGGTTATCCTTAACTGTCTGTACCTATAACTGTTCCATTGATTCCTCCATATCAAATTTGCCAGTGCCTCTACTACTCCTCTCCCCCTTTTGGTAATGGTCCTTGCCACCACCCCCATGATGGTCCTTATCATCAGGTTTCCCAGGTCGAGGGCCAGGAGCAGGAGGAGCCCCCTGGCCCCTCTTGTCGGTTGCTCCACCTCAAACTTGAAGAATATGCCTTCCCCATTGATGAAGAATTCTAACTCACCATTGATAGCATTTGGATTTCTGCACCTTGCTTTCACCCGATCTGGATCAAGTCTGATCAGGCTCAACTCATCCACCACCAGGGATTCAGCAACCAATGCAGTGATCTCCTTGATCAAATCCACTTCTCTAGCAACTGCAGGAATATTATGAATCTGAATCCAAATAGTATGCAATTGATAAGAGGCTTTAAGATCGATCCCAGACTTCACAAGTCTTCCTGTCAGCTTATACAAAGACATCTTGAACTCAAATAGCCTTGCGAAGGTGTCCAAAGAGTTTTTGTTAGGGAAGACCACTATGTATTCCTGCAGGTCTAATCTTTTCACCTAGAAATTCCATTCTTCCTTCACCAGATGCTGTAGCTCTTTGTTTACTTTCTCTTCATTTGCATCCCCAACCAGGACTGTCAGTATCTCAGTGTTTTGATTTTTTTTACCACTTCCTCTGGTATGTCAATGGCATTGAAGCCTTGCCCAGGCATGCCAAAGCCATACATCTTCATCTTCTTGACAGAACACTCAGCTACCATATGCCTCCTCTGTTTACACTTGTAGCACACCGGGTCTTCCTAGCAATCAACTTGATGACGGTCCGTCCCAAGGCAATGAAAGCACCGAACATCCGCAGGATTGAAATTCCCTTTTGATGAAGCACCACGACCGGCTTGCTTTGGAGGACCATTGCATCCCGGGTCCCTCCAATCTCCACCGTGATTATGCTCCCTCCATTCTCTATACCCTTGTCTGCCACGCTGCCCACCTCCTTGAGCTCCCTGCTGCCATCCTCTAGTGTGGTCTTGCTGCCAGCCACCTTGGCGATTTTGAAATTTGTTGAATTCACCTTTGTTCTAGGGAAAGGAACGACCTCTGTCCGGGGCTCTCTCACCCCACTGAGATCCTTCTCCGCCATCTGAAATCGCCAGGCGCCTCCCCTTGAAGCCACCCCGCTCCCCATCCCCTTACAATCTCGGGCCACGCTATAGATATAGCCTCAGTCTTGATCTTCCTGGAACTCCATTCCCAGCAGATCATCATCATCCACCCAGTCTTCTTGATGTTGCTTCCCTGGTGGGCGCTGCAGCTGATCTCGTTGCACCAAGAGCAATGATGGCGGCTGAGTGTTTGAGACTTTATGAGCTGTGAACCCTATCTTGCAAATTTCCTCCTTCCTGGCTGGATATGTAACATCAAGAGTTAGCCTGCCTGTGGGGATCCAAAACATTCCTGGGCCTAGGTCTTTTGGCTCAGTAGGCCACCATGAATGCTTGTATCGGATGTCATCTTTTCCCCCCAAAACTAGTCTACAACCTCAGGGCAATCCCCCAGCACCTCAGGGCAGCTTTGTTCTGCCGATACTCTGTTATTCGCCTCCTTGGCAATCCTCCATTTGACAACTTTCATCCGTTCCATTGCTGATTCTAATTCATCATGCATTAGCCAGCTCCTGCATTTGAGGGTCAACATACTCAATATGAAACAAATGACGCTTAATATCCTCTGCTAAAATGTCTTTTGCCATTTGGATCCCCCTGCTGTTGTTGGTTGATACTGTGGTACAATGCTGCATCGACCCTCAAGAGCATTTGGAATCAAGGTCAATCATCTTCGTCGCTCAAGTGACCCTATAATGGAGGCCAATTGCTTGAATCCACCATCTGACCAGATGAATTCAGGTCCAATTGCAAGCTTCGAGCTCATTGCTCAAAAACTGGAAACCTAGTTTCCATCTCCACAGCCTCCCCATCCTTGGTGGAGTTGTTCTGGTTCACCTCATCTCGCATGCGCTCCTCCCAGAGGGAATCATCCCATGAGACGCTCACCAATGATCTCATTCCAATTCCACCCTCGCAACAGAATGTGGCGACGCCATAGACGATACCCTGAGTACGAGAACGCGAGACAAGGAAAATGAGAAATGAGATACAAGAAAACTGACTGGTGAATTTGCGCAGCATCGAGCCTCGGAGCGGATCCCCTACTTTTCTAGGTCGGAGAGGCCTTCCTCTCGCCGGAAATGGCGAGATTTCGGCCAGCACGCGTTGTCTCCCCTGTCGCCTAATATATATATATATATAGCTCTCATTCTTTGTAGTGTTCAATAGATTATGGCTTTGCTTCTCGCAGCACACTACCATGATGTACGGTGTCCCGTGTCTGCATAGGTTTAACATCCTTCAGTGTAAAATATGGCTCAAGTTGTGTTCAACCATGTTGGGGCAAACCACCTTTCGTTGATGGGATTAGTTCTTTTGATCATTGGAAGAGAAAGATGACTATGCACCTTGGCTCAAATTCATGAGAGAGTATTGCAAGTCACCGAAAATGACTATGTCATCCTAGATGCCGATCATCTCACCGATGAGGATAGAGCAAACATCACATGCAATAGAATGACTCTCAATACTATTTATAATGGTATTGACACAAAGATATTCGAGGGCATCAAGGACTTAAATTTGCTCATGAGCTGTGAACAAGATTGAGTGAAGCATATGAGGGCACAAAAGTTGTCAAGAGTGCCAAGCTTTATGGATTCAAGAGTGAGTTTGAGAACTTCAAGAAGAAGGATGATGAAACCATTTTAGAGATGTTTCATTGGTTGCAAGTCATTGTAAGTGATGTCAAGAGTTTGGGGGTACAAGACACAAGACCAAGATTTTTGTGTCAAATTCTTGATGAGCTTACCTAAAAGATTCAAGATGTTGATTATGATGTTGCAAAGAGATGGGCTTGACACAATGAAGCCAAATAATTTTCTTGGAGAGGTCTTGACATATGACAAGTATGATCAAGATTTTGATGAGAAGGAGAAGGAGGAAGAAAATAAGAAGACCGTGGTATTCAAGGCCACCTCCTCCAAGTGCAAAGCTCCCATCATTGGAGAAGAAGACAATGGTGAAGATAGAGACTTTGAGATTGATGATGAGGCACTTGCTCTTGTTGTCAAGAAGATGGGCCACATGGTCATCAAGAGAAGAGGATTCAAGAAGAGAAGTGACAACTCTAAGGGCAATGAGAAACAAAGAAAGTGCTTCAATTGTGATAGCACCAAACATCTACAAGCCGAATGTCCCTATGACAAGAAGAAGAACAACAAGAGGGGCAAGTTTGAGAAGAAGAAGAGAGAAGCCAAGATGACCTTCAAGAAGGGCAAGGATGGCGCCTATGTAGTCACTTGGGAGAGTGATGATGAAGAGGAAGAAGAAGAATCTTCTAACAAGGCTTTTGCTTCTATTGCTATCAACAAGAAGCCTTCACTATTCTCTACATCACATTCATGCTTCATGGCTAAGGAAACCAAGGTAAAATATGATGATAGTGATGATAAGAGTGAGATGGAATATTTCAATGATAGTGATAATGAAAATGATAATGATGAACCAACTAAAGATCAACTATATGACATAATGCAACAAACTAGAGACATAACTATTGCCAAGGATAAGGAGTGTAAGAAGCTTTCTATAAAGGTAGAAATACTTGAGAAAGCACTTAGTGAGCTTAAAACCACTCATAAGAGTCTAGTGGCAGACCATGAAAACTTGGTAAGGCTCATTCTAAGCTTGGAAAGGCTCACTCATTGCTACTTGTATCATGTGATATAGGTGTAACATGTGATATAATTGATGAATCATTTTATCAACCTATCATTGTGCAAAGTGCTAACCCTTCTTGTAGCTCTTCATCCACAACCACCAACTCTACCTCTACTAGTAGTGATGGTTTTACTTGTGATGCATCACTAATGGTTGAGAATGAGACTCTCAAGAGATAGGTGGGTGAGCTCACTCATGCCTTAGGGAAAGCCTATGGTGGTGAGGCCGGCTTGCTAAAGTGCTTGGGTAGCCAAAGGTTTTCTCTCAACAAAGAGGGATTAGGCTACACCCCCAAGAAGGGCAAGGCGGCCTTTGCAACTCCAAAGCCTAGCTTTGTGAAGAGCAATGGTCGGTATTGCCATAGATGCAAGCAAGTTGGGCACCTAGAGTATAATTGTAATAAAATGAACAAGAACAAGAAACTTGCTAATGCCATACCTTTTGATTCTTGTTATGTGCTTACGAAGGGTGAGAAGGGTGTGAAAGATAATTTTGTTGGTACACCCATTGTTGGCCCAAAGAAGAAGGCAATATGGGTACCAAAGAGCTTAGTCACTAACCTACAAGGACCCAAGCAAGTGTGGGTACCTAAGCTTCATTGATTTGCTTGTAGGTCAACTATAAAGCCGGAGGAAGGCATTAGATCATTGATAGTGGGTGCACTCAACACATGATTGGTACATCAAGAATGTTTGATTCAATCAATGAAAATCATAGTGGTGTTGATTCTATCACATTTGGCAACAACAAGAAAGGCAAGGTTGTTGGACTTGGAAAGATGATACCAAATGATATGAGCATATCAAATGTGTTGCTAGTTGAGATCTTGGATTTTAATCTTCTATCGGTGGCACAAATTTAAGATCTTGGATTCAAATGCATATTTGGCCCAAATGATGTGAAAGTTGTTAGCATGGATGGTTCCAACTTGATATTCAAAGGAATTAGATATGAGAAACTCTACCTAGTTGACTTTAGTGCTAGTGAAACCTCTCTATTGACTTGTTTGATATCAAAATCTAGCATGGGTTGGCTATGGCATAGAAGACTTGATCATGTTGGAATGAAACAACTGAAGAAACTATTGAGGCATGATCTTGTCATGGGCTTAAAAATTTTGAGTTTGAAAAGGATAAACTTTGTAGTGCTTGTAAGACAAGAAGCAAGTTGGAAGTGCACATCCAAAGATGAGTACAATGAGCACATGCAAAGCATTTGAGTTGTTGCACATGGATCTATTTATACCAACAACATATTCTAGCATTGGAGGCAACAAATATGGATTTGTCATTGTTGATGATTTCACAAGATTCACATGGGTGTTCTTTCTTAGTGACAAGAGTGAAGTATTTGAGCTTTTCTTGGCGGAGCGCCAAAAGCTACTCTAATACATTGCTCGTGTCATTGAGTACCTCGCTTGAGAGTGGTGTCTTGTGATTCCCTTATGGGGGAGTGCCTTGCAAGTGACTTGAGGGTCACACCAAGGAACCATCTAGGTGTTGGTCGACACAACCGGTAACGTAGCTTGTCAGTGCACAAGTAAACACCGAGTGAACAAAACAATTGTGTCATCTCTTGTCTCCTGGTGATTGGCTCTACATATTGTGATTGTTGCCATTGTGGTTGATTGGTTATCATCTTGGTGATTGGCAACATCTTATCTTATCTTGCATTACTTTCTAGTTTATATTATGTAGCTTGTTTAGTTTAGTTGATCTTGCTAGCTAGCTAGTGTAGAAAGTAGTGACATAGTCATTGTGTGATATAGAGATCATAGCGTATCTAGAATTGTCAATAGGAGGCTTGTTCACCATGTAGGCTAGGCTGAACCCGTGATTACGCCATTTGCTTTACTAATCAAGGTTGCCTAGTATTTTGAAGGAATTTTTATAGGCTATTCACCCCCTCTAGCCATCTAGGAGCTTACAATAGGATCAGTGTTCTACAGGTGCTCGAATACTAGACTCCCGAAATGGATTGTTGGTGGCACATATGGAGAAGCCAATCTCAGCCGTGAGGACAGAGAACTTCTCCAGTCAACTCGGATCTGATTGAGCTCGACCAGATGGTCGCGTCGAAAGCGATCGAATCTTGGACACGAGCACTGATGAAAATCGACATGATCGCTTTTCTGTGCAAAATCTCCCTACCCAGCGTACTTCTATTAGTGTTTTTGACTGACAGATATCCGGTCCTTGGTGGAGATCATTAGTGCGAAGAGCAACACAAAGGGGGAGACACAGATTTATCCTGGTTTGGTGGCCCTCGAGAAGCGAGTAACAGCCACTACGTCCAATAGTTCAACTTTTGTGTATATTGATCTCGGCGAATTACCGCATTGCAGATTACAATATAGCGATGCCTACGAGAGTTGCCTAATCCATTACAAAGAATGATGCTAGCTATTTATATCTGAGACCTACTTGTCCCCTGAGATACATCATTCATACCCTAGTCGGAGTCTAGATCACCATCTTCTGATAACTTTCCAAGAATATTCCAGATCACAATCTCTTGGGTGTCGTTCAACATGGTTTTGGTAGTTAGCATCTTCATAATCGAGATATCCAGGTGTGTGGTGTCGACATTAGTAAACCTTAGAGCAACTCCAATGGTTTTGCCTTTTTTGTTTGGCAAAACATGGAGTTTGCCAACTCCTACATTGATATGGCAAAGGTTAAAAGAGTGGATGTCCAATAGCTCACATTATTCACTTGGCAAATACGAAAATTGTGGACCCACACACATTTCCCCGCGCCTTTTTCTTTTCGTGCCGCTAGAGGGATCACGCGCTGTTTCCTTAGCGCGTCGCTGCTCGGTCTCGCGCGGGCTGTGTTTCTTTTGTGTCGCCGCCACGTCTCCGTGCGCCGTCGCCCTGCTACCATTCCCTGGTCCACGTCGCCATGGAGCCACGGACGCCCCATCGTCGGAGGTTGATTCTAGGGCGCCGCTACGGCGCTGATCTGCTGCCAAGAACTGAAGGTCACCAAGGTACATGCTTTGTAGATGAATATCCTACATCGGGATCTATAAATTATTATTTGATCTTTTATTCAGCTGCATAATTATATTCCCACGTGGATTGAATATCACGAGGAAACGGCGGCGCGCGGGGGAAGGATACGTGCGGGGGAGTCTCTCCGTCGCGCAAAAACACTTATGCCAAACCTCGCAAACTTTTGTATATATGTACGGTTTGACCCTCCATTTGTCAAGTTGTCAAATTTGCCAATGTCAATTGCCAAACCGTTGGAGAGTAACTTTTAGGCTTTTTAAAAAAAATACAAAAATGCCTAACTTAATTGTAAAACCGTTAGAGTTGCTCTTATACCAAATAGGTCCTAAGAACGTTTTAGTGTGGCTTCCTAATCTATTTATGTCTGTCGTCCTTAAGCTATGAAGATCGATGCAATTGTGGTTTCAAATTACCAAGCATGTCAAGACGATATTTTACCATAAAAATGTTAAGATGGCAATGATATGTGCGAATATTCTTTTTCCTTGTACTAAAGTATGTTTTTTTTACTCATTTTTATGCTAATACTAAAAGTAAAAATTCTACAACAACTCACGAGTAAAATCTGTAAACTCATAACAACTCACGAGCATAAATCACAAATTAATCATGGTACATTTTATTCTTATTATTTAATCAGATCTGTTCATTCCTTTGAGTGGCTTTGTAAAAAAACAGGAGGGTGAGTGAAAAGAAATAAGAAAATTTGGAGGTGTGTTAGGTTAAAATAGAGGGTGTCGGACTCACGGGAGACGGACAGTTTTGAAAGTTTTTGGGGAATTCGGCGGGGATCCCATTCGGCGGCGCCATGATCTTCATTTCCCGCTCGCTCTACCAAATTTGCGCATTCAACTTCTCCTTTTAATTGGAGACCCACCAAAAGCGGAAGAAATCCCGCATAAGCTTCTCGCATCAGCACAATCCAACATTCCCCCATTTCGAATCTGAGAGCCTCCACGACCTAGACCTAGCTTCATCCACTCTTCCTCCGAGCTCGTCGTCAATCACTTTGGATGGCCGAACCACGGGAGGGAAACTTCCGCTTCGGCGAGGGGAGGGTCGACGTGCTGGAGCCGCAACCGCTGGAGGTCATAATGCCGGAGGCCAAGGCCAAGAAGCGCAACCCGGCGCCCGGAGTCCGGGTTGTTGGTGGCCGGATCTACGATCCAGAGAATGGCAAGACCTGCCACCAGGTGAGCTAATCTGCCCGTCCTTCTTGTTCCCCTTCTGATTTATGAGGCACGTAGATTTGACTTGTTTTGCTCCTCCGTTCTCTGCAGTGCCGCCAGAAGACAACGGACTTCGCAGCAGCGTGCAAGCAACTCAAGAAGAAGGGTCCGTGTCCAATCAAGTACTGCCGCAAGTGCCTGCACAACAGGTAAATAGCCATCCTCAATTTCTTCCCAACAGGTGCAATTTCTTTCTCAGCTTTAGGCTGTTCTGGTTTTCTTAGGTACGGCGAGAGTGCCGAGGATGCGGTCAGCAAGGAGGACTGGATCTGCCCTAAGTGTAGGGGCATCTGTAACTGCAGCTTCTGTAGGTAAAGCCGTGCATAGATGATTAGCTTCTGTAGGTAAAGCCGTGCATAGATGATTTAGGGTGCTGGTGCTCAGTTCAGTTGTCATGGTGGGGAATTTAGATCTTCTTATTTGTCTTGTGGGTGTTTGACCAGAAAGAAGAAAGGCGAGATGCCAACTGGGATAATGGCCCACATCGCTAAGGCTTCTGGGTGCACCTCTGTCCATGATCTCCTTGAAAAGGGTTCAGATGTGGTGGCTGCTGCGCAAGCGATACTCAAGGTGAATGGTAGTGACAAGGTATTGCTGTTTTACTCTCTAATTCTATGTTGTTCCTTGCAATAATACTTTCTTGTTGATATGCTTTACTGACACACTGTTACAAACATGCATCAGGGCACAAAGAGATCCCAAGGGACAGATGCTGCTGATGAGGTGGCCATTGAAAAGGATGTAAATATATGCATTGATCTCAATACAGTTCCAGCAGATGGAGGGGATGAAAATATAGGTGTTGATCTCAGTTCACTTCCTTCTGTTCATATCAAGAAAAGGCAGAAGCTCAAGCACAGGAAAAAGAAGGATCCTGCTGATGATACACCACATGGTGGAGCCAATAGTGAGCCATTGCAGATGGATGAGAACCCTGGTTCGCTCAATAGTAACACTGTACTACCCAGGGGTACACCAGTCACAAATATTGCAGGTGCACAGCTTGACGATGAGGATATTGGGGCTGCAATTCAGTTTCTAGAATTCTGCCGTGCATTTACAGAGGTAGTCAAAGGCAAGAAAGAATGAGCTTAATTTTATAAATATAATGGTGCATGGCTTGTTTTGTTAACACCTTGATTCTGTGTTCGGATATCTGAGAATTTGACTATCGGCATGATTTTGCATCTTGTGGACTCTAGCTGCTTAAGTAAGTTTGGGTTTTGATGCCAAGTGGAATCATAATTAAAATTAGAGTTTTCAAGTTTGGAATCCCAGACAGGCAAGGAGAGGTACTTGTGAGTGTTGAACTGAGGCATCTAGAACCTGTTTGTGGGGATGCAAACCATCAAGGGTAAGGGACTTTCGGATGAGCGTGTGATTATGCAGCCTGGGTGGTGTGGCAAGATGTGGAGAAATATGAGCTTTTCTTGAACTTACTGCTGATCTTGAGGAAATAGGGGCAGACGCACTGATAGCGCAGTGGTTGAGCACCTGAGGTGTGGAGCTCCCCACCAGGATTCGATCCTTGGTGCTGCATGGTTGTGTGCCCACCTCCCTGGTTGAAACAATGCAGATGGTTCCGTAGCTGCCAAAGAAGCATGCGCATGTGAGGTTCTTGCCTGTTCCTGGGTTCGGTGGGCCCATTCTTAAAGACGAAGTCAATGGGACGTCTCTGCCCTTGATCAAATCTTTTTTTAAGGAGATAGGGAGGTCCTGCAGCTGGTCTAGCAACCGGCCATCTTGTTTTGTTGCATGGAAACCTTGATTACATGACACTGAAAGTCTAAATTTAGTTTTGAGTAGCTCACACATAGCTTGTTGAAGTGCAGTTGATACTTCAGGTGACCGTGCTTATTAGTCTTAAGTTGTGTCCAGAAGTGAGCAGCTCTATTCATAGTTTACATGGCCATCATTGTTAAACTCTATTCATAGTTTACATGGCCATCATTGTTAAGTCCATATTAGAAGCTTAGCCCATGAAACATCAAACGGAGTGCAGATGGGTATTCTAGGTTTAATGGGCACTCTCCCCAAGGGAGTGTGCCTCCAGGCACTTGTCCAACCTGGATGGAACTTGCGAATATCTTGTAAGTTCTTGAAAGTGCCAATAATTTACTGTGTATGTTGTCTGAACTTTATTTTGTCTGATGAAAATCTTTTTTGTGTTTAAGTCAACTAATTAAGGGACATAATTACTATCAGAACACCACCAGTGTTTGAGTCAATTCATGACAACGATGTATCTGAAAATGTTGTTTTATTAATTTGTATTGGCTTACCATCAGATAAGCAGGACTGTAGGACCACAAAATAAAATTAAAAAAATGCTAATCTACCCAGTATCACAAAAAGGAATTTCAAAAAGGCAAAGACAAACAACATCTTGATTCCTTCCTAGGACTGCGCCTTTTGTTTTTCATACCTCATGAATCATGCAGAGGAGTTGACCCTTCTCCTGTGTTTTATTTGACTACTCCAGTGGTCGTGATTTGATTCAATGGCACTGGCCCATGCACACTTGAGATGGCATAATCTATAATTCTGTTTTGTTTTTATTGTGTGCTCATTTGGAGCTTGAGGGTGCACATAATTTAATGATACTGATACTTAACTCTCCTGCATGTTCTAGAAAATAATGCAAATTTAGCATTTTAGTTTGAAAACAGGCATATGTTGGTGTTTTGAAGTCTACCATACATGTGTCCACAGTTCTGCATGTTGTGTCTTCTCTTCCCTTTTTTTTTGTGAATACTGTATGTTGTGTCTTTGTTCTAGTCTCAAGTTGCTATTGATATAGTTTTTCACAAAGATGTAATTTTCTTAAAGACATGCCATATCTTTTAATTTATTTGAAAATTGATAAACATTTATAAAAACGATGAAAGTGCACTAGTACAAGGCATATATAGTGCACAATAAATGTAGAAAGTGCCATGTTATGTCAAGTGCATAATAATAGAATCTGTTTTGACGTTGTGCTACGCTATTATTTTCTTTATTTTGATGTTTGATGCATAATTATTCACCTTATGGATAACACAGAGCAGGGAAATACATTTTCTAAGAGAAAAAGGTACAGTGGCAAAGTTGTGGCTTCAACATAGTTGCCTATATGGCTATATTGTTTAATATGTCTGCAGCATAAATGGTTAATATAAACAAAGATATGATTCTTTTTTATAAGACATTCATCATTAGTTGATGAAGCTGATGGACGGAAGTTATGCTTGTTCCTTCTTTTTGTTTATGCTGATAGTTTGACGTCACATGTTTCTTAATGTTCTTTGTTGACAAAAGTACATTGCATTAAAACTTGTTCATCGAGATGAAATAATCTGAGCTAAAAGAAGGCTAGAATTTGTCATGAGTCTTAAAATATATATTGCACTGATGAGTTGTTACACATCACTTTGTGGATTTAGCTGGCTACTCTACCTCTCCAATTGTGTCCAAACACTATAACAACCATTTTATGGCGAGCTAGTGGCTATGAACCCTTGTCTATTATAGGAGCAGTATACTGCAATCTCTAGAACCATAATAGTAGTGAGTATTCTGGTAGCTGCAACCTGTTACAGCATGAAAAGTTGTTCACTAACAACTAGAGCAGTTTTTTTCTTTGAAGTTGATGTTATGAAAGTGCACTTTTAGTGCAGGAGTAATGCAAGCATAATACATTAGTTGCCTAGTTGGTATATGAAGGCATTTTCACAAAAGTGTTAATTTTTTTCTGCATATGCAGAAATCAAACATTTATTATCGTGGTTGAATGGAATCATGGTTACATTATACTAAAAATGCTATAAGGTTCAAAATGAATTAGGATTCTTACTGTAGTCTTCATAAATTGTTTATTCTTTCCACTTAACATTTCAATTTCCCTAGCATGAATACTTACTTTCATGACACATTTAATTATTATGTAATAACATAAAACATGTTTTTCGCACAGATATTTCAAATAAAGAAAGGGCAACCAGAAAGAATTCTTCAAGATTTAGTTGGAGGCCGTGAACTTCGGTTGGTATCCTCAGTTGTTGCTGGGTTTCACATAAATTTGTTATCTGTCATTCGAGAAGGAAAGGGGAAGAAGTAAGTACAATACTACAATCTAAGTTAATAGCTCCATGCAAATAATGTAGTTATTAAAAATAAAAAAATGTTGTTTTATCTCCAGGCCTTTGGCTTATACAAGAGATGGAGATGCATGGGTAATTGATGTTGGCAAATATATAAGTGAATCAGCATTTATGTCAAAAGGATTTCCTCTCAACTATATCAATCAGGGGATATCAGGATATAAAAACTTGAGCCCTTCTTGTAAGCTGCGTGTTCTGAATTTTCTTTGTGATGAGACCCTCTCTACTGAGTGAGTAGTGTCTGTTACATTTACTATAAATTAATATACTTCTGCCACTCTGTGTTTGTATTTTTTTGTTTTAACCTTCTATTGAGTAAGTAGTGCTTACTACATTTACGTAAATTAATTGGTGCAAGCGGTAGAGCTTTACCGCCTGTGATCAAGAGGTCCAGGGTTCAAGCCCCAGCCTCTGCACATTTGTACGGGAAAGGCTGTTGGCTATTTTCTCTTCCCCAGACCCCGCAGTGCGGGAGCCTACGGCACTGGGTACGCCCGCCACTTTATTTTTTTATCTTATTTTAGGAGGAAAAATGTTTTTTTTTAAATTTATATGGCTGTTTGTTATATGTTCACAGGAAATAAATTAAATTAATTAATATGGTAGCACAAGTCTATAACATTGCATATAGAATAATGGTGGAAATATATTGTTATTCTATATTAATGATTTATTTACTGTGTTTAGCAAGCTGAGGAACTGGATTGACATGCAAAATGACATAGCTGCTGTACCAATGAATGCTGCTAGAGAAAAAGCTCGTGCAGCAAAAGAAAAGGTATTCAGCTTAGTGAGCCTTCTCTTTCTTGGATCATGACCATAAAGCATTCTACAATACCTTTGTTTTGTTTCTTAGGAAAAGGAGATAAAGCAAAGGCTAAAGGACAACATGGATAAAGCAAAGCTTTCACCGAATGAAGCAGCAGCCTTTAGCGGTGAAGAAAATAAGTATCTTATTTCCCAAATAAAGGAGGCACAGGAAGTCAAGCGTGCAGCCATAAATGGTCTGAACAATATGATTGGATATAACTTAGAACTTTCCACTTTATATTTGTTTTAGCTTTATGCATTTCTATCAGTTCTCTATTTGTTTGATTAGTTGCAACTTTTATTCTATGTGCTTTCACACCACACTTCCCTTTTTTTTTTTTCCTCGAACACCATGTAGAGCTGTGTATCATTGCATTAAAAGAAGAGAGTTACAAAACAACCAAGCACCTCGAAAAAAGATATTACATTCAAGCTAGTTATTTAGTATGAATTTTCATCTATTGCTTCCCAGATATGGCAACTCTGGAGAAGCAAGGAGGTCTTTTATTCTATGTGCTTTCACACCACACTTCCCTTTTTTTTCCTCGAACACCATGTAGAGCTGTGTATCATTGCATTAAAAGAAGAGAGTTACAAAACAACCAAGCACCTCGAAAAAAGATATTACATTCAAGCTAGTTATTTAGTATGAATTTTCATCTATTGCTTCCTAGATATGGCAACTCTGGAGAAGCAAGGAGGTCTTTGGACCAAGCCTTTAATGTTAGAGAAAGGAGTAGCATATTGGAAGCTAGATGGTTACTGTGATAACTCAGAAATATTGCTTCAAGGTTTGTTTGAAATCCTTATGCCATAAGGTTTAATTTACTATTCTAGTCTCTGGAATGCTACATTACTGATTTGTAATATCATGTTTATGCCAGAGTATGGTAATGATGAATTAATGGAAAACAAAGACAAGTGGTTTATGTTTACTGAAGACGAAGAGAAAGTAATTGAAGAACATGTAGCCACAAGGTAAGAGTTTGTCTTGCCACGTTTGGACGTATTTCTATCTTTCCAATGATCGCGAATTTCTCTTTTGTTGCTTGTATATCATGAAAGTTATTTGATGGAAACCCTATCTGTATTTTCTGCTGCTGTCGATCCTCCAATTATTGCTATCAAAGTTCATTTTATGTGGTGTTTTCATGACTAGACAATCTGAAAGTAGCATCCTTACAAATGTGGCACACGATTCATTCCAGTATACCTGAACTATCGTGATCAATAAAGTTCAACCTATATGAATGATTAGAGTATTCTGGCTATCATTCCTTGTACAAATACCTTGCTTCCAGGGAAAACAGAACTTGCTCTGTTGAAAAGAATTTTATTTTTTCTGGACTTTAGGTTGACAGAATAATGGCTCCTTTTTTTCAATACATTGAACTTGATATCTTGACCTGTTTGGATAACTTCTGGGTTAAGAGCTAGTGCTTTCAGGCTGGGCTTGATTGTCATTGTTGTGCTGCGATAAGTACTTATTTTAGGTTGAGGGCCCAAACCTGCTCAACGTATGTGACGCGTGGTCTCTGGCCATGCCCCTCTGTCTGGGCGCGTGTGTTCAGCCCGTGGTCTGGGTGTGTCCTTCCTCCTTGCATAAGCCTTGCTGGACAATGGCATTTGTCAGTCTGATTTTTGTTTCTGTGTCATCTTTTGCTGCTGCATAGTGCATATTTTCTAACAGTTGCATGTACAGGGTGGGTGCTGCACTAGAAACACAACTTCAGATTCGAAAACTACAAACTTCCAATATGTTGATACTAATGTATTTAATGGCTTATCAATTTGATATGTTTCCTGAATTGTTATCCTATGTAGGAGGCACAGCTGATTGGGAGATGAGCTGTACCTGCATAATAATGATCAAGTAGCTATGTAGAGGATTATGTAAATTGTTCTGCTGCATGCATTTTGTGTAATCCACATGCTGCACTCTCGCTGATGTGATATCATAAAACATAGGATGAGTTACAGAATAGGCTAAAATGATCCTTGCAAATGAGAAATGGCTGTTTATTTCTAACTTGCGGTTGCTTTTATCATTTGAAAATGTCTTACTACTTTATTACTTTTGAGTTTGATCATCTTTTACCACTTTGCTCAGTGGATGGCCTAAATAGTTGACATTGTGTTTCTCCACCTTCACATAGTGCTAAGATTAATTTCTATTCACACATTTTATTGTTACTCATCTGCAATTCAATTGTAATTGGTTATTGTAGATCCAGACATCAGATGAGGAAGCGTATCCGAGTATAATGTTCTGATTTCAGTCTCTGGGTTGTTGAACTCACTGAAGGTATTTTCACTTTTGGGTCTAAAGTTTGCATCTATCATCCATACATAATGAAGTGGTATCGTATATTCATATTCATATCATAACACAAAAATAACAAGAACTCGAGTTCTTATCGATACTGGGATTCAGCAGAATCTATTGACCTTATTACTTCATTAATGTAAGACATAGTCTGCTGCAAATCTGTCTCTGATTCCCTGCACAGCAGAGCTGGCTTTGGTCAGCTCTTTACTATCCTGTTTCCTGCTCAAGTATGGCAATAGGCCATCACTTGTATCAGGAAGAAATGGCTTAGAGCATCTCCAACGACTCCCTTATATCATCCACTATCCACATAAACTTGTAATATTGGGGAAGATAGGCCAATTTTTGTGCTCCAACAAACTTCTCTTTACCATCACCTTTTCACGATGTTCACCAATATTAACTCCAGCCCCCCTCAAATAAAGGGGAAGATGCATCTCCCCCAATAGAAGGGACCCATTCCAGCTGTCATCTCCCTACCTCTCGCCTCTCTATCTGCCTGCCTGTGCGCCATCGCACCTTGTCTGGCCACGCTGGAGCCAGTGGCTACCGTGCGGTGGTCGGTGCCGGGGCTGGGGGACGGTCTTGGCTCGGTGCAGTGGGGGTTGCTGTCGGGGTTAGGTGCGACGAGGCCCATGGCGGGAGCTAGGTGCCTCGCTATCGCACCTGGCCGTGGCAGTTGAGCCACTCGACATGCGCCCTGCTGCTATGCGCGGACCTAGACACCGTTGCAGCGGGGTGGATCCGCGTGAGTGAGCGGCACTCCGGCAACCGAGTGGTGCTTGGTGGAGGGGCAGCGAGGCAAAGAAGACAAGGGTGCCATGGGGCAATGCGGGGAACGGCGCTGTGGGGTAAGTGCCGAGGCCGGTGTGGCTCAAGTGGTGGGGGCGGAGCAAGGTCCAGCGCGATACAACAAAGGTGGGAACGACTCTGTGGGCCGGTGAGGCGGAGCATGGCTTGCACCGTGGGGTCAAGGCTGGGAACAACGCAGCGGTAGGGCCAGGGGCCAGTGTGCGAGGCCCAAGCGACGGGGAGCGGAACCAGGGTGCAGCTGTGGGAAGGAACACGGACCAAGCAAACATACAGGTTTAGGAACAGAACAGTGTGGACACAGCCACAGAAAAAAAAAAACAGTAGGATGCAACCGTCAGAAACTGGAGACAGCCTAATTACAGAGAATTTAATCAATCCATTAAAACTTGATGTATGTGAGCAGGAAGCCTATGCAAGTGAAGCTTAATCTCATTTGTGAAGGTCGCCTTCCAGGCTGCAGTCTAGGCCATGTACTCTAAGCTGCCAACATAACTATTTCCATGAAGTGTATTGAGTTGAAAGTTGGCCTCTGAGAAGTTACCGTTTGAAAAATCATCATACCTCCCATTGGATGTTAAGCTTGTACCATCTAGCTGCACTTGCAGGGCAATCAAAGAAGAGATGCAATGCTGTTTCCTCAACATTGTCTTTGACACATAACACAATTATAACCCTCTTCCAGATGCTTAGCAGCCATGCAAAAAAATTGTCAACAAGTATTTATCATGTATTAACAAGCAATGTTTACACTGTTTAAAAAATAATCTTTCCTGCTTTTACATGTTACTTAGCTTATTGAAAGGAAAAAGCTATATGTTTCACCAATTTATATTTATATTGGTCTCTCGGCCGAGGAACTATCTGTTATATCCTTCCTTGATTCCAAATTACAAGTCGTTCTGGTTTTTCTGTACAAAAGCCAAAACGACTTAGAATTTAGGATGGAGGGAGTATAAACAAAAGGTAAACAAAATAATGAGAATTGTTTTTGCTATTTCTTGTTTGTACAAATCCCACCTACTTGCATGTGCATAGGAAACGACTTTAATGGCCATTATTCACAATTATAATCATTTTTTCACTGTATAAACAATTGGCTTGTTATGATTCTTATCAATCTATCACAACTATTTATGTATACTAATGACTTGCTTATGTTGAACTAATTTTGCCCTTTTGTTGAAACTATTGATGTCTTTCGACAGCTGGATGGGCTACGCCTTAGGTTGCTTTAGTTGAAGCTTGAAGCTGGATCATAACCGATGGCCTTTTGCTACAGAAAAAAGCTTGTACAGGTAGGCAGGAGCCAAAGCATTTGAAATCAAAGTTGCCATATTTTGGCTTCATGAGAACACAGGCAAAGCTTCCCTATTCCGTTTCTCAGTACCGATTTAGGCAGAAGTTTGCCGTGTGCTGCTTACGTTAAAATGCAGCGTTGTACTTGAATTTGTTATGGTGCAGTTAAAACTTTTGCAATTAATATTTATTTGGTAAGCTGTAGCAAAGCCTACGTTTTAGATACTCAACAAATAGATATGTTTTCACTCGTCGAATGAGTTCAAAGTTCGTGCACCGGCAAGGTCACAGCAATTTTTCCACCCTCTTGTAGAGATGAATCTGGATTGAAATAGACATGTCAAAGATTCTATATTTTGTCCTGCGTGGCTATAAAACATGTTTTCATGGATTATCAAAAAAGAATGAGAAGACGGGGAAAAAGTTCAAGGTCCATGTTTAAAGTAGGATGGATTAAAAAAATTATTTGGAACTCCATTGCAAATTGTAATTATTTTAAGATTTTTAGAGTAAAAGCATCTTAAGTTTAATTAAATTTATATGATAAGATAATAATATTTATAATACTAACTAACTATCATTGGATTCTTTTGATGCCATAAATCTTTATAATTTTTTTCATCATTTAGTTAAACTTATGCTTTAATTCTTCAAGATTTTTTAAAATAACTTACAATTTGGAACGGAGTGAGCGTGTGACATACTCTCTTTGTTTCAAAAAAAAAAGATGTTTTTGCTTTTTAAAAAATAACTATTGAGAATTATATATTAAAATACATTAATATTGCTAAGTAATTAGTATTATCAAAAAGATCTTTAAATCTAGTTTTTAATAAAATTATTTAGAGATATAAATATTATACATATTTTTTAAAAATTAAGTTAAATTTATAGCACGGAAACCTAAAATATCGTTTTTTTTGATGGAAGAAGTATTTTAGCAAACTTCACCAATAAATAACTTGTATTACTCACCTTATACAAGTCAAGATTTTTCTTTTCTTGTTCTTTGCTATTTTAGCCAATAAACAACTTGTACTACTCACCAGTGAGTCGGCACTGTCCCGTCGATCATGGGCGCCATCACGTGGTAAGACCACTGTCCCAGCCCGGCCTAGTTCGTGGAACACCAAAATCAGAAACAATAACCATGATTGTAAGTATTGTACACCAATGACCTGCTCAGATCGGGTAGCATGGCCTCGAAGATCGTATCAACTGACTGCATAGACTAACCATTAGTAAAACGTTACACCTACCCGTAGCCCGACGTTCACGCGGACACGGTCAGCAACGGCAAAGTCGGCCATGTCAAACCATACGCACGCTCGCCGGTTTATCACGGCCGCCGCCACGCGCACGCTCGTCGACCGCCATGGACACCGCAACAGGCACGCTCATCGGTCGCTGCGGCCACCGCCGCGCTTCGCATCCGCCTCTGGCTTGCTCGGCGGAATTACGAGATTTAGGTGGAATTTTAGTTTAGAATAATGGAGCGTTATACCATAACCCTCATTTTTTTCGCTTTTTTATGTTATGATATGATATTTTCTCTCATATCTTAGAATTGGATATAGGCCATGTTGGATAAATTGGATATTGACGTGTATCCTATTTTATATTAGAAATTTGATTGAATATTCAAATACTATACAAATATTAAATATTTAGATTTAAATATATAGGGTTCTCGCAAGTGCTGCTTCTGTGGCACCTCGCTTCCTAGAGACGTACTCCCTCCGTTTCAAAATAAATACATATCTTGCACTTCGAGGAGTAAAACGTTCACTTCGAGGAGTAAAACGTTTTATGTTGACTGATTTTTTTTAGAAAATACTATTGACAATTGTATCTATAAATATATTCTATTATAAAAATATACGATGTGATTCAATTTATTTGGTATTATAAAAAATAATAATTTATTATATGTACTTCCTTCGTTCTAAATTATAAGTCGTTTGACTTCTTTTAGTATATGCATTTTGCTATGTATTTAGACATACTTAGTTAAAGTTAAAATTTGTTGACTCCTCTGTGCACCTATTTGAAACGGAGGGAGTAGGTTGTTCATTTTGGAACAGAGGGGGTATGTTGCTTGGTTAGCGAGGTGGCCTTGCTGCTTGGTTGGAACAGACTGAAGAGCATGTGTTGACGTCGAACCAACACACCACGAGAGCTTTAAACGCCCGAGTGAAAGGTCTAAATGACCAGAGTGGGGGTGAATAGCCTAATAAAATTTCTTCAAAAACCACTAAGACAATTTGATCAATATAAAAGAAGACGATATGAGTTTTGTTTAGCCTACTAGGGGTGAAAGTCAGCCACCTATTCAATTCACAATTCTTCTAATTCACACAACCCTCAACAAGATATAAAGCTAGAGCTACTCAAACTAAACAAGCTATCACAACTAAGCAAGCAAGATACGACAAGAATGTAAAGCAAGTAATGCTAGAAAGGGAATGAGTTTGTTATACCGACGTTATCGAGATGAGTGAGCCAATCAAGATAATCAATGACAGTGAAGACCGATCACTGGGTGAATATCAATATCAATCACAATTTGAGACAATCCAATTTTTCACCCGAGGTTCACGTGCTTTCCAGCACGCTAGTCCCCGTTGTGTCCCTCTACACAGCGTGGTTCGGTGGCTAATCGGTATGACACACGAGCCTATCAAAAGCGCCACAAGAACCTACCAAATGGCGAGAAGTTGCAATGACACGAGCAATTTACTAGTGCTACCTTAGGCGCTCTGCCGGGGAAGGTGCAAACCCCTCACGAGATCACCGAAGCCGGCCACGAGCAATCACCAACACGTGCCGGACTCCACTGCTGCTCCAAGCCGTCTAGGTGGCGACAACCACCAAGAGTAAAAAGAAAACCTATAGCAAAACATTACCCCAAGTGCCTCTAGATGCAAAACAATAATCAATGCACTTGAATCACTCAATCTTACTCGAATATTGCAATCAAAAGCAAGGAGATGAGTTGGGATGAGTGTGAGGACATTGGCTCAGCTCATGTACCTCCTTCTTGAGGGTCTCATTCTCAACTAATAGTGTGGCATCATAAGTTAAACCATCACCATTAGTAGAGGTAGGAGTGGAAGTGCTACAAGAGGGGTTAGTGGACTCAACAATAATAGAATTATCAATAATATCACATGTTAGTCCAACATCATGAGTCACAATGACTTGCTCCTCCACGGCCTTCATCTTGAGCTTCTTTAGCATGATGTCCTTTTCCTTGACAAGCTCAAGTAGATTGGAGTGTGCTTCCTTAAGCCTAGTGTGAGCAATTTCAAGATCCTTGTGGTCTTCCTTTAGACACTCACGAGATGCTTGAATCTCATCAAAGGATTTTGTCGGGTACTTGAATAAAGGGTACCCTTAACCCTCGACTAAGCAACTCAATCCCTGCATTAACAAACCCAAAACCACCATTATTATCCCCCAACCCAAAAGAACATGAGATATCCGATCCAAGTATCAAGTTACGCTGGGCCGGCCCACGAACGGGTCTCGACGAACCGGGCTACTATTCACTCGACGGGACCCTCTCGACTCGAGGCTGTCCACTCGGGGGGACGGTCACCCCCTCGAGTGACGGAACTTGCCCGGGTGAACGAACACTCGTCGAATACCGTGCACCCCCTTGACCCACCTATTTCCTGCATGACTCCCTAGACATTTAATGCATTTCATCTGCTCCCGCCTAACCTCGTGGCTACAGCCGTGGTAACAGTGGATGGTACACCGGTCAAATCCTCCTTTTACTGCCCATACCTAGGAAACCGGTGGATCGTACCGTACTGTTTCACCATACCGCGCACTGTGCCTCGTTCGACACCCCCTCGAGACGCATTCGTCAACACAAACACCGTATTTCCCAGGACCTAGTCTTATCCGTTTGGGTCTCGACCTCCTCGACTACGTTCGGCCTTGCCTCGACCACCCCTCGAGCAAGACTTCAACGCCGTCGGTCAGCACATCAACTACTCCCGACGCGATAGCTACAGGGATCTTCACACCCGCGCATGGGCATCGGTCTATCACCGGACATCTATGACGTCATCACACGCACGGGAAGGAGGGTCGTCGTCCCCAAGCACGTTGCTACGGGGCAAGTCACGCCCGATACACGTCTCTATAGCAATGATGACTTGATCGGCATCTTCTTCGATGTCATGATCTATGCTAGCCCTACAAACATCGATCCTAGCATTATACTGTACACTCGTGGCCCTCCTTGGCCTATAAAAGGAGGCACCGGGCTAGCATAGGCAAGGCAAAGGAACTCAGCCAAAAAATAGAAGGCAAGCCAGAGCCCGTAGCGCTCAAGTCCTGGCCAACACACACTCGCTCGCTTATATTCAACCCTGTACAAGCACTTCGGTGCAAGATAATACAAACTCTCCCCCGCTGGACGTAGGGCCTTCTACTGCCCGAACCAGGATAAACCTCGTGTGTTCTTCTTGCATCACCATCTGGATTAGGGAGCACACAGTACATATTCACTCGTTGGTGCTCGGCCCCCGGGGTCGAAACACCGACAGATTTCCTAAGAGTTGAGCTCTTGTTCAAATCCTTTACACTCCTTACTCTTCTTAAGATTCTCAAGCTCCTCCACCAATGCCTTGTTCTCATTGCTCTTTTCATTGTGCTCTCTTTGCAACATCTTGAACTTTTTGTTGAGCTTCTTGTAGCCTTCAGTGATTTGGTCGATGATGTTCATGAGATCATCCTTGGATTAGTCCTCCTCATCATCATCACTCCTACAACCATCACTATCACAAGGTTCATCATCACTATCATATTGTACCTTAGTGGGCTTAGCCATAAGGCATGTAGATGTAGTCCCGAAGAGTGAGGTCTTGTTGGAGATGGCAATGCTTGCAATGTCTTCATCATCACTATCATCGGAAGCATCACTATCCCAAGTGACTACAAAGCCACCTCCCTTCTTCTTCATGTTGATGGTGAACTTTCTCTTCTTCTTTTCTTCTTTGTCCTTCGTGTTCTTCTTCAACTTCAACTCCCCATTGTTTAACCTCTTGTCTTCATAGGGGAGCTCCACCACTACATGATCGGGGTTCTTGCAATTGTAACATTGCATCTCTTTGCTCTTCATGTGGTCTCTTCTCTTCCTTGAGCCATACCCTCTCTTCTTCATAAAACGACCCATCTTTTGCACTATAAGGGCCATGGTCTCATCATCAAAAGGATTGTCATCTTCATCGGCTACACTCTTGCCCTTTGAAGAGGAGGCTTTGAATGCAATGGTCTTCTCTTGCTTGACCTTGATCTCCTTCTTCTTATCTTCATCGTCCTCATATTGGTCATCGGTCATGACATCACCTAGCACTTGATTTGGGGTGATCTTGTCCAAACCTTCTCTTTGAATCATCTTTCTCAACATGGCAAACTTCTTTGGTAGACTTAGCAAGAACTTGTGTGAGAAGTCCTTGTCCTTGACATCCTCTCCTATACTCTTGAGATCATTGACAATAACTTGGAGTCTATAGAACATCTCCGGTATTGACTCATCATCCTTCAACTTGAAGTTTGCAAACTTGTCCTTGAGCATATAGACCTTGGCGATCTTTACCGTTGAAGACCCCTCAAATGTTTCTTCCAATCTTGTCCACACTTCACTTGCCATTTTAAGATCCTTGATTTGTTCAAAGACCTTTGCATCAATTGCACTATATAGAGTGTTGAGAGCCATTGTATTGCATTGATTGTTGATGTGATCATTGTCGGTGAGGTTGTCGAGACCAATGATAGTATAGTCATCACATGTCAGCTTACACCTTCTCATGAATTGAACCAAGATATCTCCTTATTGACGGTCCTTACCTACCAATTTTGATCATCATTATTGCATCAAAATGAGGACAACCAATAATACAAGTAGTGATTTATGTTTATAATTCACCTAGTTCCACTTGTACTTGGAAATTTTATTTGTATGCAAGAAAAATATCAAAAATGGATGAAAATGGAACATGGGAGAGAAGTGGAACGTGATAAGAAAGCAACCCTGTCAGGGTCAGGGCGCCCGCCCTCAAACTCACGGTGGGCGCCCTGGTCACGGTGGCCGCCCTAGGGGTGACAGCTCCTGACCTTCCAGCAACTCAACCTGGGTGAGGGCGCCCGCCCTCACATCCACGGTGGCCGTCCTGGCCACGGTGGCCGCCCTAGCCACGGTGGCCGCCCTGTGGGTGACAGCTCCCGGACCCTCCCAGGTCACCGATCCACGATGACATCTTCCCACGTCTCCCAACCGTCGAAACCAAGTTGGTTTGATCCAAGGGCGCAGGATTGATGTCACTTGGATTCATGGGCCCATTGCCATGCACTCAAGGAGGCTAAGTCGGTTAGAACCGACTCCAAACTGACTTATCTCGCATGCAACCAACTTGGCGGAGTGAGCCATCATCGTAGGATCGAAAGGCGGTGTGAATGGACGGTATGTCCAGGGCGCTCGCCCCTGGGGCCACAGCTACTGACCTCCAGAGCACTATAAATAGGTCCCTAATCCTTCATTTATAACACACACCAAGAAGGAGCTCTCTCTACTCTTCAATATGTAACTCTAGTAGTAGTTTTAGCGGGAGGTCTGCTCGGAGTCAGGAGTCGATATAGCCTTGTACCGCTCTGGTAACACTTTTCCTATTGCAATAAATATATTACTTTCTCTACAAGTACTTTCCCAAGTCTTTACTTCAAGTAATAGTCTTGTCCTTTAGCTATGCTCTAGTGATAATCATGTTGGCCTTGTTTAGTGTGGTTATATCCTGCGCGGGAACATCGCCCGGTTAAGGTGCTCTAATTAGTCATATGCGATTAGAGTAGTAAGTCAAAAGATTGAGTGTGGTGCTTAGGCTAGCTATATGCTTACCTGTGTTTGCTTCTAAATCTTCGGAGGTGGTAGCAATAGGTGGTGACAACCCTATTTGCCTATGTAGTCCATCACGATAGGTTTAGCCATAGTAGAGCTCAAGGTGCTTTGTGTCGAAACCATTTGCTGTGGTGAGTTCTGAGCAGGTGCACTCCGAAGTGCATGTGAATCCCTCTATTTCGTGATACATATATAGCACAATAATCCATGGCTAGAGTTGTGCTTGCTTAGAAGTAACATAAGACTCCCGTGCTCCCCCTGTTAACTACTTGATCATTTACTTATCTATGAGTAGAACCTCTTGGGTGTCATCCTGTCTTGAATATTGCATAACCCACTTTAGTCTAGTTGGTACACTAGTTAGCAGATACATGATTGTCCATTATCACTATCTTTAACCATTGCTTCCCTGTGGATAAATACGATACCCTGGAATACTCTTGGATGAAAGCTACAATGGTATCCGTGCGCTTGCGAATTTATTTGTTTACGTTAACAAATACCAACAAGCTTTCTGGTGCCATTGCCGGGGAAACAATTGGCATAAAGATTCTGGTTGTCAGCTTGATATCTGCTGATCTAGTTGCCACTAGTTTTTATGGGTAAAACATTTATCACGAGCCCAAGGTGCCTGATCATTCTTGAACAATCAAACCACCACCCTGCCATCGTGTAGATTGGTATGTGTGCACACTAATTCTGTGCAGATGGAGAAAAGGTCACCCTCAAGCTGAAAGAAAATCATCATATGTGTGATGAGGCGACTACATTACATCACCCGCAATTCAATCACAAATTGTGAGTGTTGATTTGATCAACATATGAGAGAACCAACCCAAAAACATTTTATGCATTCTAATTTTATGTTCACCACTGCATGTTTTTTATTCATCACTCGTTTAAACTTTCTTCAAAACCATGGCATGTTTGATTGATCATATTCATTCACCCAATTTGCATTACCTTGCATATTAAAAATTCTTTGGTTCTCTGATTCATCAATCAATGGTCACAAATCCATTTGTATAAATCTCATGTCTATTATTTACATGCTTCCATCTACATTAGTATGTTTTAGTTTGGGAGTGTTGGTCATTGCAAGGATCATACTTCCATAGGCTTTTAAATTAAGCATGGTGCTTAGGTTAAATAGCCTACCTTAATCAAATTAAATATGGTGTCTAGTTGATTATTGAACTAAAACTGTTTGTGTAGACATTGGTTGTGTATTTGGACTAACCCCTACAGGAAATTGACAATTTAAGTGGGTAAGTCTTTGAGATGAATTCAATGGAGAAGTCATGCTCAATTGACTTAAAATAATGAGCCTTTGCCAACAAGTAAACCGGTATGTATCCCATATTTAACTCCTGCATAATTTTTTTAGTTCGTGCATGTTCAATTTCTAACAAAATTATTTTTCTTTCACGCATAATAAATTAAAACAACATTGTCTTTTGTTTTAAAAAAATTTGCATTGACTCTTAGCATAATAAGCTTGCAACCACTCTCCTAATAAGACCTCCCTAAAAATGAAGGAAAGAATGTGCTCTAAGATAAATTCCCTTTGGTGTCTTTGCTCACTAAATGTTTCAAGATTAAAAAGAACAAGGGGAATGCATGTCTAGAAATTTGATTCTTGCTCTTGCCCTGTGCCTCAAAAATAAAACATAAGCTATTCCCTTTTTCATTTTCACCTAAAAGAAAGTTTTAATAAAAACATCGTTGTAAAAGAGAGAACCAAATGCATCCGGTAGACTTTATATGCTTCGGGTATGCTTGTCACTAAACCTTGCAGGATGAACACAAAAGAGAATGAAGGGTCAAAACTACATGGTAGAAAAATTTGAGCAAGAAATCATTCAGCGATGGAGTACATTTCGAGGGATGACCAACATTAACACTAGGCTTTTAATGTTAAAGACATAAAAGTATTAGTGTGGGGGAGGCTGCGTAATTCGTATATACCACCCTCTCGGCCTCCGCCATTTTGGCACACTGGTTTGCATCCCCTCTGCCACTCTTTCTTTTTCATCGTAAGCTTGATATCCTGGTAATGCTACATGTTAAAAATCAAGCTTAAAATCCAGTTATGTTCTCTGTTAGAATTTGATGCAAAAGAGGTGACATTAATCTTGACTTATGCACCTTTCTTAAATTGACACCTTAAAGTTTTGTTGGAAGTGATGAATAGTTGCTCTGTAATACTTTGCAAAAGCCCTTCATACGACCCTTTACTGCTTAAGTTTTGAGCATGTGAAACTAGAGTTCATCATAAGTCAAACGCTGTTGTGGGTTGCACTTGCTATAACCAAGTCTATGCTCTTGTGAGATAAGATGTGGTAGTGAATAGAGTAAATCTTTTAAATTGTCTGAGGAATGGTTGAGACAAATTTGGAGTTTATTTTTTATAAAATCTCAAAACCTTGACAGAAGTTCCTCGATGGTGTTAAAATTCCAACCACAAGCCATATACATGTTCCCTAGATAGGAAAGCCCCACAAAAAGCCACTTGATTGCTTTGAGCTTGGTTAGGCCTTATTGATCTAAGTAGAGAAACTAGTCATGCTTCTTGATCAAGATCACTTACACGTGCACCCCTTGCTACTTCTACATTGGAAGTATGCAACCACCAAATAACCATGCACCCCCCCTACTATTTCCATATCAGAAATATGCAACTAGCTCCATAAACTAGTTGAGACATATTTTTGAAGGGCATGAACTACCAAAAGAAAAAAGAAAGAGAGAAAAGAGGGATATAAGCCCAAATGAGAGATGCAACAACGGAAGCCTCAATACCTGCTGTGAGATAAAAAAAGAGTGCTCTCGACGAAAAAAAGTCAAGCCAAAAAAAAGAGGACCAAGTGTCCCATGTAGAATAGCAGGTAGCCATGCTCTCCTCAAAATAAGTTACCATCAGAAAGTCTCAAGGTGTTTCATCAAATATTCACACTTGCACATCTTGATCATTTTGTATGCCTTGTTGCTCCATTCGATCTAAGTGTCTAACTTAGCAATATATTCAGCTCAAGCCTGCTTATGCTTTCCCCATCTATGAGCTCCACATAAGCTTTAGTATAGGTGCAAAAGGTCTCTATCTTTGGCCGTGGTGAGAATTATTAAACACTATTGAGCAACTTCTAAAGCAAGGTACAAAGTTTCTACTTACTGCTCTGTCTTACTCCTGCATATTACAAGGTGAAAGCTATAAGCCTCATATGGCTAAGATTGATGGTGGATTTTTAACTCTAATGTGCTCAAGTCAAGAGTAGTATTAGTTTGTATATGAATTTTTGCAGGGCATCACATTGAAGCAACTCCTAATCCAACATGCTAAAGCCTACATCTTTGCTCGGGATGAGCAAAGGTTTAGTGTGAGGGAGTTTATTGATGGTCCTTGACTACCAATTTTGACCATCATTATTGCATCAAAATGAGGACAACCAACAATACAAGTAGTGATTTATGTTTATAATTCACCTAGTTCCACTTGTACTTGGAAATTTTATTTGTATGCACGAAAAATATCAAAAATGGATGAAAATTGAACATGGGAGAGAAGTGGAACATGACAGGGAAGCAACCCTGCCAGGGTCAGGGCGCCCGCCGTCAAACCCACGGTGGGCGCCCTGGTCACGGTGGCCGCCCTGGGGGTGACAGCTCCCAGACTCTCCCACGTCAACGATCCACGATGACATCTTCCTACGCCTCAAAACCGTCGAAACCAAGTCGGTTTGATCCAAGGGCGCTCGATTGATGTCACTTGGATTCATGGGCTCATTGTCATCACTCAAGGAGGCAAAGTTGGTTGGAACCGACTCCAAACCAACTTATCTCGCATGCAACCAACTTATGGGAGTGAGCCATCATCATAGGATCGAAAGGCGGTGCGAATGGACGATATGTCCAGGGCGCCTGCCCCCGGGGCCATAGCTACTGACCTCCAGAGCACTATACATAGGTCCCTAATCCTTCATTTGCAACACACACCAAGAAGGAGCTCTCTCTACTCTTCAATATGTAACTCTAGTAGTAGTTTTAGTGGGAGTTTTGCTCGGAGTTAGGAGGAAGTCTTCAGGAGTCGGTATAGCCTTGTACCGCTCTGGTAACACTTTCCCTATTGCAATAAAAATATACTTTCTCTGCAAGTACTTTCCCAAGTCTTTACTTCAAGTAATAGTCTTGTCCTTTAGCTATGCTCTAGTGATAATCATGTTGGCCTTGTTTAGTGTGGTTATATCCTACGTGGGAACATCGCCCAGTTAAGGTGCTCTAATTAGTCATATGCGATTAGAGTAGTAAGTCTATAGATTGAGCGTGGTGCTTAGGCTAGCTATATGATTACCTGTGTTTGCTCCTAAATCTTCGGAGGTGGTAGCAATAGGTGGTGATAACCCTATTTGCCCATGTAGTCCATCACGATAGGTTTAGCCATAGTAGAGCTCCAGGTGCTTTGTGTCGGAACCATTTGCTGTGGTGAGTTCCGAGCAGGTGCACTCCGAAGTGCATGTGAATCCCTTTATTTCCTGGTACATATATCACAATAATCCATGGCTAGAGTTATGCTTACTTAGAAGTAACATAAGACTCCCGTGCTCTCCCTCTTAACTACTTGATCATTTACTTATCTATGAGTAGAACCTCTTGGGTGTCATCCTATCTTAAATATCGCATAACCCACTTTAGTCTAGTTGATACACTAGTTAGCAGATACATGATTGTCCACTATCACTATCTTTAACCATTGCTTCCCTGTGGATAAATACGATACCCTGGAATACTCTTGGGTGAAAGCTACAACAGTATCTGTGCGCTTGTGGATTTATCTATTTGCGTTAACAAATACCAACAATCCTCATCTTTCTCTTCTAATGATCAAATGTTGTAACTGTTGGCAGTCCTTACGGATCATTTTTAACCGCCAACATATGCCTAAAAGGAGAGAAACTATCATGCTTTAACACGTAGACATATGCTATTAAAGGCATTCCACTTGTACCGCTAGTGCTCACGTTTTTGTAGGTTTATTGATAGAAACAAGTGGGAGTGCACAACCCAAATGAGAAAGCACAAAAGCAGACTTCGAATTTAGGAATGCGCAAACAAAGAATAACAAAGAAACCCAATATGAGCCAAAGGAGCAAAGGCCCAAATAAAGTTCAAGTCTATCTCAGGACTGCACGAGTAGGCTCGAGTAAATCAGTCATTTCGGGCTCATACGAACTCTGTTTTGGGTGATTCACTAAGGGAAACGAAGCTAATGAAAAGATCTATGGGCTCACCAAATATGGGCTTGAAAGGGACTAACTAGGGACCGGTTGCCTTGGGGGCGACCGCTCCCCTGGTGGGCCTCTCGGGCCCAATTTTGTCAGGTGGTTCATAAGGAGGTTCTCCCATGATGGTCCCACCTACAATCGATACAGATGGAAAGTGGAGACTGCCCTTTGGAGGTCAGTTTGGGTCCCTCCATGTGGGGCTGGCCCTTTTGCATAGAGCCCTCCTCCTCTCAAGCTATAAAAGGAGGCCTCCTCTCTTCACAATCATTCATTCATCAACATAAGAGGTCACAATGTAGAGAGGAAGAGCAAGCTCCATTCCATTAGCTTCTAGCTAATTTATTATAGGGAGTGAGAGAGGGAAAGAGCTAGAGAAAGAGCGAAGTCGAAGCAGTTCTACCTCCGGGTGGACGAAGTACCAGACTTGTAGGCTCTCGCTCCAACTTATACCTCTACGATTGTCTTGCTACTTGAAGTAAGAAGTTTGTGTTTAACTTCGTTTTATTCATTAAGAATGTCTGTTTCATAAAGTTACTTGTTTGTGGGATCATCATTCATCCTTTGGATGGATGCACTGGTAGAGGACTCATGATAGAGATGGATTTTCCTGATCAATGCTAGAGTAGTAGTCGCCTTCATAGACGTGGTGTCTAGGTTGGAGTCTACCTTCGTTTTCTATGTGCGCCCATGGGTAGAGGGGTAGGTGGCAGGTGGTGACAGCCCTATCCACTCATACCTGCATTCCCCCACGTTCGGACGTGGAGTAGAGCTTATACTGATATCGCTTGGCAGACTAAGTGCATCAGAGTCTGAAGCAAGTAATTAGTGAGAAAGTTATGATTGCTTAGGGTTTCTCGCCTTAGACGAACCTCTTTACTCATGCTACTCTTCATCTTATCTTTCTAGGAGAACTAGTTTAGAGACTTCTTACACCTCTATTCCCTGTGGAAATACGATACCCTAAATACTTCTGGGTGAAGGCTACAACGGTACTTTCATGCGCTTGCGGACTTTTCTGCTAATGCTAAGAAGCGCCAAGAAGCTTTCTGGCGCCGTTGTTAGGGAACGGTTGTTGTATTTGTCTCTAAACCTAGTTCACCTATGTGTCCTTGTGTTTTATCCAAAAAAATATATTTCTTCTATGATCAAAACCTTTGCTCATGAAGCCTATCTTTCAAAAAAATGGGCATATATATTTTAAAACTGCATGTTCAAACTTTTGCACATGCACAAAAAGATTTTTATCCACTTTCTTATCATCTTCTCTTATTTTAGAAATGCATTTTTTAAAAAAAGTTTTTATTATTTGTGTTCTCTCTTTCTACAATAATGCCCTTTCAAAATTCAAAAGCAAAATATTTCTCCTATGGACGAGTTCTTGTAGCCACCATCGAAGCCAACCATAGCTTTTGGCTTCAAGCTTCGCCCTAGCTTTGGCGGTCAAGCTTATGACCATAAAGAAAGCACTACCAGGAGATACCCTAGATTGTTCAATAAAAGCAAGAACGTGTGTTGAAATTGGTATGCACCTTTGGGTATTCTTGGTCGCTAACCATTTCAGGAAGAGATTGAGAAGAACAAAGGACATACAAAACTTGAGAACATGGGAGTGACATCAACAACACACCTTGATGATCTTGGGTGGTGAATAAACTCAAGAGGAGACCCTGACCTTACACACTTGACTTTCAACAAAGTCCAAGTGTGGGGGAGGACGGTGCGAGTCTCACCACAAGATCACCTTGGTTCAAAGAAAAAAGGAGATGTTGGCTCTACCTAGCTAAAAAAAGAAGGGAAGTGAAAAAAAAGAAAAAAATAAAAAAAGATAAGAGATTGAAAAAAAGTTATGGAAAAAATATATTGGAGGAGAGAAAAAGGAGCACGCTGGCTTCACATATTTGAAAGATGTGCTAGCTGACTTCGCCTAGCATTGCTCCCGCAAGCAAGAAGGGCTCACCTCCATGCCTTTGCAACTATCATCAAAGCCATGGTCCATACACACTAAGTCATGTGTGTATGGCCGAGCTTTGTAGTTTCCTTGGGCAGATCCATCATGCGATCAACATAACAAGTGTTAAGGGGAATCATCTACATCTGTTGTTGGTAAGTACACCCAGGTATGCAAAGGTAATATTCACCAATTCATTTACTCAGTTTTGTCCACATAGCCTAACCATGCAAATTCATGCTTCCTTTGTTTATGTTATGCACTCTAGCTTGAGTGTTGTCACATTGGCCTATGTGGCACATTCATGAGTCTTTTTAATTTAAGCATGGTGCTTAGGTTAAAAAGACCTTCTTTATTCAAATTCTGGCATGGTGTTAGAATTTGAATAAAGACCTTTTATTAATGAGCTATGAGTTTTTATCATAAACAATGGAGGTAATCTGATATGGAGACAAGCCAAGGTCTATTTTACATTGCATCTTAAGTTTGACCTTGTTTGAGTTATGCGAGTTGGATAATAAATAAATAATTATAATAAAATAAAATAAATAGGTAATAAGTAAATAAAAACAATCATAATAAGTTTTAGGATATCTAGGGTTCAACCTAGTAGAGCCCTTGCTTGTTTTATATTCTCTTTGTTTTTGTTTCTTTGTTAAAATTAAAAACAGGTACAAGAAAAAAATGCGGAGGAGATCTTTCAAGCACAAGTAACACACCCTTCAAGATATCCCCTGGATGTTGTATAAACATTAAGCAGGCCATCATTTAGAGGGACAAGACACACGACTTCCATGAACTCCTTCTACACCATGGTTTGTGCAACACCTCTCTCACTCCCCTAACCAACCATGACTCCATGCATATCATGGATCACACTTTATTTAAAGTTCTAAAAGAAACAAAGGAGAGTCATGGTCGTAATAGTTCTTTTAGATAGAAGCTTGCATGAAGTTGTTCCTCCTACATTTGTCGTGTATACAAGCCACTAACATGCTGGAGTTACCAATAAATGCCTTGCTACACGACGACATGCTACTAAAAGTGACGGAATCCAACCCATGCCTTGGTAGTCACCTGAGTTGGGGACCGAGCCACCACAGCGATGACTCTGATGCTTCATCCATACATGCTGTTGGTACACACATTCAGGTATGTCAAGGTAATGTTGACCAACTCTTTCACTCATATTTGTCTCCATGAAAATATAAAATCATGCTCTTCCTCGGTTCATGCCATATGCTCTGAGTTTGGGTGTATTCACATGAATACACTTGTGGTACATCCATAGGCTTTTTAATTTAAGCATGGTGCTTAGGTTAAACTAGCCTTCTTTAATCAAAATTGTGACATGGTGTTGAATTTTGATTAATGAACTTTTAGTTGTTGTCATAAATAGTGGAAGAAATTCATTTTGAAGATGAAGCAAGGCATGCCTTTCTTTGCATTCTTATCCTAGCCTTGTTTGAGTTCTTATGGTTCCCTTGTTCAAAAATCTATCTCTGTTGGATGAATCTTATTTATCTTATGATGACTCAATTTCTATGCTGGTAAGTTTTGGTTCGAAAGTACTGGATACACATCTTTTGAATTAAGCATGGTTCTTAGTTTGAAGTTTGGATGCGGATCATCCTTCTTTAGGTCATTAATTTAAGCATGGTGCTTAGATTAAGTTTCCTATCTAGACCAAATTAGACATGGTGTCTAGTTTGATCTTGGAACTAAAGCTGCTAGTATAGATTTTGGTTGATCTTATGGACTAACCCCCTGCAGAAATTTATCAACTTCATGAGGGTATGTCTTTGAGATGACAGCAGAGACAAGCATTTATTTGGTGAACCATGAAAAGAAAAATATAATGATAAATAAAATCTTGATAAAAAGAGTAATATACCTTTCAACCCCAAGCTTTGTTGTCTTGTTATCTCAATACCACCATAAAAACAAGCTTGGGAGGGGGAGCTTCCTAGCGCTCAAGAGAGGCCACGAACTGCACATCAAGCTGAAGCACCACCAATTAGCGGTACCCCCAGGTGAACCACATTAGTAAGTCAGGAGCAAGCTTAGGGGAGGGCTTCCACAAAGGTAACTTGTATCTCACATTTCTTTTTAAATAAATTCTCTAACTTATAAAATGGCAAGATATGATTAATAAATATATTTTCTCTCATATGTGTTAAGATGTGTTAGCTTCTACCCTTGTTGAAATGATGAACAATTGTTTTGTCTTATGTTTCACCTGTACCCATTTTATAATCGAGCTTTCTCTTAGATTTGGGTTTATGAGCTAAAAATATCTCATCCTAAAAACTTGAACTAGTGGGACACTGTTGATGCAAAATTATATCTACAAACACACCGGGCTAATACCCAAAATCGATATCCGGAGCGTGCCAGTCGATTTGACCTGTTAATCGACAAGGATGATAGATTTGAATAAAACCTGAACGAGACGACAGCGATACGCCCGGACGTCAAAGCTCAGATGATACTCGATAACTGTTGAACAGATGAGAGAAGACGACAGCGATACGCCCGGACGTCAAAGCCTGAATCTTGCTCGGTAAAAGCGGAACCTGCAAGGCCGCCAGAGATCAAGTTGATGCAGCCCGTCGACTCTTGAAAGAACTCGTTGAAAAGGAAAAAGTACTGATGACGAAGTCACCGAAAAGTAGATTGCTTGAAAAGTAGATAAAAATAATAGGTTTGTTGTATTGATGATTCTTCTTTACATTGTCTCTCGGTACATATTTATACCCTAGTACTATGAGTCCTAAACAGACACGACAAAGTATTACCTAAACAAGTCTTACCTCTAAGGAATAAAAAGAAAATAACGACTCGTACCAAGGTCGGACTCAAAAATAAACTAATAAAATAATGGCATAAATATCGCCAGTTTCCTTATCCATTGCTTTACGATGAAACCTCTACCGGTACGCTCTTCATCTCTGTAGATTCCATTGGCAACCTATCAATAACGACTCAGACCTGCTTTTCATGTCCTTCAGCTCCGCTTTCCATCGGCAACCATGCTTCAATCTCTATCGGCAACAGCCCTCTAGCTTCATCGGCAACGTACGAGATCAACATGTCCTTTATCGGCACTCATCCATCGGCAACTCAGAAGCAACGCTAGAGAAGAACCACTCCCTTGCCGATCAGCACCGTTTTCGGTCCATATTGACACGTGTCAAAAAACGGTGTCAACACATGCCCCCCAATTTCGGAGTATAGAATACTTTATGCGCCGAAATTTCTTCCAGGTCGTAATTGCCCAAACCGTTTGAACTTCTCCTCGAGAGTTGCATGCGTGTCAGTGGAGATCCTGTACCAACAGGCCCATATAGTGCTTCCTCCGCCGCGGCCCATTTTTCATCTGTGATTCAAACCCTAGCTTTTCTCTCTCCGGCGGCGACATCAACAGGCGATTCTTCGATGAACTCGATCATCGGCGCCTCCATTAGCATCCTTTGCCTTCCATCTCCATCGCGGCCATGGCTATTCATTTCGACGTCCCCAAGGTTAGTCTTTTCCTTTTGCCTATCCTCTGACATTTTGTTTCTCCTTCTCTACGCAGTTCATGACTTCCTTGTTCCCAATCTTTAACCTCAGGAGCTTTACAATAATCTTCTTATCCCAACGCATCGGAATCACTTCATCTGCCTAGGCCCAATGGGAAATCCAGACCCAACCGACATTATAAACGCAGAAACCAATCGAATCCCCTTCAGAACTCAGAATTTTGACTTGGGACTCTGGACCGATACCTTTCGTTCTTGGCCAAAAACCACCAAGGGATGGAAAGACTGGTATCTGAGGGTCGCTAGGCCAATGGAGCTGTATTGGGCGGAACGCAAATTAGAACAATGCATCAGAATATCCATTGCTGATATGGAGAGGAACGAGTCTTTATTAATTGCCGCCTCCTATTTCTG
>CM041645.1:22054015-22131758 GCA_023333625.1 Bothriochloa decipiens
GCTTCATCGGCAACGTACGAGATCAACATGTCCTTTATCGGCACTCATCCATCGGCAACTCAGAAGCAACGCTAGAGAAGAACCACTCCCTTGCCGATCAGCACCGTTTTCGGTCCATATTGACACGTGTCAAAAAACGGTGTCAACACATGCCCCCCAATTTCGGAGTATAGAATACTTTATGCGCCGAAATTTCTTCCAGGTCGTAATTGCCCAAACCGTTTGAACTTCTCCTCGAGAGTTGCATGCGTGTCAGTGGAGATCCTGTACCAACAGGCCCATATAGTGCTTCCTCCGCCGCGGCCCATTTTTCATCTGTGATTCAAACCCTAGCTTTTCTCTCTCCGGCGGCGACATCAACAGGCGATTCTTCGATGAACTCGATCATCGGCGCCTCCATTAGCATCCTTTGCCTTCCATCTCCATCGCGGCCATGGCTATTCATTTCGACGTCCCCAAGGTTAGTCTTTTCCTTTTGCCTATCCTCTGACATTTTGTTTCTCCTTCTCTACGCAGTTCATGACTTCCTTGTTCCCAATCTTTAACCTCAGGAGCTTTACAATAATCTTCTTATCCCAACGCATCGGAATCACTTCATCTGCCTAGGCCCAATGGGAAATCCAGACCCAACCGACATTATAAACGCAGAAACCAATCGAATCCCCTTCAGAACTCAGAATTTTGACTTGGGACTCTGGATCGATACCTTCCGTTCTTGGCCAAAAACCACCAAGGGATGGAAAGACTGGTATCTGAGGGTCGCTAGGCCAATGGAGCTGTATTGGGCGGAACGCAAATTAGAACAATGCATCAGAATATCCATTGCCGATATGGAGAGGAACGAGTCTTTATTAATTGCCGCCTCCTATTTCTGGTTGGATACCCTGAATGCCTTTACCTTTAGACATGGGCCAGCTTCTCCTACTCTTACCGATGTGTACATGCTTACTGGCTTGGACATTTCTTCTGCCGATGACAACTCACTGTTCCAGCAGAAATCCGAGCATCGGCTGACCACCAGAAACATTGGCGGCTGGACTGGCTATATCAACGAGTATAAGAAATCTAGTTCAGTCAATCACAGGGAACACTCAGCCTTTTTGAATATGTGGCTAGAGAAGTTTATTTTCTGCGGCAGAACAGTTGGACCGACCAACATGCACCTCCCTGTAGCAGAACTGTTGGCTAGCGGCGTCAAGCTCCCCCTGGGCCGATACCTTCTTGGCTCAGTCTACCATCTCCTCCACCAAGTGTCACAAAGGCTGCTGCAAGGTAAATCCATCTGCAACCTGGGGGGTCCCTGGTGGTTCATCAACATGTCGTTGAATGCCCACATGCACAAATATTTCCATATCGACCTGTTCGCCCAGCAATTCCCTCGAAGTCTTCCTAAAGACTATCAACTTGGGGAAGAAGAATCAGCAACGCACCCCCCTATCAACTTTGGAGAAGCACTGGCAGTGCTACCAGGGGCAGAGGCGAACAAAATCCAGATCGGCAATCTTTTCCACAGCCTCTACATCGGCATCCCCTCTAAGCTTCGGGCATGGGTCCCGTATGTTGATGAAGCAGCAAGATTCCCTCTTTCCTTTAATCTTACCGATGAGGCCCTGAACCAGAACGCCGACATCCTTAGGGCAATAATCACTCCTCGTGTTATCCCGGTCAACATTTTTGGAAGCGGGAAGAATATCAATCCCACATACGAGTTCTACTATCCATCGGCAGCAGCAAGACAACTAGCTTTTGGACAATTGCCCATCAACTTATGTTTTGCCGATGTGATTAAACCAAGAGAGACCATCGCGAGCCGTGTGGATTGGCACAGAATTGTTACTCTCCTTCCCAATGCCGATATCTCAAATGCCGATCTTACTGACTGGGTACCGGCTTCTTTTGTCACCGAATCCTTCAAATTATGGTGGCAAGAATGGAAGAAATAGCTATTTTTTGCCTCTCCTCATTTTTACTGGAACTCTATTGATCCTGATCACGTCATCCCTGCCAATGCAGTAAGTCTGACCCTCTGTACTCCTTTCAACTCCTCCTTAATCCATTGGCGACTAACCCTTTCTTTAATAGGTTGATGACCCGGTTCCAACATTGAGTAAGAGTGGCAAGGTCATACGGCTGCAGCCGATTTCCCCAGTATCCATCATCGGCCACAAGGCTCCCTCGCTAGATGCTCCAGTGGGCCGCGGTCGTACCAAGAGGGGTACCAAATCGGTCATATTTTTGGCACAGTCATCTCAGGTAACCACCTCACTTTCTTTTGCCGATGTCGATTTCTGTGACTTACCGATTCCATATTTTAGGGCGCGAGTTCTACATTTCTAGAGTCTTCATCGGCAACTCATCCCCCATCTCCCGTCAACGCACCTTCAGATGTCATCCTTGTCGACTCTCCAGAGGTATTGTTTCTCCAATTTTAACCCGATTTCAACTATTATAATCAGCACTAATTACCCCATTTACTTGTAGCAACAAGTGGACACATCGGTAGCTGTTTCAGCCGATCCAATACCACAGTCCTCTGGTGCCGATGCCCCCCAGTCATCTAGGTTTGAGGAACCACAGCCGTAGCCCTTCAATCAAAACGATCAAAAATTGCATCGGTACTTTCCACAGTTCCAGCACCATCTCTTCAGTCAGCACCGCCTGATGTGCCAGCACCAGGATCACCAACAGCACCTCAAGAAACACTTGCCGATATAGCCACAGACTTGCCACCACCCAGTCCTGCCAGAACTGATCCATCAGCAAGCATTGCTGAGGACATATTGCAAGCTGCCTCCTCCAACCAAATGCAAGAAATCGCTTTGAAGCAAGTAAGTTAACTTAACTAATATTCCACAATATTCATTCTCCTGTAACTGACTAATTCCCTCACAGGAACAAGACTCTCCAAATAGCCTATTCTCTTTTACCGTCAACATTCCTGACGATGAAGAAGAAGAAAGTTCTGCGCTTGCCTTAGGAACTGTATCAGCTGAGGTCAGAACCAAATTAGAAACATTATTATCTTTGTTGCATCAAGATACACCTCAGCTGGTCCAAGATTCAGACTCCACAAGAGCAATTTTCAAAGCGATCCGTGGCCAAGTCCCCGACAATATTAAAGAAATCCTTTTTCATGCTACCCACCTTGAGAGCCGACAACTCCAGTACCAAAAGGCCGCTCGACGAATTGCCGATAGAGCCGCTCAATCAAAACTTAACGAAGAAATATTACAATTCAAGCAGGCCGCCGAAGAAAAGCACAGAAGCATGAGCAACTTAGAGGCTTCGGGCGCTGATCTTGAAAAGAAAATTACTGATCTATCGGCAAAGAGAACAGCTTTACTGGCCGAGCTGAAAGGGGTGGAAGCAGCCCTAAACCAAGCCGTACAGGAGAAAGACAACCTGTCCAACAATTTAAAGATTCTTCAAAAAGATAGAGACAATCAAGCCTGTATGGCGCTGACGCTGAGGAGAAAACTTAAACCGATAGAGGGCACTGCCGATGCGGACGTCAGGGAAGTGGAAGAAGCCGACCAGATTCGCCTGCATGCGATAACCGCTATTCAATCCTTCCTTAGTTTGTAGACTTCACTCATCGGTTTTGTCAAGTTATCGGCAATCTGAACTTTGTCAATTGACTGTGAATGTAATATAATGCCGATATCTTTATTCCTGTATTTTATGCATCCGTCCAAATACTGGGGTAGTATTTCTTTAAATATTTCCCATTTAATGCTCTGGGAAATATAACTCCTTCGAGGGTTTCTAAGATGTATGCGTTACCAGGAGCCAACTGATTTATCCGATAAGGACCTTCCCAATTAGGAGACCACTTGCCGAATTTCGAACTCTTAGTCCCAATCGGCAAAACCAATTTCCAGACTAAATCTCCATTTGCAAATTCTTTTACTTTCACCTTTCTATCATACCACCTGGCAACCCTCTTTTTATTTTCTTCGACGCTAATTAAGGCCTTTAGCCGATGACTTGCTAAATCTTCTAATTCATCTCCCATAAGCGTGTCATACTCATCGGCTGTCAAGTGATCCTGAGAAAATACACGCCTAGAACCAGTCTTAATTTCCCAAGGTAAAACTGCATCATGCCCATATACCAATTGATATGGTGAGACCTTAGTTGCACCATGACACCCCATCCGATATGACCATAAAGCTTCATTTAAAAGAGTATGCCACCTCCTAGGACTTTCCTCAACTTTCTGTTTAATAAGCTTGATTATTCCTTTATTAGATGCTTCAGCCTGACCGTTAGCTTGCGCATAATAAGGAGAGGAATTTAGCTCTTTAATCCCCATACCGATGGCAAAATTATCAAATTCTCCTGATGTGAACATAGTTCCTTGATCGGTAGTAATAGTCTGAGGAATACCAAATCGGTAAACGATATGTTCTTTCACAAAATCAATCATATTTACCGATGACACTTTCTTTAAAGGAATTGCTTCAACCCACTTTGTGAAATAATCGGTAGCGACGAGTATGAATTTATGTCCTTTACTCGACGGTGGGTAGATCTGACCGATGAGATCAATAGCCCATCCTCTAAACGGCCAAGGTTTGATTATAGGATTCATTGTCGATGCAGGTGCTCTTTGAATATTACCGAATTTCTGACATGACTGGCACCCTTTGAAATATGTAAAACAATCCTCAAGAATTGTCGGCCAATAATACCTGTTCCTCCTAATCATCCATTTCATTTTAAATGCCGATTGATGTGCCCCACACACTCCTTCATGAATCTCACCTATTAGACTTTTCGATTCCTCTTTACTAAGGCATTTGAGTAAAACCCCATCCAAAGTGCGATAATATAATTCAGTATCAAGGAGCACATACTTGGTAGCTTGAAACCTTATACGTCTCTCCACTTTCTTAGACGGATTTTTTAAGTAATCGGCAATATCCCTTCTCCAGTCATCGGCATCAATTACCGATGTCAGCACCTCTCGAATCAGTTGATATCCCGAAGCATGCTGTGCTAGCCGATTAGCTTCTTCATTGTACAATCTGGGAATGTGTTCAAGTCGAAAATCTTTAAACTCCTTTAATATTTGCAGGCACCTCTCATGATAAGTAATCAAAACTTCACTTCGGCATTCATAAGTTCCGATCAACTGATTAATGATTAGCATGGAATCCCCAAAGACTTCAACTGTATCGGCATGAATTTTTCTGAGCAATTCTAACCCTTTCAGTAAAGCTTGATATTCAGCCTGATTATTTGTTGAAGTGCCAGCAATCGGCAATGAAAATTCATATTTCTTCCCTCGAGGCGAGATTAATACAATACCGATTCCTGCTCCTTCACCGCAAGTAGATCCATCAAAGAAAAGTGTCCATGGAGCAATCTCAGCATAATCTACCACACTGCAATATTGAGTAACAAAATCGGCCATTACCTGCCCTTTAACCGCTTTAGCCGATTCATGACGCAAATCAAATTCTGATAATGCTAAGATCCACTTGCCGATTCTTCCTTTCAAAATTAGCATTGACAACATATGTTTAACCACATCGTCTTTGCATATGACAGTGCATTCAGCCGATAACAAATAATGCCTTAATTTTGTGCAAGAGAAATATAAACACAAACATAATTTCTCAATGGCCGAATACCTGGTCTCAGCGTCTATCAGTCTTCTGCTCAAATAATATATCACACGTTCTTCCCCTTCAAACTCTTGGATTAATGCTGACCCGATAACATTATCATCGGCAGACAAATACAACTTGAAAGGTTTCCCGAGTTGAGGCGGAACCAATACTGGAGGATTTACCAAATATTTTTTAATTTCTTCTAAAGCTAATTGCTGCTCTGTTCCCCATACAAATTCCTGATCGGCTTTTAATTTTAATAAAGGACTGAAGGCTTTGATCTTTCCTGACAGATTAGATATAAATCTTCGAATAAAATTAATCTTGCCGATCAAGGATTGTAACTCAGTCTTATCGGCAGGAGCAACAACCTTATTAATTGCATCAATAGATTTCCTGCTGATTTCAACACCTCTTTGATGTACCATGAAGCCTAAGAATTGACCTGCCGATACACCAAATGCGCATTTAGTAGGATTCATCTTTAAACCATGCTTTCTGGTGCACTCCAAGATTTTCCGCAGATCAGCCAGATGATTCTCAAAACCCCCAGATTTGACCACCACATCATCTATGTAGATGTCAACCGATGTGCCGATGTATTTATGGAAGATAAAATTCATCGCCCTCTGATAGGTAGCACCGGCGTTTTTCAAGCCGAAGGTCATGACAATCCATTCGAATAAACCCACATGACCTGGACACCTAAAAGCAGTCTTGGAAATATCCTCTTCAGCCATGAAAATTTGGTTATAACCGGCATTACCATCCATGAAGCTGATGATCCGGTGTCCAGCTGCAGCATCAATCAATAAATCGGCAACAGGCATTGGATAGCCATCCATCGGTGTGGCTTTATTAAGATTCCTGAAATCAATACACACACGAAGTTTTTCATTTTTCTTATAAACAGGAACCACGTTAGAAATCCATTCGGCATATCGACATTGCCGAATAAAGCCAGCTTCAATTAACCTTGCGATTTCGGCCTTAATATCAGGTAACACTTTAGGATTACATCGGCGTGCGGGCTGTTGATGAGGCCGAAATCCTGGCTTAATAGGCAACCGATGTTCAACTATTGACCGATCTAACCCAGGCATTTCTGTACAATCCCAAGCAAAACAGTCCTTATATTCCCTTAAAATGTCAATCATTTGCTGTTTACATTGAGAATCTAACTTAGCACTAATAAAAGTTGGCCTCGGCCTGTCACCGTTACCAATATCTATTTCCACTAAATCATCATCCGATGTGAACCCATGACCAAGCTTTCCACCATCGGCAAACTGATCCATTAAAATTCATCTTTAGAACCGACTGCTTGGATCGGTGTGAGCTCATAATCGGCAACCCTGAGAAATTCCGTATCCCATGCTTCTCCCGATATGCACTTTGTCCGTTCATAGGTCTCAGAATCAGCCGATGCGATTATATAAGAAGAATCACCAGGGATAATTTCAATCTTGTCTCCAATCCACTGTACGAGGCACTGATGCATCGTAGAAGGAACACAACAGTTGGCATGAATCCAATCCCTTCCTAGGAGCAAATTATAGTTACCTTTGCCGTTAACGATAAAGAAGGTGGTAGGCAAAGTCTTGCTGCCGATAGTCAACTCAACACATAATGCCCCTTTAGCCGGAGACACATTGCCTTCAAAATCTTTAAGCATCATATCCGTCTTGGTTAAATCTTGGTCTCCTTTTCCAAGTCTTCGGAACATAACATACGGCAGATATTAATTGCCGCTCCTCCATCTATGAGTATTTTTGACACTGGCTGTCCATCAATCCTGCCTTTAACAAACAGAGCTTTGAGGTGTTGCCTCTCATCATCGGCAGGCTTTTCAAACACAGCCATCATTGGATCCAGAGTTAGTTGAGCTGCTTCATCGGCAAAAACTGCTTGTTCCTTGTCACCTGGCGCCAAGAACTCCATCGGCAACATGAAGACCATGTTAACATCTGCCGATGGACTTTCATCCTTACGTTTTGGTTGCCATACTTGAGTTGTTACCTTTGGGATGCTTTCTCTTGGGCACTGTAAATCCTCTTGACGCATACGCTGTTCCCTTCTTTTTTTGAGTTTTCGCCAATCCTTCAGGGCACCATTGGGGCAGCTTTATTTTCCAAACAGGCTGATACTGCTTTGAGTTCTGCTCATGGAGGCCTATGTTTGGATCCCGACAGAATATCCCTTCATCAGGAACCCTTTCGTTAGCCATCTCTTCAAGCCTTGCATGACTCTTTGGAAAATAATCAATATACCTGCCTAGCCTGTCATGCACGCTAACTCTGCCCCCCAGCCGATCAAATGCTGACACCTTTTCTTTGATCGGCGTATTGATGCGTACCCCTCGATTACTAGAGTGATGTTGTCTCTCTACCCGATCATTTAAATAGTAACCATTACATTCAGGGCAGGTATCGGCAGTGGGCAATTTAATGCCTTCTTCCCAGCAATGAATGAAAAACGGGCAATTTCAATGATCTTTATGTCGACGTAACTCTTCCTGTTGCTGCCGATACCGATCCTCACATTGTTGCCGATACCGATCCTCATGTTGCTGATACCGAACACCATATGGAGCAGGCCTCAGAGGTCTTCTGGAGCTACTAGCTTCATCAACAATTCTTTTCCCTTTAGCGCCATCGGCAGGTTTCTTTCCCTTTACGTCCTCAATAATTATTTGATTCTTAGGGTCTACCGATGCATATCTTCTAGCGGCTTCCGATATTAACACTTTGGTTTTGCCTTTAGCCTCCACCATATTTGCAGGGAACGGGTGTTGATCAATTTTCATCGGCTTCTGAGCTTTTGAATTATCAAACTTGATTTTCCCGGATTCGATAGCCGACTGCAACTGTTGCCTAAACACCTTGCAATCATTGGTACCGTGCGAGGTAGCATTGTGCCATTTGCAGTACCTAATCTTTTTCAACTCTTCTGCCGATGGAATCACATGATGAGGAGACAGCTTAATTTGACCCTCTTGGAGCAAAAGATCAAATATCCTATCGGCCTTGGTGATGTCAAATAGAAACTTTTCTGGCTCTTTTTGACCGAAAGGACATGATATCGGCTTCTTATTCTTTACCCACTCAGCCAAACCGATAATTGGTTCATCATCAGAGTCTGAATCTTCTGCTTCTTCTACAAAGGATACCTTTTTATTCCAATTCTTCCTGGGTTCAAAACCCCTAGTGTCCTGATCAGAAATCCTTTGCACAATATGACTCAAACTTTCAAACTCTTGTGACCCACATTTCTCTCTGATATGTGGCAGTAACCCTTGAAGAGCTAAATCAGCTAACTGCCGATCATCAAGCACTAAGTTGTAGCATTTATTCTTCACATCTCTTAGCCTGTGTACGAAACTTTCTACTGACTCATCACTGCATTGTCTCAATTTTGTCAAATCAGTCAGCTTCTTTTCATGTACCCCAGCAAAGAAGTATTTGTGAAATTGCTTCTCTAGATCGGCCCATGTAATAACAGAATTAGGTGGTAACGAAATAAACCACGCAAAAGCCGATCCAGACAATGATGAGGAAAATAATCGAACCCTTAATTCATCCCTGTTAGCTGCTTCTCCGCACTGGATGATGAATCGGTTGATGTGCTCCATTGTTGACGTATCATCTTGCCCAGAAAACTTAGTGAAATCTGGCACCTTGTACCGATTCAGGAAAGGAATCGAGTCATAAGATGAAGGGTACGGAGTCCGATAAGAGTAAGTATTGACCTTGGGCTGAATCCCAAATTGCTCTTTCATCACTTCTGCAATCCTATCGGTCAAGAGTGCATCATGATCTTGCCGATGCACTGGCTGGATCTCTACTGGAGGTGTTGGCTGATATGCTTCTACATACCCCTGTGGCACTTGGCTTGGATACATCGGCATATTCATGGCACCAACCTGCGGAGTAAAGTTCATCGTCTATTTTGCCGATGCTTGCTCCTGGACAGTTGTCTGTGGACTATACCGTTGAGTCCCTATTGCTTGGTGGCTTGGTTGAATAGCAGATTGCTGGGTTGGCGCTTGCCCCGACCAATTGAGACTGTAACTCATCAGCACCTGACTTGCCGATGGCTGATAGCTTGTAGACAATTGATGCTCTTGTATAGACGGATGACAGCCAGCATAATTGCCCTGAATTGCAGGTAACCCAAACTGAGATATGAATGGTATCACGGGCTGCTCTGCAGTGGAAGCTCTCTATTGAACTGGTGGAGGATTAGTCAATGGATTCGCATAAAATATCTGTTGCGGAGGTGCGTAGAATCCCATTGACAATGGCTGTATAGCAGGAGGTACAGTAGAATAATGCGGCGCTTGAGCCACCGGCCGAATTGGAATAACCGATGTCATTGGACCCTTCCCTGCTACATCATGCACTTGAGGCAGTCCAGAATTGGCAGTAGATGGACCTGGAGGCATACCGTATCCCCACCAATTGGCAGCAGTTTGATTATGTTGACCTGAAGGACCTGACATTGCAGATGTCGATAGATCTATGCTCAACTGAGTACTAGGCCTCTCCTGAGATGTTAGATCTGATCCTATCGGCGTGGCGCCAGCAATGGATGGTCCTGATATAGCTGAAAGAGTAGGCGCTTCTATACTCTCAACGGCTGGGGTTGCCTATGGAGTACTGGTAGATGCCGATCCTGGCTGATGATATGCTGGCCCGACATACCCTGGTGCTTGTCCATCCCTTAACGTTTGTACAACAGCATTGTAGACAGTACTGGACAGCACGGTGGAGTGGTTGATCAAAGCTTGATTTAATGCAGAATTAACCATCTCCTGTAATTTACCAGGGTTGGAGTCAAAGGTTACCTGCCGAGGCAGCGGCAGATCTTGCTTCTGGATAACTTCTCCTCCCCTGTTCATGCTGAAAGACTTCAAGCTAAGTTGCCTGTAATCCTCCATAGCTTTTTCCATCGCTTGCTTCTGATCCTCCTTGAGATCTGATTCTGATATCTCGATGATGTTCTCTGGAGTGATATCGGTAGTATTCCTCATGATAAATCTGTTGACTTGGTCCCACCGGGCGTGCCAAAAGATGTGTTGATGCAAAATTATATCTGCAAACACACCGGGCTAATACCCAAAATCGATATCCGGAGCGTGCCAGTCGATTTGACCTGTTAATCGACAAGGATGATAGATTTGAATAAAACCTGAACGAGACGACAGCGATACGCCCGGACGTCAAAGCTCAGATGATACTCGATAACTGTTGAACAGATCAGACGAGACGATAGCGATACGCCTGGACGTCAAAGCCTGAATCTTGCTTGGTAAAAGCAGAACCTGCAAGGCCGCCGGAGATCAAGTTGATGCAGCCCGTCGACTCTTGAAAGAACTCATTGAAAAGGAAAAAGTACTGATGACGAAGTCGCCGAAAAGTAGATTGCTTGAAAAGTAGATAAAAATAATAGGTTTGTTGTATTGATGATTCTTCTTTACATTGTCTCTCGGTACATATTTATACCCTGGTACTATGAGTCCTAAACAGACATGACAAAGTATTACCTAAACAAGTCTTACCTCTAAGGAATAAAAAGAAAATAACGACTCGTACCAAGGTCGGACTCAAAAATAAACTAATAAAATAATGGCATAAATATCGCCAGTTTCCTTATCCATTGCTTTACGATGAAACCTCTACCAGTACGCTCTTCATCTCTGTAGATTCCATCGGCAACCTATCAATAACGACTCAGACCTGCTTTTCATGTCCTTCAGCTCCGCTTTCCATCGGCAACCATGCTTCAATCTCTATCGGCAACAGCCCTCTGGCTTCATCGGCAACGTACGAGATCAACATGTCCTTTATCGGCACTCATCCATCGGCAACTCAGAAGCAACGCTGGAGAAGAACCACTCCCTTGCCGATCAGCACCGTTTTCGGTCCATATTGACACATGTCAAAAAACGGTGTCAACAGACACACATGCTTAATCTTGTCTATGTTATTGCCAGATATGATATAGTGATATGGGCTGTCCTGTGACTTTGTTCTAAGTGAAACTTGACATCAGGAGTTTTGTTTTCAAAAATACTCAAAAACAAAAGTTCCTCAATGATTATGAAATACCTACCAAGGCCATATGACCTGTTTCAATTTTGCAAACCTTTTAGTCATACGCTGCCTGTGGAACATTGAGTTAGGTCAAATTGTTATGACCTAAATGAGATTATGGTCATACACCCCATGATTGAGATTCACATGCACCCACCAAATAAAGCCAACTCTCACCCTGAGAGTTGCGCACAACATGCACCCATCCATCCACCAAAAATATGCCAACTCTTACCCTGAGAGAGTTGCGCACTCTTCTACCAAATAAAAATGCCGACTCATACCCTGAGAGCCACGCATTCATTCTCCACCATATGTATTCCATCATGACATCTCTCCATCCAAAGTTCTTCATATATCGACAAGAGATATGGGCTATGTTAAAAAAAGAAAAAAAACCATGCCAAGGGGCATGCAATAAACAAACGGGAAAGAAAAAAGTTCCAAGTACCCGTTCAAAAAAAGAGAAAAAAAGGGAGAAAAGAAAAATATGGATATATGATCTTATAGCCCATATCCCTCCACAAAGTTTCATTCCATCCAATAAAGGAGAGAGTCGTGATGCATGGAGTACCAAAAATATTTAGAACTAGGATTTCACCATGCTCATATTCCACACACTTGCACATCTCAATCAAAGTGTATGACTTGATCTCCTTGTGGTTCGATTTTGGACTTAGCAATATATGTGATACAAGTATGCCCACCTTTATACCTACCTAAAAATCCACTTATAATCCTTAGAGGTAGGATATGAAAGGCAACATTACAATGCCTTTCGTGAGGTATTCATACACTTTGAGTGATCTTGTGAATCATTTGAGGAACTTAAATTTCTTTACAAAACTTTCAAAACATCCAAAAAGATGGTTGATCTTGGGATGAATGATAAGCAATGTCTGTGAATCTGTTCTGTCTTGTAATCACGCAAGACTCGAGATAGCTAAAAGGCCCCGTCTGTTTTAAGATAATAGCAGGGTGGATAACATGCTGATTTATTCAAATTGTGGTAGAAAACTTTGTTATAAACTTGGTACATTTGAAATATGATCGGCATTGTAGCAACTCCTGATCAATAACCATACTTAGCTATTTGCTCGGGACGAGCAAAGGTTAATCTTGGGGGTTCTTGGCGGTCGTCAGCGCCCATTTTTATAGCCAATATTATATGCTAAAACAAATAGTGATAGGGCCTTACCACTAATATTTCCACGAGTTTTGGTGTTTACATTGTTTTGCCGAGACAAACTCGGGAAACACCAAAATACATTTCCAAGAAGGCGTCTTTTGGCACAAGTAAAACAAGCCTAATCATGAGGACGATCAGGGACCTAGCAAAGAGAGAAATAGACCCAACATGAGCCAAAGAAGCAAAGGCCCAAATAAAGTTTGAGTCCATTTTAGGACTGCACGAGTAGGCCCGAGTAAAACGGTCGCTCCGGGCTCATCTGAACTCCAATTTGGGTGAATTACTAGGAGAAATGATGCTATCAACAAGGCCTACGTGCTCCCAAAAGATGGGATTGAAAGATCCAACCTAGGGGCTGACCGGTCCTGGGGTTGGTCGCCCCCCACGTGGGCCTCCTAGGCCCAGTCTTCTCTGGCGGTTCATAGGACGGTTTGGTAAAGATGGGTCCACCTACGATCGGTGCCGATGAAAAGTGCAAACCGCCCTTTTGAGGTCGGTTTGGATCCTTCCATGTGGGGATGGTCCTTTTGCATAGAACCTCATCCTCTCGAGCTATAAAAGGAGGCCTCCTCTCTACACATTCATCAACACACCAAGGGAGAAGAGCACTACACACTTGAGCATTCACTCCAAGGGGCTATGCCCTAGTTGCTATTTAGAGTTAGAAAGAGAGATGTGAGGGAAGAGAGTGGGGAAGTGCCAGACTTGTCGGTGTCTCCCTGAGCTTGTACCTCTACGAACAACTACTTGGCTCCTTCACGGGATCTTGGCTAAGTAAGTGTTCTTGTTTCTTATAGTCTATTAAGTCTTTTGTTTAGCTGTGGTTTACCTGTACTTGTAAGCGGGTCCGTTGTTCATCCTTGTGATGAGTGCTCTAGTAGAAGAACCCCGCGCGTCGGGTAAGCCTTGCTAGCACACTGGAGTAGTAGAACATAGCGTAGACGTGGTGTCTAAGCTATCGTCTACCTTCATTTGCCTTGTATCTTGACGGGCAGAGGGGTAGACGGGCATATGGTGACAGCCCTATTCGTCCCTTGCACTCCCCCATGTCAGAGTGCGGCGTAGAGTTGTAGACCGGCAACGCTTGGTAGACCAGGTGTTATCCGGTGCCCGAAGTGAGCAAGTAGAAGTTTAGCAACGCTATTCTTAAGACCGAAAAGCTATAGGAATCCATCTCTACACCCCTTTCTATCTCTACCCTTGTGTTTTCCTTGGGCGAATTAGCTAGAAGAAGTACCTCCGTTTCCTGTGGAAAATATGATACCCTGAATACTTCTGGGTGAAGGCTACAACGTTATTTTTGTGTGCTTGCGGACTTTTCTGCTTACGCTAAGAAACACCAAGCTTTCTGGGGCCATTGCCGAGGAAAGATTGCTATTTTCTTTGAACCTAGTTTGTCCTCATATCTGTATCCTTTATTTTATAAAAAATTCTTTTATCTTTTCATTTTATAAAACAAAATATTTATTTTATCCGATCTTTCTACCATGAAGCCAATTCCATTTCAAAATTCTTCTGCTTCAAAGGGAGTGTTCTTGGAGCCACAATCTTTTTTGAAATCTAACTTTTCATCTAGCCATGAACTCCACCCAAGATTCAAAGGTATGGTTCAAGGAAAACCCTTATATGGTCATGACAACGAAGATTCTTTTGACCACTTGTGAAAATTCAAGGAATTGTGTTCATGCCTAGGCATTCCTGGCATGACACAAGAAACTGTTAAGTGAAAGTTGTTTTCATCCTCCCTCAGGGGGGAGGCAAAGCAATGGTTCACTAACGCTGTAGGAAGTATGAATGGGGACTGGGAAGAACTTAAAGACAAATTTTGTCTAACATTCTTTCCTGTGTCCCGTATCAACTCTCTACCAGGGGCAATCCTTGATTTTAAGCAAGACAAGGAGGAGTCTATAGGTGCAGCCTGGGCTAGGTTTACAATGTTAATACATGCTAGCCCAGATTGGTCTTTACCCAACAGCATGCAATTGCATCTCTTTTATTCAGGTCTAGACATAGATGCTGCCCTATGCCATGACACGGCTGCTAGAGGGACATTTTCACATAGAACCACGATGGAACAAAGGAAAATCCTCGATCACATCCTAGGGAAGTACGCTTCCCCGGTCGTAGATACTAAAACCCTCCAGGCCATAGTCATGTCAAGTGTGGGGAAGCCCCCATTAGTCGATATCCAACCTTGTACCTTCTATAGGTTCGACTAATAAGCCCCCACCCGAACCACGAACACCAAAGGAGACATTTCTCCATCCTTCGGAGTTCCTCACAGGTTTTCCCTTGGATGAACTTTTTCAAGAAAAATCTTCCCAAGGGAACCTTAATGAGAAGTTTGGGAACATTTCTCCCACACTTACCTAGAGATTCCAAAGGTGGAGCATCTTCCTGAGAAGAACCCATTCGAGGAGGCAAAGTTTAGTTCTCCATTCATTTCTCATACTTGTGAAATAGAACGTCCATCATCGCCCTCACTCAAACATAAGCATTGTCTCTCTGGCCTTGGAAATGTTGCTCTTGATAATGGCTGAGATGCAACATTAGTTCCAAATGAAAACTTCCAAGCCATGGACATGCCCGAAGCAACAAATCTAGAGACCAAGCAGCAGCATGCTGATGAGCAGGCTAACTTACCTTATGAGACATCTCATGTTTCATGCTCAATTTTGGGGTCTCTAAAGTTTGTTCTGCTTCTGACCTTATGGTTCTACGAGGATCCTAACCATCTCATGTTTATCGTTGGCAAACTTTTTAAGAGGTTGGTTGTCGATGCCTATATTTATCATAAGCATTCCAAATCTCATAGTGGCATGATGGTGCTTACCTTCCAGCTTGAATATCAATGCCCAATGCTTAGTGGTGAAGTTGGGAACTACACCACCATTGATTGCTGTAAGAAGTTCCCACGGTCAAGCTTAAGACCATAACTTAAGCACTGCCAGGAGATACCCTGGATTATCTTAAAAAACTTTTATGTTATTATTATTATTATTTTGAAAACAATCCTCTTTAATAAAAGTAAGGGCATGTTGTGAAGATAGTATGCACTTTTGGGTATGTCGCTAACAATTTCAGGAAAGATTACGAAGAACATGGGTCATATGATGCTTGACAACATGAAGCGACATCAGCTACAAATTCTAACACTCTTGGGCGATGGAACACACTCATGAGAAGGCCCTGACTCTGTACTTGACTTTTAAACAAAAAGTTAAAGTGTGGGGGAGGATCATGAGAAGTCCAAGTTCCATACATATCAAGTGGCCATCATGATGATGTCAGCCTTGCCTTGCTAACAAAAGAGAGTTTTAAAATAAATTATTGACAAAAAAAGAAGAGATGTTATTAAAAAGGAAAAAAATATAGAAAAAAGGGAGAACAAAGAAAAAAGAGAGATTGAAAGAAAAAAAGGTCTCCCTCCTCTGGACCTTTGCAATTGCCAAGGCCCATGACCATGCACACAAGTTGTGTATGACATAGCCTTGGTAATCACCTGAATAGGAGCTTGTACACTAAAGCCACCATTGTAGCTTTTACAACATTTCCATTCACATATGCTGCAGGTAAGTATATTCAGGTATGTAAAGGTAATGATTGTTCACTAACTCCCTTACTCATACTTGTCTTCGTTTGATCGTACAAATTCATGCTTCCTTTGCTTATATCATATGCTCTAGTTTGGGTGTATTTTATATAGATATGCCCATAGGCCTTTTGAATTAAGCATGGTGCTTAGGTCAAGATGGCCTTCTTTATTCAAATTTTGACATGGAGTTGAAATTTTGATTAATGAACTTTGACCTGTGGGCATAATCAATGAAAGTAATCTGATATGGAGATAAACCAAGGCATATCTTTCTTTGCATCTTTATCCTGGCCTTGTTTGAGTTTGAATAAAAATTTGAGTGAACATGTTCTCAGTAATAAATAAATAAATAGTTATAATAATGCTCCCCAGGTTTCAACCTGGTAGAGCCCATGTTTGTTTTCCTTTTCTTCTTGTTTCTTGGTTAAAAATAAAAATAGGTATAAGAACAAGTGTGGGGGAGATCTCTCAAGCACAACTAAAGCACACTTGAGATCTCCCTTGCACATTGCACAACATCGAGTGACTCATCATGCAGGAGGACAAAGACACTTGACTTCCATCAACTCCTTCATCTTCAACGGTGGTTTGTGCAACTCTACCCTCACATCTCTGAAGCTTTGAAAGTTTAAATTGATTAACTTGAAAGGACATATTTTTTTGGCACAACATCTCCATGCTATCCTTTGATAAAATTTGCATACTCCTTATTCCTCGCCAATATTCCTATAACTTGTGAACAACTATCATAGGGACCCCATGTTATCTAAGTGACTGGAGTATGTGATATAGCTGGATGATTTGAACCTTGCTCTTTTTTGTGAAAGACTTAGGATTTATTTTATAAAATTAAAATGCAATACATGCTCCTCAATGATAAATAATTTCCTACCAAAGCCATATAACATGATTCGTTTATGCAAACCTTTAGTCATATACTTCTTGTCGGATCATTGAGTTAGGTCAAATTGTTGTGACCTATGTGAGATTGTGGTCATGCACCCATGATTAAGATTCACATGCACCCACCAATAAAATGCCGACTCTTACACTAAGAGTTGCGCACAACATGCACCCTTTTTTCCACCAAAAAATAACAATTCTTACCCTAAAAAGTTTGCACTCATCCACCAAATAAAAATACCGACTCTTACCTTGAGAGCCGCTCATTCATTCTCCACCATATAAATACTCGCATTCTATCATGACATCTCTTCATCCAAAGTTCTTCATATGCCGACAAGAGATATGAGCTATGTTAAAAAAAAGAAAAAAACCATGCCAAGGGGCATGAAGAAAAAAAAGAGAGGATCCATGCCAAGGGGCATGAGAAAAAATCCAATCAATAAACAACGGGAAAGTCCAAAGGCCCGTTCAAAAGAACATATGAATATTTCCTTTTTATAGCCCATACTCTTCAAAGAATCATCCATCCATCAATAAAGAGAGTCATGATGCATGGAGTACCAAAAATATTTAGAATTAAGAATCATCTCTCATTCCACACACTTGCACATCTCAATCTAGTGTATGACTTGTATCTCCGTGTGGTTCAGTTTTTGACTTGACAATATATGTGATGCAAGTATGCCCACTTTTTTACGTACCCAAAACTCCACTCAAAGGCTTTAGATGTAGGTTATGAAAAGAATGCAATTTCAAAAATTCCTTGGTGAGGAACCAGACACATATATGAGCGATTTGAGAGTATCATTTGAGGAGCCAGGCTGTCTTTTCTTTTTCAAAAATTTTATGAAAACCCAAGTTTCTAAGCTAACTGATGCAAGGGGATTTAAATCCATATTGTTCCATTATTCAATTACCCAAGACAATATGGTAGACAATTTGAAGTTTACAAGTGCAGGTGAAGCTTGGAATATCTTGTATGTAGGTTATATATCAAGGAGATAACCTATCTTAGTCCTAAAACTTTACTCGAGGACGAGCAAAAGGGCTAAGTGTGGGGGAGTTGTTGGCGGTCCTTAGCACCCATTTTATAGCCAATATTATATGCTAAAACAAATAGTGATAGGGCCTTACCACTAATATTTCCATGAGTTTTGGTGTTTACATGTTTTGCAGAGACAAACTCAGAAAACACCAAAATACACTTCCAAGAAGATGTCTTTTAGCACAAGTAAAACAAGCCCAATCATGAGGACAATCAGGGCCCTATCAAAGAGAGAAATAGACCCAACATGAACCAAAGAAGAAATGGCCCAAATAAAGTTTGAGTCCATTTTAGGACTGCACGAGTAGGCCCGAGTAAAACGGTCACTCCGGGCTCATCCGAACTCCGATTTGGGTGAATCACTAGGAAAAATGAAGCTATCGACAAGGCCCATGTGCTCCCAAAAGATGGATTGAAAGAGCCAACCCAAGGACTGGCCGGTCCTGGGGACGGTCGCCCCCCCAGCTGGGCCTCCTAGGCCCAGTCTTCTCTAGCGGTTCATAGGACGGAGTCTACCTTCGTTTTCTGCGTGCGCCCATGGGTAGAGGGGTAAGTGGTAGGTGGTGACAGCCCTGTCCACTCATACATGCATTCCACCATGTTCGGATGCGGAGTAGAGCTTATACTGATATCGCTTGGTAGACTAAGTGCATCAGAGCATGAAGCAAGTAAGTAGTGGGAAAGTTATGATTGCTTAGGGTTTCTTGCCTTAGACGAACCTCTTTACCCATGCTACTCTTCATCTTATCTTTTTGGGAGAACTAATTTAGAGACTTCTTACACCTCTATTCCCTATGGACTTTTCTGCTAATGCTAAGAAGCACCAACAGTAACACCATCAAAAAATGGAGGCTTGCCCCCAACATGGTTAAACATAACTTTTGCCATCTTACACCGAGGTTGTTAAGCCTTGTAAACGGTGACCACGGCTCTGATACCACTTGAAAGGTCTAGATCGCTAGATGGGGTGAATAGCCTAATAAATTTTCCTTCAAAAGCCACTAAGAAAATTTGATCAATATAAAAAGGAGGCGATATGCGGTTTTGCTTAGCCTACTAGGGGTGAAAGCCAGCCACCTATTCAATTCAGAATTCTACTAATTCACACAACTCTCAACAAGATATAAAGCTAGAGCTACTCAAACTAAACAAGCTATCACAACTAAGCAATCAAGATACAACAAGAATGTAAAGCAAGTAATGCTAGAAAGGGAATGACTTTGTTATACCGACATTTTTGAGATGAGTGAGCCAATCAAGATAATCAATGATAGTGAAGACCAATCACCAGGTGAATATCAATATCAATCATAATATGAGACAATCCAATTTTTCAACTGAGGTTCACGTGCTTGCTAGCACGCTAGTCCCCACTGTGTCCCTCTACACCACATGGTTCGGGGGCTAATCGGTATGACACACCGAGCCTGTCAAAAGGCACCACAAGAACCTACCAAATGGCAAGAAGTTGCAATGACACGAGCAATTTACTAGTGCTACCTTAGGCGCTCTACCGGGGAAGGTGCAAACCCCTCACAAGATCACCGGAGCTAGCCACAAACAATCACTAACACGTGCTGGACCTCCACTGTTGCCCCAAGCCGTCATAGTTATTTAGGAGATTGAAATAATCTTACCCCTAAGATGTCACATCCGGTTCTAAGGACAAAATCAGATATACACCATATGTGAGTCTTAAAGGAAAAATCTCACATATAGCTACAAATAGTATCAATTACAATGCTTTAAATATAATATACACAATATATAAAAGATCACCTAATGAATAATCAGCGGAAAGTTGACTTCAAACTCTGGGTGTAGACTTCACTCCACTGGATCCAACTGACTGGTTGATCACAAGCCTAAAACTTCTCCTGAGGTGTGAGGGGAATAGCAAGAGTGAGTCCATGTCGAACTCAACAAGTATAGCAAAAGTATATGTCCCATAACACATGACCAATGTAACATAATAATATAAGGCATAAAATAGTAAACTATGAACATGTTAGCAAACAAAAGTCATCATCTTAATATAAAGATTCCAAGGCTGCTTGTGTCCTTAAGCAAGGCTAGTACACCAGTTTAATAAACTCTACGCAGAGGTGTACACTTTCACTGTGAGCCGTGATTTACCCTTTCGCCCGAGGTGATCAGCCTCTTAGCCCACTACCAAGGAAGACCGGCAGGGTTCACTATGAAGCCTTTCAAAGGTTCGTCTAACATGTTAGGCCGCTAAGGTTTCTGCATCTACGAATGTAGTATCCCCCTTCTAGATGGCACACAACCGCAGCCTATACATATATAGACAGGGGTCTAACTACACCCAACCTAGACACACCCCTCTTGCGCCATGTGGTAACCACTAACAAACCAGAAAAGGTCCTCATACTGAGCTAAAATCAGAGCCATGTAGCCTTCACAGCTGTACTGTAAATCCCAGAGGTTCTTTTACAGATAAATCATAAAGTTGCTAAAAAGTCATTTTTATCATTTATTGCTTAAACATTAATTAAGTCATAAGATCATGGTAATAGAAATAAAACCCAAGAGCTATACTTGCCTTAAACTTAGATCCTTCTTCAAGTCCCAAATCTTTGTAGAGTCACTTCTTGATCTCCAACTCCTTGTTGATTACCAACGCAAACCTCACCGGCTGGACGAGATCATAAAGCACCATACAAGCATCCAATAGACATGCATAGCAAACATGGTAGATCAGAACAATATACCAATCAATGGGAAATGTTTATAAAATCAAACTATGCATTTGCTACAGACATAGATGTGAAAAGCATGCTAAGCGGGGCATAACGTTTTGATTGAAGCAAAGATATAACTGAAAGATATATACATATATATGGACGTTCAAAGCTTTTGGAATAGGTCAAACGAGGATCAAGTAACCTTTAAAAATTGCTGGAGGCAAACTTTGCATGCGGATGACGTGAAGTGAGAACACTAACATAGGAGGTTTGCTAATTACACGCAAGGTGAGACAAGATCATGTGCACATGATGAATATATGGGCAGAAGAAATTCTAGTTGTCCAGAAGAAAGCCAAAATATTGCACATGTATATATGACGAAGGGATGACATAAGCAGAGTATTTAGCCAATTAAATAATGTGACATCCCATTATTATTGCGGGATGCATGCAGCTGACTTGATCACGTACATGAACTGCGGATGTAGCATGTTCGGCTTCAGCAGGAATAACAGGGAACAACGTAGTAGTTTTCTTTCAAGTGCTGGCAACGACAGTTCAGCAAGTTTCACCGAAGCGATGAGACATGGAACTATGAACAAGGAGAACTAGATGGGGTTCTGTAGATGTGCTCACTGATGAACAGACGAAAGGGCAGCGTTGATGGTCCTGCATACATATGGCTGGACGTGAAGGAGGCAGCAGCTTGGCGACCTTACGGTCATCAGGCGATGGACTCGACTTGCAGATCGATTGCAAGGTTTCAGACTTTGAGGATGGTCAGCAACAATAGCTTGAGAAGATGACATGTCAATGAGCACCGTCGGCCGGGGTAGATAGTACGTCATGGCAACAGAGTGCCAAGTGAACAGAGATAGCTCATCATACGAAGGGGGTGGCCTCGGCTCCGGCTGGGTCTTCCTGCAAGGGTTCACAATCGATGAGAAAAGGGCAAGGACCTGGGAGAAGGATGAGAGCACCTACGACTTCCCTGTCGTAGAGAGGATCTCGGAGGTCGGCCTCGATGTGTCGGGGAGGCAACGGCTGACAACAACGGCAATGGCGGACGACGTGGCTCTACTCGGTGAGATCTAATAGCAGTCAACAGAACACACTAGGGCTTAGGGTAGCTGCGCCGCGAAAGCTTTGGTCGAGGCAGGCATGGATTGATGAACTACGGCGGTAGCGCTTTGACGAGAGCTAGGGCATGGTATGCGGTCTTTAGCTTGTCATATATGTGTATATATATGTTGACACCGTTTTTTGGCTTGTGTCAATAAGGATCGGGAGACTAAACTAAATCGGCAAGAAGGTGGTTATTCCCCAGTATTGCTTCTGAGTTGCCGATGGATGATTGCCGATAAAGGACATGTTGATCTCGTACATTGCCGATGAAGCCAGAGGGCTGTTACCGATGGAGAGAGAGGCATGGTTGCCGATGGAAAGCAGAGCTGAAGAACGTGGAAAGCAGAGCTAAGTCATTATCGATGGGTTTTACCGATGGAATCTACAGAGATGAGGAGCGCGCCGATGGAGGTTTCATCGTAAGCAATGGATAAGGAAACTGGCAATGTTTATGCCAATATTTTAATAGTTTACTTTTGAGTCCAACCTTGGTACGAGTCATTATTTTTTATTCCTTAGAGATAAGACTTGTTTAGGTAATACTTTGTCGTGTCTGTTTAGGACTCATAGTACCAGGGTATAAATATGTACCGAGAGGCAATGTAAAAAGGTCAATCAATCAAATACAACAAATCTATTACTTTTATCTACTTTTCAAGCAATCTACTTTTCGACGACTTCGTCACCAGTACCTTTTCCTTTTCAACGAGTTCTTTCAAGAATCGACGGGCTGCATCAACTTGATCTCCGGCGACCTTGCAGGTTCTGCGTCTACCAAGCACGATTCAGGCTTTGACGTCCGGGCGTATCGCTGTCGTCTCGTCTGATCTGTTCAACAATTATCGAATACCTTCTGAGCTTTGACGTCCGGGCGTATCGCTGTCGTCTCGTTCGGATCTTATTCAAATTTATCATCCTTGTCGATTAACAGGTCAAATCGACTGGCACGCCTTGATATCGAACTTGGGTATTAGCCCAGTTGTTTGCAGATCCAACGCCTTTTTGCATCAATACATCTTTTGGCACGCCCGGTGGGACCAAGTCAACAGATTTATCATGAAGAATACTACTGATATCACTCCAGAAAACATAATCGAGATATCAGAATCAGATCTCAAGGAGGATCAGAGGCAAGCCATGGAGAAAGCTATGGAGGATTACAGGCAGCTCTGCTTGAAGTCTTTCAGCATGAATAGGGGAGGAGAAGTCATCCAGAAGCAAGATCTGCCGTTGCCTCGGCAGGTAACTTTTGACTCCAACCCTGGTAAATTATAGGAGATGGTTAATTTTGCATTAAATCAAGCTTTGATCAACCACTCCACCGTGCTGTCCAATACTGTTTACAATGCTGTTGTGCAAACATTAAGAGAAGGACAAGCACCAGGGTATGTCGGGCCGGCATATCATCAGCCGGGATCGGCATCTGTCAGTACTCCATCGACAACTCCAGCCTTTGAAAGTATGGAGGCGCCTACTCTTCCAGTTATATCAGGACCATCCATCGTTGAAGCCACACCGATAGGATCAGATCTAACATCTCAGGAGAGGCCTAGTACTCAGTTGAGCATAGATCTATCGGCATCGGCAATGTCAGGTCCTTCAGGTCAACATAGTCAAACTGCTGCTAATTGGTGGGGATACGGTATGCCTCTAGGTCCATCTACTGCCAACTCTGGACTACCTCAAGTGCATGATGTAGCAGGGAAGGGTCCAATGACATCGGCTACTCCAATTCGGCCGGTGGCTCAAGCGCCGCATTATTCTACTGTACCTCCTGCTATACAGCCATTGTCAATGGGATTCTATGCACCTCCGCAACAGATATCTTATGCGAATCCATTGACTAATCCTCTACTAGTTCAATAGAGAGCTTTCACTGTAGAGCAGCCCATAGTACCATTCATATCTCAGTCTGGATTACCTGCAATTCAGGGCAATTATGCTGGCTATCATCCATCTATACAAGAGCATCAATTGTCTGCAAGCTATCAGCCATCGGCAAGCCAGGTGCCGATGAGTTACAGTCTCAATTGGTCAGGGCAAGTGCCAATTCAGCAACCTGCTATTCAACCAAGCTACCAAGCAATAGGGACTCGACGGTATAGTCCACAGACAACTTTCTAGGAACAAGCATCGGCAAAACAGCCGATGAACTTTACTCCGCAGATTGGTGCCGTGAATATGCCGATTTATCCAAGCCAAGTGCCACAGTGGTATGTAGAAGCATATCAGCCAACGCCTCCAGTAGAGATCCAGCCAGTGCATCGGCAAGATCAGGATGCACTCTTGACCGATAAGATTGTAGAAGTGATGAAAGAACAATTTGGGATTCAGCCCAAGATCGATACTTACTCTTATCGGACTCCATACCCTTCATCTTATGATTCAATTCCTTTCCCGAATTGGTACAAGGTGCCAGATTTCACTAAGTTTTCTGGGCAAGATGATACGTCAACAATGGAGCACATCAACCGATTCATTATCCAGTGCGGGAAAGCAGCGAATAGGGATGAGCTGAGGATCCGTTTATTCTTGTCCTCTTTGTCTGGATCAGCATTCACATGGTTTATATCATTGCCACCGAACTCTATTCTTACTTGGACCAATCTGGAAAGACAATTTCATAAGTACTTCTTTGCTGGTGTCCATGAAAAGAAGCTTACCGATGTAATGAAATTAAAACAGCGAAGCGACGAATCGATAGAGAATTTTGTGCAAAGGGTACGAGACATGAAGAACAAGTGCTACAGCCTAGTGCTTGATGACCGTCAGTTAGCTGGTTTGGCTTTCCAGGGTTTGTTGCCGCATCTCAGGGACAAATACGATGCTCAGGAGTTTGAAAGTTTAAGTCATATTGTGCAGAGGGTCTCTGATCAAAGTGCTCAAGCTCTAGAACATAGAAAGAGCTGGAACAAGAAGGTGTCCTTTGTAGAGGCAGAGGAATCAGATTCAGATGAAGAACCAACTATCGGCCTGGCTGAGTTGGTAAAAGGTAAAAAACCTTTATCTTGTCCTTTTGGTCAGAAAGAGCCAAAGAAATTCACGTTTGACATCACAAAGGCCGATAGAATATTTGATTTGCTACTTCAAGAGGGCCAAATCAAGCTATCACCCAATCATGTGATTCCATCGGCAGATGAGCTGAAGAAGATTAGGTACTGCAAATGGCATAATGCAACTTCGCACAGTACCAATGACTGCAAGGTTTTCAGACAGCAGTTGCAATCGGCAATTGAATCTGGGAGGATCAAGTTTGACAACTCTAAAGCTCAGAGGCCGATGAAGATTGATCAGCATCCTTTCCCAGCAAACATAGTGGAGGCTGTAAACAAGACCAAAGTGTTGACATCGGTAAGCGCTAAGAGGAGAGCATCGGTGGATCCTAGAAATCAAGCAACTACCGATGACTTGAAGGGGAAAGAGATAGTTGAAGAAAGCAGTAGTTCAAGAAGGCCTCCTAGACCAGCTTCGTACAAAATTCCAAGTAACTGCTATCGGCATCGGCAAGAGGAGTTGCATTGGGAAGCGTGGCATCGGCACAAAGACCATTGGAGATGCCCCTTCTTCATCTATTGTTAGGAAGAAGGCATTAAATTGCCTACTGTTGATAGTTGCCCCGAGTGCAATGGTTATGATCGAACCGATTGGGCAGAAAGAAGGCCACGCTATGGTAATCGGAGCAGATACATCGGTAAGCCGATCAGAGAAGGGGTATCAGTACATGATCGGCTGGGGGGCAGGACCAGTGTACATGAAAGGCTAGGCAGGCATGCTGACTATTTGCTGATGAATCAAAAGGAGCTCGAGGAGATGACCAATGCAGGAGTCCCTGATGAAACAGTACTCTGCAGGGATCCCAATACAAATTGCCCAGGTTCAAGTGCAAAAATTTACCAACCCGTCTAGAAGACGAAGCTTCCTCAATGGTGCCCTAAAGGTCTAATGAGGACTCAAAAGAGGAAGATGCAACGTGAGCACAAAGAGGAAAGTTCCCGTGGAGCAAAAACTCAAGTATGACGGCTGAAGCGCAAAAGTGAAGGTCCATCGGCAGACATCAACATGGTTTTCTTATTGCCGATGAGATTCTTAGCACTTGCCAATAAAAATAATATATGTATAGATAAAGTGCTTGTTCAAAAAGAATGTATCGGCACTACGTTAATGTGAAGTTTTACAAATTACCGATTCATCACATTGCCGATGAAAAGGGAGGTTTACAAGTTTAACAATGAATGGATAGTTGATATCGCACGTAGGCGAATTTGGTCAGCTTCCTCCAGTATCTTTGCATCTTCATTGGCATTGCCTTCAACTGGCTTGATCTTCTTCTTGAGCGCCAGCGTCTTGAGGACTTGGTTGTCCCTTTCTTGCTGAAGAGTCTTGACAGCTTTGGGCATTTGGGCCTTCTCATGATTTGCTGCGTCCAAGGCTCCTTCAATCTGTCTCAGCTCCGCTAGCAGGGCTTCTCTACTTGCCGATAGTTGAGCAATCTTGTCCTCTAGATCTGCACAAGAGGCTTCTAGCTTACTGATGTCTTTGTGCTTCTCATCGACAAGTTGCTTATGCTTCATCATTTGCTCCTGGAGTTTTGCCTGAGTGGCTCTATCGGCAATCCGCTGGGCAGCCCTCTGATACTGCAACTGCCGACTCTCCAAATGTGCAGCTTGGAAGAGTGCTTCCTCGACATCGGCAGGAATATGACCTCAAATTCCTTTAAAAGTTGCTCTTATAGAATCAGAATCCTGGATCAGTAAAGAGGTCTCCTGTTGTATTAAGGATAATAGTGTCTCCAACTTTGACTTGGTTTCAGGTGATAGAACTCCAAGGGTTGGGGCAGAGCTTTCTTCAGAATCTTCATCATCGGGAACAATCCCACTAATAGAGAAGGAAAATAGACTATCAGGGGAATCTTGCTCCTAAAAAGGAAAAGGTGATGTCAGCAGAAGAGCCCAAAGTGTTAAAGGTTATCTAAGGGAGTTAACTCACCTGTTTCAAAGCAATCTCTCGCCTTTGGCTCGGAGAAACAACCTCAGGTACAATTACCGATGACGTTTCTTGTGTTGGTACCTCGATTGGTTGCTGCTGTGATACCGATGCCGATGAAGATCCTTGTGTGGGTACAATGGCCGATGGAAGAGTAGTTGCCGATGGAGAAGTCTGCACAGATACGTCAGGTGATATCGGGCGAGGCGAGGACGCCGACGGAGATGGTGTAAGTCTTGCCTGCTTGGATTGTGATTCTTCGCCCGATGAAGCCTTACGCTTGTGCTGTAAGATATCAGCATCGGACGGCTAGGGGGCATCGGCAATGGATGGCTGAGGAATCGGTACACTTGGGACGGTTGCCGATGCAATTACTCGGTGCTGCAAGAGAGACAGATGAGTAAAAGTGCCGATCCAATAATCAAGGTTTGAATAAAGAATACCTCTGGAGAGTCATCAAGGACAACAATGTGGGGTGATGAAGGTGCTGCAGGTGGAGACGAAGGGCGAATTACCGATGAAGATTCTAAAGGTGTAGAACTCGCGCCCTGAAATGTGAAATCGGTAAATCACAGCAATCGGCATCTGCAAAAGAAAGTGAGGTGGTTACCTGAGATGTCTGTGCCAAAAATGTGACCGATTTGGTGCTCTTCTTGGTACGACCATGGCCCACTGGAGCATCTAGCGAGGGAGCTTTATGGCCGATGATGGATACCGGGGAAATCGGTTGCAGCCGTATGACCTTGCCACTCTTACTTAATGTTGGAACTGGGTCATCGACCTGTTAAAAAGGGGTTAGTTGCTGATGGATTAAAGGGGAGTTAAAAGAAGTGCAGAGTCCCTTACCGCATCGGCAGGAATGGCGTGATCGGGATCAATGAGGTTCCAGTAAAATGAGGAGATGCAAAGAATAGCTGCTCTTTCCATTCTTGCCACCATAATTTGAAGGATTCGGTGACGAAGGAAGCCGGTACCCAATTGGTCAGATCAACATCAGATGTATCGGCATCAGGAAGGAGAGTGACAATCTTGTGCCAATCCACAAGGTTCGCAATAGTCTCTCTCGGTTTAATCACATCGGCAAAACAGAGGTTGATGGGCAGTTGTCCAAAAGCTAGTTGTCTTGCTGCTACCGATGGATAATAGAACTCGTATGTGGGATTAATGTTCTTCCCGCTTCCAAATATGTTGACCGGGATGGCATGAGGAGTGATTATTGCACTGAGAATGTCGGCATCCTGGTTCAGGGCCTCATCGGTAAGGTTAAAGGAAAGAGGGAATCTTGCTGCTTCATCAACATACGGGACCCAGGCCCGAAGCTCAGAAGGGATGCCGATGTAGAATCTGTGGAAGAGATTGCTGATCTGGATTCTGTTTGCCTCTGCCCCTGGTAATACTGCCAGTGCTTCTCCAAAGTTGATAGGGGGCACGTTGCCGATTCTTCTTCCCTGAGTTGATAATCTTCAGGAAGACTTCGAGGGAATTGCTGGGTGAACAGATCAATGTGGAAATACTTGTGCATATGGGCATTCAACCACATATTGATGAACCACCAAGGGCCCCCCAGGTTGCCGATGGATTTGCCTTGCAGCAGCCTTTATGATACTTGGTGGAGGAGATGGTAGACTGAGCCAAGAAGGTATCGGCCCAGTGGGAGTTTGACGCCACTAGCAAACAGCTCTGCTGCAGGAAGGTGCATGTTGGTCGGTCCAACTGTTCTGCCACAGAAAATAAATTTCTCAAGCCACATATTCAAAAAAAGCTGAATGTTCCCTGTGACTGACTAAACTAGATTTCTTATACTCGCTGATATAACCAGTCCAGCCACCAATGTTCCTGGTGTCAGCCGATGCTCAGGTTTTCGCTGGAAAAGTGAGTTGTCATCGGCAAATGAGATGTCCAAGCCAGTGAGCATGTACACATCGGCAAGGGTTGGAGAAGCTGGCCCATGTTTGAAGATAAAGGCATTCAGGGTATCAGGCCAGAAATAGGAGGCGGCAATTAACAATGACTCATTCCTCTCCATATCGGCAATAGATATTCTGATGCACTGTTCTAATTTGCGTTTCGCCCAATATAGCTCCATTGGTCTGGCGACTCTCAAATACCAATCTTTCCATCCCTTGGTGGTTTTTGTCCAGGATCGGAAGGTATCAGTCCAGAATCCCAAGTCAAAATTCTGAGCTCTAAAGGGGATTCGATTGGTTTCTGCGTTTATGATGTCGATTGGATCTGGATTTCCCATTGGGCCTAGGCAGATAAAGTGATTCTGATGCGTTGGAATGAGAAGATTATTGCAAAGTTCCTGAGATTAAAGATTGGGAATAAGGAAGAGTCATGAACTGCGCGGAGAAGGAGAAACAAAATGTCAGAGGAAGGGCAAAAGAAGAAGACTAACCTTGGGGATGTCAAAACGGATAGCCATGGCCGCGACGAAGATGGAGAAGGCAAAGAATGCTAATGGAGGCTAAGGATCACCCTCAAGAGTGCCGATGATCGAGTTCGTCGAAGGATCGCCTGTTGATGTCGCCGCTGGAGAGAGAAAAGCTAGGGTTTGAATCGCAGATGAAAAATGGGCCACAGCGGAGAAAGCATTATATGGGCCTGTTGGTACAGGATCTCCACTACCGCGCGCGCAACTCTCGAGGAGAAGTTCAAGCGGTTTGGGCAATTATGACCTGGAGGAAATTTCGACGCATAAAGTATTTTATACTCTGAAATTGGGGGGCATGTGTTGACACCGTTTTTCGGCACGTGTCAATAAGGATCGGGAGACTAAACTAAATCAGCAAGAAGGTGGTTATTCTCCAGTATTGCTTCTGAGTTGTCGATGGATGATTGCCGATAAAAGACATGTTGATCTCGTACATTGCCGATGAAGCCAGAGGGCTGTTACCGATGGAGAGAGAGGCATGGTTGCCGATGGAAAGCAGAGCTGAAGAACGTGGAAAGCAGAGCTGAGTCATTATTGATGGGTTTTGCCGATGGAATCTACAGAGATGAGGAGCGCGCCGATGGAGGTTTCATCGTAAGCAATGGATAAGGAAACTGGCAATGTTTATGCCAATATTTTAATACTTTACTTTTAAGTCCAACCTTGGTACGAGTCATTATTTTTTATTCCTTAGAGAGAAGACTTGTTTAGGTAATACTTTGTCGTGTCTGTTTAGAACTCATAGTACCAGGGTATAAATATGTATCGAGAGGCAATGTAAAAAGGTCAATCAATCAAATATAACAAATCTATTACTTTTATCTACTTTTCAAGCAACTACTTTTCGACGACTTCGTCACCAGTACCTTTTCCTTTTCAATGAGTTCTTTCAAGAATCGACGGGCTGTATCAACTTGATCTCCGGTGACCTTGCAGGTTCCGCGTCTACCGAGCACGATTCAGGCTTTGACGTCCAGGCGTATCGCTGTCGTCTCGTCTGATCTGTTCAACAGTTATCGAATACCTTCTGAGCTTTGACGTCCGGGCGTATCGCTGTCGTCTCGTTCGGATCTTATTCAAATTTATCATCCTTGTCGATTAACAGGTCAAATCGACTGGCACGCCTTGATATCGAACTTGGGTATTAGCCCGGTGTGTTTGCAGATCCAACGCCTTTTTGCATCAACAATATATATGCTAGCAGATCATGGGCCTAGATGTGTTTTACGATCCAAAATAGGAGTTGACTTGGCTGGGCCTGGATGTGTTTTACGATCCAAAATAGGAGTTGACTTGGCTTCCTGGTCTTGCATGCTGGGATATAGGATAAACATTGGACAACCGATACATGTTGAGGAGAACGTGCTCTGGCTGGCTGCCATCGCGATGGGTTATGATCGATTGGCTGATTTTCAAGGGAAAATACATGAAGACAAGATTGCTATTTGTAGACATGCAAATAAAGGCCTTGGCATGTGCGTGGCATGTAAGGCTCAAAAGAGATTGACCATGCACATATTAGCAGAAAAAGGAATTCCGCTAAAAGGAAATTAAGAGGCAAAAGAGACGCAAGGAACAGATTGGAAGATAAAGGATTAGAATATGATGACCTCAAATAAATTTAGAGCAAAAGAACGAGAGTGCTAAAAACTCAAGAAAATGAGTATGCTTCGAGATTTTTTTTCAGAAAAAGATAGAGATATTCCAGAAAAGATAAATGACTAACTAAACACATTTTGAAATCTTTACTCAAAACATGAAATCATTCAACAAGCAAACATCACATCAAGCAATAAACCATTAATTTAGAAAAGTTTGAAAATTCATATTTTTATTATAACTAAATTTGTGCTAGCTCAAACTAAAGTTGGTAAAATTTTATTCAAATATTAAAATATTTATTTTAATTAGAGTTTTCTAAGCACAACACAAAATTAGAAATTTTAGGGTGTGACATAAGATTAGGAACAGATTTGGATGAGACATCAAAGTTCGACATAGAGGAGAAAGGGATAGAAATGTCTTGTATTTTTGAACCTCCCTCTATGTCTTGAAAGTGATGTTGATGTCTCATACAGGAATTTGAGGCATATGATGATGGTGAAGTGGAAAACTCAATGGTATTCTCAAAATCAACATCAAGAAAAATATCATCCTCAAATTCAAAGGGGCATGAGAAAGGATGAGGATCATCATCCTTGGAAGTATCGTGTGTCCCCTCAATGGGAGGTTCCTCAGCAACCACATTATGTGAAGGATTTGAAGGAATTTCAAATTCGGTTGCGGGTGCTTTCTCTTGTTGGTCGAGGCTTGACTCCATTGTTTCTTTAGGAAGCTCGTCATATACACCAGTGTAGGGAGTGTTTTCAAGGATTTTCTCAAGGATGGACTTTCCCTCACTAGTGGCCATGTGCACGAATGAGCCTCCAGAAGATATGTCAAGTTGGAGAGCATCTTCTTTGCTAAGACCAAGGTAGAAGTGATATAAAAGGACATGGTCAGGCAAAGATAGGTCTGGACCAGTACTATTAGACTTAATAATCAGGCCCATGCTGCTTCTAGAGCTCCTTCTCCTTCTGTTGAAAGGTAAGAATTTTGATTCGAAGGGCGACAACTCTAGAAGCAGGGAAGAAAGCGAGACAGAATTTGTCTCAAAGTTTATCCCAATTTCGATGAACACCTCCTACGGTATGAGCATACCATTGTTTTGCATTTCCTAAAAGTGAGAATGGAAACAATTTCCATTTAAGGGTTTCTTGTGTCATGCCAGAAAAAATTAGGCAAGAACACAAGTGCTCAAATTCTCGAAGGTGGGTATAAGGATTTTCATCTTGTTGCCCAGAGAAGGGTTGCACCCGAACCATGGCTATGAAAGCGGGGCGAATTTCATAGCCTTTTGTAAGAATTGGATGGGATGATGGTGGAGGTTCCAGTGAATCACCCTTTGGAATCGAATATTGAAAGATTAGAGTGGAGTCCATGTGGTGGTGGTGGTAGTGGTATGGTGCATATAATTTTTGGTATAAAGGAAATTAAAAGGATACACGGATGAACTTGGTTCGAATCTAGGACAGCTACAGTTCCCCAGCAATGACGTAAGAAAGCTTGTTGGTATTCTTAGTGAAAGCAGATAAATCCATAAGCGCACGGAGTACCGTTGTAGCTTACACCCAGAAGTATTCAGGGTATCGTATTTTCCATAGGGAACGAAAGTGTACTAGCTAGAAGCAAGAGTGCCCAAGAGAAGAAGGTAGAAGGATATTTTTGTAGGACGAGATGGTTTTCTAAGCTCAGCCCAAGTTCACCAGATAACTAAAGTCTCGGCTTACTAAACTCCCTCACTTCGGAGCAGCTGTTCCTGTTTGGTTCTCGAAAAGACTAGAAAGACGTAACCGAGAGAAGGCAGCCAAAAGCTCTACAAAAACACCAACCCGAACATGGTGGAATACAAAGGCCTTGTCGGGTCTGTCACCCCCGGGGCTACCACAACTATCCGTGGGGTTGGCCGCAAACTTAGGTAACTCGCTAGCCTAGACACCACGTCTACGTTAATGACTACTACTCTAGTCCATTATCTTAGATGGACTTGAGCACTTGGTTGAGCGGAGATCCCGTAAGCAAGCAAGTAAGCACTAAACTTTAATTAAATAGATCACTAGGAAATTGCAAATAAAGAATGTGGATATTACTCATGAAGGAGTCAGCTCTATAGATTTACAAATTGGAGGAGAACCCGACAAGGCGGCTCTGCCTTCACTCTGCGCCTCCTCTCTCTTCCTCTTTTTCTAACTTGTACAATTAGGTGAGAGCACCTAGAGGGACACTACTACTACTACTAAAATGATATGGAAGTGAATCTCAAGTATAGAATATGAAGTATATGGCTCAAACTTATAGTGTAGAGTGTGTATTACAATGGGGGAATAACCCTATATTTATACTAGACAGGAGGGCGACACTTTTACATAATTGCCCCTGCCTAATGACGGTTGCATGCTTGCAAACCGACCTCCCTAGGTTGGTATCTTGATTGATTGTCAATAAGTGTCGAAAACTAGGCGAGAACCGGTCACTAAGGCCGTGAACCAGAGGTGAACCAGTGAGATTTGCGCTCTAAAGTATTTCTGGAAAGTAATTCCGTAAGGCGGCCAGCTGAACTGGCCGGTTTGGGCTAAAGCCGTCAGCCCTCGTGCACCTGAACCGCACCTAGCCACAACCGCCTCTGCGCGTCCAACGGGTGCTCGCCATGTGGCCCGCACGGCCGGCCAACTCCCGCGCCTGCGCTCCTGCCTGCGCCGTTTGAACGCGCGCATGCGTGCTCGCGTGAGGGGGTAGCCAGGCCACGTGTCGTCATCGGATTGGCTCGGCTGGTCTCCTGCTTGCCTCAAGGCCGGCAGGTGCTGGCGCTGCAGGGCCCGCCTGGCAGAGATGCTGCTGCTGTCGCGTCGATGGAGGGAGCAGCCATGGGGCCCAGCTGTCGACAGCCGCTGCTGGCTGCTGCTATCTTGCGGCCATGTGGCGGCCTATGGTTAGCCACTGGCGTTGACTTAGGGAGTGCTGACATCAGCGATGATGTCATCATTCCTTTTTAATTTGGAAATTTAATATCTTTTTGTTGGGATCACCAAATATAGCAAATAATATATGCATTTCGCTCAGCTCGACGAGGCCTTCGCAATGGTGTGCTTTGTTTTATCATTTGAGATACTTTTATATTGTGAAACCTTTAGTATTGTACAAAACATATAAGAGCACCAAAACTTGTGAAACTTGTTAGATAAATAACATTTTTGCTATAATGTATCATGGATTTCTATGATTTTGGCGGTCAAATAAGATGCAATAAGGAGCGCTAACACCCAGGGTCCAGTGTTCACTATCCAGCGCTCGGGCTATGATGTAGTGCTCTCTGAGTTGTGTCCGGGCCTCTCCAGACGTGTCCAGAGCTCCGCGTCCATCGCGTTGAAATTTCAGGCCACCGGCAGCTGTGAATGCCCTCAAAAAAATGAACTGTCTGGACATGTCCGTAGCTCCCAAAGCTAGCATCTAGAGCTATACTTGAAATTTTGCCTCCACTGAGTCGCATCCGGAGCTCTCAGGATGCGTCCACACCTCAGCGTCTGCACTGTTGAAATTTCAGGACACCTCGCGCTAAAACGGGCATATCTCTTAGCTTTAAATTCTATTTTTGATGTTCTTAGACTCGTTAGAAAGCTTACTCAGAGGGCTACACAAACCACATGGCCAATTGATCAAAAACACAATGGATTAAAGCAGTTTTCCAATCCAAGTTTTATCAACTCTCTTTTCCAACATAAGAGTTTGTCAAACCTTCTCCAACTTCTTCTCCTTTGCAAATGTACCAACACCACCAAGTGTACATCACCATGTGCATGTGTGTTAGCATTTTCACAATCATTTTCAAGAGATTTTAGTTAGTGCTCTAGATCCTAATGCATATGCTCAATGCATGAACCTAGGAGGCACATTTGGGATTCAATTGCGATGAGAAATCCCCTCTTTATAGTATGACTGTGTATCCGAAGTCATCCACACCCTGTATGGTGTCTTGGATGCAAACCTAAAAGCCCTATCATATACCTTTGCCTTGAGTTTCAAGATTTGGCATTGCATTGCACCTTCATCCACCTCGATCATGATGAGCACTTTATCATATCATTCATTCTTGATCCTTGCTCCACCATGTCACCTAAGCCATTCACCATATAGCTACAACCATGCTAGATCAAAGTGATTAGCCCTAGGCATTGTCACTAATTACCAACACCAAACATAGGACTTTCAATCTCTCCCTTGTTGGTAATTGGTGACAACCCTCTCACAAAGATGTTATGATAAAAATTTGATTGACTTCATGTCATCTTGCCATTATATATTACCATGTGTAAGAAATATGGACAAGTGATCATGAAATTAAGTTGGTAGTAAAGGCTCCCCCTACATGCATGTATGCTATATGTTTGGATTTAGGAAGCATACATGCCTAGATAGGAAAAATAGGAGCATTGACTACCAATTGGTGCTATAGACCTTTGAAGCATGATACCATCGGAGTAGCCAAAAATACCATCTTTGTTAGATGTCACTTGCTAGAAACAACATAAACTTGATACCTCATGAGATCAACAATAGAGAGAGGTATCAGAGAGAATCTTACAACTATGATCATTCATCAATCATGTTTATGTCTAGTAAGTCACCACACAAGCAGTAAAATTGATAAAAGAAATGCATTACAATGCATCAAACATATGAAATGCAAATAGAAATGATGCTTAGGAGCCTGCTCCCCTACTTGTGTTCTCAAAATTTTAGTTGACCCCTCTATCTTTGTGAACAATATTTTCTCCCCCTTTGTCACCAAAGACCACAAAGGATAATTTTAGATAGATTATCATGTTATATTATGTAGGAGGGTCAAGTTGTGGTTCAACCTAAATTGCTTGCATAAGTAATATACTTCAGTTTGATCCAATGGCAATCTTTTTCACACTTCACTTGAAGGTTATCATGCACCATGTTGAAGTAATCACTTAGACAAGTTTTCTAGATAAAACACTTAAGATCACAAGCTCCCAAACTAGTTATATGCTATCACTAGATCATATAAATCAAAGAAGCAATAGTGATACCATATAAACTTCAAATTCATTTGTTTTTCATGAATGAGCCTAGAACAAGAGTATCATGACTAGATGCACTAACTATTGTCCTTAGCCTAAAATGTATGACATGTCAACCAATTATACCTAGTTTTGGTCAAAGGAGAGGCATGACAAATGTGGGGTGCATCAACTCATGTTGGATAAGTCAAGTATGTTCAACTCATTCTTGAGCTTGTGAAATCTCTTCTCATCTAGTGACTTGGTGAATATATAGGCTAGTTGATCTTCGATGCCCACACTCTCAATAGTAATATCACCCTTTTATTGATGATCTCTTATGAAGTGATGGCAGAAATCAATGTGCTTTGTTCTTTGATGTTGAACCAGATTATTGGTTAGCTTTATGGCACTTTCATTGTCACATAGAAATGTCACATTCTTGAATGTGATTCAAAAATCCTTCAATGTTGCCTTCATCCACAAGAGTTGTGCACAACAACTACCTGTTGCAATGTATTTGTCTTTGGCGGTAGAGAGTGCAACACTATTTTTCTTCTTGGATGACCATGAGACTAGTGATCTTCTCAACAATTGACATGTTTCGAAGGTGCTCTTTCTCTCAACTTTGTCACCGGCATAATCAGAATCTAAATATCTGATTAGCTCAAAGTTTGCACCTTTTGGATATTACAATCCAACATCTTGTGTATGTTTCAAATACCTCAATATTCTTTTTGTTTCTTTCAAATGACTTTCTCATGGTGAGGCTTGAAATCTTGCACACATGCATACACTAAACATCACATCAGGCCTTGATGCCATCACATAGAGTAGGCTATTGATCATTGATCTATATAGCTTTTGATCTACCATGTTGCCACTCTTATCAATGTCCAATCTTTCATTTGTGCCCATTGGAGTTGTAATGCACTTTGCATCCTCCATTCCAAACTTCTTGAGCATATCTTTGATGTACTTGGCTTGACTCACAAATGTTTCTTCTTTCATTTGCTTGGTTTGAAGTCCAAGAAAGAAACTAAGTTCTCCAATGATTGACATTTCAAACTCTTTTGCCACCATCTTTCTAAATTCATCACAAAAGTCTTGGTTAGTTGAGCCAAAAATGATGTCATCAACATAAATTTCCATCATAAGTATGTCCTTGCCAATCTTCTTGCTGAATAGAGTAGTGTCTACTTTGCCCATGACAAATCCTTTGGATAGCAAGAAATCTCTCAATCTTTCATACCATGCTCTTGGTGCTTGTTTCGACCCAATACAAAGCCTTCCTCAACTTGTATACATGATTGGGTATCTTGTCATCTTCAAAACTAGGGGGTTGCTCCACATATACCTCCTCTTGAATGTACCCATTGAGAAATGTACTTTTGACATCCATTTGATGGAGCTTGATATTGTGAGTAGAAGCATAAGCAAGTAAGATTCTAATTGCTTCTAATCTTGTAATTGGGGCATAAGTTTCACCAAAGTCAAGACCCTCTATTTGTGTGTAACCTTGAGCCACTAGTCTTGCTTTATTCCTTACTACTATCCCATCTTGACCTTGTTTGTTGCGAAAGACCCATCTTGTTCCAATAACAAATAACATTGCGATCGTTTGGTCTCTCAACTAGTCCCCAAACTTTATTTCTCTTGAAATTGTTGATCTCTTCATGCATTGCATTTACCCAATTCGGATCTTGCAAAGCTTTATCAATGTCCTTTGGTTCCTCCATTGACATGAAAGAGAAGTGAGCACAAATGATGGAATCCAATGGATGGTCTCTTGCAATGTTTATTGGTTGAAGCATTTGGACTTGATTGCTTAAATGTTGATGTTGATCATGAGTAGAGGGTGATGAGTTATCCATTTGTTGATCTTGTTGCACTTGAGATGATGTACTAGCTTGATTTTGCACATGAGAACCATTAGTTTATACTAGATCTTTGCTCTCATCCACATCAATCACTTGTTTTGGCCTAATGTCACCAATGTCCATTTCTTTCATTGCATTAGTCAATTGAGTTCCTCTCACATCATCCAAGTTATGTTCCTCATCTTGAGAGCCATTTGTTTCATCAAACTCAACATCATGAACTTCCTCAAGTGTGTCACTAGCCAAATTCCAAACTCTATAAGCTTTGCTTGAAGTAGAGTAAGCAAGTAGGAAGCATTCATCACATCTCTCTTCAAACTTGTTTAATATAGATCCCTTCTTCAAGATATAACATTTGTAACCAAAAACTCTTAAATATGCAATGATTGGCTTTCTTCCATTCAAAATGTCATATGGTGTCTTTTCTAAGAATTTGTGGCAATAGAGTCGATTACTTTAGAAACATGCCATGTTGATTGCTTCACTGTAAAACTTTTGGCTAACATTGTATTCACTAAACATTGTTCTTGCCATATCAATCAAGGTTCTATTCTTCCTCTCAACTAGACCATTTGATTGAGGTGTATAGTTGGTCGAGAATTGATGTTTGATTCCAAGCTCATCATATAACTCATCCATTCTTGTGTTCTTGAATTCACTTCCATTGTCACTCCTCAATTTCTTAATTGTGGTTTCAAATTCATTTTGAACTCTCTTGAAGAAATTCTTGAATATATCATATACATCACTCTTGTCCATAAGAAAGAATACCCATGTATATATTGTGAAATCATCCACAATCACAAAGCCATACTTGTTGCCACCAATGCTTGTATATATAGTTGGTCCAAATAGATCCATGTGCAACAATTAAAACTCCTTAGATGTACTCATGATACTCTTTAATGGACGAGTGTTGCCCACTTACTTTCTGGCTTGACATGCACTACATAGCTTGTCCTTTTCAAATGTGACATCCTTCAAGCCTCTAACTAAGTCTGACATGCACTACATAGCTTATACTTTTAAAATGTGACATCCTTCAAGCCTCTAACTAAGTCATGCTTCACTAATTTGTTCAATTTCTTCATGCCAACATGACTAAGTCTTCGATGCCACAACCAACCCAAACTTGATTTGGAGAACAAGCATGTTGAGAGTTGAGTGTCATTTGAATTGAAATTAACCAGATTCTCATATCTAAAACCCTTGAAGATCAAATTGGATCCATCAACACTAACTATCTCCACATCATCAACATCAAAGATACACTTGAAGCCTAATTGAGCAACCGAGAGAAGATTGAAGTTCAACTTTTCAACTAGGAGCACATTGGAAATGCTATGATCATTTGAAATTGCAATCCTTCCAAGTCCTTTCACATCACCCTTACTATTGTCACCAAATGTGATACTTTCAATGCCACTAGTCTTGGGTTTGATGGAGTTGAACATTCTTGAATCACCGGTCATATGTTGAGTGCACCCACTATAAAGCACCCAATGCCTTCCTCTGGCCTTGTAATTTACCTACAAAAGGAAATCAAATGCTTTTAGGTACCCATTTTTGTTTGGGTCCTTGGAGGTTAGCCACTAAGCTCTTTGGCACCCAAATAGCCTTCTTCTTTGAGCTCATCCATGGTGCACCAATGAATTTATCCTTCACACCATTAGTACCCTTAACAATAACATAGAATGAATCAACTTTGATTGAGGATACTAAGGCTTGTGATTTCTTCTTGGTACAAGCATGCTCTAAGTGACCAACTTGCTTGCAACTAGAGCAATAGCTACCATTGTTCCTCACAAAACTAGTCTTGTGAGTAGCAAAGGCAGCCTTGCCTTTCTTGGGGGTATAGCCAAGTCCCTCCTTATAGAGAGAAGCTCTTTAGCTACCCAAGCACAAAAGCAAGCAGTCCTCGCCACCATAGGATTTTCTTAAGGCACGGTTGAGCTCATGTACCTCCTTCTTGAGGGTCTCATTCTCAATTAATAGTGTGGCATCACAAGTGAAACCATCACCAATAGTAGAGGTAGGAGTGGAAGTGCTACAAGAGGGGTTAGTGGACTCAACAATAATAGAATTATCAATAATATCACATGTTAGTCCAACATCATGTGTCACAATGACTTGCTCCAGCCTTCATCTTGAGCTTCTTTAGCATGATGTCCTTTTCCTTGACAAGCTCAAGTAGAGTGGAGTGTGTTTCCTTAAGCCTAGTGTGTGCAATTTCAAGATCCTCGTGGTCTTCCTTTAGACACTTCACGAGACGCTTGAATCTCATTAAAGGATTTCCTAAGAGCTTTCAGCTCTTGTTCAATTACTTTGCACTTACTCTTCTTAAGATTCTCAAGCTCCTCCACCAATGCCTTGTTCTCATTGCTCTTTTTAATGTGCTCTCTTTACAACATCTTGAACTTCTTGTTGAGCTTCTTGTAGCCTGCACTCATTTGGTTGATGATGTTCATGCAATCATCCTTGGAGTAGTCCTCACCATCATCATCACTCCTACAACCATCACTATTACAAGGTTCATCATCACTATCTGTCGGTGTTTCGACCCGGGGGTCAACACCAACGAGTAAATTCGTAATTGCGTGCTCCCTTAATCTGGTGGGTGATGCAAGAAGGACACGGCGATTTATCCTAGTTCGGGCAAAGAAGGCCCTACATCCAGCAGGGGGGATAGTTCATGTTATCTTGCATCGAAGTGCTAGTACAGGGGTGAATACAAGCGGGTGTGAGAAGTGTGAGCTTGAGCTCGAGCGTTTCGGGTGCTTAGCTCTCTACTTCACACTGTCTCACGGTGTTGTTCTGTGATCTAAAGCCTTAGCGTATGATGCTCTGGATCTCCCTAGCTAAAGTCCTGGCGCCTCCTTTTATAGGCGAAGGAGGGGCACAGGAGTACATGCTTTTAGGGCTCATGTGGTTGGTGACGTATGACGTTGATGCCGATCATGTCGGTGCCGCTATAGAGGTGTACGTCAGCATGGGAGGTCCTGCAGTCGTCGCATCAGAAGTTGTTGAAGTGTTGACTAGAGTTGTTGAAGTCCCGCTCGAGGGTCAGTGTGATGGAGCCGAGGGGCGATTGTCGAGGCCTTAGGTCGAGTCGAGGGGGTTGAGTCGAGGGGGTCGAGGCCCATCGGATAAGGCCGAATCCTGGGAAATGCGGGGAATGTGCTGACTTACGCGTCTCGAGGGGGTGCCAGACGGGACATAGTGCTCGGTATGGAGTAACAGTGAGGTACGATCCATGGGATTCTGGAGTATGGGCGGTAAAAGCAGGGTTCGACTGCCATACTCACAACTGTTACTGTAACTGTGACCATACGGTTAGGCGGTAGCAGGTAAAATGCATTAAATGTGCCTGGATCCATACGGGGAGTAGGTAACCGAGGGGTATACTATGCTCGAGAGCTGCCTATTCGCATGAGTGAAGTTCCGTCCTCGAGGGTGGGCTCGTTCGCTTGGGCGAAGCTCTGTCCTTTAGGGTTAGCTCATTCGCTGGGCAAAGTTCTATCTTCGAGGCCGGCCCTTTCACTCGAGTGAAGTTCCATCCTCGAGGGATTGCCCGAATCATACCCTCGAGCGTACAGTCTTGGTCCGTGTGGTAGCCCAGTGAGCAGGCTATGGTTTTGGGCTGTCGACGCCCGTTCGTGAGCCGGCCCAGTATGCCTTAGCTCATGGGCTTTCGAACAATAATGAGGGATGTCATTGGAGGGTTTGTGTTGCTAATTTTGGGGATTAGTCTGGTTAATCGAGGGTTTGGGGTACCCCTTTCCTAGGTACCCGACAGTAGCCCCCGAGCCCCTGTGCGAGTGCTAGCACTCGGGCAGGGGGTCAGGAGTCAGGAGCGAGGTGTGGCTCGGATTTTTCTGTGAGGGGCGCGTGAGCGTTCCCCGCGGGGGTAGCCCCTGAGGCCTTGGAGGAGCCGAAAGACTCCTTCGAGGGCTTTATTTGTCTTTGGTCGAGGGGTGCTCGTCCAGTTGGGTACGGACCTGAACTAGAGTCATGGCGCTTTACCGAGGGGTATGTTGGAATGTCGAGCCCCCAGGGGATTTTTGACCCTCTTTCGTCGAGGGGTGCCAGGCACGGTCGAGCCCCCGAGCCTCATGCGGCTAGGGCATTGCCAGCCTCGGCGTTCATCTCATGAGTCCTTTCGATCGGACGTGAGGCGAGAAGCATCGGACTAACCTCGATAGGGCGAGCCTTGAAGTTCTCAGTGAGCTGGTAACGGGAAAATCCAAGTGAGAGCCCGTTCCTCGTTCGATAGAGGTCGGCTGGTGGCCTGGAGGCGGTCTCATTAAAGCAAAACGCATGGACCTATGGATACCGATTCCATTCGATAGGTCTCGGCAGCTCAATGCCTCCCTTCGGGGGGATTCCATAATAGTCCATAGCATTTTGCCTTGGATATGTCCAAAGGGGTCTCGAGAGTTCGTTCTCGAGCGGGGCCTCGTGTTGGCTCCCCCTTGGTCACCCCTGACTCGGGTGCTCGAGGGTGGCTATCGAACCCTGGTCGAGGGCCAGCCTTTGCTCCCTCGAGGCTTGTTGTGGGGCCGGGGCCCATTTACCTTCTCCTGGAGGAATCCATCGGTGAGTAACGTTTATTTTTCTTACTGTTGGACACGTCTTTTGAGGAGGAGGCTTAAACGGTGCGGTGGTGGAGATCGTGGTGGGCCCGGGCAATGGCCTATTGCCTGAGGTGTAACGCATGTATCCGGCCGAGCATCGAGGGGGAACGGTTAGGTAAACGCATTAATTACGGGGAGTTACCTTTTTCTGTCACTGGATTTTTCCTGTTGCTCCTCCTGGGTATAAAACCAGGGGGGACAGGCATTGTTCGCCCCTACCCCTGCCATCCTGCCTTCACCACCGCTAGTGCTCCCGAGTTCCTGCTTTCCTGCGCGCGAGGGTAGGAACATAGAGCAAGAAGTCATGATTGGGAACCTTCCCGGTTGCCCATCCGCCAAGGAGATTCACGTTGTTGCTGCCACCGCCACGTCCACCGAACAGATCAGTGCTGCCACCGCTGCCATGTCCCTCATCCTCCAGCCTGCTAAACCCTGGCGCCCGTCGACCGTAACACGGCAGAGGTTGACTGAGCTGGTGGGAGAAGGACTTCTCCGCCCCGTCACCAATCCGACTCAGCCAGAGTGGATTGCGCCACCGAGGAGCCACCTAGAGCTAAACTCGCTGGAGGGCTACGTGGTGAGCTTCCTCAAGTACCATCATCACAGGTTTGGAGTGCCCCCGAGCAAGTTTATGCGGGGGCTAACGAACTTCTACGGCGTCGAGCTCCAACACTTCTCCCCCAATGCCATATCCAACGCTGCCATCTTCATGGCTGTCTATGAGGGCTACTTAGGGATGGTGCCACATTGGGAGCTGTGGCTCTATCTCTACAAGGGGAGTGGTTTGCCTCTATGGTGGGACCAGGCGTGAGGCGGATCGTCAGAGTGGGCAGCCTCAACTTCACGCTGAAGACAGGCAAGTCAGAGGTGCCGCGTGAGTACATCCCCACCGGGTTGATGTCCAACCACGCCCGGTGGGACGAGCAATGGTTCTACCTCTCATCGTACACCGGGCGGCTCATCACCGAGCTCCATTCAACTGGCCGCACGGTGTGACGGGGGATCTTCAATGTCAACTTTGAGTCCTCACCGCCGTGATGAGGACCCTTGGAGAGGTGGGCCTGATGGCGGGTGTGGTGGTCTCGGCCTTCCACAATTGACGGGTGCTCCCCTTGATGGAGCGGTCACTGCGGTTGGACGATATACTCCCTGTGGTGGCGCTCGAGGTGCTCGAAAGGTGTCAGATGTCCAGTGAGGAGATATCCATCGCGGAGATCGTTGCATGGGTGAAGGGGATGGTTGCAGGCTCGTTCAGGGCAGAGGACATCAACCGCCCCCCATGCGGCCGGAGGAGGGGTACCTCAACCTGGTGAGTGCCTGGACCTATGCTTTTTGCATTTACATTTCGTCCCTTTTTTCCTTACTCTTGTCCTTGCGACTGAGTGCCTTTGTGCAGGGGGGATTGACTACCGAAGATTGAGGCTCCCGTTGAGGGAGGATGCTCTCGATCGTCAGGTAAGACGCTTCGATGCCCAGCAGGAAAAGAGGCGCAAGGATAAGGAGAAGAAGAAAAAGGACAAGAAGCTCCGGGAGCGCGAAAAGCGTGAGAAGCACCACGCGCAGCAGAGGCACGATGGGCTCTCGGAGGAGGAGTCTCCCTCAGAGGATGAGGGAGACGAGGATGATGATGATGATGTCGATGTCGAAGGGGTGGCGGGACGTCTCGAGCTCCTTCTATCTGGTCCCTCCCGTACTGACGGTCTTTCAGTGCAGAAGGATGTGCCAGAGCAGCGTGCCCCTCAGCCGGCGTCGTCAGTCTCCGAACGCCTGTGAGGAAAAAGGTCAGCCGACCCCTCGACTCGGGGGGTTCATCCTCCTTCCATCGTACTCACGGCGGGACCCCGCCCACTTCGACCCGAGAGACCCGGTCCCGGTCATCAGCGCGGGCGGAGCAGAGTCGTGCCCAGGAGACCTCGTCAGAGCAGGGAGGCACAACGACCCCACCAACAGCCCCTAGCAGCCCTAGCCCTGGGAAGAGCTTGGCTTTGGGTAGGGCCTCGAGGCCTGCTGGCGGCTCGAGAGGGACCCAAAAGGCCTCTATCCCCTTTGGGTAAGTGTTTGTCAATGTTAGGAACCCGGGGGTGTCCTAAGCCAATGAGTAAATGTATGTGTGCGTAACCCATTTGGATGGTGATGCAAGAAGAACACAGCGATTTATCTTGGTTTGGGCAAAGAAGGCCCTACGTCCAGCGGGGGGAGAAGATTTGTATTATCTTGCACCTAAGTGCTTGTACAGGGGCGAATACAAGCGAAGGAGAGAATTCGAGGGGGGTCGAGTATAGAGCGAAAGAGTTATTCAGAGTCTAGGAGTCTGCCTAGGCGTGTGTTCGGTTGTTCGTGAGATCATTGTCTGGAGTCAGTTCTTTGTCCGATTGGGCCTCTTTTCCCCCGTTGTGTATCCTGGCGTCCCCTTTTATAGGCCAAGGGGAGGCACAAGGGTACAAGTGTCCTGGTTCGATGATGCAGTGGTGACATCACGGGTCATGGTGGTCAACTCAAGACCACTGTAGAGATGTGCGCTGAGCATGGCTTGTTCTGTAGTAGCATGGCTCGGAGTTGACAGGCGTCCTTCGGAGGCGTGGTTGCTGACTGGCGAAAGACGCGATCCCCTGTAGAGGGCGTATGAGTCCCTGTTGGGGTCGCATCGGGAGTTGTTGGCTCAGCTTTTGAGGTCGATGTGGGTTGACCGGAGGGCGTCGACACATACTCGAGGCCCAATCGAGGGGTAGCCTCGAGCGTAGTGGTTGAACGGATAAGATTGAACTTAGGGAATCCGATGTCGGTTATTTGTTGCGTAGCACATCGAAGGGGGCCTCGAGCGGCCTAACAGTGCTGAGTACGGCGTAACAGTGTCATGCAGACCGATGCACGTCCCCAGTATGGGCGATAAAGCGGGATTCGACCGCTGTACGGACCACTGTGTGGCTACTGTAGCCATACGATTGGATGAGGTTAGGTAGTTTTGCATCAAATGCGCTGTCGGACGCACCCGGAGTTGGTGGATCGAGGGGGGCTCAACCCTTGTCGTATCAAGGCGTCCGTCCCACCGGGGCCTCAACATTTGATGCGGGGTCCCTTCTCTCGAGTGATCATCAGTTGGTGACGTCAGCGACTTGTCGAGGGTTGCGGCAGAATTTAAGTATCCTGTTGTGGGTCGGCCCGGTGTGTATTTGCCGGTGGGCCCCGGTGGGTCGAGGATGTACAGTCTGGTCTTGCTTGTGTTTTTTTGAGGGTCCCCACGAGATTAATCTGAGGATAAACTCGGGGTTCAACCAAAAACAAGGGAGGTTTAGGGTACCCCTACTCTCGGTAACCGACAGTAGCCCCCGAGGCTTCGTGTAAGTGTTGATACTTATGCAGAGGCTCAGTTAGATGGACTCAGAGTGTTGGCCGTATTTCGAGGGGTGCGCACGAGCGCACCCTTCGGGTGTAGCCCCTGAGGCCTCGGGAGAGTAGAATACTCGCCCGAGGTCTTTTATTTTTGGTTTTGGTCGAGGCGTGCTCGAATGATCGAGCCCCCGGGCGGTTTGGTCCTCTTTCGTCGAGGCCACCCGGTTGCGAGTCCGCTCGTTAGCTTCTTTCGTCGAAGCCAGTCAGATGCGAGCTCGACTTTTTCGTTTGACCCTCACGAACCCTTTCGATCGGGTAGAGGGGGAGAAGCATTGTGCTACCCATGCTCGGGCGAGCATCAACGTCTCAGGTGAGCTGCTATCGAGAAATTCAAGTAAGAGCTCGTGCCCCGTTCGATAGGGGTTGACTAGTGGCCTTGAGGCGCTCTTATTCGAGTAAAACAATGGGTCCCACGGATGCCAAACCCTTTCGATCGGGTCTGGTGGCTCGATGCCTCCCCTCGAGGGGATTCCGTCGTGGTCCCTTAGTTTTGCCTTGAATGTGTCCGAGGGGGCCTCGAGAATTTGTTCTCGAGCAAGGGACTCGTGTCGGCCCCCTCGGTCACCCCTAACTCTGGTACTCGAGGGCGGCTGTCGAACCCTTTTTGTGGGCCAGCCTTCGCTCCCTAGAGATTTCGAGGGCCTGGGCCCGTATCTCGTGTCGTGGGAAGATCCGTCTGCGGTTAGCTCCTCCTGTCCGTCACGCGTACCTTTTTATGCAGAAGCTAGAGCGGCGCGGTAGTGGATGATTCCTATACTTAAAGCACATTTCGAGGAGAATAACTGTCAGTTGTCATATTAGTCTCGTTTTTCAAGAAAAGATTCGAAGCGGCGCGGCCGTAATGTCATGGGAGTCAGAACGGCACGGTCGTGGTGGGGCCGGCATGACGGCTGATTCATGGATGCTTGACGCATGTCCATGGTCGATGGGAGTCGAGGGGTGAATGCAAAACGGCGTGAACGCGTGGGCCCGAGGGTATTATTGGCGCCCGGCGGCCTCGCTCATGACGTCGACGCACAGGAATCGAGAGGAGAGTACTTTGGGCGCATTTAATGCGGGGACTTACTGGTCGGGCAAGCGACGGCGCCCGTTGGTCTTCTTCCCCTATAAAAGGAGGCACTCCACGCACCGTTGCTCTTCACTTGCCTTCCTGCCGTTTTCGCATTTGCCTTCCTGCACTTGATTGCCTTCCTTGCGCTCGCCTTCCTTGTGCTTACCTTCCTTGCGCTTGCCTCCCTGCGCTTTGCCTTTCCCGCGGAGATAGGAAATCTTCTGGGTCGTCCGTCCACTGAAGAGCTCCGTGCCCTTGCCATGGCGTCGCCGGAGATTCTTCAGCCCGCGGCGTGGCTCCCCTCGGATGTGACGAGGATGGAGCTGGAGGGGTTGGTGGCAGAGGGGCTCCTTCGCCCTATCACCAACAAGGCCGAGCCCGAATGGCTCGTTCCGCCGAATGGGGACCTTGAGCCGAACCCACCGGAGGGCTACGTGGTTAGCTTCGTCAAGTTCCACCGACTGGGCTTCGGTTCCCCGCCGAGCCGGTTCATGCGCGCCCTCACCCACTACTACGGGATCGAGCTTCAGCATCTCTCCCCCAATGCGATCTCCTACGCCGCCATCTTCACCACTGTCTGCGAGGGTTACCTCAGGCTAGAGGCGCATTGGGAGCTCTGGCTTCATCTTTTTCGGGTGGAGTACTTCTCCAAGAGTGTGTCGTCGGGGATGCGGAGGCTGGTGCGGGCCGGGTGCTACAACTTCGCCATGAGGAAGGCTGACATCTTTATCCCTATCAGCCTGACTTTGATCCATGGCGCCTGGCCTTCAAAGTGGTTCTACATCAGGAACGACGAGGGGCTGCTGCCTCAGTACACGGGGCGTGTCATCGAGTCGCGTCCCCACAACTGGGGCACCCTGGCGCGGGACCATCAAGGGAGGCTCGAAGACCTCCTCGATGCCCTGGCGACCCTTCGAGGGCAGGGGTTGACTGCCGGGGTCGTTGCCTCGGCCTTCCACCATCGACGGGTGCTCTCCCTGATGCGGTGCTCGCTCCGCATGAGCCAAATGTTCCTTGGAGCAGAGCTCGGGGGGAGCCGGATGGTTGCTGAGGATATTACGTTGGAGAGCATCACCAATTGGGTTCGAGGCACGGTGTCGGGCCCCTTCATGGCGTAGGAAGTCAACCATCTTCCGATGCGGCCGGATCCTGGTTACCCCGAACTGGTGAGTGTATTACTTCGTCGAGCCCTTCTTTTTCGTTTTTTTCACCTTATATTTTTTGGCTTTGCGTGTAGGGGGAGCTCAACTACGAGTTGTCGCTGCCCCCCATTAAGGAAGATTTCAGAGCTGGTCCGGCGGGGCTTCTCGGCGCCTCGCCGGCAAAGAAGATGAAGGAGGAGGAGAGCAAGAAGAGGCGGATGCAGAGCCTCGATCTCTCTGCGGGCGAGCAGCGCTCGGCTAAGCAGAGACGAGAGGTGGGGACCATCGAAGGGTCCTCCTCTAAGGAGTCTAGGGAGGAGTGGAGCGGAGAAGAGGAGCACCTCTCAACCCGGAGGGTCGCGGCTGGTGCCCCTTCGACGCAGGGCGCTGCTAGTTTTGGGGGCCCACGAAGGGATCCCGTGAAAGTCATCTGGCCCTTGGAGCCGGGCCAGTGGCGCTGGCTTTGGCCGCATCGGCGGCGGCCTCCGCTCGAGGGGCCGCGGGGCCTCGCGGCGTGATGCAGCCGGCAGCGACTTCAAGCCTTCCGGGTGTCGGGACGCGGCCGTCGACAGGGGGCTCACGAACCCCGTGGAGGTTCTCGGTGGGGTAAGTTCTTAATCTTGGAGCAGCTTTATATTTCACGTCTCGATTCCACGCATCTAATTTTTCCTTTCTTGCAAACTCAAGCATGAGCGGGCACTGGCGGGGCCAGCTCCGGCCAAGCGCCTTCAGACGGAGGCTGCGACAGAGGTGATGGCGGTCACGACGGCTCCAGCTACGAGCCCGGTTCCTTTGGCGATGAGCACCGCCTCGACTCCCACGGCGATTTCGAACGCGGGGGTCATCGCTTGGGTCAAGGCCGCACGCACGACGTTGGCCCGGGGCGCTACTTCTGTTATCGGTGAAGCAGCCACTGAGACTGCAGCGGCTACGGTGTCGAGCCCCCGAGCCGGGATGGCCATCGAGGCGCCAGGCAGCAGCGTGCCGGAGGGCCCCTCGGATGACTCGCTGCTGGGGTTTTCGGAGGGCCCCGAGGAGGGTGAGGCCTCCATCGACGAAGGGAAGGAGAAAGACGCCGCACCCCCTGTCGCCACAGAGGTCGGGGGTCGTCGAGTCCGAGGGTGCCGAAGCGGCCCCGTCAGGCGAGGCCCCCGTGGGTGATTTGGTCGAGGAGGCGAGCGTCACCGTGTCTGTCCCGACGAACCTTTTTATCGAGCGGGAGGAGCCGCAGGCCGGCTTGCTGGCTATTGTGCCGTGGGAGGGTCCATCTCCCCCCGCGGTGCCGAGCAACGACCTGCGGCAGGCGTGGCCGTCGACGCGGAGGGTGCCGGAGCAGAGGCGGCGCGGCGGCGCTCCGAGGTGGAGACTTCGGGATGGGGCTCGGAGCCCATCCGTGTCCATGACTCCACGAGTCACGACACTCCCTCGTGGGAGGTGGATGACCCCGCGGAGCTCGAGTGCTGGAGGGCCATCAAGGAGGAGCGTTCTTGCCTTCAGAGCTCACTAAAGGCAATGCTTGGTCTCGTCAGTGACAACCTTCACCAACGCCTCATGGTAAGCATCCTTCTTCAAAGTTATGGAACTCGGGGTGTGTTCTCTTTGTTGATGATGTCCTTTGTTCTTCTTGCTCTTAGGATCTAAGAAAGCGCTCGAACATCAAGTCCTATCTTATCCACGGCGACAAGGATAAGTGGAACCAGATCCCTGAGCTAGAAGCAGCGCTCGAGGCTGCCCGGATCGAGGCCGCGAAGGCGAAGGAGGAGGCTGCTGCCACTCAAAGTGGGCTTGAGAAGGCGAAGTCCGAAACCGCCTTGGCCCGAGAGGTGGCTGCCCAAGCCAAGGAGGCCGAGGCCAAGGTGAAGGAGGAAGTGGGGAGGGCCCTCGAGAAGGCGAGGTCTGAGGCTAGCGACGAGCTGGCAAGGGCTAGCGCCGCCCTCGAAGCGGTGCAGAAGGAGCTCGAGGCCTCGGACTCTGAAAATGCCAGGCTTTTCGAAGCCTGCCAAGAGCAAAGGCAGAATGCCATTTTGGCAGGCGAGGCCCTCAAGAAGCTCAAGGAGGAGAACGCGTCGATGGTCCGCGCTGGTGAGACGCTTGCAAATGAGTATCTTGTTCTGCAAGATACGCACACGAAGCTTGAGACCCACGCCGTTAGTGAGTCTTCCTTCTTTTCTTGAAGAGTTTTTTGCCTTTGTTTTTTCTTAAGCGTTACTGACTCCGTTTGTTTCTAGCCTTGAAGCAGGAGCTGACTTGGGCTCGTCGCAACCTCAGCCTGCTTCAGAAGTCATACACGGCCGAGGTGAAGCTGACAGGCGAGCTCGACGGTATGCTCGACATGGTCTGCGACAGCCTCGGCGTCCCTCGTCCCGAAGCGGTCGCGGATGATGTCCATGAGGTCCCTCTCCTTGACCGGCTGTTCGAGCTCGGCCGCGTGGTTAAGGAGAAGGTGCGGGGCACCCTTCATGTCGGCGTGAAGCAGGCAATGGCGGTCGTCGGCTCTGGCTACATCTACGACATGGAGGTCGTCTCCCACGGCTTCGTCAACGACCCTTCAAAGACTGACGAGGAGAACGAAGCCGTCTTCATGGGGTTGGTCAAGGCTGCTGAGGAACCTGGCAGTCGTCTTGTAAGCCTCTTCGAGCGTGAGGTCCTTCCGCCTCCTGAGGATGATGGCTTGTGAGCCAAATCTCGACGCCACCCTTTGGGATAGCGTGCGGGAGGCGCTTCACACTGGTGTGAAGCGGGCGCTGGCGGTGGTTTCCTTCGGCTTTGTCTTCGACATGGACATCGTCGCCCAAGGCTTCGTCCCCGACATCTCGAAGACCGATGCCGAGAATGAGGAGCGATGCCGAGGGCTGATCCAAGATGCCGAAAGGCCAGGGGAAGCGCTGGCGAAGTTGTTCAAGGATGTAGTCCTCCCCCCGCAGATGAAGGGTACATTATCGAGGAGGGCGACGATGGAGACGGCGCAGCGGGCCTCTAGGGCAAAACTGGGCGAAGGTGCCTGTGTAAATAAGTTAGTTTTTGTAGCCTACATTCAGTGTGGCCTCGAGGGCCTTTTAAAACATCTATGCATCTCTCGTAATGCATTTGAAAATTTTAAGGTCGAGCCTTCTCTGTTTTCTTTTGCCTAGATTTTGCTTTTTTGACTAAGTGTTCGATGCATGCTCGTATCCCTCGAGGGGGGAGCGAGTGGAGGTACCATAGCCCTGAGGCATAGGAGAGCTCCTAGCTCAATAGCCCTCGACCCTTAGGGAATTCAAGGCGTTTTCTACTTAGTCGCGAAGCGTATCGAGGCGTAGGAAAAAAGAGACGCTCGAGTTTCAATCACCTGACTTTTGCTTTTTGACTAAGTGTTCGACGCATGCTCGTATCCCTCGAGGGGGGAGCAAGTGGGGGTACCGTAGCCCTGAGGCATAGGAGAGCCCTAGGCTCGACAGCCCTCGAACCTTAGGGAGTTCGAGGCGTTTTCTACTTAGTTGCAAAGCAAAAGGAGATGCTCGAATTTTGAAAAATCATTCGTATTTTTTAGGAACTTAGGGGGTTCCCCCCATTAGCCCCCAAGGGAGGCTCGACTCTGGCAAGACAAGGTTGAGGCTACCTCTTGCATGCACAATAATAAGTTTGAACTTATAATCAAAGGTACTTCTTATACTTGTCATGCGAAAATGTACGAAACATGCGAGAATGTACAAGTGTATCGATGTCCTAGGGGTAGAAATGACGTAGCTGTTCGATGTTCCATGCGTTGGTGAAGATTTTGCCTTTGTCGTTAGCGACGTAGCTGCACCACGGGGAATCCATCATCCTTGTTGTCGTTCTTGTCGTCGGGCTCTTCCTTTTTCTCTTCATTTCCTCGAACTGTACCCTTGAAATGCCTTTTGAGCATCCGGCAGTTTTCGAGGGTGTGGTTGGCCTGGCCCTTGTGATATGGGCATGGTTTCTTGAGCATCTCATCGAAGAGGCCCTTTTCGGGAGGGCCTCGAGGCTTCTTGCGCTCGACAGCCACCACGAGGTCGTCGTCGGGGGTGTCTTCGCGCTTGCCTCGCTAGTTCTTCTTCTTGCCCCTTTCTTGCCGCTCCGGTTCAAACCCTCAGGGTTGGCCACCTTGGCTTGTGTTTGGCCTTTGCCATCATCGAAGAAGGCACCGACGGCCTCTTCTCTGGTGGCAAAGTTGGCCATGATGTCCATCAATTCATCGGCGGTCTATGGGGGAGCACGCCCGAGCTCCCGGACTAGTTCCTTGCAGGTGGTCTCGGCAATGAAAGCCAGGATCACCTCTTCGTCGGTGAAGTGGGGAAGCTCAGTGCGCTGCTTGGAGAAGCGTCGAGTAAAATCGCGAACGGATTCCCCGAGCTTCTGTCTGCAGCCTCAGAGTTCCCACCTATTGCCGGAACGCATATAGGTTCCCTTGAAGTTCCCCTTGAAAACCCTGACCAAGTCAGACCAGTCATAGATTTGGTTAGGGGGAAGCTCCTCGAGCCACCGTCGTGCGATGTCGAAGAGAAAGAGTGGGAGTTGTCGAATGATGGCGCTGTCATCACGGGCCCCACCAAGCTGGCACGCCAGCTTGAAGTCGGCAAGCTAGAGCTCGGGTTTTTTTCGCCGTCGTATTTGATGAGACTTGTCGGGGATCTGAAGGGGCTAGGCAGTGGCATGCTGCGAATCGCACGGCTGAAGGCTCGAGGTCCCGATGGATCCGGGGATCAACGTCGGTCCTCGTCACTGTCGTAGCGTCCGCCCCGATGAGCGCTGTAGCCTCGTGCCTCGGCGTCACCGCTCTTGCGTCTGCGGTGTTCGTTGATGTCGTGACGCGCATCACGGGGCTCACGGTTGTCACGAACGTGATCATGGGCCAGGACCGCCCCCTTCTAGCGGGGGGAGTCTACCGGCTTGGTCGAGGCCTGCCTCTCATGCCGCAAGGGTTTGTGGTGTTGCCCTGAGGCCGCACCTCGACGCCTCGAGGCAGAGCTCTCGGCCTGCTGGATGGCGGCCACCTCAAGAAGGCCCTGGATCTCCTGTCAGACTCGTTGGGCTTCAGGATTCGAGGGGGCTGGCATGTTGCGGAGAAGCATGGTTGCCACGATGACATTCTGACTGGCTCAATTGAAGGTGGGACATGCAATCGTGTCCATGCCCACAATCTGCCGCTATATTTGCCGTGCTCAGGCCCGAGCCCCTCCGCCTGGGGGATTCTGATTGTCTTGCTCGAGGGTACGCTCAAGCTGGCACAGTCGCTCTTTGTCTTCATCGAGTTTGGCTCGAAGCTCCCGGACCTGCGCGAGCTGGGCGACGCGGGCGCCCTGTGAATCACACGGATCATTGGTCATGGCATGGGGCCCTTCCTCCTATCCCGCCAGGAGGAGGGGTCCACCTGTTGCAGCCAGTGGTGTGGACATCTCTGTGGGATCAGCGTCGTCGTTGCCCGACGTGGCGACTATGTCGACGTGGAAACACTCTCGCGTGGGATCATAGTAGCTAGAGTCGTAGTCAGAGTCGGAGTAGAGAGGGCAAGGCATGATGGTCCGCCCATGTTGTTTCACTTCCAGCCACTGTCAAAACGCGCGAGGGCAGGCGCCGTGTGGGCGAGGGTTAATCGGGCGTTCGGGGGCCAGTACCGGTACCTCCCGGCATGCTGCTACACGTAGGGGGGTCCAGTCCGTTCCCTGTCCGCTTCAAAACCCGAGCGCATGATAGCGGAGTATGTTGAAGTGGTATTGTCGAGCCCAAATGGCAGTGCCGGTCGGACGGCAAACTGCTCATGGGGCAAGAGAGCCGTAGACGTGAGGGGTGCGTTCGCCTGGGGAGAAGCGTTCAACCCTGGCGAGCGCCGCCCCTCTTCGAGCTTTACGCGTAGTCATGGGAGGCTCCTAGCCAGAGAGCTCAAGTCATCTATCGAAGACGAAGAGGATGTGATGACTGTGGTCGCACAACGGCGCCGCCCGCCCTGCGATCCACGTCTCCTTCTTGATTGGGAAGCGTGGTGGCGAGGGCGACGCGGGGCTCCTCGCGGAGTCCCTGAAGCACCCCCGCTTGGGTGCCCGATTGAGAGCTGGACCATGTCATGGCTCGTGCCGAGCGACAGGAACTCCAAACTCCCAAACCAGATCACCAAGCCAAAAGGGAGCAATGATACGAAATCCGCCATCCGAATGAAGCGGTTTGACACACACAGGCCCCTACCTGGTGCACCAACTATCGACGTTAGGAGCCCGAGGGTGTCCTAAGCCAACGAGTAAATGTATGTGTGCATAACCCATTCGGATGGTGATGCAAGAAGAACACAGCGATTTATCCTAGTTCAGGCAAAGAAGGCCCTACGTCCAGCGGGGGGAGAAGATTTGTATTATCTTGCACCTAAGTGCTTGTACAGGGGCGAATACAAGCGAAGGAGAGAATTCGAGGGGGTCGAGTATAGAGCGAAAGAGTTATTCAAAGTCTAGGAGTCTGCCTAGGCGTGTGTTCGGTTGTTCGTGAGATCATTGTCTGGAGTCGGTTCTTCGTCCGATTGGGTCTCTTTTTCCCCGTTGTGTATCCTGGCGTCCCCTTTTATAGGCCAAGGGGAGGCACAGGGGTACAAGTGTCCTGGTTTGATGAAGCAGTGGTGACATCGTGGGTCGTGGTGGTCAACTCGAGGCCACTGTAGAGACGTGCGCTAAGCATGGCTCGTTCTATAGTAGCATGGTTCGGAGTTGACAGGCGTCCTTCGAAGGCGTGGTTGCTGACTGGCGAAAGACGCGATCCCCTGTAGAGGGTGTACGAGTCCCTGTATGGGCGGTAAAGCGGGATTCGACCGCTGTACGGACCACTGTGTGGCTACTGTAGCCATACGATTAGACGAGGTTAGGTAGTTTTGCATCAAATGCGCTGTTGGACGCACCCGGAGTTGGTGGATCGAGGGGGCTCGACCCTTGTTGTATCGAGGCATCCGTCCCGCCGGGGCCTTGACATTTGATGCGGGGTCCCCTCTCTCGAGTGACCATCAGTTGGTGACATCAGCGACTTGTTGAGGGTTGCGGCAGAAGTTAAGTATCCTGTTGTGGGTCGGCCCGGTGTGTATTTGCCGGTGGGCCCCGGTGGGTCGAGGATGTACAGTCTGGTCTTGCATGTGTTTTTTTAGGGTCCCTGCGAGATTAATCTGAGGGTAAACTCGGGGTTCAACTGAAAACAAGGGAGGTTTAGGGTACCCCTACTCTCGATAACCGACAGTGTTGTCGATTTAAATTTCTTCTCGTTGCTTCCCCATTCTGCGGTTCATTAAGTTCTCTGCTAACCTGCTTTTTGTCTAGGCCAAAGCGCCATATCGAGGAGGCAACCCTTACGTCAGCTAAGTGGCTTAGGGTGGACGCGGCCACGAAGATGAGGGCCTCGGTCACAGGTGCGACGTCGAGGCCCTTGGCACCGTGGGAGGCAAAGTGGCTGTCCTTAGCCCTCGGGGCTTTGGCTCATGGTAGGCTGATGGGTTTTGGTCTTGCTGCAGGGTCGAGCGACTCGGGGACCGTGATAGGTGGCGACTCCAAGCCAGGGAAGACATAGGAGGGAAGGAGTGCTCCCTTGACATCGACGTCCGTGGTCCCCGAGCTCGGCTCGGCCCCAGGGAGCTAAACCATGGCCTCGGGAACTCCTGACCTGGGCCAACCCAAGGTCTCCATTTCCATGCTTGAGGTAGGAGCTTCTGAGGGCCATGAGCCAAGAATGGAGGTATCCCTCATCAACTTCGAGGGTGAGGAGGCCATCGCCCCTCCCCCCTCAACGGGAAAGCGGAAGCCGTGGCCGACAGGGCTACATGAGCTGGAGGCCCTGCGGAAGCTGGAGCAGGAGGCCCTACAGGAAGAGGATCTGTCGCAAACACAGTAGGAGGAGAAGAAGTTGCAGGAGTGGCAAGAAGAGGAGGAGCTGACCGGGGCCCGGCCCCAGCATCAGCAGGTGCAACAGACGTCGTCGGGGGACGTGACGCTGCTGGACCTGTCAGCGCAGCAGCTGCCCAAGCCATCAGAGGGGGAGGAGACCTTGGGACTCCCAAAACAATGGGTGTCCGTGATCACCCTCGACGAGCTGTTGACGGAGCAAGAAGCGGCATTGAAAGCATCAATGGTTCCGCGCCCGCCGGGGGCGTAGCTCGAGGAGAAGACCTCGGAACCGAACCCGCCGGGAGACATGTCGATGGTGGGCCTGCTGGGGCCACAAGACACAGCGTTGGGGGAAGCGACGGCCTTGACCCCTCCGCTGCCTCTGGAGGCACCTGAGCCAGCGTCGAGCCAGCCACCGCAACTGTCGACTGCGCTATTGGAAGAGCCACTGATTTCTGGTCTGCAGACGGAGCGGCCGGATGAGACGGTGGCCAAGAGTCCTTCTGCTTTTCAACATTAGAAGGAAGGAGAGGAGCCCCCCGCATGCTGGAGTAGTCATCGCGTTGGGGGCTTCTGGCCCATTGAGGAGGTCGACCTCTGACCCCGGGCTGGGAGATACCAGCATCGCATCAGAGTTCCCCACTCCGGCCAAGTTGGCGGAGCACCATGGCACCCCACGCGATGTGGCGGATAAGATCGAGTCCTTGGGGCGAACCAAGGTCAAGATGGTCCTCCCACATTGGGGCAAGGAGCACGTCATGCTCTGGGAACTCGATGACTCCAGCGCTCCCGGGATCGTGATGGATGACCCGGCGGAGGTCAAGTGCTGGGAGGACATGGAGCAATCCCGGGCATGGTTACAGCACATCCTCAAGCTGGGCATCGAGCTCGTTGGAGGTCTCGACCAGAGTCTTGCGGTAAGTCCCTGTTTAGATCACATACGGTTTTTGGCTTTCTCCGTATGGATCGCCTTAACCCTCGATTTCCTGTTTCCAGGACGTGCAGAGGCGTTCCCTCTCCAAGTTGTACTTCCTCCACGAAACGCATAACAGCCGGGAGGAAGTGCTTCGCCAACTCAAGGCCGGCCGATCTGCGCAGAGCAAGGTGGCTGAGGTCAAGGAGGAGATGAAGCAGGCCAAGGAGGAGGCCGCCCAGGCGAAGGAGGACGCCGAGGTAGCTCGGGGCGAAGCCGCCCAAGTCAAGGAGGAGCTTCGGTGGGCCAAGGAGGAGGTCGACGTAGCCAAGGGTGAAGCGAAGAAGGCCAAAAGTGAAGGCACTCGTGCCCAAGAGCATGTCAAGCTACTCGCGGAGGAGGCTCGAGGCTCCGTGGAGTGTATCAGCTTGCTCGAGGCCAGTCTGGCTCAAGTCTCCATGGCGCGTGACACCCTCTCCACCTTGGTCAAGGCGGAGAAGTGTCGAGCTGACAGCCTGGAGGCCAAGCTTGAGGCAATGAAGGCTACCCTTCGAGAGAAGGAGCAAGCCATCATCTTGGCTATTGGCACCTCAAGACCCTCCGGTGCGAGAAGACGGACATGATTTGGGCTTTCAAGGAGGCCCAGTGGGAGCGAGATGAGGTTCGAGAGGAGCGTGATGCCGTGCTGGAGGACCGCAGTGCCCTCAAGACCCACTGTGCCAGTAAGTTCCTTGGTGGCTTTGACCTTTTTCTTTTTGTATGACTTGTTTAACTCTTGTTTTGTCTTTCAGGCCTTGAGACCGAGCTGCTTTCCACTCAGGCCGCCACCAAGGCACTGTAGCAGAGCCTCGTGGCGGAGGGGGCACTTCTCGGCAGGTTCCGGGTTGCCATCAATAGGCTCTGCACCTCCTGGGAGGTTGAGCCCGTTGAGGAGGCTAGAGAAGATATCTCAGAGGCCGCGTTCGTCGACCGGCTCTACCACCTCGGCGCCATCCTTTGGGATCACGTGCGGGAGGCGCTTCACACCGGTGTGAAGCAGGCGCTGGCGGTGGTTTCCTCTGGCTTCATCTTCGACATGGACATCGTCGCCCAAGGCTTCGTCCTCGACATCTCAAAGACCGATGCCGAGAATGAGGAGCGATGCCGAGGGCTGATCCAGGATGCCAAAAGGCCGGGGGAAGCGCTGGCGAAGCTGTTCGAGGATGAAGTTCTCCGCCCTGAAGATGAAGGGTACATCGTCAAGGAGGGCGGCGATGGAGACGACGGAGCGGGCCTATAGGGAAAAACTAGGCGAAGGTGCCTGTGTAAATAAGTTAGTTTTTACAACTTATATTCAGTGTGGCTTCGAGGGCCTTTAAAACATCTATGCATCTATCGTAATGCATTTGGATATTTTAAGTTGGAGCCTTCTCTGTTTTCTTTCGCCTAGATTATGCTTTTTTGACTAAGTATTCGACGCGTGCTCGTATCCCTCGAGGGGGAGCGAGTGGAGGTACCATAGCCTTGAGGCATAGGAGAGCTCCCGGCTCGACAGCCCTCGACCCATAGGGAATTCGAGGCGTTTTCTACTTAGTCATGAAGCGTATCGAGCCGTAGGAAAGAAGAGACGCTCGAGTTTCGATCACCTGACTTTTGCTTTTTGACTAAGTGTTCGATGCATGCTCGTATCCCTTGAGGGGGGAGCGAGTGGGGGTACCATAGCCCTAAGGCGTAGGAGAGCCCCAGGCTTGACAGCCCTCGAACCTTAGGGAGTTCGAGGCGTTTTCTACTTAGTTGCAAAGCAAAAGGAGACGCTCGAATTTTGAAAAATCGTTCGTGTTTCTTAGGAACTTAGGGGGTTGCCCTCATTAGCCCCTGAGGGAGGCTTGACTCTGGCAAGACAGGGTCGAGGCTACCTCTTGCATGTACAATAATGAGTTTAAACTTATAATTGAAAGTACTTATATTTGTCATGCGAAAATGTATGAAACATGCGAGAATGTACGAGGGCATCGGCACCCTAGGGGTAGAAACGATGTAGCTGTTCGATGTTCCATGCGTTGGTGAAGGTTTCACCCTTGTTGTTCACTAGCTTGTACGTTCCAGGCTTCAGCACCTCAACTATGGTGTATGAGCCTTCCCATGGTGGAGTCAGCTTGTGACGCCACTTGTTGCTCTGTCGTCGACGTAGGACGAGGTCTCCAACTTGGAAGTCCCTCGATCACACGTGCTTGTCGTGGTAGCGTTGAAGTTTCTGCTGATACCTCACAGAGTGAATCAGCGTCATGTCCCGAGCCTCCTCGAGCTGGTCAAAGGTGTTTGCGAGGGATTCTTTGTTGGTTTTCTCGTTCTAGGCCTTTAGTCGAGGGAAACCATACTCGAGATCAATGGGGAGGACGGCCTCGGACCCATAGACCAAGAAGAATGGTGTGAACCCCGTGGCTCGACTAGGTGTTGTCCTTAAGCTCCACAGGACCGAAGGCAGCTCCGCGGCCCATTTCTTTCCATGCTTGTTAAGGTGGTTGAAGATTCTCGGCTTGAGGCCCTGCAAACTCATGCCATTGGCACTCTCAACCTGGCAGTTAGTTCAAAGATGAGCAACCATAGACCAGTTTACATGGATGTGATGGCGATCGCAGAAATCCAAGAACTTCTTGCCAATGAATTGTGTGCCGTTGTCTGTGATGATGACGTTCGGGACCCTGAAGCGATGGATGATGTCGGTGAAGAACTCGACCGCCCGCTCGAAGCGGATGTTGCCGATAGGCCGGGCCTTGATCCACTTGGTAAACTTGTCAATAGCAACGAGTAGGTGCGTGTACCCCTTTGTTGTCCTCTTGAGAGGCCCCATGATATCGAGCCCCAGACCATGAACGGCTAGGTGATGGGGATCATCTGTAGGGCGTAAGCTGGGAGGTGCGCCCACTTGGCGTAGAATTGACACCCCTTGCACGAGCGGACAATATTGATGGCGTCAAAAATGGTGGTTGGGCAGTAGAAACCCTGTCGAAAGGCGTTGCCGACGAGGGTCCTTGGCACTGCATGGAGGCTGCAAGCCCCGAGTGTATGTCCTCAAGGAGCCTCCTGCCTTCTTCGATAGTGATGCAGTGCTGAAGGATACCTAATGGACATCGCCTGTAGAGTTCCTTGCCATCACCGTAGATGATGTAGGACTTGGCCCGTCGCACGATTCGGCGAGCCTCGGTCCGATCTTTCGGGAGTTTCCCTCGAATGAGGCAGTCGAGGAAAGGGACTCGCCAATCTGGATGTGGGCTCGATGGAGGAGGTGTCCCCTCGATCTCCATGACTTCGGCCCTAGTCAAGGGGACCTCGGTCGAGGCCACGGGGTCAAGTTTTGAGGGTGTGGTGCCATCCCCCAAGCCCAAGTCGATGGAGGGCTCAAAGAGGTCTCTCGAGAATACATCCGGAGGGACAGTACCTTGAGTTGATGTGATCTTTGTGAGCTCATCCGTAGCTTCATTGTAGCATCAAGCAATATGATTGAGCTCGAGGCCATGGAACTTGTCTTCTAGTTTATGCACTTCATTGCAGTAGGCTTCCATCTTGGCATCGTGGCAGCACGAGGCCTTCATCACTTGGTCGATGATGAGTTGCGAGTCACCTCGAACGTCAAGGCGTCGGACCCCGAGTTCGAGGGTAATACGCAACCCGTTGACAAGAGCCTCGTACTCTGCAATGTTATTAGAAGTGGCAAAGTGGATGCGAATGATGTAGCACATGTGAACTCTGAGGGGTGAGATGAAGAGGAAGCCCGCACCTGCTCCTGTCCTCATGAGCCACCCGTCGAAGTACATTGTCCACAGCTCGGCTTGGATTTGAACTAGCGGCAATTGGGTGTCGGTCCACTCAGCGATGAAATCCGCCAGCACCTGAGATTTGATGGCCTTCCGTGGTGCGTAGGTGATGGTCTCGCCCATGAGCTCGATCGACCACTTAGCAATCCTTCCAGCAGCCTCCCGATTTTGGATGATTTCCCCCAAGGGGAAAGAAGACACCACAGTAACCGGGTGGCTGAGGAAGTAATGCTAGAGCTTGCGATGCGTAAGGACAATGGCGTAGAGCAGCTTTTGCACCTGCGGGTAATGGGTCTTGGTTTCTGAAAGCACTTCACTGACGAAGTAAACCGACCGCTGGGCGGGCAGGGCGTGCCCTTCCTCTTGCCTCTCGACCACTATGGCCACGCTGACCACCTAAGTGGTCACGGTGACATAGAGAAGGAGAGGCTTGGGGGGTTCAGTCGATGTCACTGGTCAAGGAGGGACAAGGATCAGGGCGGAGGTTAGCATGCTCTTTAGCTTGTCGAGGGCCTCCTTGGCCTCCGCGGTCCATGCGAAGCATTCAGATTTTTCAAGAGGTGATACAGGGGCAGGGCCTTTTCCCCCAAATGTGAGGTGAAATGGCTGAGAGCCACGAGGCAGCCTGTGACCCTCTGTACACCCTTGAGATCTCAAATCAGCCCCATTCATGTGATGGCTACAACCTTCTCACGGTTGGCCTCGATCCCACACTAGGAGATGATGTATCCGAGGAGCATGCCCTGAGGCACTCCAAAGACACATTTCTCGGGGTTAAGTTTGATATTCTTGGCTCGAAGGCACCCGAATGCAATTTCGAGGTCATGGATGAGGTTGTCAACTTTTTTGGATTTGACCACGATGTCATTGACATAGGCCTCGACCATGTTGCCTATGTGTCCGTCGAAGACATGGAGCATGCATCGCTGATACGTCACCCCGGCATTTCAAAGGCCGAAGGGCATGGTGACGTAGCAATACATGCCAAAAGGTGTGATGAAGGAAGTCACGAGCTGGTCAGACTCTTTCATCTTGATTTGGTGGTAGCCGAAATAAGCATCAAGGAATGAAAGGGTTTCACATCCCGCGGTAGAGTCAACAATTTGATCAATGCGTGGTAAAGGAAATGGAACTTTGGGACATGCTTTGTTTAAGCTAGTATAATCAACACACATCCGCATTTTTCCATTTTTCTTAACTAACATGGGATTAGCTAACCATTCCGGGTGATGAACCTCCTTGATGAATCCAGTCGCCAAAAGCTGGTGTACTTCCTCGCCGATGATCCTGCGCTTCTCCTCGTCGAAGCGGCGCAGGCGTTGCTTCACCGGTCTGGACCCGGCTCGAGTTTCCAAGGCGTGCTCGGCGATTCCCTCGGTATGCTCGGCATATCCAAAGGACTCCACGCAAACATATCGGTGTTCACGCAGAGAAAGTCAACGAGCACTGCTTCCTATTTGCTCTCGAAGTCGGCACTGATCGTCAGCACCTTCTCGCCAGAGCAGCTCAGGTCGAGGGGGACTTTCTTGGTGTCTTACGCTGGCTCGAAGCTGCCAGCGTGATGCTTGGGGTCAGGCACCTCATCAGCGAGGCACTCGAGGGTTGAGGCTATCATCACGTTTTCTTGATGGCCTCTCCATACTCGATGCATTCGACGTCATAGTCCTACGCGTGCTCGTAGGAGGTGCTGATGGTGATGACGCCTCTGGGTTCTGGCATCTTGAGCTTGAGGTAGGTGTAGTTCGGGATCGCCATGAATTGCGCATAGCCCAGTCGGCCGATGATGGCGTGATAAGTTCTATGAAACCCGACCACCTCGAAGGTGAGGGTCTCTTTCCTGAAGTTGGCGGGGATGCCAAAGCAGACGGGAAGGTCGATGAGGCCGATGGGAAGAGCCTTCTTCCTTGGTACGACGCCATAGAAGGCCCTGACGCTGGGTTGGAGTTGGCACCTCTGGGCCCCCAGGAGGTCGAGGGTCTCGAGGTAGATGATTTTCAGGCTACTGCCACCATCCATGAGGACCTTCAAGAGGCGGGTGTTGATGATGATCGGGTCAACGACGAGAGGATAGGCCCCGGGGTTGGGGACACGATCCGGATGGTCATCGCGGTCAAACATGATGGGCGCATCGGACCAGTCGAGGTAGTGGGGTGTCACGACTCAGATGGAGAAGACCTCTCGACACTCCCTCTTGTGCTGTTAAGGCGTGAGCTGGGTCGAGGGGCCTCCGTAGATCATGTAGCAGTCGTAGACTTTGGGGAATTTTCCGTCTTTCCCATTGTCTCCCTCATTGACGCCCGGGTCTTTCTTATCATCTCCCTTCTTGATGCCCAGTTGTTCAAAGTGCTTTTGAAGCATGCGGCAGTCCTTGAGCTTGTGTTTCGCCCCATCCTTGTGATAAGGACATAGCTCCTCGAGCATCTTGTCGAAGATGGCCCCCTCGAGGGGACCCCGAGGTTTTTTGTGCTCGGCTGCTGCGACGAGATCGTCGTCTACAACCTCACGCTTGCCTTGCTGATTCTTCTTCTTCTTGTTGTTCTTCTTCGAACCTTTGCTCGAGCCCCCGGCATCGGCTGCCGATGCCTTTCCCTTGTCCTTCTCGTTGCCGAAGAAGGCTCCGACCGCCTCCTCGCTAGCTGCGTAGTTGGCGACCACATCCATGAGCTTGTCGATGGTGTTGGGGCGGTTACGCCCCAACTCGCGGACTAGGTCCTTGCAGGTCGTACCCGCAACAAATGCTAGAATGACATCAAGATCAGAGATGTGGGGGAGTTCAGTTCGGAGCTTGGAGAAACGTCGAGCGAAGTCACGAAGAGACTCCTCTGGTTTCTGCTTGCAGTTGCACAGTTCCTAGGAGTTTCTAGGACGCACATAGGTACCCTTAAAGTTCTCCTCGAAGATCTGGACCAGGTCAACCCAGTCACGAATCTAGTCAGGGGGAGGCTCCTCGAGCCACCTACGCATGGTGTTGGATAGGAACAAGGGAAGGTGACGTATGATCATGCAATCGTCACGTGCCCCGCCCGCCTGACAAGCCAGTCGAAAATCGGCTAGCTAGAGCTCGGGTTTGGTTTCGTCGTTGTACTTGACGATGCTTGTGGGGGGTCAAAACTTGTCAGGCAACTGGGCATTGCGGATCATCCTGCTGAAGAGTCGGGGACCCGGTGGCTCTGGGGCCCATCGGTCTTCATCGCTGTCGTAATGCCCCCCACGATGGGCGCTGTACCCTCGATCCTCGGCGTCCCCATGTTTGCGCTTGTGGTTCTTGATGATATCGAGGTGCGTGTCACACGGGGCGCAGTTGTCGATGATACAATCTTGGGCTGGTGTCTTCTTCACTCGGGGGGCCGCCTCTTGATCGACCGAACCCTCCCTTTCAGCCCCGGAGGGCTCGTCCTGCGGTTCAGAAGCTGCCCCTCGATGCCTCGAGGCTGAGCTCTTGGCTTGTTGAACAGCAGCAACTTAGAGGAGACCCTCAATCTCATGTTGAATCCGTCGAGCTTGCAAGTTGGATGGCGCGGGCATATTGCGAAGAAGCATAGCCACCACGACAATGTCTGTCTTGCTCGAGGGTAATAGTTGATGGGATGTTTGGGTGCCCCGCCCTCGTTGATCTGCCGGTTGACCTCTCGGGCCCTGGCTCGGGCTCTACCGCCGGGTGGCGGTCCCTCCTGCTCGAGGGTTCGCTTGAGCTGGCACAGTCATTCCTAGTCGTCGGCGAGCTTAGCCTGTAACTCCCGAATTTATGCCAGCTGTGCGTCCTGCTCGTCGGGGCAGTGGCACGCCTCTCGGGGTGTGATTGGTCATCGATCCTCTATTCTGGGGAGAGCCCCTCCCGCTACAGCAGCAGCCGCATTGGCCATCGGATTGATGGTGTCCTGATTGGATGCGTCATCATCGTCGATGTGGAGACACTGGCGGGTAGGGTCCCAATAGTCAGAGCTGGAGTCGGGGTTGCCACAGTAGAAGATGAGGAATTATCCCTGTGCCTCCTCCTACAGCTGCTGTCGGAGTGTGCCGATGACATACCTCCGGGGGCTGGGCGCTCTCACGAAGTCCAAGTCCTCGGAGGCCGACATGACCGTCCCCACGTTCGTCATTGCACGAAGGAGGGCACCTGGGCGGTCCCCTATCGTGCTCATGTTGGTATGGGTCAAGGTCGAGAATGTCTTTGTGACGTTGTTGAGATTGAACGGGAACCGTTGATGAAGCTCGAACAACTCATGCGGAAGTAGGCTCGATGGAGTTGGGGTCGCACGCATCGGGGGAGTTTTGCTGGGCTCCCTCGATGAGTGCATTGCAAAGGTGAAGTCGGGGTCATCGTGGAGCCCTGCTGGTCCGTCCTCTGCTCCTGAACTCAGGTCAGATAATCCCCCAACAAGGGGCTCCTCATCACCGGTCAGGAGTGAGGGGAATGCAGCGGGCACCATCCTCAACTCAGGTTGATGGTGATGACGGCATCGATCGTGCCTCCTTATGGTTGTGGCAGCATGGTGGCGAGACCGACGAGTGGCCCCTCCTGAGCATGGGGGCACACTACGACCTCCGCTTGGGTCACTGATCGAGAGCAGGGTCATGTTGTAGCCCTGACCGAGGGACATGAACTCTAGGCTCCCGAACCAGATCACTGTAGCATGCGAAAGTGGTAAAACAGAGTTGCCCATCCGGAAAAGATGGTGGGAAATCGTTGGTAACATGCAGGACCCCTACTTGGCGCGCCAACTATCGGTGTTTCGACCCCGGGGGTCAACACCAATGAATAAATTCGTAATTGCATGCTCCCTTAATCCGGTGGGTGATGCAAGAAGGACACGGCGATTTATCCTGGTTCGGGCAAAGAAGGCCCTATGTCCAACGGGGGGATAATTCATGTTATCTTGCACCGAAGTGCTAGTACAGGGGTGAATACAAGTGGGTGTGAGAAGTGTGAGCTTGAGCTCGAGCATTTTGGGCACTTAGCTCTCTACTTCACATTGTCTCATGGTGTTGTTCTGTGATCTAAAGCCTTAGCGTATGATGCTCTGGATCTCCCTAGCTAAAGTCCTGGCGCCTCCTTTTATAGGAGAAGGAGGGGCACAGGAGTACATGTTTTTAGGGCTCACGTGGTTGGTGACGTATGACGTTGATGCTGATCATGTCGGTGCTGCTGTAGAGGTGTACGTCGGCATCAGAGGTCCTGTAGCCGTCGCGTCGGAAGTTGTTGAAGTGTTGACCAGAGTTGTTGAAGTCCCGCTTGAGGGTCAGCGTGACAGAGCCGAGGGGCGACGGTTGAGGCCTTAGGTTGAGTCAAGGGGGTCGTGTCGAGGGGGTCAAGGCCCATTGGATAAGGCCGAATCCTGGGAAATGCGGGGAATGTGCTGACTTACGCGTCTCGAGGGGGGTGCCGAACAGGATACAGTGCTCGGTATGGTGTAACAGTGAGTTATGATCCGCGGGATTCTAGGATATGGGCGGTAAAAGTAGGATTCGACTGCCATACTCGCAACTGTTACTGTAACTGTGACCATACGGTTAGGCGGGAGCAGGTAAAATGCATTCAATGCGTCTAGATCCGTACGGGGAGTAGGTAGCTGAGGGGTATACTGTGCTCGAGGGCTGCCTATTCACATGATCGAAGTTTCGTCCTCGAGGGCGGGCTTGTTCACTTGGGCGAAGCTCCGTCCTCGAGGGTTAGCTCATTCGCTGGGCAAAGTTCCGTCTTCAAGGCCGGCCCTTTCGCTCGAGCGAAGTTTCATCGTCGAGGAATCGCCCGAATCGTACCCTCGAGCGTACAGTCTCGGTCCGTGTGGTAGCCCGTCGAGCAGGCTGTGGTTTTGGGCTGTCGATGAACGTTCGTGGGCCAGCCCAGTATGTCTTAGCTTATGGGCTTTCGAGCGATTATGAGGGATGTCGTTGGAGGGTTTGCGTTGCTGATTTCGGAGATTAGTCCGGTTAATCGAGGGTTTGGGGTACCCCTTTCCTAGGTACCCGACACTATCATATTGTACCTTAGTGGGCTTCATCACAAGGCCTGTCGATGTAGTGCCAAAGAGTGAGGGCTTATTGGAGATGGCAATGCTTACAATGTCTTCATCATCACTATCATCGGAAGCATCACTATCCTAAGTGACTACAAAGCCACCTCCCTTCTTCTTCTTGTTGATGGTGAACTTTCTCTTCTCCTTTTCTTCTTTGTCCTTCGTGTTCTTCTATAACTTCAACTCTCCATTGTTTAACCTCTTGTCTTCATAGGGGCACTCCACCACTACATGATCGGGGTTCTTGTAATTGTAACATTGCATCTCTTTGCTCTTCATGTGGTCTCTTCTCTTCCTTGAGCCATACCCTATCTTCTTCATAAAATGACCCATCTTTTGCACTAGAAGGGCCATGGTCTCATCATCAAAAGGATTGTCATCTTCATCGACTACACTCTTGCCCTTTGAAGAGGAGGCTTTGAATGCAATTGTAACAACCCAAAAATCTGAACTACAAAATTTGTTTTCGATAAAACCCTGAGTGATGAGTGTGACATGTCATCATGTACCCCGTAACCCTGCATTAACCCCATCATATCATGCATAGCATTCATGTGTTTGTAAATTTATTAATATCTCATGTAAATGCTCTATGTTTCACATGTTATATGTCAATGTTACAATAGCTTTGTTGCAATGTTTCAATAGTTCATTCATCATGTTGCATTAAAAGAGTGATTTCGTTTTTATTTGATTTATGTGTTGAATAATAAAAATGATAAATAATATTTATTTTGGCAAATAAACATTAAGGGAATAATACCCTAACATTATTTGGGCCATGTATGCTCTCTACCATGTTGCAAATAATCAGCATATCACAAATATATATATAAAAGTATTTGAAAAAGGAAAAGAAAAAGAAAAGGAAAAAGAAAAGCAACCAGCCCAGCCTAGCTAGCCCGGCCCGCTCGCGCTCGCCCGCTCGCTCCCGCACGCCACGCGCGCAGCCCAGCAAGGCGGCCCAACCGCTCACCCGCGTGCTCGCTCGCTCGCCCGCTCCAGCGCCACGCCTTCGCCGCCGCTGCCGCTGACAGGCGGGACCCGCTGTGGACCCCGCCTGTCATAAGCGCCGCTGAGGTCACCCGACCGACTACGCGCGCTGACGTCGCTGTTGCCTGGCGCTGTTCCCCAGCGTTGCCTCGAAGCAACCTGCCTGGGCTGCCCGATCCGCATCCACACTCGCTCGCACGCCACCTGGCCCGACATCCCCTGCATGCAACGCCCACAGCCGTAGGCGAATCCCCCCGCGCTTGCACACATACGCTGCCGCCACGGTGAACTACGCCGCTGTAAAGTGCTCATGCACCCGGCGCTGCCTAGCCCTCTCTAGCTGCTTCGTGGACCCGGCCAAGCACCCCACCGGTGACCTGGACCCATCCTTGGCCGCTTGATCAAGCCAGAGCCGTGATCGGCCATCCATCGGCCACCTACCTCCGCTTTCGCCCTATATAAGCAAGGGGCCGGAGTTATAGGGTTCCCAGTCGTCGCCACCACTCTGGTGGAACACCAATTGCACCCTCGCCGGTCCAATTTGGGAAGAGGAGGAGGAAAGAAGAAGAAGGGGATCAGGGAGGAAGAAGAAGCCACCGCCAGAGTTGGAGAAGAAGAGGAGCTCCTCCATGCTGTTGCACCAGGAGCAAGAAGAGGAGGCCGTACCGCAAGCGGGAGCCACAAGAACGCCAGAGCCTGGAGTTGTACCGCACCTTCTATCCACGCCAGCGCTAGTGAGCACCTCCGCCATGCCTCTCTTCCCAACCTCCGCCCGTGCTGTTGGCCATGGCGCTCCGCATTGGGAGAGCGTAGGCCGAGACCGCCACCGGTCTCCCTCTGGATACACCTGCACACACACACGAGGCCAGCCAAGCCCCCTTGGACCACGGCATCGGGAGGATGCCGGACTGGAGCACCGCCTTGCCCGCCGCCGCGCACCGAGCGCCGCCGCGGCGAACCCAGCCGCCTCTCCGTTGAGCTCTGCCCTCCATTGACCCCGAATCCATGCCCGCCTTGATGAGACAGACTCCATGGGCACCCTAGCTCCGCGATTGCCTCGCCGGAGCACCGACCCGAGCCACCTTGCCAGCCATGGTGTCCATGCACCGCCACTCTGGAGCGTCGCCGTTCACCGTCATTTCCCGCCGACTCCGACCACTACTGGGATCAAGAAGAGGCTGAGGAGCTCGACCTTGACATGCTGCATTGTTTGGGCAAGGGGATGGAGGCCGTGGACCCTTCCTGACCGCCGTTGCCGTGCACCAAGGACCCGTCGGAGCTCCGTCGCGGGAGTTGCTGCCCGCGCGGACTCCGCCGTGGCATTTGGTCACTGCCGGTGCCTCGAGCAGGTGCTGTGTGACTCCAATCGCGTGTCTACGCCACCAATTGGAGCGGGAGTGGCTCGATGTGGAGGATGCACCGAGCGTCGTCGCCGCCGTCTGCTGCAGAGCGCGTCGTCGGGAGCCAAACCGCCACCTTGAAGCCCACCGTCGTGATCGCCTTGACGTCCTGGAGTGGATGGTGGAGTTGATGGCACCGAAGGACCACCATAGCGCCAGGAATCGCGGATTCCCCACCGTCGGTAAGCCATGCCGTCGGGCCATCTCAGATAGAGGAAGGGGATGAAGTGGTGGAGCAGTGGATGGACTAGGTGCATGTGAACCGTGTCGCTGACGGTGGGACCAAGAGGAGTCGGTGCACCATGAACCAAGTTGTGGACCGCGTGAACCCAGACGTGAACTAGATGCACTGGCTCATGTGGACCGTGTCGCTGACAGTGGACCCCACGGGCGTCGGTTCACCGTGAACTGAACCGAACCGAGCCACGAGCCGTGAGCCGAGCCGCGAGCCGTGAGCCGAGCCTGGACCCACCAGTCAGTGATGACATCAATAGTGATATCATGTGGGCCCCACCTATCAGTTCACCGTTGACTGTTGACCGTTGTCTGATGACGTCAGCATGACGTCACCCCGGACCCACCTGTCAGACCTCCGTTGACCCGGTCAACACTGACGTCAGCATGACGTCAGCGTGATGTCATCCGCCACGTCAGCACCTTTGTTGACCTAGTTGACCCGCGCGTGACACGTGGCCCAATCAGAAGCTGCCACGTGTCAGCACCAGATAAATCAGCCCTTTTTTCTTTTTAGAAAATGATTAAATCTTTGAAAATTCATAACTAATTCATACGAGCTCCGAAAAATGTGATCCACATATCCAAATTTTCTATAAATCGAGCCCTATCTATCTAGGCTATGATTGAGTGCATTTGGATCTTCTATTTTGCATTCATTCTTTGTGCTAATCTATAGGAGTCGTTTTTGTGACCATTAAATCTCGTTACAGGCTTGAGCGAGGACAGGTCTGACGACAATGACTACCAGGAGAAGTCCGACAGCTACGTCAGTGAAGGTGCCACACCTCACCCAACCTCGTAGATCCCATTACGCATGGCAAATTAGTATGGCTAGTGCTTTAATTCCTATTGATATAATGCTTGCCTGTGCTAGGATTGCATGATAGATTACTATTTGATGAGCCCTACCTTGTTGTAAACTTTCACCTGCTTACCCGCTGTTATGTTAGCCACTTGCTTATTTGCTATTACTATATTTATATACTTCACTCGCTTACATTTTGATGCGACGTGATGAACCCTAGGAAGGCCTGAAGGGTGCCAGGCTAGATATGTGAGTTGATGGATCAGATGGGCATGTGAGCTAATGATGTTGGATCTGGGTTTGGGGTGGAACGTACAGCTGATAGTAGGGTGAGGGTTGAGTCGATCGAGCCGAGATCTACGATGAGCTTTTGGAGCAAGTCTTGCCGGGGAATGGATCTGGACATTCCCGTGAGAGGAGCCTGTGGTGGGCTAACTGAGATGTGATGGTGGTCTTTGGGTGTGACCCTCTGTGAGGAGGAACCCAGGATGAAGGTGTCGTGGTAGCACGTAAAAGATAAACCCTGATGAAGATATCCCGGTTTGGTCAAACCTAGGAACTGCTGCGCTAGTATCCGGACCTTAGGAATCTCTTGCTTTCCACTCGCTCTCCATGGGGGGGAAACGGCCGAACCGCTGGATAGATCGATGCCATTACTGCTAGGCGAGTAGTGATAGGAAGGTATATGCATGGGACGGAGCTAACACCCTTCTAAGACGATCATGGCACTCCCTTCGGGAGCGGGTACATGCCATGGCGTTCTCTTCAGGAGTGAACACATGGGCTCTTCACAGTTCTAGTGATCCAGAGCTGGATGGTAGAATGGCATCGTTCTATGGCAGTAGGTGCTTGGAATCTGCCTAGATGGGGCGCACCATCGAGGATGGCTATCTGGTGGATTAGTGAAACCTCTGCGGAGTGTTTGGTTGATCGATTGATAACATAAGCTAAATCCTTTGGCTATGGACCTTTCCTGAGCTTCACATGCACCGGACTAGAGAGTGGAGTGTTCTACCTTTCCCCTGAGTGTGTTTTTCGGTCGTGAGCCAGTTGAGGGCTGCGGGTCACTGAGACAAGCCGAGAGGGAGTTGGCTTGTTGACTTGAGTCTGAGATGGTGTTGGAGGAGATGGGATGGAGGATCAGAGATGGATGATGATGGATGTTGTAGGATGGGAATGTGTTTAAAACTTGATTATTATATTACTTATATACTTGTTTACCTGCATAGGAAAACCCCAACCTTTATAGGTTCCTTCTTGATATATCCATGTTTTGCATCCAATTACCACAAAGCAATCCATAGGGTGGGAGTGTGGCAAGTACAAATCGTACTAAAAATTTGGTTTCAGGTTCAAGGAGGAGTACTCATCTGGGGAGTACAGCGATTGAGGGTTTCGTGCCTACGCTCAAGTTGGATTGAGGATGATAGCTTTCGCACCTTCAAGCTTTTATTGTTATGCTGCATAAACTCTGATTGCGCCAAGAGGCGATGTAATAAGTTATTGTAAACTTATCTATTGCACTCTTTTGTTCGATGTATGGAATATGGTATTCAACTGTTATCAGGTATTATGATTTAAATGGTCACTTTACACATGACTCTGTGGATTTCCCTTCATGGAAATCGAGGTCATTTCAGCAATGGTCTTCTCTTGCTTGACCTTGCTCTCCTTCTTCTCATCTTCATCATCATCATATTGGCCATTGGTCATGATATCACCTAGCACTTGATTTGGGGTGGCCTTGTCCAAACCTTCTCTTTGAATCATCTTTCTCAATATGGCAGACTTCTTTGGTAGACTTAGCAAGAACTTGTGTGAGAAGTCCTTGTCCTTGACATCCTCTCCTATACTCTTGAGATCATTGACGATAACTTGGAGTCTATAGAACATCTCTTGTATTGACTCATCATCCTTCAACTCGAAGTTTGCAAACTTATCCTTGAGCATATAGACCTTGGCGGTCTTTACCGTTGAAGACCCCTCATATGTTTCTTCCAATCTTGTCCACACTTCACTTGCTATTTCAAGATCCTTGATTTGTTCAAAGACCTTTGCATCAATTGGACTACATAGAGTGTTGAGAGCCTTTGTATTGCATTGATTGTTGATGTGATCATTGCCGGTGAGGTTTTCGGGATCAATGATAGCATAGTCATCACATGTCACCTTCCACACCTTCTCATGAATTGAACCAAGATATCTCCTCGTCTTTCTCTTCCAATGATCAAATGATGTAACACCATCAAAGAATCGAGGCTTGCCCCCAACATGGTTAAACACAACTTTTGCCATCTTACACCGAGGTTGTTAAGCCTTGTAAACGATGACCACAGCTCTGATAGCACTTGAAAGGCCTAGATGGCTAGAGAGGGGGTGAATAGCCTAATAAAATTTCCTTCAAAAGCCACTAAGACAATTTGATCAATATAAAAGGAGGCGATATGAAGTTTTTCTTAACCTACAAGGGGTGAAAGCCAGCCACTTATTCAATTCACAATTCTACTAATTCACACAACCCTCAACAAGATATAAAGCTAGAGCTACTCAAACTAAACAAGCTATCACAACTAAGCAAGCAAGATACAACAAGAATGTCAAGCAAATAATGCTAGAAAGGGAATGAGTTTGTTATACCGACGTTGTCGACATGAGTGAGCCAATCAAGATAATCCATGATAGTGAAGATCAATCACCTGGTGAATATCAATATCAATCACAATATGAGACAATCTAATTATTCACCGAGGTTCACGTGCTTGCCGGCACACTAGTCCCTGTTGTGTCCCTCTACACCATGTGGTTCGTGGGCTAATCAGTATGACACACTGAGCCTATCAAAAGGCGCCACAAGAACCTACCAAATGGTGAGAAGTTGCAATGACACAAGCAATTTACTAGTGCTACCTTAGGCGCTCCACCGGGAAAGGTGCAAACCCCTCACAAGATCATCGGAGCCGGCCACGAACCCGTGCCGGACCTCCACTACTGCTCCAAGCCATCTAGGTGGTGATGACCACCGAGAGTAACAAGAAAACCCATAGCAAAATAATCCCTCTAGTGCCTCTAGATGTAAAACAATGATCAATACACTTGAATCATTCAATCTCACTCAAATGTTGTAATCAAAAGCAAGGAGATGAGCTGGGATGAGTGTGAGGACATTGTCTCAACTCAAGAGAGTCACAATAGTATTAGAATGGTGAGAGAGAGGTCCAAGAGCCAGCCAACACATATATATAGGCGTACCCCTTTGAATAGGGTCGTTGCTCATTCAATTCAGCACACACGGGGTCGTCGGACACCTCAGCAGACCATCTTCGGACGCATTCGCAGTGTTCAAGTCATCACGCGGGAGAAAGTTGATTCAAAAATGAACCTCTAACGCGTCCGCCGGCCACCTTCAAACTCTCCCGAAACACTGTTCAGCGTCCGCACCATTGATATCTTGTTCAGCTCGAAGTCGACTATTGGGAGCCCCAGACGCGTCCGCCTCTCTAGCATAGCATCTGGCGCTCAGCGTCCGGTGCTCGGGCCACGATGCAGTGCTCTCTGAGTTGCGTCCGAGACTCTCCAGAATCGTCCGGAGCTCCGCGTCCGTCGCGTTGAAATTTCAGGCCACCGATAGTTGTGAACGCCCTAAAAAATGAACTGTCTGGACACGTTCATAGCTCGCAAAGCCAGCGTCCAGAGCTCCACTTGAAATTTTGCCTCCATTGAGTCGCGTCCGGAGCTCGTAGGACGCGTCCACACCTCACGTCCACACTGTTAAAATTTCAAGACACCTCACGCTAAAACGAGCATATCTCTTTGCTTCGAACTTCGTTTTTGATGTTCTTAGACTCATTGGAAATCTTACTCAGAGGGCTACACAACCCACATGGGCAATTGATCAAAAAACAATGGATCAAAGCAGTTTTCTAATCCAAGAGCCATCAACTCTCTTTTCCAACATAAGAATTCGTCGAACCTTCTCCAACTTCTTCTCCTTTGCAAATGTGCCAACACCACCAAGTGTACATCACCATGTGCATGTGTGTTAGCATTTTCATAATCATTTTCAAGGCATTTTAGTTAGTGATCTAGATCCTAATGCATGTGCTCAATGTATGAACCTAGGAGGCACATTTGGGATTTAATTGCGATGAGAAATCGCCTCTTTATGGCACGGCTGTGTATCCTAAGTCATCTACACCCTCTATGGTGTCTTGGATGCAATTCGAAAAGCCACTACAAGAAACTTGTGAATTCGTGACAATTTCTCGCTGACGGATTTACAAATCGTCGCTAACAACCACTGCCAGATGCAATCCGTGACGATATTCATTTTTTTGTCAAGGATGAGCCCACTGGATATTCTCAGGCCGCTAATTGGTGACGATTTTATAAAATCGTCACAGTGTATGAATTCGTCATATGCTAGTTAGCCCAAAACAGTAGTCCCACTGCCAATATTTAGTGTAAAAAAAATAGAAAATATGATTGCCAAAAGTATCAAACCCAAAAGACACTCTATTAAATTATTTTTTATCTAAAAAACATGTATAATATATTTTTTTACATAGCAAAACTAAAAAGTGTTCTTATAGTACGGATGGGGAAAAAAAAGTGTTTTGTAGGATTTGAACACAAAACTTGCAAGAAAGTAGAAACATATCTTACCAATTGAGCTACAATAAATGTATAGATGTGCACTTATGTATTTTTATCTGTTTACCCGAGCCAGCATTTCACAGTCCGGCCCAGCATCATAGTAGGCCGCCAAGGAGCATTTGTTTTATGCCCACCCACGGCGTGGCCTGGGCCAGCTTTTGGTTAAAATAGGGGGCAAAAGAGGTGCAGACCATGGGAATTGAACCCAAAATGTGGGACTTCAAAACTGCCAGGCTTACCAGTGCGCCAATTTCTCTGCTATGTCAAAATGCAATGCATCTGGTAAATAGGAAACAAGGAAAATGAAGTGGCATCAGCTTGGGTATCGAACCCAGAACCTAGGTATTAAAAACAACACGCCTTACCACCACCCTAAATATTCCACTATATCTGCGTATGACTCTATTATTCTTTTGTTCGCGACTTTAGGGCTAATTTTTCCCTCAATTCGTTCACGGACTCAGTTAGACACAGCCGCCACCATTCACTAATACACACCGCCGGCGACGGCGAGATTAGGCAGGAGTCGTGTTGCCGCTGCCAAGCCGTCAAGCAACTCCGCCCCTCGCTTGGCGCGTCCTCTCGCGTCACCGGCGCCCTCCAAGTCTCCAACCCCATCTTATAGCTCTGCAGCGCCGCCGCCCTCCATCACCGCACCAATAAGAGATGCCGAGTGCGGCCATGCGTCCACTTGGTGAGAAATCCAACTATTGAGTGGACTCCTACAGCCTCAAGTACCCCTGGAATCGTCAATTGCTGAGAAGCCGGAGATCCCCATCTGTCTCACCTGAACACCTGCTGACAGCCAAGGTATATCTCTTCTTTTTTTTTGTTGATTTTGTTGGATGTAGCATTTGAATTAGTGTAGATTGCTCATTGTGGTTTATCTACAATGTTTGAATAGATGGATAGAAGTTGGGTGCACAGCGGACTATTTTCCCCTGAATACATTAATGGTGTGAAAGAATTTATGAGTTTTATTCAGGGGAAATAATATGGGACTTGGTCTCCAAAGGTTAAACCGAGCGCGCCGTGGCAAGCTGCAAGTTGTTATAACTGAAGGGAATATAAGGCCAGTGGTTCCTCTTGTTGCTGCAAAGTATGCAAGTGAATGCAACATCATAGTTAGGAACCATGTGCCTATACTCCCACATTGGAAGCTGTACAAGAAAAAACCTGCATCAAGTTCAACAGAGAGAGAGAACCAATAGAGAAAGGACCAATAGAGAAAGATCCAAAAGAGAAACATGGATCTGCGTATGTTGATCTATTCTTAGGAATGCTAAAGGTACAAACATTCTCCGGTTCTTTCCACATTTAGTCTCAATATAAGAACCATTGTTTGTTGTTTTATGCCTTAAATTACTGAATTGATATTCTTTTCTATACATGTTCCATCTGATTAGGCCAAGTTTGACATAAACATAGAGGATGAGACAGTTAGGAAGGCATGCATTGAGATGATGAAGTCTGCAGTTCGCCAACAAAGACATAGACTGAAGCAAGAATATTTTGATCCTTTTCCACTACATTTGGTTAAAAAAACTTCTCCTGTCCCATGCATGGACATGAGTAATAAACAGTGGGAGCAACTTTTAGAATCATGGAAGAGTCCAAAAAGATGGTATGTTTTCTCTGAAAAACTAGATTGATGCCTTGTACATGCTAATCTATCGACAACCTTACATGTATTTTTGTCCTTGATGTAGGAGATGTGTCAAAAGAACAAAAATAATCGAGGGAATATTAAGTATCATCATACAACCGGATCCTGTGCCTACATGGTTCATGTTGAAAATTTGGTAAGTGGGCCATGTTAAGCACCTTATAAGTAAATGTATGCAACTGTTACTTAAGCATGCTGAGGGGATAAAGCTTTCTATACGAAGCTCATCAATAATTTTCATATTGCTGAAATGTTTTCACTTCACATAATCTTGGAAATTTGAGATGTAGAAATGCAACTACTTGTCATGCTGCTCCTCTAATATAAGGAAAATGTTGTGCTCTTGTGGTAACCATATTAAGCTGCTGCTGCTGCTATTTGTACACCATATTAAGCTATTTGTAACATGCTGCTGCATGCCACTGTAACAAGCTACTGCTGCTATTTTACAGGAAATGTCTTTGTAAAATTGGGTAAAAGCTACTGCATTTATTGTAACAAGCTCCTTCTCAGTAGCTATCTACTTTTTAGTTGGACATGTTCTTCTAGATTTTTAGTGGAGCAGTAGCTATCTTGATTAATCCAATTTTTAGTTGAACATTGTCGATACCCTGGAAACAGGTATCCCAGACCCCTTGCTTAACAAACTAAAACCCCGTAAAATCAGCATCTTGACCCCTCTGATAAACTCCCGCGCTAACGTATTAAGGCCCATAGGCTGAGACGTATCGGACTGGCCTGCGAACGAACAACGATGGCCCAGAGCCAAAGCCTGCCCGAGAGGATACCGAACGGACAAGTACAGTATACGCGAGGGTACGATTCGAGCGACCCCTCGAGGATGGAACTCCATCCAGCGAACGAGCCGGCCCTCGAGGACGTAACTTCGCCCAGCGAACGAGCCCCCCTCGAGGACGGAACTTCGCCTGGGCGAATGGGTGGCCCTCGAGGACAGTGCACCCCTCGGCCACCAACTCCACCGTACGAATCCGAGCGCATT
>CM041645.1:22132158-22144916 GCA_023333625.1 Bothriochloa decipiens
CCCTCGAGCTAAACTTCAACAACTCCCGATGCGACGGCTGCAGGGCCGCCCATACCGACGTACATCGCTACAGCGGCATCGACATGATCGGGCTCAACGTCGTACGTCATCAGCGTCATGCGAACTCGAAATACATGTACTCCTATACCCCTCCTTCGTCTATAAAAGGAGGCGCCAGGACGTTAGAGAAAGGGACCGGACTCGAATCAAGAGAGTCTAGAGCATAGAAACGTTAAGGCCCTAGATCAGAGAGCAACACCGTGAGCCTGTGCAAGGTCGAGAGCAAGGCGTCCGAACGCCCCAACTCCACCTTTCACTCCTCACATCAGCTTGTATTTTCCCCTGTACTAGCACTTCGGTGCAAGATAACACGAATCATCCTCCCCCCGCTGGACGTAGGGCCTTCTTTGCCCGAACCAGGATAAACCCTTGTGTCATTCTTGCATCACCCACCGGATTAGGGAGCACGCGGATACGATATTACTCGTTGGTGTTAACCCCTCGAGGGTCAGAACACCGACAGTTGGCGCGCCAGGTAGGGGAGCCGCGTGTCACTAACGATTTCCCGCCATTTTTCTGGATGGGTGATTTTGTTTCACCACTTCCGCATGCTACGGTGATCTGGTTCGGGAGCCTGGAGTTCATGACCCTCGGCCAGGGCTACGACATGACCCTGCTCTCGATCAGTGACCTGAACGAAGGTCGCGGTACACCCCCACGTACATGGGGAGCCGCTCGCCAGTCTCATGACCACGCTTCCACATCCAGAAGGAGGCACGGTCGCCGCCGTCATCACCGTCAACCCAAGTCAAGAAGGGTCCCCGCCGCTTTCTCCACGCCCCTGACCGGAGATGAGAAACCTCTTGTTGAGGGCGTATCTGACCCGAGTCTAGAGGCAGAGGGCAAACCGGCAGGATCCCAGCACAACCCTGACTCCGCTCTTACCGAGCGCTCGTCAGGAAAGTGCGACGAAACCCCCGCTCAATCAAGCTCGCTTCCGCACGGGCTGTTCGAGCGTCGCCAGCGGTCTTCGACCGACTCCAACAAACCCACGACGACGGCTACGACAGCAACCCACTCCGTCACGAGCGCGTTGGAGGGCCGCCCAGACACCCTTCTCCACGCGATGACGGGCGTAGGGACTGTCACACCGGCCTCCGAGGGTTTGGCTTTCGCAAGAGCGCCCGGCCCCCGGAGGTACACCATCGGCACACTCCGACGACGGCTGCAGGAGGAGGCGCGAGGGCAATTCCCCGTCTTCTACTACGGCGACCCTGACTCTGACTCTGATCACTGGGATCCTACCCGAGAGTGCCTCCACATCGATGGTGGCGTCGACTCCGATGAGGAAACCGTCGATCCAGCGGCCGCGGCGTCAACCGCCGTGGCGAGAGACGCTCCCCCCAGAGCAGAGGACCAACAACCAGACGCACCCCGAGAAGCGTGCCCTCGTCTTGGTGAGCAGGACGCGCAGATGGCACAGATTCGGGAGTTGCAGGCGAAGCTCGCCGACGAGCAGGAACGCTTGCGCTTACTCGAAATGACCCTCGAACAAGAGCGGCGACCGCTCGGCGGTAGAGCCCGAGCCAGGGCCCGAGAGGTCAACCGGCAGATCATCGAGGAAGGAGCACCCGAGCAACCCGTCCACCGCTATCCCCGAGCAAGCCAGAACGTTGTTGCGGCGGCAATGCTCCTCCGCAATATGCCCGCACCGTCCAACTCGCAAGCTCGGCGGATACAATGCGAGGTCGAGGGTCTCCTCCAAGTTGCTGCTGCCCAACAAGCCGAGAGCTCAGCCTCGAGGCGTCGAGGAGCTGCCTCCGAGCCTCAGGTCGAGCCCTCCCGACCCGAGAGAGAGGGCTCGGTCGATCAGGGGGCGGCCCCCTGACAGAAGAAGAACCCGGCCCGAGAGCCTATCAACGATAACCGCGCTCCCCGCGACGCGCGCCTCGACATTGTCGAGAACCGCCGACGCAAGCACGGGGATGCCGAGGATCGAGGGTATAGCACCCATCGTGGAGGGCGTTACGACAGCGAAGAAGACCAACAGGCCCCAGAGCCACCGGGCCCCCGGGTCTTCAGCAGGAGGATCCGCTGCGCCCAGCTGCCCGACAAGTTTCGACCCCCTACGAGCCTCGTCAAATATAACGGCGAAACCAATCCCGAGCTCTGGCTAGCCGACTTCCGGTTGGCTTGTCAGGCGGGCGGGGCGCGCGACGATCACGCCATCATACGTCACCTTCCCCTGTTCCTGTCCGACACCGCGCGTAGGGGGCTCGAGGAGCTTCCCCCCGACCAGATTCGCACTTGGACCGACCTTGTCCGTATCTTCGAGGGGAATTTCAAAGGTACCTACGTGCATCTCGGAAACTCCTGGGAACTGCGTAACTGCAAGCAAAAGCCAGGGGAGTCTCTCCGCGACTTTGCTCGACGGTTCTCCAAGCTCCGCACCGAGCTGCCCCACATCTCCGACCTCGACGTCGTTCTAGTGTTTGTTGCGGGTACGACCTGCAAGGACCTAGTTCGCGAGTTAGGGCGTAACCGCCCCGACACCATCGACGAGCTTATGGATGTGGACGCCAACTATGCCGCTGGCGAGGAGGCCGTCGGCGCCTTCTTCAGCGACGTGAAGGACAAGGGAAAAACGCCGGTAGCCGACAACGCCGGAGGCTCGAGCAAAGGGTCGAAGAGAAATAACAAGAAGAAGAAGAATCAACAAGGCAAGCGGGAGGCTGCAGAAGATGATCTCGTCGCTGCAACCGAACGCAAAAGACCTCGAGGTCCCCCCGCGCCCCCCGAGGGCGCCATCTTCGGCAAGATGCTCGAGGAGCCCTGTCCTTACCATAAGGACGGGGCAAAGCACAAGCTTAAGGACTGCCGCATGCTTCGAAGGCACTTCAAGCAAGTAGGTGTGAAGAAAGGTGACGACAAGAAAGACCAAGGCGGCGGCGAGGGAGACAACGGGGAAGACAAAAAATTTCCTGAAGTCTATGACAGCTACATGATCTACGGGGGGCCCTCGACCCAGCTCACGCCCCGACAGCGTAAGCGGGAGCGTCGAGAGGTCTTCTCCGCTCGTGTCGTGACACCTCACTACCTCGACTGGTCTGATGCGCCCATCACGTTCGACCACGATGACCATCCGGATCGAGTCCCCAACCCCGGGGCCTATCCGCTCGTCGTCGACCCGATCATCATCAACACGCGCCTCTCGAAGGTCCTCATGGACGGCGGCAGCAGCCTGAATGTCATCTACCTCGAGACCCTCGACCTCCTGGGGGTCAGGAGGCACCAACTCCGACCCAGCGCCGAGGGGTTCCATGGCGTCGTGCCAGGGAAGAAGGCTTTCCCCGTCGGCCGTATCGAACTCCCTGTCTGTTTTGGCACCCCTGCCAACTTCAGGAAAGAGACCCTCACCTTCGAGGTGGTCGGGTTTCACGGAACGTATCACGCCATCATCGGCCGGCCGGGCTATGCGTAGTTCATGGCGATCCCGAACTACACCTACCTCAAGCTCAAGATGCCAGGACCCAAAGGCGTCATCACTGTCGCCTCCTCCTACGAGCACGCATATGACTGCGATGTCGAATGCGTCGAATATGGGGAGGCCGTCGAGGAAAACGCCATGATAGCCGCGACCCTCGAGCACCTCGCCGACAAGATGCCAGATCCCAAGCGACACGCCGGCAATTTTGAGCCGGCACAAGACACCAAGAAAGTCCCCCTCGACCCGAGCTGCCCATGCGAGAAGGTGCTAACGATCAGCGCCGACCTCGAGGACAAATAGGAAGTCGTGCTCCTCGACTTTCTCCGCGCAAACGCCGATATGTTTGCGTGGAGTCCCTCGGATATGCCGGGCATACCGAGGGAAGTCGCCGAGCACGCCTTGGAAATCCGGGCCGGGTCCAGGCCGGTGAAGCAACGCCTGCGCCGCTTCGACGAGGAGAAGCGCAGGATCATCGGCGAGGAGGTACACAAGCTCTTGGCGGCTGGATTCATCAAGGAGGTTCATCACCCCGAATGGTTAGCTAATCCCGTGTTAGTTAAGAAAAAGAATGGAAAAATGCGGATGTGTATTGACTATACTAGTTTAAACAAAGCATGTCCCAAAGTTCCGTTTCCTTTACCACGCATTGATCAAATTGTCGACTCTACCACGGGGTGTGAAACCCTCTCGTTCCTCAATGCTTACTCCGGCTACCACCAAATTAAGATGAAAGAGTCCGACCAGCTCGCGACTTCCTTCATCACCCCTTTTGGCATGTACTGCTACGTGACAATGCCCTTCGGCCTTCGAAACGCCGGGGCAACGTATCAGCGGTGTATGCTCCATGTCTTCGATGAACACATAGGCGACACGGTCGAAGCCTACGTCGATGACATCATGGTCAAGTCCAAAAGAGCGGACAACCTTATCCGAGACCTCGAAATCGCGTTCGGGTGCCTTCGAGCCAAAAACATAAAACTCAATCCCGAGAAATGTGTTTTCGAAGTGCCTCGGGGCATGCTCCTCGGATACATCGTCTCCCAACGTGGGATCGAGGCCAACCCCGAGAAGGTGGCGGCCATCACGCGAATGGGGCCGATTCGGGATCTCAAGGGCGTGCAGAGGGTCACAGGCTGCCTCGCGGCCCTCAGCCGCTTCATCTCACGTTTAGGGGAGAAGGCCATGCCTCTGTACCGTCTCTTGAAAAAATCCGAGCGATTTACGTGGACCGCAGAGGCCGAGGGGGCCCTCGATGAACTCAAAGCCAAGCTAACTTCCACTCCCATCCTCGTCCCTCCTCGACCAGCGACGGCGACTGAACCGCCCGAGCCCCTCCTCCTCTATGTCACCGCAACCACCCAGGTGGTTAGCACGGCCATGGTAGTGGAGAGGCAAGAGGAAGGACGCGCTTTGCCAGTCCAGTGGCCGGTTTACTTCATCAGCGAGGTACTTTCGGAAACAAAAATCCGCTATCCATAGGTGTAGAAGCTGCTCTACGCCATCGTCCTTACGCGTCGCAAGCTCCAACATTACTTCCTCGGCCACCCGATTACTGTGGTATCCTCGTTCCCCTTGGGGGAGATCATCCATAACCGGGAGGCCGCTGGAAGGATTGCCAAGTGGTCGGTCGAGCTGATGGGCGAGACCATCACCTACGCACCACGGAAGGCCATCAAGTCTCAAGTGCTGGCGGATTTTGTCGCCGAGTGGACCGACACTCAGTTGCCACCAGTCCAGATTCAAGCCGAGCTGTGGACAATGTACTTCGACGGGTCGCTGATGAAGACAGGAGCAGGCGCGGGCTTGCTCTTCATTTCACCCCTCGGAGTCCACATGCGCTACGTCATTCGCATCCACTTTGCCGCTTCTAACAACATCGCGGAGTACGAGGCACTTGTCTCCGGACTACGAATCGCCCTCGAACTCGGGGTCCGACGCCTTGACGTTCGAGGCGATTCGCAGTTAATCATCGACCAAGTGATGAAGGCCTCGAGCTGCCACGACGCCAAGATGGAAGCATACTGCAACGAAGTGCGCAAGTTGGAAGACAAATTCCACGGCCTCGAGCTTAGTCATATCGCTCGACGATACAACGAAGCCGCGGATGAGCTCGCGAAAATCGCGTCGACTCGAGGTACGGTCCCTCTGGACGTGTTCTCGAGAGACCTCTTCGAGCCCTCCGTCGATTTGGGCTCGGGGGCTTGCTCTACACCCTCGAAGCCCCACCCCATGACCTTGATCGGGGCCCCCTCGACTGGGGCCCAGGTTATGGAGATCCAGGAGATATCCCCTCCGTCGAACCCGCCACCGGATTGGCGAGCCCCTTTACTCGACTGCCTCATTCGGGGAGAACTTTCGGAGGACCGAACCGAAGCTCGACGGATCGCGCGATGGGCCAAGTCCTACGTCATCTATGGTGACGGCAAGGAACTCTACAGGCGAAGCCCTTCGGGCGTCCTTCAGCGCTGCATCACCATCGAGGAAGGCAGGAGGCTCCTCGAGGACATACACTCAGGAGCCTGCGGCCACCACGCAGCACCAAGGACCCTCGTAGGCAACGCTTTTCGACAGGGTTTCTACTGGCCGACCGCCATTTTCGACGCCACGAACATCATCCGCTCGTGCAAAGGGTGTCAATTCTACGCCAAGCAGACGCACCTCCTAGCTCACGCCCTACAAATGATCCCCATCACCTGGCCGTTTGTGGTCTGGGGGCTCGATCTTGTGGGGCCTCTCAAAAGGACAACCAAAGGGTACACGCACCTGCTCATTGCCGTCGATAAGTTTACCAAATGGATCGAGGCCTGGCCCATCAGCAACATCCGCTCCGAACGGGCGGTCGAGTTCTTCACCGACATCATCCATCGCTTCGAGGTCCCGAACGTCATCATCACCGACAACGGCACGCAATTCATCGGCAAGAAGTTCTTGGATTTTTGCGATCGCCATCACATCCGTGTGAATTGGTCCGCGGTTGCACATCCTCGAACTAACGGCCAGGTCGAGCGCGCCAATGGCATGATTTTGCAGGGCCTCAAGCCAAGGATCCTCAAACGCCTCGGCAAGCACGGAAAAAAATGGGCCGCGGAGCTGCCGTCGGTCCTGTGGAGCTTAAGGACAACACCTAGTCAAGCCACGGGGTTCACCCCATTCTTCTTGGTCTATGGGTCCGAGGCCGTCCTCCCCACTGACCTCGAGTATGGTTCCCCTCGGCTAAAGGCGTACAACGAGCAAACCAACGAAGAAGCCCTCGCAAACGCCGTCGACCAGGTCGAGGAGGCTCGAGACATGGCGCTGCTTCACTCCGCGAGGTATCAGCAAAAACTTCGACGCTACCATGACAAGCATGTACACTCAAGGGACCTCCAAGTTGGAGACCTCGTCCTACGTCGATGGCAGAGCAACAAAGGACGTCACAAGCTGACGCCGCCATGGGAAGGTCCATTCGCCGTAGCTGGGGTGCTAAAGCCCGGGACGTACAAGCTCGCTAACGACAAAGGTGAAATCCTCACCAACGCGTGGAACATCGAACAGCTACGTCGTTTCTACCCTTAGGGCACCAGTGCCCTTGTACATTCCCGCATGCCTTGTACATTCCCGCATGTCTTGTACATTCTCGCATGTCTTGTACATTCCCGCATGACAAATATAAGGACTACTTTCGATTATAAGTTCAAACTCGTTATTGTACATGCAAGAGGTAGCCTCGACCCTGTCTCACCAGAGTCGAGCCTCCCTCGGGGGCTAACGGGGGGAAACCCCCCAAGTTCCTAAAAATACGAACGATTTTTTCGCACGCCCCCCTCTTTTTGCTTCCCAACTAAGTTGACAACGCCTCGGACTCCCTAGGGGTCGAGGGCTGTCGAGCCGGAGCTCTCCTACGCTTCTGAGCTATGGTACCTCCACTCGCTCCCCCCTCGAGGGATACGAGTTCACGTCGAACGCTCAGTCGGAAAGCAAAAGTGAGGCGAGCAGAACTCGAGCGCTTCTTCTTTCTCACACCTCGATACGCTTCGCGACTAAGTAGAAAGCGCCTCGAACTCCCTTGGGGCCGAGGGCTGTCGAGCCGGAGCTCTCCTACGCCTCCGGGCTACGGTACCTCCACTCGCTCCCCCTCGAGGGATACGAGCTTGCGTCGAAAACTTAGTCAAAAAAGAAAAGTCTAGGTGAGAAGAAAGCAGAAAAGGTTCGAAAGTAAAAGGACGCATCACATTACGATAGATGTATTAATGTCCAAAAAAGGGCTTTCGAAGCCACATTGAATACAATTTACAAAAAATTAATTCATTACATGGGCACCCTCGCCCAGTCTTGCCCTACAGGCCTGCCCCGTCGCCGCCCTCCTCGACATGGTACCCTCCATCCGCTGGGGGGAGGACTTCGCCCTCGAATAACTTCGCCAGCTCTCCCCCCGGCCTCTCGGCATCGTTGATGAGCCCTCGGCAGCGCTCCTCATTCTCGGCATCGGTCTTCGAGATGTCAGGAACAAAGCCTTGGGCCACCACGTTCATGTCAAAAATGAAGCCGGAGGAGACCACCGCAAGCGCCCGCTTCACGCCAGTGTGAAGCGCCTCCCGCACGCGATCGCGAAGGGTGGCGTCGAGGTAGTAGATCCGGTCCACGAGCGCAGCACCCGGGATGTCTTCTTCGGCACCCTCGACGGGCCCGACCTCCCAGAGGGCGCAGATCCCATCGAGGGCAACCTGGAGCCGACCAAGAAGTGCCCCCTCTGCCGCAAGGCTCTCCTGCAGCGCCTTGGCGGCGGTCTGGGTCGCAAGCAGCTCGGACTCGATGCCTGAAACACAAAGCAAGAATTTGATGGACCATACAGAAAGAACAAAGATCAAAAACCCTTTGAGGAACTCACCAGCACAGCGAGTCTCGAGGGCGTTGCGATCCCCCAGCACGGCGTCGCGCTCCCCCCAAGCCTCGTCCCGCTCCCGCTGGGCCTCTTTGAAGGCTCGGGTCACCTCCGTCTTCTCGAAGTGGAGGGTCTCAAGGGCGCCACCAGCCAGGATGATGGCCTGCTCCTTGTCCTGGAGGGTGGCCTTCATTGCCCCGAGCTGGGTTTCCAGGTCGGCGGCACGGCTCTTCTCCTCCTGGACCAAGGCGGAGAGGGCGTTGCGCGTGGCGGAGACTTCAGCGAAGCTGGCCTCGAGCGAACGAATGCGCTCCACGGAGCTCTGAGCCTCCGCGATGAGCAGCTCGACGCGCTCCTGGGCTCGGACGCTCTCGACCCTGGCCTTCTCTGATTCGGCCTTCGCCGCGTCAGCCTCCCCCCTGGCACGTTCGAGCTACCACTCAAGGCGGGCGGCTTCCCCTCGAGCGGCGTCGGAGTCCGCCTTCGCCCGAGCGGCTTCCTCTTTGGCCTTGGCGGCCTCCTCCCTCGTCTGCTTCAGCTCCTCCTCGAGCTCGGCCACCCTGCTCTGTGCAGAGCCGCCGGCCTCGAGTTGGTGAAGCACTACCTCCCGGCTGTTGTGCGTTTCGTGGAGGAAGACTGACTTGGAGTAGGACCACCTCCGCGCCACCTGGGGACAGGAAATCGAGGGTTAAAGCATCCCATATGAAAGAACTTAAAAAACTACATATGGCCTAACACAGCGACTCACCGCGAGGTTCCGGTCAAGGCCTTCGGCGAGCTCGGCGCCCAGTTTCAGCAAGTGCCGCAGCCACGCCCGGGACCGCTCGGCCTCCTCGCAGCACTCGACCTCCGCCGGGTCGTTCATCTCGATCCCCGGAGCGCCGGAATCGCCGAGTTCCCGGAGCACGATGCGCTCCTTACCCTAGTCCGGAAGGACCATCTTGACCTTGGCTCGCACCAAGGACTCAATCTCCTCCACCACATCGCCCAGAACGCCGTAACCCACGGCCAACTCCCCCAGGATGTGGAACTCAGACGCGGCATGGGCACCCCTCAGCCCGGGGTCGAACGTCGACCTCCTCAGCACACCGACAGCCGCCATCTCCCCTGGCTGCTTCGTCGACGGCTGCCGCGCCTGATCCGGTGCTGCTTCCGACGCCGTCGGAGGCAGCGAAGGTGTGGAGGCCGACGCTTCACCCAACGCCACGACTTGTAACGCCGGTGCGACCACCGCCGGTGCGTCTTCTGCCGGGCTCGGTACCAAGGCATCCTCCGGTTGCGCTCCCGGTAGCCGCGGGACCGTCGACGCCTTTGACGCCGCTTCTTGTTCGGACAGCAACTCGACCAAAGTAATCACGGACACCCATTGTTTGGGCAGTCCGGAAGTCGCTTCCGCCTCAGACGTCTCGGGCGGCAGCTGCGCCTGCTGATGCTGGGGCTGGTCCCCAGCTTTCTCCTCCTCCTGCTGCGGCCGTGGCAACTCCGCTTCTTGCAGGGCCCCCTGCTCCTGCTCCCTCCGGGCCTCGAGCTCACGCAGCCCCACCGGCCAGGGCCGCCGCTCTCCCGTCGAGGGGGAAGGGTCGAGGTCTCCTCACCCTCGAGGTCCACGACGACGGCCTCCTCTCCTAGCTCGTGGCCCTCGGGGGCTCCCGCCTCGGGTGTGGGGATCGAAGCCTCCGGACCACCAGGAACGGAAGCCCCCGACGTCGGGGCGCCGCCTCTTGGTGCCGGGTCGAGCTCGAGGGCCGCAGGCGGTGATGTCAAGGAGGCGCTCCCTCCCTCATGCGTCCTCCCGGGCGTGGAGTCACCACCCACCGCGGCCCCCGGGACGCTCGACCCTGCAGCAGGAGTGGAACCCGTCAGCCTACCGCGTGCCATAGCACCAAGGGCGAAGGACAACCACTTAGCTTCCCACGGGGCCAAGGGCCTCGACGACGCACCTGTAGCCGGGGCCTCCATCTTCGAGGTTGCATCCATCTTGAGCCGCTTGGCCGGCGCAAGATACGCCTCCTCGATCTGGCGCTTGGGCCTGAATGGAAAGCAGAGCGGCAAAAAGGTTTATTGAAACGCACAAAGATGACGCAACGAAAAGAAAACGATTCAACGGCACTTACCCGAAGGGTATAGAGGCCTTTCGGGCACCCCTCGAACTGCCCGCAGATTTCGAGACCCCTCTCGAAGCCGAGCTCTTCGCGGGGCTGGGGCTGCTCGGGGCTGTCGATGGGGTCGCCGTGCTTCCCTGCTTCGACGGGGCCTCCTGGGCACGCCTCTGCTTCGCGCGCGCCGACGACCGAGATCGGGTCTCCCGGATCGAAGTGGGTGGGCTCCCGCCTCGAGTACGACACGAGGTGGGTGATCCCTCTCGAGGCGAGGCCTCGGCCCCCCTTTTTCCACGTCGGCGCTCCGAGGCCGACGCCGCCGGCTGAGGGGCGCGCTGCTCCGCCACCTCCTCGTGCACGAAGGGGCGGTCAGCATGGGTGGATTCTGGCAGGATGCAGTCGAGGTGCCCCTCCACCCCCTCGACGTCATCACTGTCATCATCATCATCTTCATCCCCCTCGGACGAGGGAGACTCCTCCTCCGGGAGCCCGTCGCGCCTCTGCTCAGCGCGGCGCTTCGTGAGCCTTTCGCGCTCCCGGAGCTTCTTGGCTTTCTTTTTCTCCTCCTCGTCCTTACTCCGCTTCTCTTGCTGGGCGGTGAAGCGTCTTACCTGACGATCGGGAGCATCCTCCCTCAGTGGAGGCCTCGATCTCCGATAGTCGATTCTCCCCTGCGCAAAGACATTCAGTCACAGGGACGTAAGAAAGGGGAGGAGGAGAGGGGGGAACTCGAAGGTCATGAGTCGAGGCACTCACCAGGTCGAGGCAACCCTCCTCTGGCCGCATGGGGAGACGGTTGACGTCTTCCACCTTGAAGGAGCCAGACACCATGCCCTTTACCCGCGCGACGACTTCCGAGGCGGACGGCCTGTCGCCGGACATCCGGCACCACCTGAGAAGCTCGGGCGCCGCCGAGGGGAGCATCTCGTCCAACCGCAGCTGGCGCTCCATCAGAGGGAGCACCCGTCGACTGTGAAAGGCCGAGGCGACCATCCCCGCCGTCAGGCCCGCTTCTCGAAGGGTCCTCAGCGCGACGACGAGGGGGTGAAGTCGACGCTGAAGGTCTCCCGCGACACCGAACAGCAAATTGTATGGACGCTCGGCGATGAGCCGTCCGGTGTATGGCGGGAGATACCCGCCATCGTTGTGAAGATAGAACCACTGCTCGTCCCACCGGGAGTGGTTGGTCGCCAACCCGGTGGGGATGTACTCGCATGGCTCCTCCGACCTCCCGGTCTTCAACGTGAAGTTGAGGCATCTCGCTCTGACGATCTGCCTTACTCCGACCGACACCGGGGAGGCGAACCACTCCCCCTTGTAGAGGTGGAGCCATAGCTCCCAATGTGGCTCCATTCCGAGATAGCCCTCGCAGACAGCCATGAAGATGGCGGCGTTGGAGATGGTGTTGGGGGAAAAATGGTGGAGCTTGACGCCGTAGTAGTTCGTCAGCCCCCGCATGAATTCGCTTGGAGGAACGCCGAACATGTGCCGATGAAACTTGAGGAAGCTCACCACATACCCCTCCGGCGGATTTGGCTCCTCGTGGTCCCTAGGCGGCGCGATCCACTCCGGCCGATTCGAATCCGTGACGGGGCGGAGAAGTCCTTCTCTCACCAGCTCAGTCAGCCTCTGCCGCGTCACGGATGGGCGCCAGGGCTGGGCGGGCTAGAGGACTGGGGCCATGGTGGCGGCGGCGGCACAAATCTGCTCGGTGGGCGCGGCGGCGGCGGAACAGCACGAATCTCCTCGGTAGACGGTCGACCAGGAAGGTTCCCAATCGCGACTTCTCGCTCTAAGTTTTTATCCTCACGCGTGCAGGAAAACGGGAGCTCGGCAGAATGGCAAAGGTGGGAGCGAACGCCTGTCCCCCTCCGTTTTTATACTCGGGAAGAGCAACGGGCGGAGCCCGGCGGCAGGGAAAAGGTAACTTCCCGCAATTAATGCGTTCACCTGACCGTTCCCCCCTCGCCCCTCGGCCGGACGCACACGTCATGCCTCTGACAGAGAGCTGTTGCTTGGGCCCGCCACGATCGCACTGTTAAGCCCTTCTCCTCAAAAGGCGTGCCCAACGGTAAGAAAAAAGAACCGTCGCTCGCTAACGGAGTTTTCTACATAAGGTAAAACGCGCCTCGAAGTCTCGAGGGAGCAAAGGCCGGTCCTCGAGTAAGGGCTTAACGACCGCCCTTGAGCACCGCAAAAGAGCGGGCTCCGACCCCGCCTCGAAGTCTCGAGGGAGCGAAGGCCGGTCCTCGAGTGAGGGCTTAACGACCGCCCTCGAGCACCGCAAAAGAGCGGGCTCCGACCCCGCCTC
>CM041645.1:22144926-22186947 GCA_023333625.1 Bothriochloa decipiens
CGAGGGAGCGAAGGCCGGTCCTCGTGTGAGGGCTTAACGACCGCCCTTGAGCACCGTAAAAGAGCGGGGTCCGACCCCGCCTTGAAGTCTCGAGGGAGCGAAGGCCGGCCCTCGAGTGAGGGCTTAACGACCGCCCTTGAGCGCCGAAAGAGAATGCTTACTTGTCGACAGAGATTTCCACAAGAGAAGAAAACGGGCTCTGACCCTATCGCAAAGTCTCGAGGGAGCGAAGGCCGGTCCTCGAGTGAGGGCTTAACGGCCGCCCTTGAGCACCAAAATCGGGCTCCGGCCCTAAGTCTCGAAGGAGCGAAGGCTGACCCCACGAACAAGGTTCGACAGCCGCCCTCGAGCACCCGAGTCAGGGGTGACCAAGGGGGAGCCAACACGAGGCCCTGCTCGAGAACGAACTCTCGAGACCCCTTTGGACGCATCCAAGGCGAAACGCTACGGACTTTATGGAATCCCCCCGAAGGGAGGCATCGAGCCGCCGAGACCTATCGAATGGAATCGGAATCCGTAGGACCATTGCATTTTGCTTTAATGAGACCGCCTCCGGGCCACCTGCCGACCTCTATCGAACGAGGAACGGGCTCTCGCTTGGATTTTCCCATTGCCAGCTCACTGAGATCTTCGCGGCTCGCCCTATCGGGGGTAGTCCGATGCTTCTCGCCTCACACCCGATCGAAAGGACTCATGAGAAGAATGCCGAGGCCAGCAATGCCCCAGCCGCACGAGGCTCGGGGGCTCGCCTGTGTCCGGCGCCCCTCGACGAAAGAGGGTCGAAAAATCCCCCGGGGGCTCCCCTCGGTAAAACGCTACGACTCCAGTTCAGGCCTATACCCGGCTGGACGAGCACCCTTAACTAAATATAAAATAAAGCCCTCACAGGAGTCTTTCGACTCCTACGAGGCCTCTGGGGCTACCCCCGCGGGGGTCGCTCGCGCGCCCCCCGCGAAAAAATCCGAATCACGTCTCATTCTAAAATTCCTGACACCCTCCCCGAGTGACATCACTCGCGCAGGGGCTCGGGGGCTACTGTCGATACCCTGGAAACAGGTATCCCAGACCCCTTGCTTAACAAACTAAAGCCCCACAAAATTAGCATCTTGACCCCTCTGATAAACTCCCGCGCTAACGTATTAAGGCCCATAGGCTGAGACGTATCGGACTGGCCTGCGAACGAACAACGACGGCCCAGAGCCAAAGCCTGCCTGAGAGGATACCGAACGGACAAGTACAGTATACGCGAGGGTACGATTCGAGCGACCCCTCGAGGACGGAACTCCATCCAGCGAACGAGCCGGCCCTCGAGGACGTAACTTCGCCCAGCGAACGAGCCCCCCTCGAGGACGGAACTTTGCCTGGGCGAATGGGCGGCCCTCGAGGACAGTACACCCCTCGGCCACCAACTCCACCGTATGAATCCGAGCGCATTTAATGCGATCTATCTACCCCCGCCTAACCGCATGGCCACAGTCACGGTAACAGTCACAGGCGTGGCGGTCAAATCTAATTTTACCGCCCATACCCCGAAATCCTGCAAGTCATATTACGCTGTTGCGCCATACCGAGCGCTGTGCCACGACCTGCACCGCCTCGAGACGTATAAACTAACATTTTTTCCGTGTTTTCCGGGATTCGATCTTATCCAGCGAAGCTCAACCTCATCGGTACGACCCCCTCGGCTCCGGCCAGGACCCTCGACCGTCGCCCCTCGACTTCACCGAGCGTACCCTCGAGCTAAACTTCAACAACTCCCGATGCGACGGCTGCAGGGCCTCCCATACCGACGTACATCGCTACAGCGGCATCGACATGATCGGCCTCAACGTCGTACGTCATCAGCGTCATGCGAACTTGAAATACATGTACTCCTGTACCCCTCCTTCGTCTATAAAAGGAGGCGCCAGGACGTTAGAGAAAGGGACCGGACTCGAATCAAGAGAGTCTAGAGCATAGAAACGTTAAGGCCCTAGATCAGAGAGCAACACCGTGAGCCTGTGCAAGGTCGAGAGCAAGGCGTCCGAACGCCCCAACTCCACCTTTCACTCCTCACATCAGCTTGTATTTTCCCCTGTACTAGCACTTCGGTGCAAGATAACACGAATCATTCTTGCATCACCCACCGGATTAGGGAGCACGCGGATACGATATTACTCGTTGGTGTTAACCCCTCGAGGGTCAAAACACCGACAAACATGTTCTTCCAGACTTTTTGTTGAACATGTTCTTCCAGATGTTTAGTTGAACAATGAACAATAGCTGTTAAGATTTTTGTGACATCTTAATTAGTGCTGGACCTAATGCATATATGTTGATCTCAGGATGACAAATATAATGACAAAGAAGCTAATGCAGTTGATTTGTTTAAGGAGTTCCACTACAGCAAGAAAAAAAATGCTACACCCCTATTGTACAGGAGGCTATTGTAAGATAATTTTCAGACTTTGATCTTGTAATGGTTATTATTATTAATTCTCTCAACATCAACCATGTTTCCTACTTGCTTGCTAGACTCGGATGGAAACTATGCTATCTAAATCAACAGAAGGTGAAGAACCTAAGTCTGTGGCTCAAGTTGTTGCTGATGTGCTTGCTGAGAACACCAAGAAGAGTCAGTTCTTGCAGAATGTGGGGTTCCAGAATGTCCGGCCTAGATCCAGTGAGCAGAGTAGTGAGATAGAACTAGAAGCGGACAACGCTAAGCTTCGTGCATAGGTGGCTGATTTGTTAAATAAAGTGCAAGAATCTGAGCAGGCAAGGATTATTGACCGAGAGGAGATGAAGAGGAGTCAATCTGACATGGAAGCAAAACTTAACCTTCTACTCAGTCAGATTCAGCCAAGTTAAGTCATGCATGGTGCATATCTTTTGCCACTAACTTCATGCATTTTGCTGCTGCTAACTTGTGTCAAGCTAATTTTGACCAAGTTAAGTCATGCATGGTGGTATATATTTTGTTGCGGCTGCTTGCATTTTGCTCCCGCTGCATGCATTGAGCTATCAGACTTGTAAGCATTTCTATGTGTTGTTGGCTTGTGCCATGGTGAACTGTAAGGTTGTGTGCACTTTTGTGCGATAACTGTTGTTGGATGAAGACTTGTAATCTGATGTTGGTTTGAAATTTATGTGATATATTGTTGGATGGAAAGTTAACACTTTTTATTTAATGTGTTGCTATAATAATTACTTGTGGGCTGAATGTTTGAAAATGGGCTGTGTATATGGGCTATATGTGCTGTAGTAGTGGGCTGAAAAGTGGGTAGTAAACAATGACGAACTTGGGCTATAATATGCTGAAATGGGCCTACGAAAATGGCAAAAAAAATTGCTATGAAAATGGCTAAAATTGGGTCAAAATTGGCCCATCTTTGATTCTGGCCTGTTAACATATGGGCTGAGGTAGTGTCCATGTCATCATCCATGTAAGCAACCATGTAAGCATCTATAATGACGTGGCAATTCATCCGTGACAATTATTTTTCGTCACTGGAAATGGGCTAGGCTGGACTAACTAGGCCTCGGGCTCCATCGTGATGGAATAAAACCGTCGCTGATTCTGTTAATCGGTGACGATTTTCGATAAACCGTCGCGCAAGTCAATCCTTGACGCTCAACCCACGACGGTTTCTAAAACCATCACTGATCCTGTTTGCCGATGGATTTTTAGCGATCCATGATAGAAATTTTCCATCACGGATTAGCAAGATTCTTGTAGTGAGCCCTACCACATACATTTGCCTTGAGTTTCAAGAGTTGGCATTGCATTGCACCTTCATCCACCTTAATCATGATGAGCACTTGATCATATCATTCATTCGTGATCCTTGCTCCACCATGCCACCTAAGCCAATCACCATATAGCTACAACCATGCTAGATCAAAGTGATTAGCCCTAGGCATTGTCACTAATTACCAACACCAAACATAGGACTTTCACTAGGCAGCCACGAGTCGAAGAACGTAGCAAGGTAATCACTCTTACGTGGTGAGACACGGAGAGGTTTACGAGCAAACCACCAAAGGATAGCCAACGTGCTTTCGGGACGAAGAACCGATTAATTTTTAAGCAAATTAGCAAAGAAACCGGTGAAGCTCTCGCCCGGGAGGGACCTAGTCAGAGCAAGGACGTCGCCAGTTCCTTTGCTAGTTTGCTTAAAAACTAGTCGGTTCTTCATCCCTAAAGCACGTTGGCTATCCTTTGGTGGTTTGCTCGTAAACATCTCCATGTCTCATCATGCAATAGTGATTACCTCGCTGCGTTATTCGGCTCGTGGCAGGCCGGGCATCCAAAGCCCTTGTGGTGTGTTGGTCCGGTCCACATTTAGCGTCAACATACTTTTTGGCGACTCCGCTGGGGAAGAAGATTGCTTCAGCTCTATAATTTGCAGTAGAATCTCTTTGACCTAGCCCTAGTTCTTACTGATCTATTTTCTTGAGATCGTCGTTACCATTCAATTTGGCCCAAAAAGGCCGATTGCATCTAGTTTTGATCCATTATGATCTCGTTTGCTATTTGGCAACGTGCTGCGCTACTTATTGAAAATTTCATCAAGGCGGTCAAGCTCTAAATCATGGAGTTCCAAGGTGATTCATCACATTATCACTTCATTTATCCCAAGGTACAACTTGCAAATACATCTAATGGGTTTAGTAATGATTCTGCAAGTGATATAAATTGCCATGTTGGTGTTGCTAGTTATGATGATACTAGAGATGTTGCATCGGCTAATTCTTCTAATTATGCATATCTTGATCAAGAGCCGATGCTTGCTAAAAATTCTTTTAGTTCTGATTCTTCTAGCAACATTCAACATATAAATCCTTATTCATCAGCTGTAAATTCACAATATGGGGTTCCATCACAAGATAAGCCGATGAATGAGAGAATTGACTATAACAATGCTAATTATTCTATCAATTACTCTCCAAATTCAACACCTTATTCCAATGCTCCTATTCGTAATTCGGCTTCATATGACTTTAGCCGAATCAATGAAAATTCAGCAAGGTGTGTTAATGCTAATTCTCATAATTCGGCTTTACATGTTATCACTAACTCTAGCCAAATCAATGAGGATTTAGCAAATTGCAAGAAAGCCATTGCTTGTTATTCGACTTCATATGCTACATCTAGCTCTAGCTGAATTGAAGAGGATTTAGCTCATGCTAAAAATTCATATAGCTCCTCTCAATGGAAGGTACCCACTTATATCACAGGCCATACCCATTACACTTTGATTGTGTTAAATTTCCTAGTCGGTGGTGGGTACCTAAGTTTGAGAAATTTAATGGTAAAGATGATAAGACTGCTGTAATACACACTTCTATGTATCTCTTACAGTTGTGGCTCAGTTTTGCTAGTGAAGAAGACTATATGAAAGTGCAAAATTTTCCTTTATCCCTTACTGACATTGCTTTTATATGGTTTACATCTTTACCTTAATGTACTATTGGTTCATGGTCTCGATTAGAAGAGTTATTCTATGAACACTTTGGCATGTTTGAGATCAAAAGGCCGATTATAATGGAATCATCGGCAAAAGTGGATTACTAGTGGATACTCAAAAAGCAGGTCTTGCTATGGAAAAGCATGAAAAGCGCAAGAAGTCAGCTAGACTTGACTTTTCAGGAGCTAAAGGGGTCGTGTCCTTATATGGTGATTATCGTATCATTGAGGAAGATCAAACCCCTACAAGCAAGGAGGAAGGGCTGCCTGGTTGTTCCAAGTCGGCTAAGCCCACTGCTCAGTCGGCTAGGCCGACTGCCTCTGCAGCCTGTTCTGAATCGGCTAGGCTGACTCCTCAGTCCGCCAGGCCGATTGCCTCTGGTGCCTGACTTCCAAGTCAGCTGTACTTTTGTCTACTCCTGCTTTGGCCTTGTGGTTTGTACATGTCGCCCAATGGTGTAGTGTTGGCCCATTAGTAGCAGTAGATAGTCACTAACATCCCCTCCCTCTTTAAATTTGTCTTGCCCTCAAGCCAATGTAGAGAAAATTTCAACAAAGATCATAATGCCACCAGCATTGTCTTTGGGAAAAGCATCTCATAGGGTCATCCAATGGTGAATCCTCCACCTGTTTAACAAGATGGTCCACAAACATAGCTTCCACTGATACTAATACTACCATGGTGGCTGGAACAAAATTCATATATTCCTGTAATTGAATTCTTCACATGTCAGTTGTTTGAAGAACTTCACTACAACTTGATGGTACCAATAGAACTGAAAGATAGCCATGGTGTTGGCAGCAGCTTAGCTCCACCAGACATGATCTCCTGTTGAACTTTGGCCACCACTACACGATCAAGAACAAGCAGCTGGCTGGCAACTGAACATGTCTCAACCAACTCATTGTTAGTGTTAGGCTGAATGGGTGTTTTGGTCCCTGAACTATTACTCGAGGCTCAATTTGATCCCTAAACTTTCAAAATGGCCATTATACCTCAAACTCTACTTTTAGCCTTAATTTCGTCCCAGAACTATGAAGATGGTCGTTTTAGTGCTAAAATTTTGCATTAATATTGTTATAGTCCTCAATTTCTGTGATGGTGTCTCTTGCTACTTGCGCTGCCGCCACCCCTAGGGCTCTATCCGAAAGACGCACCACCACAACCTGCACAAGCGAGGTTCCCTCTCTCCAAATTCCCTCTCAAATCTACACTCTATTTGTTGCAAATCTCACATGTTTTGTTTGGGCTACTGATAAATGCTACTCAAAGAACTTCATAAGAAGGATTTGCATTCAACCAAAGGGTCCATAGAGTGTAAAGCTTGCCTAAGTCCACAAAATGGTTAGTTTCCATGTCTAATTGGATAGATCCACCGATTTTTAAAGATGTGGAAGCTATGGTAATGTGCATTAGATCTAAAGATCATTATGTCATCATGATTGTTCGGTTGAATTCAAAATCTTAGTGCAAAAACATTCTTTAGCTTGGCTGCCATTTTTTCATCTGTGGTAGAAGAAAAACATTTCATGATCTTTTGTTTTGCACTAATGTATCTAATTGATGCTGCTTGGTGTAGAACCATGCCTGCCAATATGTTATTATTAGTATTATTAAATAGATATTTTTTACAATTTGTGAGTGATATAAGGATAATTGTGAGGATTCTTTATAGGCATCTAACCAAACTTCTGGTAACAATGAAGAATTGAACATAAGATGTTTTCTTTGGAATCCATAATTTCTAAAATGTAATTTTTTGGATATGAATACTAGAATTATAATCGACTGGAGAGTTAACTTACATAACATTGTACCTATGTTGCCTTGTAATGTGTGTTTATCGACATGGTTGTGCAGCAATCATTTTCACCAAGAGCTAATTGTGTTGCTATAGGAAGAGAGGAGGATGCATATAAGGGAACAAGAAAGTTCATTTCACCGTAGCACAAAGAAGCTATGAGGAAGGATGTAGAGAGAGCATTAGAGTTTTACAAGCTTTATTTAATTTGCTAGTAAGGGGTCATGTCAGATCAATCAATCAATTGGCAGCGGGTTGTTGATAGAGAGAGAAGAAAACAGCAGGGGCGTCGAGTGGAGATAGAGAGGGGAGAGGGTGAAACAGAGGCGAAACTCCGACAACTTCCATCGGTTATCACCGGTGATAGAGAGGATCTCTCGAGTGAAGTAGGAGATCTGCTTCGCCGGACGACGCTGAAGAGATTGACCATGGTATTTCCTTCCCTCCCTTTTCCCCTGCTCATTTCTAGAGTTCTCGAGAGGGTGTGCGGTAGTGAGTTCGTTCTTCCCAGGTTTGCCTGTGCTGGTGTTTCTTTGGCTGGCGTAGTTTTGTTTGGGTGTTGATTGGGAGTCTACTGGACCAGGGGAGATGGGGAATCATAGGCTGATGCTTGTGGTCCCCCCTTTCTGAATTGCCAGTGGAGATTTCGCTGATTCAGATGAGAATAAGAGGTCTCGGGTATCGATGAACACAAATGGGAAATCCATGAGTTATGCCCAATTGAGCTATGAAACTGGGAGCTATTCAAGAGGTACTCCAAATCAATCTAGCACTGAGTAGGATGTGGATTTGATGCTGTAGAGGAATGGCTTGAATCAGAATTCCCTCCGCTTAAGGCTAGCAAGTGCCATTTGGCCTACCGAAACACTCACAATCAGAAATCAATCTCATGGGGAAATCTGACAAAGCCAATCCACCAATTGCAGCCATGGATGACAATTCTATACTAATTAGCAAGCTTCTGTTATGGTTCACATGGTCTAGCAAGAGATTGGGAGAGATAGCACAAGCAGAGCTGCTAGTCTGAGGTACGGAGAAGATCATGAGTTGTGTGATTCCACCATTAGAGGGGGGCGAAGCAACAAAGCTATCTGGTAGCGGGAAGGAGAAGATGACCAATGTGGGCCTAAAATGCCTTTTTGGGCCAGCCCAACCAGGCCTATCTATAGATGACTTGTTTCAGCACTCCTACATCCCACCGCCGTCACCCCCTCCCAAACCTCTGAAGCGTCAATGGGTATGGGTAGCTAAAGCTAGGGTTTGGGACTCAAAGGCGGAGCACTACCCGGCGAGCTTTGAGGCAGTGCAGTGATTCAGGGCGCAAGCTAAACACATCCACTGTGTTTAGCCTAAGAAAGTTGATGGTCATTCGTTTACGAAAGTGACTAGCAAAGAGATGGACAAAAGAGGTTTTCAAGCTAGGGAGGAGAGAGATGGCAACCGCTACAGAGACAACTGGGGGCGGAGAGATGGGTATGAGCGGGCTCTGGCTGGGGGCAATCAAGGCCGCAAGCGTGTTGGGGAACAAGTGGGCCGTGAGATGTTAGAAGCAGATCTGCGTAATCAACTGCTCGAGAGGCGCAGGAACTACAATGAGCAGCACCAAGAGCTCAATCAAGGTCAGTCTTCTGGATCACAGCTGAAATGCTACAATTGTGGTGAGGAAGGGCACCACTGGTCTGTCTGCATGAATTAGTATCTTTATTACAGCTACCAAGAAAGAGGTCACAAGTCCATGAACTGCCTAAACAAGAAGGCTAAGAAGATACAAAAATAGGAAGAGCCTATCCAAGACAAGAATATACAGGCTAGGAAAGTTCTTGGTAAAGGGCTTCAATTGTGTGGAATGGGGCTACCTGGACAGCTGTTTTACTCCCTCAATGTGCCAGAACCAGTTTCAAGTAAAAAGGAGGAATCAAAAGAACACATAAGAGCTATTGTTTCTGTGCTTGAAGGTAGGGGTAGAAGATACAGAATTCGCACTGAGTTTCAATATATGATGGATTCTCAATGGGATAGGGATGTTAGAAGAATATCAGGCAGTGTGTTTTTGGCCACCATCCCAACCAGACTAGCTATGAATATGTTGTCCAAAAGAGGGAAGTTCTAGTTTGTTACCTCTAACATTACTGTTGTTGTGGAGGAAACCAATCTTGATCCTAGAACCTTTCAAATGCTGGAATCAGTGTGGGTTAGAGCTGTGGGCATTCCTAAGAATGCCAGGTTTGAAGAAGTTGTACTTCAGATAGCTAGATTAGTGGGTGACCCTGAAGAAGTGCATATACCCTCTCTTGCTTAGAAGGTTGTGTGGATTAAAGTGGCAAGGAAAGACCCAAGCCAGATAAAGGGGACATCATAGGTGTACATCAACAAGAGGGAGAAGAAGATATCTTGGTTCTATTCTAACAAGCTTAGCCAAACCCCTCCAGCCAAGAGACCTGATGATGATGATGATTTTGATGAAGATGATGGGGATATAACAGATGAAGAGGAACATGACTCTACTCAAGAGAGTAGGGAATGGGCACTACCTGATGTTGATAAAACCAAAGATGGACCTAAGCATACTGAGGCTGGGTCATCTGAGCATCAAGGCAAAAAAGAGCCAATGAAATCCTTAAGAACACTATGAACTTATAGTGCATTCATAGTGATGATCAAACCTCAACTCAAGTGACGAGGGAGGTGAAGTCTTATCAGGAGGTACCTGCCCCAAATACACCTCATGACTATCAAAATCTCATGGATATATCTAATGTCATTCATAAGATGAATGAGGCGGCCAGAGATAATAACAATGTTGATAAGAATAGAGATTCAGAGAGGGTGTAGGAAGCTGAGGTGGTTGGGTCTAAGAGTTCTAAAGAGAGTGTGGATATTAACCTGTTTAAGACTACAAAAGAGTGGGGTCTAGATATGTATGTGGTAGAAGAATCTATGGAAAAGGAGGTACAGTCTAATGAGAAGAAACCAATCCTTACTCAGTAGGAAACTAGACAAAGTACAAGAGCTAGACATGACAACAGAACTATTTTGGAAAAAGCAATGACCAAAAAGCTCAAGAGGAAGCAGTGAAGAAGAAGCAGGCTAGCAATTCTTCACCCAAAGGTAACACAAAATAGTCCTCCCAATCTATTTCTCCTAATACTTCCAAATCTATATCACATCCGGAGAGTATTGCTCAAGCATGTGGTTTATCTCTGGGCATTGTTGATAATGAAAAACTAGCTAGGATTTCTATAACTCAAACTAAAGATGATGCAAATAGAGTTTTACAAAGAGTTAAGGAAAAGATAGTAGAGGTAAAGGAAAATAATAATGATGACAATAGAGTTTTTAATGAGGTTAATGAGGTTACTAGAGCGGATGATGCAAGTATAGAGTTATTAGATGTGATTGCTGATGGGGTATGCACCCCAAACACTAATAAAACTTAAATGAAGATCCTTTACTGGAACATCAGGGGGCTGGAAAGTGTAGGAAGAAAGAAAGAACTCTTAGAGTTAATTGCCAAGTATTCCTTTGATTGTATCTATCTCCAATAAACTATCAAAGCACAATTCAAACAGAGAGAGCTAGATAGAATTGTTGGACAAAGAGATATGTTCTGGATGTGGTTGCGCTGTGTGGGCCATTCTGGAAGTATGCTGCTAGGAGTTGATAGAGATCTTGCTCACATATCTGAGGAAGACTATTGACACCAGAAGTGGCAAACAGATATACTGCAAGCGTATGGTAGTCAATGTAGCCTTCACCGGGAGTATTCCAGGTATCGTATTTTCCATAGGGAACGTGAAGTGAACTAACTAGGCTCAAGGTCGTCCAGTGATGAAACAAAGGGTCTAGGATAATAGGATAGAGAGGTCTAACTAGCAAAGATATCTGGTTATGGTATTCTAAGTATAACGAGGTTTACCACCTCCTCCCTTACTGGGGGCGATAGACGAAATGACGAGTCGAGTTAATGAGGTTTTCCACCTCATCCCTCACCGAGGTGACTACCCTATTCAGCCCCGCTCTCATAGTGTTAACTTTCCTACAACAAGTACAAGGAACTCTCCACCTAGCAAGATTTGTCACTCTCGCGCTAGGTGTCTTGCAGTGCGACAAGCAGCTCATACTGGCAAGATATAGCCTAGACACCACATCTACACTAATCTCACTACTCTAATCCTTACAAGAGACTCGAGCACTTTACTAAGTAAATTAGTATGCCAGTAAAAGAATGTATACTTAAAGTACTAGAACCATAATATCAAATACTAGAAAAGACTCAGATGAATTACTTACAAGAAGCTCGCATCCACTGAGGCGCACCTTGGAGAAGACTCCTGACAGGCCGGGACTCCTCCTTGGAGACTCCTCACTCTTTCTTTACTAGCATAGCTAAAGATACTAGATATTGGCTCTCTCCAAAGTTTTCATGCTCTAAAGTGAAGGCCTATGAGGGGTATTTATAGTGGAGGTGAAGTAGGGGTGTCGGTTACCTGGGAAAGGGGTACCCTAAGCCCTCGTTTAACTGGACGGATCCCCAAAGTCAGTAACGCAAGCCCTCCAATGACATCCCTCATTACCACTCAGAAATCCACAAACTAAAGAATGCTAGACCAGCCCACGAACGGGCGTCGACAGCCCAAAGCCACAACCTGCTCGATGGACCACCGTACGGACCGAGACTATACTCTCGAGGGTGCGACTCGGGCGACCCCTCGAGGACGGAACTCCGCCCGGGTGAACGGACCGGCCTCGAGGACGGAACTTCACCCACGCGAATGGGCAGCCCTCAAGCATGGTAAAACCCTCGGCCGTCTACTCCTAGTACGGATCCAGGCGCATTCAATGCATTTTACCTGCTCCTGCCTAACCGTATGGCCACAGTTATCAAAACAGGTGCGGGTATGGCAGTCAAATCCTACTTTTACCACCCATAACCTGGAATCCTAAGGATCGTACCTCACTGCCATGCCATACCGAGCATTGTGCCCCATCCGGCACCCCCTCGAGACGCATATTCCTCGCATATCCTAAGATTCGACCTTATCCGATGAGCCTTGACCCCCTCGACTCAAGCCCCTCGTCTCGATCGTCCCCCCTCGACACCGTCACGCCAACCCTCGAGCGGGACTTCAACAACTTCGGTCAACACTTCAACAACTACTGATGCAACGGCCGCAGGGCTTCCCATACCAACGTACGCCTCTACAGCGGCACCGACATGATCGGCATCAACATCATATGTCACCAACCATGTGAGCCCCAAAAACATGTACTCCTATGCCCCTCCTTCGCCTATAAAAGGAGGAGCCAGGACTTTAGCTAGGGGAGAGATCCGAGAGCCTCATACGCTAAGGCTTAGATCATAGAACAACACCGTGAGACAGTGTAGAGAGCTAAGCACCCGAAACGCTTGAGCTCAATCCCATACTTCTCACACCCGCTTGTATTCACCCATGTACTAGCGCTTCGATGCAAGATAACACGAACTATCCTCCCCCCGCTGGACGTAGGGCCTTCTTTGCCTGAACCAGGATAAATTGTTGTGTCCTTCTTGCCTCACCCACCGGATTAAGGGAGCATGCAATTATGAATTTATTCATTGGTGGTGCCCCCGGGGTCGAAACACCGACAATTGGCGTGCCAAGTAGGGGTCCTGTGTGTTACCAACGATTTCCCGCCATTCATTCCAGAGGGGCAACTCTGTTTCACCACTTCCTCGTGCTACGGTGATCTGGTTCGGGAACCTGGAGTTCATGTCCCTCGGACAGGGCTATGACATGACCTTGCTCTCAATCAGTGACCCAAGCGGAGGTCGTAGTGTGCCCCCATGCTCAGGAAGGGGCACTCGCTGGTCTCACCACCATGCTGCTGCAACCAGAAGGAGGCGCGATCAGCGCCGTTATCGCCATCAACCTGAGACGAGATTGGTGCCCGCTGCATTCCCCTCGCTCCTGACCGGTGATGAGGAGCCCCTTATTGGGGGATTATCTGACCTAAGTTCAGGAGCAGAGGACGGACCGACAGGGCTCCACGACAACCTCAACTTCACCTTCACAATGCACTCATTGAGGGAGCCCACCAGAGCTCCCCCGATGCGTGCAACCCCCACTACATCAAGCCTACTTCCGCACGAGCTGTTCGAGCGTCGTTGACGGTTCCCATTCGGCCTCAACAATGCTGCAAGGGTGTTCTTGATCTTGACCCACGCCAACATGAGCACGATAGAGGACCACCCAGGCGCCCTCCTTCGAGCAATAACAGACATGGGGATGGTCTTGCCGGCCTCCGTGGTCTTGGGCTTCACGAGAGCACCCAGTCCCCAGAGGTACACCGTCGGCACACTCTGACAGCAGCTGCAGGAGGAGGTGCGGGGACAATTCCCCGTCTTCTACTGTGGTGACCCCGACTCCGGCTCTGACCATTGGGACCCTACCCGCGAGTTTCTCCACATTGGCGATGACATTGCCTCCAGTGAGGACACTGTCGATCCGATGACCGATGCGGCTGCCGCTGCGGCGGGAGGGGCTCCCCCCAGAGCAGAGGTTCGACAACCAGTCGCAACCCGAGAGGCATGCCCCCATCCAGATGAATAGGACGCATAGCTGGCACAAATTCGGGAGTTGCAGGCTAAACTCGCTGAGGACCAGGAACGACTGTGGCAGCTCGAGCGAACCCTCGGGTAGGAGCGACCACCACCCGGCGGAAGAGCCTGAGCCAGGGCCCGAGATGTCAACCGGCAGATCAACGAGGGCGGGACACCCGAACATCCCGTCAACCGTTAGCCTCGAGCAAGCCATTATGTTGTCGCGGCGGCTATGCTTCTTTGCATTATGCCCGCGCCATCCAACTCGCAAGCTCGATGGGTACAACGCGAGATCGAGGGTCTCCTCCAAGTTGCTTCTGTTCAGCAAGCCGAGAGCTTAGCCTCAAGGCATCGAGGGGCAGCTTTTGAACCACAGGATGAGCCCTCTCGGCCCGAAAGGGAGGGCTCGGTCGATCAAGAGGTGGCTCCCCGAGTGAAGAAGACACCAGCCCGAGATTGTATCATTGACAATCGTGCCCCGCGTGACGCGCGCCTCGATATCATTGAGAACTACAAGCTCAAACACGGGGATGCCGAGGATCGAGGGTACATCGCCCATCGTGGGAGACGTTACAACAGCAATGAAGACCGATGGGCCCCAGAGCCATCGGGCCCCTGAGTTTTCAGCAGGACGATCCGCAACGCCCAACTGCCTGACAAGTTTCGACCCACCACGAGCGTCGTTAAGTACAACGGTGAAACCAAACCCGAGCTCTGGCTAGCTGATTTTTGACTAGCTTGTTAGGCAGGCGGAGCACGTGATGATCGCGTGATCATACGTCACCTTCCCCTGTTCCTAACCAACACCACATGTAGGTAGCTCGAGGAGCTTCCCCCTGACCAGATTCACGACTAGGTCGACCTGGTCTGGATCTTTGAGGGAAACTTCAAGGGCACCTACGTGCGTCCTGGAAACTCCTGGGAACTGCGTATCTGCAAGCAGAAACTAGGGGAGTCTCTGCGTGACTTCGCTCAGCATTTCTCCAAGCTCCGAACCAAACTCCCCCATATCTCTGACCTCGACGTGATTCTAGCATTTGTTGCGGGTACGACCTGCAAGGACCTAGTTTGTGAGTTGGGGCGCAACCGCCCCAACATAGTTGACGAGCTCATGGATGTGGTCGCCAACTACGCGGCTGGTGAGGAGGCGGTCGGAGCCTTCTTCGATGATGAAAAATACAAGAGAAAGGCACCGGCAGTGGATGCCGGGGGCTCGAACAAAGATTCGAAGAAGAACTACAACAACAAGAAGAAGAATTAGCAAGGCAAGCATGAGCTTGCAAACGACGATCTCGCCACAGCAGCCGAACGCAAAAAACCTCGAGGTCCCCCTGAAGGGGCCATCTTCGACAAGATGCTCAAGGACTGTCGCATGCTTTGAAAGCACTTCGAGCAACTAGGCGTCAAGAAGGGTGACGACAAGAGAGACCAGGGCGCAATGAGGGAGACAACGGGGAAGACAGAAAATTCCCCGAAGTCTACGAATGCTACATGATCTACGGAGGCCCCTCGACCCAGCTCACGCGTCGACAGCACAAGAGGGAGCATCAAGAAGTCTTCTCCGTCCAAGTCGCAACACCCCACTACCTCGACTGGTCCGATGCACCCATCACGTTCGATCGTGATGACCATCCGGATCACGTCCCCAACCCTGGGGCCTATCCGCTCATCGTTGACCCAATCATCGTCAACACCCGCCTCTCAAAGGTCCTCATGGATGGCGGCAGTAGCCTGAACATCATCTACCTCGAAACCCTTGACCTCGTGGGGGTCAAGAGGTGCCGACTCCAACCCAGTGCCAAGGGCTTCCATGGCGTCGTACCAGGGAAGAATGCTCTTCCCATCGGCCGCATTGACCTTCCCGTCTGCTTTGGCACCCCCGCCAACTTCAGGAAAGAAACCCTCACCTTCGAGGTGGTCGGGTTTCATGGAACCTATCACACCATCATCGGCCAACCGGGCTACGCACAATTCATGGCGATCCCAAACTAAACCTACCTCAAGCTCAAGATGCCAGGACCCAGAGGCGTCATCACCATCGGCTCCTCCTACGAGCACGCGTACGACTGTGGTGTCGAATGCGTTGAGTATAGAGAGGCCGTTAAGCAAAACATGATGATAGCCTCGACCCTCGAGCGCCCCGCCGCCGAGGTGCCAGAACCTAAGTGTCACGCCAGCAGCTTCGAGCCAGCGCAAGACACCAAGAAGATCCCCCTCGACCCGAGCTGCTTCGGCGAGAAGGTGCTGACGATCGATGCCGACCTCAGGAGCAAATAGGAAGCAGTGCTCATCGACTTTCTCTGTGTGAATGCCAATATGTTTGCATGGAGTCCTTTGGACATACCGGGCATACCGAGGGAAGTCACCGAGCACGCCTTGGAGATCCGAGCCAGGTCTAGACTGGTGAAGCAACGCCTGCGCCACTTCGACGAGGAGAAGCGCAGGATCATCGGCGAGGAGGTACACAGGCTTTTGGCGGCTGGATTCATCAAGGAGGTTCATCACCCCGAATGGTTAGCTAATCCCGTGTTAGTTAAGAAAAAGAATGGAAAAATGCGAATGTGTGTTGACTATACTAGTTTAAACAAAGCATGTCCCAAAGTTCCATTTCCTTTACCACGCATTGATCAGATTGTTGACTCTACCACGGGATGTGAAACCCTCTCATTCCTTGATGCTTATTCCGGCTACCACCAAATCAAGATGAAAGATACCAACCAGCTCATGACTTCCTTCATCACACCTTTTGGCATGTACTGCTACGTGACCATGCCCTTCGGCCTTCGAAACGATGGGGCGACGTATCAGCGATGCATGCTCCATGTCTTCGGCGAACACATAGGCAACGCGGTCAAGGCCTATGTTGATGACATCATGGTCAAATCCAAGAAAGTCGACAACCTCATCCATGACCTCGAAATCGCATTCGGATGCCTTCAAGCCAAGAATATAAAACTCAACCTTGAGAAATGTGTCTTTGGAGTGCCTCGGGGCATGCTCCTCGGATACATCATCTCCTAGCGCAGGATCAAAGCCAACCCCAAGAAGGTGGCAGCCATCGCACGAATGGGTCTGATTCAAGATCTCAAGGGCATACAGAAGGTCATGTGCTGCCTCACGGCTCTCAGCCATTTCATCTCATGATTGGGGGAAAAGGCCCTGCCCCTGTACCGCCTCTTGAAAATATCTGAACGCTTCGCATGGACCGCGGAGGCCGAGGAGGCCCTTGAAAAACTCAAGAGCATGCTGACCTCTGCACCGATCCTCGTCCCTCCTCGATCAACGACGTCGACTGAATCGCCCGAGCCCCTCCTCCTCTACATCGCCGCGACCACTCAGGTGGTAAACGCGGCCATAGTGGTCGAGAGGCAAGAGGAAGGGCACGCCTTGCCTGTCCAGTGGCCGGTCTACTTTGTCAGTGAAGTGCTGTCGAAAACCAAGATCTGCTACCCGCAGGTGCAAATGCTACTCTAAGCCATCGTCCTTACGCGTCGCAATCTCCAGCATTACTTCTTCAGCCACCCACTTACCGTGGTGTCTTCTTTCCCCTTGGGGAAGATCATCCAAAACCGGGAGGCTGCTAGAAGAATTGCTAAGTGGTCGGTTGACCTCATGGGCGAGACCATCACCTACGCACCACGGAAGGCCATCAAATCTCAGGTGCTGGCGGATTTCATCGCTGAGTGGACCGATACCCAGTTGCTGCCAGTTCAAATTCAAGCCGAGCTGTGGACGATGTATTTCGACGGGTCGCTCATGAAGACAGGAGCAGGCGCAGGCTTGCTCTTCATCCGACCCCTCGGAGTCCACATGCGCTACGTCATCCGCATCCACTTTGCCGCTTCAAATAACGTTGCGGAGTATGAGGCTCTTGTCAATGGGTTGCATATTTCCCTCGAACTCAGGGTCCGACGCCTTGACGTTCGAGGTGACTCGCAACTCATCATCGACCAAGTGATGAAGGCCTCGAGCTGCCACGACGCTAAGATGGAAGCCTACTACAATGAGGTGCACAAACTGGAAGACAAATTTCACAGCCTCAAGCTCAATCATATTGCTCGACGCTACAACAAAGCTGTGGACGAGCTCACCAAGATCGCATCAACTCGAAGTACTATCCCTCCGGATGTATTCTCAAGAGACCTCTTCAAGCCCTCCGTTGACTTAGGCTTGGGGGCTGGCACCACACCCTCGAAACTCGACACCGCAGCCTCGACCAAGGCCCCCTCGACCAGGGCCAAGGTCATGGAGATCGAGGGGACACCTCCTCCGTCGAGCCCACCTCCGGATTGGCGAGTCCCTTTCCTCGACTGCCTCATTCGAGGGGAACTCCCGGAAGACCGGACCAAGGCTCGCCAGATCACGTGACGGGCCAAGTCCTATGCCATCTACGGTGATGGCAGGGAACTCTACAGGCAAAGCCCATCAGGCATTCTCCAGCACTGCATCACTATCGAAGAAGGCAGGAAGCTCCTCGAGGACATACACTCGGGGGCTTGCGCCCACCACATAGCGCCGAGGACCCTCGTTGGCAATGCCTTCCGATAGGGTTTCTACTGGCCGACCGCCATTTCCAACGCCATCAACATTGTCTGCTCATGCAAGGGGTGCCAATTCTACGCCAAGCAGACGCACCTCCCAGCTCACGCCTTACAGATGATGCCCATCACCTGGCCGTTCGCGGTCTAGGGGCTCGACATCGTGGGTCGTCTCAAGAGGACACCAAGGGCTACACGAACCTACTCATTGCTGTCGACAAGTTTACCAAGTGGGTCGAGGCCTGGCCTATCGGCAACATCCGCTCCGAGCGGGCGGTCGAGTTCTTCACCGACATCATCCATCGCTTCAGGGTCCCGAACATCATCATCACTGACAATGGCACACAGTTCACTGGCAAGAAGTTCTTGAATTTCTGCGATCACCATCACATCCATGTGAACTGGTCTATAGTTGCTCATCCTCAAACTAACGGCCAGGTCGAGTGCGCCCATGGCATGATTTTGCAGGGCCTCAAGCCGAGAATCTTCAACCGCCTTAACAAGCACGGAAAGAAATGGGCCACCAAGCTGCCTTCGGTCCTGTGGAGCTTAAGGACAACACCTAGTCGAGCCACGGGGTTCACACCATTCTTCTTAGTCTATGGGTCCGAGGCTGTCCTCCCTACTGATCTCGAGTATGGTTCCCCTCGACTAAAGGCCTACAACGAGCAAACCAATGAAGAAGCCCTCACAAATGCTGTCGACCAGCTCGAGGAGGCTTGAGACATGGTGCTGATTCACTCCACAAGGTATCAGCAGAAACTTTGATGCTACCACAACAAACACATGTGCTCGAAGGACTTCCAAGTTGGAGACCTCGTCCTACGTCGATGACAGACGGGGCGTCACAAGCTGACTCCACCATGAGAAGGTCCATACATTGTAGCTGAGGTGCTGAAGCCTAGAACGTACAAGCTGGCAAACAACAAGGGCGAAACCTTCACCAACGCATGGAACATCGAACAGCTACGTCGTTTCTACCCCTAGGGCACCGATGCCCTTGTACATTCTCACATGTTTCGTACATTTTCGCATGACAAATATAAGAAGTACTTTCGATTATAAGTTTGAACTTATTATTATACATGCAAGAGGTAGCCTCGACCCTGTCTCGCCAGAGTCGAGCCTCCCTCGGGGGCTACGGGGGGGAACCCCCTAAGTTCCTAAGAAATACGAATGATTTTTCAAAAAATCGAGCGTCTCCTTTTGCTTTGTAACTAAGTAGAAAATGCCTCGAACTCCCTCGAGGTCGATTAGGGCTGTCAAGTTGGGAGCTCTCCTATGCCCTAGGGCTACGGTACCTCCACTCACTCCCCCCTCGAGGGATATGAGCATGCGTCGAACGCTTAGTCAAAAAGCAAAGGTCAGATGATCGAAGCTCGAGCGTCTCTTCTTTCCTTCGCTTCGACGCGCTTCGCGACTAAGAAGAAAATGCCTCGAATTCCCTAAGGGTCGAGGGATGTCGAGTCGGGAGCTCTCCTACACCTCTGGGCTATGGTACCTCCACTCGCTCCCCCCTCAAGGGACACGAGCACATGTCAAACACTTAGTCAAAAAAGCAAAATCTAGGCGAAAGAAGACAGAGAAGACTCGAACTTGAAATATCCAAATGCATTACGATAGATGCATAGATGTTTTAAAGGCCCCCGAGGCCATACTGAATATAAGTTACAAAAACTAACTTATTTACATAGGCACCTTCACCCAGTTTTGCCCTACAGGCCCACTCCGCCATCTCCGTCGCCGCCCTCCTCGATGGTGTATCCTTCATCTTTGGGGGGGAGGACTTCATCTTCGAACAGCTTCGCCAGCGCTTCCCCCAGCCTCTTGGCATCCTGGATCAGCCCCAGCACCGCTCCTCGTTCTCGGCATCGGTCTTTGAGATGTCGGGGACGAAGCCTTGGGCAACGACGTCCATGTCGAAGACGAAGCCGGAGAAAACCACTACCAGTGCGCGCTTCACGCCAGTGTGGAGCACCTTCCGCATGCAATCCCAAAGGGTGGCGTCGAGGTGGTAGAGCTGGTCGACGAGCACGACCCCCGGGACATCTTCTTCAACCACCTCGACGGGCTCGACCTCCCAGGAGGTACAGAGCCTCTTGATGGCAACCTAGAACCTGCCAAGAAGCGCCCTCTCCACCACGAGGCTCTCCTGTAGCACCTTGGCGGCGGCTTGAGTGGAGAGCAGCTCAGACTCAAGGCCTGAAAGACAAAACAAGAGTTAAACAAGTCACATGGAAAGTAAAAGGTCAAAGCCCACCAAGAAACTCACTGGCATAGCGGGTCTAGAGGGCGCTGCGGTCCTCCAGCATGGCGTCACGCTCCTCCCGAGCCTCGTCTCGCTCCCGCTGGGCCTCCTTGAAAGCCCGAGTCAAGTCGATCTTCTCACACCGGTGGGTCTCGAGGGTGCCACTAGCCAAGATGATGGCTTGCTCCTTTTCTTGAAGGGTAGCCATCATCGCCTCGAGCTTGGCATCCAGGCTATCGGCTTGACCCTTCTCCTCCTTGACCAAGGCAGATAGGGTATCGCGCGCCGTGGAGACCTGAGCCAGACTGGCCTCGACCGAGCGGATACGCTCCATGGAGCCTTGGGCCTCCTCCGTGAGCAGCTTGACGTGCTCTTGATCGCGAGCGCCATCGCTCTTAGCCTCCTCCGCTTCGCCCCTGGCCGTGTCGACCTCCCCCTTGACCCGTTGGAGCTCCTCCTTGACTCGGGCGGCTTCGCCTCGAGCTACCTCGGCGTCCTCCTTCACCTGGGCGGCCTCCTCCTTAGCCCTGGCGGCCTCCTCCCTGGCCCGCTTCACCTCCTCTTCGACCTCGGCCACCCTGCTCTGCGTAGAACGGCCGGCCTCGAGTTGGCGAAGCACTTCCTCCCGGCTGTTATGCGTTTCATGGAGGAAGTATGACTTGGAGTGGGAACGCCTTCACAAGTCCTGGAAACTAGAAATCGAGGGTTAAGATGATCCATACGGGAAAAGCCAAAAACCATAAGTGATCCAAACGGGGACTTACCGCGAGACTCTGGTCGAGAACCCCAACGAGCTCGACACCCAGCTTGAGGAAGTGCTACAGTCACGCCTGGGACTGCTCCACGCTGTCCCAGCGCTCGACCTCCACCTGGTCATCCATCTCGATCCTGGGAGCGCTGGAGTCGTCGAGCTCTTAGAGCAAGACATGCTCCTTGCCCCAATGGGAGAAGAGCGTCTTGACCTTGGTTCGCGCCAAGGACTCGATCTCCTCCGCCACGTCGCGTGGGGCGCCGTGGTGCTCTGCTAACTCGGCCGAGGTTGGGAACTCCGACGCGGCGCCGGTGCCTCCCAGCCTAGGGTCGGACGTCAACCTCCTCCTCAATGGGCTAGGAGCCCCCAATGCGATGGCAGTCGCCGTCTCCTCCGACCGCTTTGCCTGCGGACCAAAAACCGCTGGCTCCTCCGACGGCACAGCTGATGGCTGCGGTGGCTGGCTCGACGCTGGCTCAGGCGACTCCTGAGGCAGCGGAGGGGACGAGGCCGTTGCTTCCATCAATGCCACGTCCTGTGGCGCCGGTAGGTCCACCATCGACACGTCTGCCTACGGGCTTGGTGCCGAGGTCTCCTCCTCGAGCTGCATCGAGGGTTTCAGCGCCGCTTCTTGTAGCAGCTCATCGAGGGTGATCACGGACACCCACTGCTTTGGGAGTCCCAAGGTCTCCTCCCCCTCCGATGTCTTGGGCGGCTGCTGCGCCGATAGGTCTGGCAACGTCACGTCCCCCAGCGGCGTCTGCTGCTCCTGATGGTGCTGGGGCCGTTCCTCGGTCACCTCCTCCTGCTGCGTCCGTAGCAGCTCCTGCTTCCGCTGAGCCTCGAACTCGCGTAGCCCTGTCGGCCACGGCTTTCGCTCCCCTGTCGAAGGGGGAGGGGTGATGACCTCCTCACCCTCAAGGTCGATGGGGGGCTACCTTCATTCCCGGCTCGTGGCCCTCGGGGCTCTCGCCTCAGGCATGGAAGCAGAGACCTCAGGCTGGCCTAGGTCAGGGGCTCCTGATGCCAGGGTTCTGCTCTCTCGCGCTGGGCCAAGCTCAGGGAACATGGACATTGACATGAGGGAGGCGCTCCCCCCTCCTGTGTCTTCCTCGGCTCGGAGTCGCCGCCTGTCATGGCCCTCGAGTCGCTCGACCCATGCAGCAAGAGCAGAACCCGTCAGCCTACAGCGAGCCATAGCCTCGAGGGCTAAGGACAGCCACCTCGCCTCCCACATTGCCAAGGGCCTCGACGTCACACCTATGGCCGAGGCCCCCATCCTCGTGGCCGCATCCACCCTGAGCCGCTTAGCCAGCGCAAGGGTCGCCTCCTCGATGCGGCGCTTTGGCCCGGACGAAAAGCAGGATAGTAGAGAACTTAATGAACCATATAATGGGGAAGCAGAGAGAAGAGACTTAAATCAACAACACTTACCCAAAGGGGATATAGGCCTTTCAGGTCCCCCTCGAGCTGCCAGCAGACCTCAAGGCCCCACCCGAGGCCGAGCTCTTCCCAGGGCTGGGGCTGCCAGGGGTTGTCGGTGAGGTCGCCATGCCTCCCTACTCCGACAAGGCCTCCTGGGCATGACCCTGCTCCGCCCGCGCCGATGACCGGGATCGGGTCTCCCGGGTCAAAGTGGGCAGGGTCCCACCATGAGCATGACGGGAGGAGGACGAAACCCCCGAGTCATGGGAGTGGTCAACCTTTCCCCTCGCTAGCGCTCCGAGGCCGTAGTAACCGGCTGAGGGGCGCATGGCTTCGACGCACCTTCCTGCACCGGAAGATGGTCAGTACGGGAGGGACCAGACAGAAGGGGCTCGAGACATCCCGCCACCCCTTCAACATCATCATCATCATCATCCACATCTCCTTCATCCTCGAAGGGAGATTCCTCCTCCGGGAGCCCATCGCGCCTTTGCTGCGCACGGCACTTCTCGCGCTTTTCACGCTCCCAGAGCTTCTTGCCCTTTCCTTCCTCTCCTCATCCTTGCGCCTCTTTTCTTGCTGGGCATCGAAGCGTCTCACCTGATGATCGGGAGCATCCTCCCTCAACGGGGTCCTCGATCTCCGGTAGTCAATTCTCCCCTGCACGAAAACATTCGGTCGCGAGGGCAAGAGTAAGGAAAAAAGGGGACGAAATGTAAACATGAAAGGCATGGGTCAAGGCACTTACCAGGTCGAGACACCCCTCCTCTGGCCGCATGGGGAGGTGGTTGACGTCCTCTGCCCTGAATGAGCACGCAACCATCCCTTTCACCTGCGCGACGATCTCTGCGGAGGGTATCTCCTCGCTGGACATACGGCACCTCTCGAGCACTTCGGGTGCCACCGCGGGGAGCATCTCATCCAACCGCAGCGGGCGCTCCATCAAGGGGAGCACCCATCGACTGTGGAAGGCCGAGACCACCACGCCCGCCGTTAGGCCTGCCTCTCGAAGTGTCCTCATCACGGTGGCGAGGGGTCGAAGTCGACGTTGGAGATCACCCGTCACACCATGCGGCCAGTTGAATGGCCACTCGGTGATGAGCCACCCGGTGTACGGCGGGAAGTAGCCTCCGTCATTGTGGAGGTAGAACCATTGCTCGTCCCACCGAGAGTGGTTGGACACCAACCCGGTGGGGATGTACTCGCGCGGCACCTCCGACTTGCCTGTCTTCAACACAAAGTTGAGGCAGCCCGCTCTAACAATCCACCTCATGCCTGACCCCACCGGAGAGGTGAACCACTCCTCCTTGTAGAGATGGAGCCATAGCTCCCAATGGGGCACCATCCCCAAGTAGCCCTCGCAGACGGCCACGAAGATGGCGGTGTTGGAGATGGCATTGGAGGAGAAGTGTTGGAGCTTGACGCCGTAAAAGTTCATCAGCCCCCACATGAACTCGCTCGAGGGTGCTCCGAGCCCGTGCCGGTGGTACTTGAGGAAGCTCACCACGTAGCCCTCCGGCAGGTTTGGCTTGGGGTGGCTCTTCGGCGGCGCGATCCACTCTGGCCGAGTCGAATCGATGGCGGGGCGGAGGAGGTTCAGCAGGCTGGAAGATAAGGGCCATGGCAGCAGTAGCGGCACGGATCTATTCGATGGGTGCGGCGGCGGCAGCGATGATGTGGATCTCCTCAGCGGAGGGCGACCGGGAAGGTTCCCAATCATGATTTCTTGTTCTAAGTTCCTACCCTCGCGCGCAGGAAAGCAGGGACTCAGGAGCACTAGCGGCGGTGAGGGCAATGTGGCAAAGGTAGGGGTGAACAGCGTCTGTCCCCTCTAGTCTTATACCCAGGAAGAGCAACGGGCAGAATCCAGCGGAAGGAAAAGGTAACTCCCCGCAGTTAATAAGTTTACCTAACCGTTCCCCCTCGATTCTCGGCTGGATACTTGTGTCACGCCTCAGGCAATTAGCCATTGCCCGGGCCCGCCACGATCTCCACCACCGCACCGTTTAACCTTCCTCCTCAAAAGACGCGTCCGATGGTAATAAAAACAAATGTTATTTATCGACGAATTCCTCCAGGAGAAGGTAAAAAGGCTCCGGCCCCACAACAAGTCTCGAGGGAGCGAAGGCTGGCCCTCGACCAGGGTTGTACAGCTGCCCTCGAGCACCTGAGTCAGGGGTGACCAAGGGGGAGCTAACACAAGGCCCCGCTTGAGAACGAACCCTCGAGACCCCTTTGGACATATCCAAGGCAAAATGCTAGGACTTTTATGGAATCCCCCAGAAGGGAGGCATCGAGCTGCCGAGACCTATCGAATGGAATCGGTATCCGTAGGTCCATTGCATTTTGCTTTAATGAGACCACCTCCGGGCCTCCTGCCGACCTCTATCGAATGAGGAACGGGCTCTCACTTGGATTTTCCCGTTATCAGCTCACTGAGAACTTCAAGACTCGCCCTATCGAGGGTAGTCCGATGCTTCTCGCCTCACGTCCGATCGAAAGGACTCGTCAGATGAACGCCGAGGCCGGCAATGCCCCAACCGCATGAGGCTCAGGAGCTCGACCGTGCCTGGCACCCCTCGACGAAAGAGGTTTGGAAATCCCCCAAAGAGGTAAAGGGGCTCCGACCCCACAACAAGTCTCGAGGGAACGAAGGCTGGCCCTCGACTAGGGTTCGACAGCCGCCTTCGAGCACCCGAGTCAGGGGTGACCAAGGGGGAGCCAACACGAGGCCCTGCTTGAGAATGAACCCTTGAGACCCCTTTGGACACATCCAAGTTGAAATGCTAGGACTTTTATGGAATCCCCCTGAGGGGAGGCATCGAGCCGCCGAGACCTATCAAATGGAATCGGTATCCGCACCTGACTGGATGAGCACCCCTCGACCGAAGGCAAATAAAGCCCTCAAAGGAGTCCTTCGACTCCTCCGTGGCCTTGGGGGCTACCCCCGTGGGGAACGCTCGTGCGCCCCCATGGAAAAATCCGAGCCACACTTCGCTCCCGGTTCCTGACCCCCTGCCCGAGTGCCAGCACTCGCGTAGAGGCTCGGGGGCTACTGTTGGTTACCTAGGAAAGGGGTACCCTAAGCCCTCGTTTAACTGGACGGATCTCCAAAGTCAGCAACGCAAGCCCTCCAACGACATCCCTCATTACCGCTCGAAAATCCACAAACTAAAGCATGCTGGACCGGCCCACGAACAGGCGTCGACAGCCCAAAGCCACAACCTGCTCGACGGACCACCGTACGGACCAAGACTATACTCTTGAGGGTGCGACTCGGGCGACCCCTCGAGGACGGAACTTCGCTCGGGCGAACAGACCGGCCTCGAGGATGGAACTTCGCCCACGCGAATGGGCAGCCGTCGAGCATGGTAAAACCCTCGGCCACCTACTCCCAGTATGGATCCAGATGCATTCAATGCATTTTACCTGTTCCCGCCTAACCGTATGGCCACAGTTATCAAAACAGCTGCGGGTATGGCAGTCAAGTCCTGCTTTTACCGCCCATACCTTGGAATCCCGTGGATCGTACCTCACTACCGTGCCATACCGAGCACTGTGCCCCGTCCGGCACCCCCTCGAGACGCATATTCCCCGCATATCCCGAGATTCGACCTTATCCGATGGGCCTCGACCCCCTCAACTCGAGCCCCTCGTCTCGACCATCGCCCCTCGACACCGTCACACCGACCCTCGAGCAGGACTTCAACAACTTTGGTCAACACTTCAACAACTACCGACGCGATGGCCGTAGGGCTTCCCATACCGACGTACACCACTACAGTGGCACCGACATGATCGGCATCAATGTCATATGTCACCAACCATGTGTGCCCCAAAAACATATACTCCTGTGCCCCTCCTTCGCCTATAAAAGGAGGAGCCAGGACTTTAGCTAGGGGAGAGATCCGAGAGCCTCATACGCTAAGGCTTAGATCACAGAACAACACTGTGAGACAGTGTAGAGATCTAAGCACCCGAAACGCTCGAGCTCAATCCCATACTTCTCACACCCGCTTGTATTCACCCCTGTACTAGCGCTTCGGTGCAAGATAACACGAACTATCCTCCCCCGCTAGACGTAGGGCCTTCTTGCATCACCCACCGGATTAAGGGAGCATGCAATTACGAATTTACTCGTTGGTGTTGGCCCCCGGGGTCGAAACACAGACAAGGGGCTACTCCAATGCCATGTCATCAATCTGTGTGACCTCCATCATGCACCTTTGGATAAACCACCTTTGAAACCCACTTGGATGGATGACTAGGATTAATCACCATGTGGGAGCATGCAGGGAGTCAGTAGAGGGGCCAACTGACCTAGTTGGCCCCAAGGAGGGTGTCGGCCAATCCCCTCGCATGACATGCAGGCCCAGCCAAGTCTTCTAGAAGGATGCTGATGTCGGTTGGTGAAAACAAGGTGGCTGGATGGCCCCACAAGGGGTCGGCCGACCCCCCTATGTTTGGTGGGGCCATCCCCTTCCTTGTGGGCCCTTTCTACCTCCTTTAGAGTGGGTATGAAGTGGTAGGACCCCTGGATCACTTCGGATGATGGAGATGTGGGTCCATGGATCCAGGTGAGCTGATTAGGAGCCGTTGAGAGAACACACTTGTGATCCAAGGGTGGCATTGGACTCTTGGGAGTGTCATGGATCATGGCATGTCAGCAAGGCTCTGGTGTGACCAAGGTGGGGTCGGCTGACCCCACCATTGTGCCCATCTCTTGCACATTTTCTCCAGAAGCTATGATACACCGAAAAATACCTGTTCTGAATGCCTACAACCAAATAATGACAAGTACATGTGGAACCAAGTTATTTGTACCTAAGTCACTATGTGTTTGGTGGTTTCCTTCCAGAAAGAATGTCTTGTTGGCAGTTTTGATAGGGTAAAAACATGGTATAACTACCGTCAACAAAGACCAAGATAACTTTAATTAATGTGTTGAGCTAGCTATGAGTAATGATTCCTTTAAATGGAGATTAATGAATGTGTATGGTCCAGCCCATGATGATAGAAAAGTAGAGTTCCTATAGGAGATCAAAACAAAGATTATGTCTTCAGAGGTGCCTATATTGGCTGGAGGTGACTTCAATCTAGTGAGAAATATAAATGAAAAATCTTCTAGAAATGTTAATACAACCTTGATGGACGCATTCAATGATGTGATAAACAGTACTGCTATAAGAGAGATACACAGAACTGGTAGTAGGTATACATGGTCTAACAAACAAAATCCTCCCATTTTATGTGTACTAGATAGAGTTCTTATGGCAGCAGAGATAGATAATAAATTTAATCTTATATTAGTCATAACTGGCAGAGTTTAGGTTCTGATCACAACCCACTCATAGTAGATATTGGAGGAGCTATTAGTTCAACTATTCATTATTTCAGATTCAATAAACAGTGGACAAGGTTTTGTGAGTGGGTGAAATAAAAATGGCCACAAAGATACAAATATGATCCACTTGATCATTGGCACATTGTGTCAGGGAAGATGAGAAGAGCAATTAAGGGTTGGGGCCAAAATCATGATAGCCATCAGAAAAAGTCAAACAAGAGATTTGAGGAAGATAGGGGTGTTAGATGATGAAAGTGAAATAAGAGAACTGAACCAAGAGGAATGGAAGCTCTCTAAAATCAAAATAATAAAAATATAAATGAGGCGCTAAACATCTTGCAGCTTGCAGTTGGCCCAGAAGGTACAGTCTATATGGAAGGAATTAAAACTAATACTCAGTTATGAACATACCACCAAACAACATGGCAATGGCTAGTAAAGCTTGATGATGATCTGATGTCGTCAGTTCTCCCAAAAATACCCGCCATGCTTGAACCAATGTTTTTGATCCATAACTGTTGTTCCAGCTTCACCATCTGTTCTTGAACGAACCAAACTACCACACAAATATGTTGTCTTTGTGATTAATGTGTCTGCAAAGCTGCCCCATTAGAGAAAAAGGCACAGAATTTGTACTGCACATCTGTACTTCAAAGCAGATTTCATTGTGTACTGCCCACAATGCCCAGCTCACTGTTCAAAACCAATCTAGTGACATTCGCACGTAACCACAATGACAGACCTGTGAACTAGAAGTCATGATATTTCTGTGAAAATAAGTAAACAACTACATGGGCTCCATAAAAAAATTGCAACTGGACACTGAAAGAAAAGATGCCCCTTTGATTCTCAACCCTATTTGACGCATTGCACCCTTTCTTTGAGGATATCCATTGTGACAATTACAATTCTACTGATCAACTGGAGAACATTTTGTTCTTCAAAGTAACATTCAGTTTTCATAAATTGACTACAACTTCCATTCCTGACCTGAATGTAGCTGTTTGTAAATGGTTCCATATTGTCTTCACTAGTCACTAGGAATTAAATGTTGATAATGGCATAGTTCTGCAATCTGAGTAAAATTTTGTTCATCCAGATGTCCATGAAACGCAACCTTAGCCCTGACAAGACACTTGCTACAGCTATCTGTGTGCTGCACCATTGCATGTAGTTCAGGATAAGCAACAGCCAGTGGTTTCCCAATTAACCAAACATCATCTGAAGAAAGGTATGCTGATACCATCACGGCATCACCCCCCAGAAAGATTATGCCTCCACAGTCAATAACACTCACACCATGAAACACTAGCATTTTTTGAATGTCTAGAAGACCAATACATTAGCACAAACAGGTCACAATCATCTCTAATCTTTGTGCCACCTTACACAGCGACTCCAAGTCCCATACGAAAACCACAAATCTAATGACACTCTCACTGAAAAAGAATAGTAAGCTTGGATATGTTTACCAACTGCTAGAAAAATGTACTATTGAAATCATTTAATGAGTTACCAATTGATAATCGACAGATTAAATAGTTCATTTCTGTTTTCTTTGCTATCCTATCTAGTTTCAATCTGTAAAATAAAAAACCTCCAATTGCAATGCTAGTGATAAAGGGATAATAATTTTCTCAACCGAAATAACAGTTAACAATTAAAATTATCCTGGAACAACATATAAACCCACAAGAGATTCGTTGGGGCGTAACCCTCTTAGCGACGCGCTACATTGGAACCCGGGTGTAGTATTAAATGGGCAAGGGCCGGGTCGTCATCCTCTTAGTGGCACATCGTATCGTGATCCGAGCACGATGATAAATGAGCAAGGGTTGGGTCATCGCAACCTTTGTGACGCGCTACATCTGCGCCCGGGTGTAGTGATAAATGAGCAAGGGTCTTCGCACTTCCCTCGACGGGTGCGAAGGGTAAGGAAGCTAGCCGAGCCAACTAGGATTCGTCTAGGTAGCTGAAATGTAGGGTCTCTAACGGGTAGGTTAAGAGAGCTAGTCGATACAGCAATTAGGAGGCGTGTAAATATTCTATGCGTACAGGAGACTAAATGGAAGGGCCAAAAGGAGGAGGTGGAGGATATTGGCTACAAACTTTGGTACACGGGGACAACTTCGGGTAGGAATGGTATAGGCATCTTGATCAATAGGAGCCTTAAGGATGAAGTGGTTGATGTGCGAAGAAAAGGTGACCGGATTATCCTAGTCCGGTTGGTAGTTGGAGACTCAACTCTGAATGTGATTAGTGCCCATGCCCCCACAAGTAGGTCTTTGCGAGAGCACCAAGAGGCAGTTTTGGGAAGATCTCGATAGCATGGTTAGTATCGTGCCTATCAGCGAGAAACTCTTCATAGGAGGAGACCTCAATGGCCATGTGGGTGCGACTAATGTAGGTTTCGAGCGAGTGCATGGGGGTTTTGGGTATGGTTGTAAAAATCAAGAGGGGGAGGATGTTTTGAACTTCGCGTTGGCCTACGATTTATTGATAGCGAACACTGTCTTTAAGAAGAGGGAATCCCATCTAGTGACCTTTCGTAGTGGACAACACCTGAGCTAGATCGACTTTATCCTTGCAAGGAGGGGGGATAGACGTGCTTGCTTAGATTGTAAGGTGTTACCTTGGGAGTGTGTTGTCCCTCAACACAAGCATGTGGTAGCGGATTTTTGCTTTCGGGTATGTGTCCACCGGGACAATCGGGCCAAGATTGTGGGAACAAAATGGTGGAAGCTTAGAGGGGAAGCAACGCAAACATTTAAGGAGAGGGTGCTAGGCGAGGGGCCGTGGGAAGAAGGAGAAGATGCAAATGACATGTGGCTAAAGATGGCGACATGTGTTCAAAAGGTGGCTTCAGATGTGTTTAGAGTGAGTAGGGGAGGCAAACGGGAAGCGAAAGACACCTGGTGGTGGAATGACGAGGTGCAAAGGGCTATTAGGGAGAAGAAAGAGTGGTTCAAGCGCCTCCACCATGATAAGAGTGCAGCCAACATTTAGGGCTATAAAATAGCGTGCAAAATGAGCGGTGAGTGTAGCAAAGGTTCAGGCGTATGATGACCTTTACCAGCGGCTAGGCATGAAGGAAGGGGAGAAGGACATTTATAGAATGGCTAGGATCCGCGATAGGAAGATGAGGGACATCAACTAAATTAAATGCATCAAGGATGAGACAGATCGACTTTTGGTGAGGGATGAGGAGATTAGGGACAGATGAAGAGAGTAGTTTGACAAGTTGTTTAATGGGGAGAATGATGAGGGTCCTACCTTGGAGTTGAAAGACTCATTTGACGATACCAACAGACGCTTCCTGAGGAGAATTCAGGAGGCAGAGATCGAGGAGGCTTTGAAGAGGATGAAGGGAGGTAAAGCGATGGGCCATGATGGTATCCCCATTAAAGTGTGGAGATGCCTAGGTGCCAGAGCGATAGTATGGTTAACTAAGCTTTTTAACCTCATTTTTTGGTCAAACAAGATGCCTGAAGAATGAAGGAGAAGTATATTAGTATCGATCTTCAAGAACAAGGGAGATGTTCAAAGTTGTACTAATTACCGTGGGACTAAGTTGATGAGCCATACGATGAAGCTCTGGGAGAGGGTTATCGAGCATCGCCTAAGAAGAGTGACAAGTGTGACCCAAAACTAATTTGGGTTTATGCCTGGTAGGTTGATCATGGAGGAAATTTTCTTATTATGACAGTTGATGGAGAGATATAGGGAGCAGAAGAAGGACTTGCACATGGTCTTTATTGATCTCGAGAAGGCATATGACAAAGTACCAAGAAATATCATGTGGTGGGCCTTGGAAAAGCATAAAGTCCCAACTAAGTACATAACCCTCATCAAGGATATGTACAGGGATGTGGTGACGTGTGTCCGAACATGTGATGACGACACCAGTGACTTTCCAATTAAAATAGGGCTACATCAAGGGTCAGCATTGAGCCCTTATCTATTTGCTTTGGTGATGGATGAGGTCACAAGGGACATATAAGGTGATATCCCTTGGTGTATGCTCTTTGCTGATGATGTAGTGCTAGTTGACGAGACAAGGGCAGGGGTTAATAGGAAGTTAGAACTATAGAAGCACACGTTAGAGTCGAAAGGGTTTAGGCTTAGTAGGACAAAGACCGAGTACATGAGGTGCGACTTCAGCGCGACTAGGAATGAGAAGGGAGACGTTAGTCTCGATGGGAAAGTGGTGGACAAGAAGGATACTTTTCAGTATTTAGGATCGATGCTACAAAAGGTGGCAACATCGATGAAGATGTTAGACATAGAATTTCAGCCGGTTGGTTGAAATGGCGTCAAGCTTCAGGCGTCCTCTATGACAAAAGGGTGCCTCAGCAGTTAAAAGGTAAGTTTTATAGGACAGCGATTCGTCCGCGATGCTGTACGGTGCTGAATGTTGGCCTATAAGAAGGCGACATATCCAGCAATTGAGTGTAGCAGAGATGCGTATGTTGCGATGGTGTTGTGGGCACACAAGGAGAGATAGAGTCCGGAACGACGATATTCGGGATAGGGTTGGGGTGGCACCAATTGAGGAGAAATTGATTCAACACCGGTTGAGATGGTTTGGCCATGTTCAACGGAGGCCACCTAAGACGCCGGTGCGTAGTGGGGTTCTAAAGCGGGTCGATAATGTAAAGAACAGTAGAGGTCGACCTAAACTGACTTTGAACGAGTCGGTTAAGAAAGACCTTAAGAAGTGGAATATCCCTAAGGATTTAGCTATGGATAGGAGCACTTGCATACTAGCAATTAACGTGCCTGAACCGTAATCCTTTTTTCTTGTACTCTATATGTGTCCTTTGTTTCCTGATTTTTTTTGGGTTTCATCTCTAGTCTACCCCAACTTGCTTGGGACAAAAGGCTATGTTGTTGTTGTTGTATCCTGGAACAACATATGACATAATTAATGCTGCAATATCATTTTTCCTCTCTTACTGTTTGAGTAATGCCTGCAAAGAGTACAAAAACACTGCTGATCATTACTAGAAAACATTCAGTGGTTCATTGCTTTTGAAATATACGTAGAAAAGCCTTCATGGTCATACAGTAAACAACTGCCAATATCAGAAAGTTCAGTTCAGTTCTGCCAGGTCAAGTTCCAACACCATTTGCAGTGGATTTCAACCACTCAATCTACAAGTTCTATAATCGTCTACCAAGTTCTTCATAACCATAAAATATTATTATTTGTAAACTATGCAACAAGGACATATCAACTCAAATTTGTAGTAGCAAACAGATATAAACAAAGAAATAGCACCTTACCAAATGCAAATGTGGTATAAAGTCAAGAAAGGAATTAGACACAGCCAAGTTAAAAAAAATATAACAATTAGAGAGGAGACTACACCAAACCCATTACTAATGCTACCATATTTCAAAGATAGCTCAAATCAAAGGAAACAGAGCAAGATCACTCCCCTTGGTCATGCCCTTTATTAAGCACAGGGAGGACAAGAGGCCAGACCATTACAAGAGGAAAGATGCTTCCAAAACTACCCGTATCCTACGATACACGATATTAACTATTCAGCTCTTCTGATGCCTATAAACAAGATAACCAGTCTTCTCGGGATCCAAGAACACAAACTGAGCATTTTCTGACATTAATATCGGAACCTCACATGTATACCCCCACCTCAGGTTCACAACTCTGAGTGGCAAGCTATTTGCACTTTCAAGAATCCAAAACCTATCCAGCAGCTCCCCAGCCTTGGCGATAATTGGCGTGACTTCAAATTGTTGTGACCATATAATGTTAAATATACAAAGGATTGGATTCTTAAAGGCCATGACCCTCATTCCTAAAATTTGGCTCAAGGATTCTTAAAATGATAATAATATTTACAAATTACTCAAGGCATTTAGTTTAAACTTGTTAACAACCAGCACGTTATAGTAGAAAAGGACCCTACACAAAAACATTGTACCACCTCCAGTCACAGAAAACATGTTGTTAAGGAAAAGATTTGGTCAGACCTTAAATACTATAAACATCTATAACTATTATATTGTTTATTAGTTTGAAAACATGTAAGTTCTATGTGTAGATTTGTATGCAACATAATTGCAAATTCTAACAATAACAAGGATTTTTTAATAATATTTTCAAGAAAAGATAGTGGTCAAAGATACACATCAAAAACCGTGCAAAGTCAAATGTGTAGAGTATTTGGGACCAGGGACTGAGGGAGTAATCAAGCTAGAGCAATACAATTTTTTTTTTTGCGATCGGTGCAATACAATGGGTGTGGAAGACATTGATTTGGCACCCTTCAATTTAATCTTTCATGATCATGTAATGCTCATGTTTTATAGAACTGCACTCGTCAAATGCAAGTATATTTTGGATTGATGCTCAATATTTGAAGCACTAAACATAGTGATGCAACTATTTTGTATTGAAAACATAGTCATGAAAATACATCTAACACCCTACTGAAGAGCTGAATCACTTCTAGCTCACGTATAGAGGTAATAATACTTGTGGTCATATACTCTAATATTCTAATATGTCAAGGGATGATGTAATTTTAAAAAACATTGACATACGGGGGGTAAGACAGCCCTCAGGCCTTGCATTAAGAAGAAGACCTTCTCGCGTAGGTCGAGAAAACCCCCAAGCGCCTGCCCCACCCATACACAGCGATCATAATACAAAGATTGTTGACATTCTGTTGTTGACATTCAAGTTCAATGATCTACTTACATTGTATGATTAATTGAATGGGGGGGGGGTGATACTTCAATGAGCAAAATTTATCTCCTATTTGCCATATGGTATTATGTGCTTTTTCTCTCCATTTTTTATTTAAGCTTATTGATATTAGCACATTAAGGCAAGGAGCTGAATGTTAAAGACACAACCACAATCAATGTACCAGCTCTAATACTCAATGGAAAGTCCTACTCTAAAATCAGTTTACCCACATAAGATTCTGATTGGAATAAAAACAGAGTAATGACTCGACTTAAATGTTAGCACACAGTGTATTAATTCTCAAACCAATCATAGATGGAGGCACGTCATTTGACACATAATTTCTCATCCATCTCCATTACACAACTACAGTAATAGAAGTATATATACCACAAACCCAAAACTTTCAGTTGAATGGAGGCAAACCTTGATCAGTCCTCCTTTTCAAATACATGCTTCAGCACAGGGAAGGTGGGAGCACAAACTATCATGAAAGGATACACGCCAAAGAGGTACCGAGTTTGCCTGTAGTCCTGTGTTAGGTCATATACCTTCTTGATTGTCCTTGTACACATACACATGTAGAAGACTTCACTGTGTATCCGCAAGAACACAAATTTGGCATTGTCTCCAACTGCATCCACATGAACAGAGACCCCAGGAGGCCAACTAGGATCTGCAAGGTGACCAAACTGCCGAAGCAGACAAAACGCATCGAACAGCTTCCAATTGCCATTGCTAATGCTGCCTGTACAGTAGCGCCAGACGCGAATCTGAAACCCCTTTGCATAGATGAGCCTCAGCACGTGACAGCCCAATGTTAGCTTGATAAGCATGCTCCACTACTACTTGTGGTAGTTTGATGTAGAACAAGCTTAAGGATGGCAAATCTATACCAACAATGTAACCGGCTGCACAGACCATGTACAACTTTCCACAGGCAATCAAACCTAACTTGATCCATCTGGCCCTCCGCTGCGGCAGCTCTATCAGGTCAAAGGAACGGCCATCGCACCAGGCTTCGCCTTGCAACTTGGATATATGAACCTTTAATCTAAGGCCGCTGCACATCAAGGTCACTGCGGTGTACGACATACTGCCGCCATCGCCCTCTGTGAGGAACACATCTCGAGAGTAGACAATGTCGGAACCTTGTACGGCAGGGCGCAGTAGCTTTGGAAGGGCGATTGTGCCCCGCCCGGGATGAAGCGGACTGCGCACCGCAAATCCGCCGTCGAGGCAGAGAACGAGATGGCCGCCGCTGCAGCCCGATACCATTTCCTTGCCCAGTTCGAAGCTGCCGCGGTGGATGACAGCGGCGAGCTCCGGGTGCTGCGGCAGGGGCACGAAGCGCGGGAACGGGCGCTCGCAGTAGGTGACGAGGTAGAAGCCGAGGAGGTGGGGCGGGTGGAGCTTGCAGAAGCGGCGGAGGAAGGCCGGGTCAGAGGCGAGCCTGAGCCAGCGCCTGCAGACGGCAGCGGCGCGGACGAGGCAGGTGGGGAAAGGGAGGCGGAGAAGGATCTCGTGGAGGAGGTCGCCGTTGCCGAGTACCTCAGCCATCGCGGCCGCGGATGCTGACGCCGGCGGCAGGGTTGTGGGCTATGGAAATGGAATCGCGACTATGGAATCTGGTTAGTGGATATTTTCCTTCAAGAAGATGCAGAAATTATTCTAATTACTCCCTTGTGATACAAGGTCTTCGAGCGCTGCTTGGCACATGATTTCTAGCCGCCGTTTTTCTCCAAAGTTCTATGACCTTATGCATGAATTCGTCACAATAATCAAGGCGATATGCTCGTCACATACAAAGTCTAACGATTTCGAATATCTCGAAACCACGCTTCGCGTAAATCTAGCTTGCACACTAGACGTGTATGAGTCTGTGTGCGTACATGTGACGGTGTAAGTTAGGTGTGTAGAGTTGTGACATAAAAAGTATGAAAAATCTGCTAGCATGGCATCCAGACCGAAAAAGTAAAATATATAGTAAAATGCATCTAAGGCACTCAAATTATTGGCCTCTTCCCATGTAGATACTCAAACTATGAAACCGACTATCTGGGTCCCTGGACTATTGTCGATGTACGCCAAAGGTCTAAAACCTGCCACGTCATGATCAATTTTTTAGAAAAAGCCCTGTCTCTTTTCTCCGCTTCGCAAATAACTCCTTCGCCAACACCGGTCGTTGCCGAGTGCGGCGACCACGTGCGCCACAAAGCTGCCGCCGCCCGATGCCACGGCGATCTCGGCGATGTACGGGAACGCCATGTTGCGTAGGAGCCCCAACGTGGGCGCCAGCCCCGGCGGCTCGTTGCTGTCCCCGCCGCCGCCAACGCCCCTGCCGCGGCAGTCGTCGAGGAAGTTCATGAAGCACGCGAGCGTGCCGGCTTTGGGCTGCCTCTTTGCTGGGCGGCCAACGACTATCCACGGCGACGGCGGCGTGGACATTCCAACAATCCTATGCACTCTCGGAGGAAAAGATGTGCCGTATAATATGTCGTCCACAGCGGCGAGATGACCGACGGCAAATTTCCAAAATTGTCTGTCTACAATGCAGGGATTGCTCTCGATGTGATCTGGGCATTTAGCTAGCTTGCTTAGCTACTCACTAGTGTGAGGGATTGAACCGTGAGGCACTGAGAAAGGTGAATTGAAGATGAAGAGATGGATAGGCGATAGCCAAGGGCAGGGCGCGGCTGTGGGAAGAACACTCGAACAAGATAAATTGAGGGTCGGTAGGCCATGACTCGAGCTCACGGCGGTGGCCGGGCGGTTGCCCGCGTGTCCACATTGGTCAAGCGGCGCTTCCCCGCCCGCGCTCGTAGCTGCGGCCAGGCACCTCCGTTGCGGGCCAAGCTCCTCTGCGCGGGGGCGAGTCCGCCGCGCGACTGCCACGAGCTGAGCACATCCGTCGTCGCGAGCGCCTCCGTGGGTGAGCTCCGTCGCGAGTCCGCCGCGGACGAGTTCCTCCGCACGAGTGACTCCCGCGCGGCGCCTCTCCACCGTGTCGAGCAGGCGAGCCGGTGGACCTCTCCTCGGCGGCGGACGGTGCACGCGCTGGACGCCACCTGGCCGTTCGAATCTGAGTCTGGGAGCCCGCGCGCGACGGCGACTGACGGAGCTCGTGCCCACGACCAGGAGCCCGCGTGCGACGGCGGACCTCGCATGGTGGCGGGGCGACTGGGCTCCGGCCTCGCGTGACGTGCTGGTGAAGGAGGTATTTGCGAAGAGGAGAAAATAGCCAGGGCTTTTTTCTGAAAAATGGACATGACGTGGCAGGTTTTAGACCTTGGTGTGCATCAGCAATAGTTTAAGGACCCAAATAGATGATTTCATAGTTTGAGTATCTAGATCAGAGGAGACCAATAGTTTAAGTACCCTGGGTGTATTTTACTCTAAAATATATGTTATATTTTGGTTATTATAGTTTGTGACTCACTCAGTTACTTCGGTGCCTCCACTTCAACCGGTCAATGTTGTATTAAGTACACAAATACCTTTAGGCCAGTTTCAATGGGTATTTTATAGGTGTGTAAAGAGGATATTTACATGAAACGTGCTGGAGAGAGGAGGAAAGAGTTTCGTCATGGTGAAACGACCCAGCACTTTTTCAGCGCTCTCGGAAACGGCGTGAAACGACCATTGAGGGGAAATCGTTTCATCACCCTGATCCCGTGCACACACCTCCAACCCCGATCTGTTTTCCCATGGCGACGCCGCGCCACCTGCCCACCACCTCCCGCTTCTCATCCTCCTCGTGGCCAGCACCCTTGCCCTCGACCACGTTCCCGGCCTTGCGGCGCTGGGCGGCGGCGGGCGCGGCCCGCTGCTGGGCGGATGGTGCCCGATCACGGAGCTGGGCGGGTGGATGCTGGGGCAGGCCAAGTACAGGTTGGCCGCCGACGGGCTGCGGTTCCGCCGTGTGGTGCGCGGCTGTATCCCCTGCTGGAGCGGGTGATCCCCTGCCGGAACCTTTACTCGTGCAGTCCGGCATCTCCGTGGGCGGGCAAAGCAGCGCCATTACCTGCTGCTGCCGTGTTCGTCGGAAGGCCGCAAGGCCATCGCAAGGAGCGGAATTGGGAACCAGATCAAATTCTGCATCCTCATATGGAAACTATCCTCAAAAGTGAAAATCCATGGTAAGTCTCGTGTTTCGGTTCAAAATCCTAGTGTTGTACTCCTGTTGGTGCTTCTGAATCTTTAGTACTATCGGAATTTTCTTCAGCATACAATATCGAGTGCAGTACTCTTGTTGGTGCTTCTGAATTCTATATAACTTTCGCCGTACTCACTTCTGAATGTTCTACCGTCAAGTTGCATCTGTGTTATTTCAGTAGCAGCTCCTGAATTACTTTTCTTTGTTGCTCTTTTTATTATAAATGCAGTTTTAGCTGCATCTAGTGAGAGCTCATCAACCTGAAGTCCTGAATTACTTTTCTTTTCTGCAGGAATGCCGATTAGTTTGTTATATGAAACTGCTACCTTGTCCTTGAGTGCATGCAATTGACATCGGTGTATTTTAGTTTGGCCGGAAATGCCTACACAAGCAATGGGTGCATACGATGCCATCGTTCTACAGCAATTAAATGCTTTACTTAGTTTTGGAATTGGTGAAATGAAATGATGCACTGTGAAGACTAATTTCATTCATGGTTTCATTATGCTCCAGCTAATGTGGCGTTTCAAAAACCGTGCAGTAAAACTAACCATTAAGATTGGCCTTAAAAGTAAAAAAAATAATTAAAACTAGTCAAGAATCGGCAGTAAAAGTCCAAGTCACTGCTGGTTCCGACCATAAACCGTCAGTGATCGGACGATGACCTATCATTGTTGTTGTAAGGAGTAAATTATTTCATGTGTCATTGTTCATGAATGCGTCTCCAATCTTAGATTTTCTTTTTAAAATTAGTGCCTCCAATTTTACATGCCATGGAGTAGAATAATTATTCTTGACTAATTTGCGCGTATACTAATTGTTCAATTTATATGGGCTACCGATTTCAATTTTTCAATAATTAATGTAGAATATTTTTTTAAATCAGGCGGATAAATTAAATTCTTGTATAATAAATTGTACTTTCAAGCTATAAGTATACGTTAGCTGATTACATTGATCAGAACCATGGTATTTCTCAGAGGCCACGCAATGTAGATAGTGGATTTCTTTGCTAAATTTGGCACACTCAAGGCTAATAAGCTCAATCATGCGGGTAGGCTTCAATACATCAAATCAGTGCTTTCTTCAGTTCCTATTTATTAAATATCTACTGTTCTTTTCTTTAAAACTTTGATTGAAAAGATTAACACTATCATTAAAAGATTCTGGTGGGCAGAGATCCAGGAAGTACAGGATATCAGCCCTATTGCCTATCGCTCCTGGGATGACATTTATAAACACACTGAGCAAGGTGGACTTGGCATTAGGGACATGGTGATGATTAACAAGAGCCTCATCATTCATTCGGCTTAGAATGTTGCCAATTGCAAAAATCCCTTCCTCTCTGCTATCTTGAAAGCCAAATACCATCCCAATGACTCTTGCTGGAAAGTTTCTATCTACTGGTCCTCTATTATGCAGGTAAAGCACCACCTACATGACAATGCCACTATCCAAATCCACAATGGTAATTCTTCCATTTGGTCCACTCCTTGGTCCCCTGTTTGGAACAATATTTATCAACACTTGCTCATGCGTCTGTTGTTAATCACCCTCTTCCTGCCACTGTCTCTCATCTTTGGGTCCACGGTACCCAGGATTGGGACCATCACAGGCTCTCTACTACTTTCATTGAGCAGGTTGTCTAAATTATTGAAAATACCCCTGTTGTCATTTCCAACCATGATGACATTCTCAATGGGCTCCTGCCCCTAATGGATTTTGTACAACCAAAGTTGCTTTCAGGTACTTGGCAACTCAAGAGGTTTATCAACTCCCAACCAAGGATCCAAAAGCATTAGTCCTGCTGCTAACCAAATTCTACAAAAGGTATGAAAGAGTAAAACCATTCCCCCTACTTAAAACCTTTGCTTGGAGGCTAATAAGGAGAGCTATTGCCACTGGAGAAAGGGCAGGCAGATATTCCACCCATATTGACCAACATTGTACCTACTGTGGAGCCATTGAAAATGATAACCATCTTTTCTTCTTATGTCACTTACAAAAACAGGTTTGAGCCACTGCCAATCCGCCTATGCTGACTGATGCCATCAACACAAATGAGGACGGTGTGCAGATTTCACTTTCTTTGCTTATTACGGATAACCCTTATGATATTACCATTTACCAAACTCTTTCTATCTTGTGGTACATTTGGAAAGCCCGCAATGATAACAATTTCAAAGGAGAACATGGACTCCCTTCCAGGTACATCAAGCTTCCAATGCTCACATGCAAATTCATCTCACTGCTCTGCAAGAACAGGTCACCAATGACTCAACTCTTGCATCTCCACCATTCAATCCTGATGGTCCTTCGAGTGTATGAGTGAGTCCATCACCTCCAGGAGTAGATCGACGTGTTGTTGCTACCTCAACTTCCGAGCAACACATATCTCAAATCAAGGTATTAATAATTCCCTTGCAGGAACTAATACTCCGGACTTCATGGACAAGCTACTGGTCCAGGAACCAACGCTATTGGATGGTTGGCGCTATTACACCGATGCTGCTACCACTCCGGATTGTGACAGAACCGACCAATTTATTAGAGCACAAGCACATAATTTGCCATTAGGACGGCAAACTACATGATTGAGACCTAATAAACCCGGTAGTCATATCGAAATCTCGAAGGATTTCAAATATTTCTAGCACGACCAAGATCGTAATGAGTTTAGCGTTCACCATTCACAACGTACATAGTTCGCACATAGTTTAAAACATCGGAGTTCGAAAATAAGTTATTACAAACCAAGTTCAAATTCGAAATAAAGCGGAAGCTGTTTAGTTCAAATCCACACACACTTAGTTCAAATACAGTGCCAGGTTCTTGATCAACATCCAACAAAAGTATTAAGTAGAGAAGAGTGACCATGCCCAAGGTCTAGTCATCTCCCAAGGCGGGATAGAAGCAGTTCTGACAATAGCCATAAAACATCTCACCATCTGCAAAAACATGGGAAATAAAACCCTGAGTACGAGAATGTACTCAGCTAGACTTACCC
>CM041645.1:22187347-22270292 GCA_023333625.1 Bothriochloa decipiens
CAAGCATGGTAATAATTATTCAACAAGAATAGCAACCAATTCCGGTTGAGTATCCTTCAATCTCAACAGCTCAACCATCTCATCTCTTGTTCAAGTTCTTACTACGATGCCGCTGCTCAAGTCAAGTGTTCATTGTCCAGGAACGATGGTGATTATAATCGATTACTAACCAGCTGGCGGGTATTCCTCACACAAACCACACTCACCAGCCATGGTGAGCTACAGATCACCGACATTTAATTCGGGAAAAGCGCGAGATCAACAGGTACCATCGTATCCAGGAACGGCCCGGCTGCCTTATTCAGGGCGACCCTGACCTCGGACTTACTCTCCGCGTAAGCCGTGGTCCCCCATCTTCACCAATACGATACGTACAGCAGGTCGACTCCCGGCCCAAATCAAAATTAGGCTTCGCGGTCGGAACGACTTATCCTTCCAGCTAAATGTGACGCATAAATTCAATATGACTTGAGGACATACAACGGACGGAGTCCTAGTTTGACACAGACGGGATGACCACATCGAACCTCTAGTTCAGTCTCAACACCAATCCCGCCCGGTCTCGATTTATTATCTCCACATGGTTATCCAAGATAACAATGTATTCAACCATTCTAAGTCACCACCTATAACTCGCGGATGACAGGAAATCACCCGACTTCTATCGATCTAGTTAAGCAGGGCTAAGCAGATATTCGTGCCTGAACCTAACAGGGTTGAAGTATAAACAGTGGCAAGGAATATAAGTAATGCAGCAATGGTATAAAACAATGCCTATAACTTAATACATCAAACAAGTAAAGGACTCAAGTTAGATATTTTGTAAACCACAGGGAGAATGCTCCGGGGCTTGCCTTTCAGGAAAGAGCTGGGCTGGTGGTCGAGACACTCCGAAAGATCAACTTTGGGATCCTCTTCTGCTGCTACTTCCCGCACCAAAGCTTCCTGCTGGCCTTCCTCTTCGGGTGCTCCGGGAACTACCGTTTCGAGCTCTGACGATCCTGTATGATGCATAGTGCGTATGAATACCATGTATACGTAGAAATACAATGCTAATGCTGATGGTGAATGAATATGCAGCTAAGATAAATGATATGATTTTGAAACATATAAGATAAGCACATGTCATCTGCATTCTCTTCTACCAACAAATCTTAAACAAGCCTCGCATCACAATTTACTTACACACTATAAGGAATTATAAACAACCATTGTTTTACATACTACCCTCTACTGAACCAAAACCCATACAGATTATACACATTACCAATATCACAAAAAGCATTTTTACACACATGAAATGATAGCTTTAAAGCATTATTTATTATTAAAAGAAATCAGGGTATAACTATAACATGACTTTAGACTACTTAAAAAATTCTATAAAAATTACAAAAGCTTAAGCATACCCAAAAAGGACTACCATAAAAATTTCAGGTCAAAACAGTAAGTAATTTATCCTACACAGAAATGACAAGGCAGCATAATTCACCGGGCATAAAATACTTTATACATAAAAATATGTCAAACAACAGATCTCAGAATATCATTAGCTCTAGATTAGCATAAAAACACTCTCCAAAAAGTTTTATGCACAAATTCCTTATATATAATTTATTATGAATTATTTATCACCTAATGGAAATAGGCACCATAACTAGACAGAGCAATATTTACATATGATATATTCTCACAATATTTTTTATAGATAGAGCATGACATAAGAAGACTAACAAACTTGGTCTCACATTTTTCTGAGCAACAGGGAATTACTTATGCATTTTCTAAGATAAAAGCAATTAATAGGGATAAATAAATCTATACAGAAAAGTATCACAAAATCTAAATTTCATATTTTTCATGCATAGATCTTCTCATAAAAAAAATACTGCAAGTTGAACCAACTCAATTGGATGAAAAATGAAGAAGTTATGAATTTTCAAAATTTTAATAAAAATCTGGAATCAGTTCTGAAAAAGAAAAAAGAAAAACACTTTTGCACCGGAGACCCTGGGGTTAACAGAAATCCGCCAAGCCCTAAAAAGAAACTCGCTGTGTCTAGCGACTTTACACTTAAGTCCGACAAAGAACGCAAATGATGCCCGCGGTCCACGCGGCGGGGAATGGTCGTCGGCGTCGGGATTCCTCGCCGACGGCGAGGTCTTCGGCGGAGCTACGGCTACCGAAATGCTCAGCTCGTCAGCGTGAACGCATTGGTATACAAGATGCAAGCTATGAGCGAGGTTTCGACCAGCGGCCATGCGCGACAGCGGACGACGGCGAGGTCGGCGGTGCGCCGGCCATCTCGGGCCACGGCGGGGCACACGGACTGGTCCTAGAGCTACAGCAGGCCAAGGCGGTTCAGATGGACTAGACAAAGTGATGAATGGCTGGTCGGAGCAACCACGGTGAGGTACGCCGGCGAGCGGCGGCGCAACCCGCGACGGTGGACGGCCAAAATCAGACGGACTCGAACCCTAATCGGTCCCATCAGCTACACCAACCTACGCTACTCGAGCAGACGGTCACGATGCACAAGCTAATTAAGGGAGAGGTTGCTGGCCACGGCGGACCGCGCGGCGGTCTGGCGGCCATGACCGGGGAGAGGGGAACGGGTCGATTCGACCTCTACCTTGGGGCTCGAGGTAGGATTCGTGCGCAGGACGTGGCTCGCGTCGAGGCGGAGCTTCTGGCGAGTTCTGGGCAAAATGTGATGAGGTTATGCGGTGCAGTGCGCTGCGAGCTCGCGGCGGCGGCAATGGCGGCTCCACGTCCACTCGAGCTTGGGAAGAGGAAAGGCGAGGTGAGGAGGGGCGTGAGCACGTCTGGAGAAGGAGGGGCGAGCAAGAGGGAGGGCGACGCAGTCTGGGTGCCTTCAAGCGGCCGCTTGGGCTCAGACCGAGGAAGTGCGGCATCGGGCATCGACGCGCGCGTGGCGAGCATGCGGGCAGAGCGAGGGCGCGTGGGCGAGCGGTGGGGCCAGGCGAGCGCGGGCGTGTGCGGCGTGTGCGTGCGCGGGGCGGACAGCGGACAGCGGCAGCGGCCTGGCGTACGGATGCCACGCGGCCGGTGACGGCGCGGACAGCGTCGCGAGGAAGAAGAAGAGAGGAGGAAGAAGAGACTGGCCGGTGGGTCCCACTACGCTAAGATTCGTGTAGAACTTGATTAACCCCATATTTTCTAAAATAATCTGAATTTCAAAAAACTTTTAAAAGATGAAATGTTTCTCTTGATGAGTAGAACATTTCACTTTTTGACATTTTTGACCCACTTCCAAGCCTTTTCATGAAATGACCCCAAAATAAGTTTTGCTCCAAATAATTTTCTCTACAAACTTCATTTAACACTCAACCCTAAACAAATAGCCTATCACATAACTCTAGTTCAAATCAAGGTAAGCGCATTTTGATTTTATCATTTCATGTAAATAAATGACTATGCAAATGAGATGATCATGCTCATGATATGCAAGATAATGCATGCTTAACACCAGGGTGTTACAGCCCTTCCTCCCTTAAAGAAATCTCATCCCGAGATTTGAGTAGACTAACCTTTCTTTATGAAAATCGGGATATACTTCTTTTAAATAGTCCTCCGTTTCCCAAGTGGCATCGCTATCATCGTGCTTGCTCCAAGAAACCTTGTACTGCCTGACCACACGATTTCTGGTCACTCTGTCTTTGACATCCAGGAGTCTCATAGGTTTCTCTTCGTAAGTTAAATCTGAACTCAGCTTAATGTCTTTAACTTTAACAGCTTCTTCGGTTGGAACACGTAGACATTTCTTGAGTTGGGATACAAGGAAAACAGGAAACACTGCACTCATCTCTTCAGGCAGTTTGAGCTTATAGGCCCACAATCCTTTTCTTTCTACTATCTGATATGGACCAATATAACGAGGTGCTAGTTTTCTTTTAACACCAAAACATTGCACTTTCTTCATAGGAGAGACCTTCAGATACACATAATCACCAACATTAAAAGTTAGAGGTCTTCTTCTCTTGTCAGCATAACTTTTCTGACGGGATTGTGCAGCTGCTATGTGTTGTTGAATTGTGCGAACCTGCTTTTCAGCTTCTTTAACAAAGTCAATACCATAATATCTTCTTTCTCCAGGTCCTACCCAATTCACAGGCGTTCTACACTTTCGATCATACAGTGCCTCAAAAGGAGCCATCTGTATACTCTCTTGGTAACTATTGTTATAAGAAAATTCTGCCAAAGGTAACCACTTCTCCCAGGAACCCTTGGATGATAAAACACAAGCCCTCAAGAGATCTTCCAAAACTTGATTCACTCTTTCTGTCTGGCCTAAAGTTTGAGGATGATAAGCTGTACTATGATTCAGTTTTGTCCCCAAATCCTTTTGCAAGTGTTCCCAGAAGTGAGCAGTAAACTAAGATCCTTGATCAGATACAATTGTCTTGGGAATTCCATGTAAACGAATGATCTCCCTGAGATAAATGTCAGCATATTGAGGCGATTGATAATCTGTACGAACTGGAATAAAGTGCGCACTCTTGGTAAGTCGATCAACAATTACACAAATAGAGTCATGCCCTTTTTGAGTGGTGGAAAGTCCGGTAATGAAATCCATACTGATATCTTCCCATTTCCATTCAGGAATCGGCAACGGTTGAAGCATTTCGGCTGGCTTCAAATGAACAGCCTTTATGCGACAACAAATGTCACAACGTGTGACATAAGCTGCAATCTCTTTTCTCATTTTGGTCCACCAATAACGAGCCTTCAGATCATGAAACATTTTACTACCGCCAGGATGAATAGATAACTTTGATAAGTGAGCTTCATCCATGATTTGATTTCTGAGTTCTCTATCTTTTGGCATGACCAGACGATCGTCAAACCATAAGATTCTCTTCTCATCCACTCGAAAATGCTTGAGCGGCTGTTTCAACATCTTCTCCTTGATATGACCTATACCCTTGTCAGTTTTCTGACCTTCGATGATCTTGCTTTCAAGCGAGCAACTAATTTGGATGTTACGCAGCACAACAGGATGCATGAGGCTAAAACCATCTGCTAACAAAGGTTGAATAGCATGGCAATGTGATTTTTGACTCAACGCATCTGCGACTACGTTTTCCTTGCCTGGATGATACAAGATCTCCATATTGAAGTCCTTAATAAACTAACTCCATCGATGTTGTCTCATGTTCAACTCGAGTTGAGTGAAGATATACTTCAGACTCTTGTGATCAGTGTAGACTTTGCAGAAGGTACCCAACAAGTAACACCTCCAGATTTTTAGAGCATGCACAACAGCTGCTAGCTCCAAATCATGTGTTGGATAATTCACTTCATTCTTCTTTAACTGGCGTGAGGCATAAGCTATGACTCTCCCTTCTTGCATAAGCACACATCCTAAGCCTGTTTTTGATGCATCACAATATACATCAAAAGGTTTTCCTAAATCTGGTTGCGCAAGAATAGGAGCAGTGGTCAACAATTCCCGCAAGGTACGAAAAGCTGTTTTACACTCCTCTGTCTAGACAAACTTCTTCTCCTTCTACAACAGATTTGTCATAGGTTTGGCAATCTTTGAGAAATCCAGAATGAAACGACGATAATATCTGGCTAGACCAAGAAAACTCTGAACTTCATGCACAGAAGTTGGTGCTTCCTAATTCATCACCTCTTGTACTTTGCTCAGATCTATTGAGATTCCCTCATCAGATAGAACATGGCCAAGGAATTGAACTTTCTTGAGCCAAAACTCACACTTGCTAAACTTGGCATACAGCTTATGTTCCCTAAGCCTTTCTAAAACAATCCTCAGATGCTTGGCATGATCTTCTTCATTTTCTGAGTACACCAAGATGTCATCAATAAACACCACCACAAACTTGTCTAACTCCGGCATAAAGACCGAATTCATCAGATACATGAAGTATACAGGAGCATTTGTTAAGCTAAAGGACATCACAAGATACTCATACAATCCATATCTGGTAGAAAAAGCGGTCTTAGGCACATCTTCTGGTCTAATCTTGATCTGATGGTAACCAGACCTAAGATCAATCTTGGAAAACACTTTCGCCTTGGACAACTGGTCAAAAATAATGTCAATTCGGGGTAACGGATACTTGTTCTTAATGGTCACTGCATTGAGTGGATGATAATCCATGCACATCTGTAGCGATTTATCCTTCTTCTTCACAAAGATAGCAGGACAACCCCATTCCGACACACTAGGACAAATAAGACCCTTGTCTAATAATTCCTTCAACTGATTTTTAAGCTCTGCCTATTCATTTGGCGGCATCTGATATGGCCTCCTAGAAATTAGGGCAGTGCCAGGCAGTAACTCAATGCGAAACTCAACATCCCTATCGGGTCGAAGACCCGGAAGCTCTTCAGGAAAAACATCCGAAAACTCACACACGACAGGAATTTCGGGAAGCGGGGTCACATGACTAGAATAGGATACGCTCTCCAGCTTAAACTTTTAGGGTAACGGCACTTGAAATGTACCCTCCCCAAGAGGATTTCTAATAGATAGCATCCTATTACCTGTATCGATCACAGCACCCCATAATTTCATCCAACTCATCCCCACTATGACATCCACTCCTAAACCAGGTAGAACTATCAAGTTCAACTGAAACCTCCACTTATCTAGGTCTATGGTTGCACCCTGAACTATCTGCTTAGTAGTTATATCAGCCCCAGCTGAACTAACCTTGAATTCAATGCTCAATTCATGTATCTTTTGATCATGCTTCTGTGCAAATGCTTGACTCATGAAAGAATGCGATGATCCAGAATCAAACAAAATAGCAACAGGGAATTGATTCATAGAAAACATACCCACAGTCACTGGTTCACCAGCAAGAATTTCCTTAGTCGAGGTGTGGTGCACACGAGCTTGGTACGGGGCCTGCTGCTTCTTGGGAAAAGGGCAATAATGAGCAAAGTGCCCTGTCTCGTTGCAGTTGAAGCAAGGTCCATTGACAGGTGTCTTGTTAGCACCGGTCAAGCTGCTTTGTCCTGGTTTCCCCTGTGGAGCAGGAACTTTGAATGCTCTGTGATGCTTCTGCGGATTCTGAGCTGGGTAATTGTTATGCCTTTTCTGCTGCGGGGGCCTGAATCTCGCCCCAGACATCGGTGGACAAAACGGCGTACGAAAAGTAGTTGGGGCTCTTGACTGAGAAGAACCACCTCCATCATGGGCTCTCTTACGATTCTTGGCGGCAGCATTAACGTTGTTACTATTTTCTTGCATAATACAATCATTCAAGAAATCATTAAAAGTAACACGGGCAGAAGTGCTCATGGTCTTCATCAACTTGGAACTCAAGCCTCTCTTGAAACTAGCTATCTTGTTCTCATCAGTGTTGACAAATTCTGGAGCATACCGACTCAAAGTATAGAAGGCGTGCAGATACTCCTTCACATTATGAGTTCCCATAGTGAGCGACAGAAATTCAGTCTTCTTCATAGCCATCAAACTGGGAGGAATGAAATTCCCCTGAAAAGCACGTGCAAAGCGGTCCCAAGTAATAGGAACACCCTGTGGAAAGGTGGTGCGATGTTGCTTCCACCACATCCCCGCTTGTCCCTCAAGTTGATGGGCTGCATACTCCGCTTTCTGTTCTTCTGTTAACCTTAGAAGACAAAATTTATCTTCCATAGTGTTGAGCCATTCATCCGCTTCAAGCAGCTCAGGAGCATCTTTAAACACAGAAGGTTTAGTGTCCTGAAATTCCTTAAAGCTGTTGTATTGATTTTGCTGAGGACCCTGACGAACATCACGGGCCAAGCTCTCACGAAGAAGCTGCTCCACATTGCGCTGTCTGCCTAAAAATTGAGCAAACAGCTGCTCCGCATTGGTCAGAGGTGGGGGCGGTACACCACGAGCAGTGTTATCGGCACCCTCTTCAGCACCACCACTACCATTACCACCCGAACCACTACGAGTAACCGGCATCTGCATATTTCAGCAATAAGTATTTATTAGGTGAATGTTGTCATAATGAGAGGTAAATGTAAAAATCATGCCAAACTGAATTTATCGAGGGGAATAAATTCGCACAATAAATAGAGGCACAATAATTCCAATTTTCACATCACAACATCACTACTAATATTACTTGAACCATCGTAAAACGTCTTACAACATCCATATTTTGCCAGCATACATACACTGGACTTTTAAAAGTGTACGGATATCGCCACATTAACACCATGTTCCAACATTACATCAAAGTCTCGATAGCATGCAAAAGGGTTACATGACCACCTGACAGGAACGCAAAAGAACAACTAGAGACTAGCGATCGTAAACAAGGCTACTCTCCATTGTTGCTACTCTCACTAGAAGCACCATTCATAGCCCTTCTAGCTGCGGCTAAGGCTGCCCTCAGCTGACGGATCTCCTCCTGCTTCCTGTGCACCTCCTCGTGAAGACTTGCATTGTAAGCACGAACGTCCTCCACGTCCTCTAGCACCTGCTGCTGACGGATGCTAAGACGACAGAACTCAGACCAGGCTTCATCCCTAGCCTGAGCCATCTTCTGGCTCTCTAGAACAACCTTGTCTCGATGCTGAGACACACGGCCTACCTCCTCTCGTGAGCGCTGAAACTCACATGTCAACTCACGCTTCTCCTTGTGTGCATCAGCTCGAGCCTCCTTGAACTCCTCACTCAGACAAAGTGCCTTAGTCTCCATGCTGACATAGGCCCTCATCACTGCAAACATCGCACTCATGGCAGGCATGCTTCTACCCTGCGCCTCCTTAGGACCTGCCTCCAGTGGGTTTCCCTCAGCATGTGGCCACCTAGAAAGGCGGTGAGCAAAGGGGAACACTCCAGGAAAAGCCTGGGCAAGATGGTGAGGTATCTCCTCCATCAAGTGCTCTACCATGTCAAAAGCTGCAAACGTGGCACCCGTCTTGGCAGTCCTGCCCGCACCAAAATAGCGCCACCCAACCCAGTGGGGGTCACCGTCCAAAGGTGGGACAACTACCTCCACCCGAGCCTCTCCATAGTTCACCAAGTCATCCTTGTCCCAGTAGTAGTGAGGCTCCATGCCCACCGTGTACCCAGCGTTGGAGAGAATCCTCCAAAGAAGGCTAGGCATGGTGTGCTCCTCAAGAAAAGTGTCCACCTCCCTTGGTGCCGACTCATGGGCAGCCAAAGGACCACGGGGCACTCCTCCTCCAGTGGACTTGTGAGCAGTCTGCTTGGTTCTCGGCATCTGTCCAAAAGTTGTATATCCCATAAGTTATAATTTTAAAGAAATGAGACAATTTATTTATAAGGGAAGAAACCATGAATGTATGAATGAGCAATTTAAACCATGATGCATGCACGTACATACGTCCTCACGAACTAACAATCTAACGCTCTATGTGGTGGCATACATCGCTCTCTCATTTATACGTAACTACTTCGTTCTACCGTTCACGATGTTAGTGTACCTGCAGAAAATTCATTTCAACCCATATCCCATATGAATGCATTTCGACGTAAAAATTCACGCACCTTTCAAACAAGGTGAAAATACTGATTACTTACTACCCCAACAAGTCGCGCAGAAGACGACATCGCCAGAAGACGGTCCCAACATGGGATACCTTCATATAAACATGTGTGCAACATGTGAATAATCAGGCATCAATAAGCACTCCCCTAGACTGGCATTGCATCCAATCATGCTCTCATAACTCACACTTACCAGGGCGTAGAGGCAATTTGATCCATACATTACCACGCAAGTGAATGGCACCCATACGACTCTGTCATTGTATAGGCAACGACAAAACAGAAAATATGATGCAATTTCCCCCAAGTCAGTACTTAATTAAGCCACCTGAATCCTATTGGGCATAAAGGATATGACCACTGGCACACTCTAGTTTTCAAAACCATAGATTTGAACACCTATATACACTTATACTTTTTGTAAATACTTTTCACAGACCAAAAACTCTTTTATTTTAAATACTTGTGAACAGTAACACGCTAAACCTGCTCCAATGCCAGCTGTGATAGAACCAACCAATTTATTAGAGCACAAGCACATAATTCGCCATTAGGATGGCAAACTACATGATTGAGACCTAATAAACCCGGTAGTCATACCGAAATCTCGAAGGATTTCAAACATTTCCAACACGACCAAGATCGTAATGAGTTTAGCGTTCACCATTCACAACGTACATAGTTCGCACATAGTTTAAAACATCAGAGTTCAAAAATAAGTTATTACAAACCAAGTTCAAATTCAAAATAAAGCGAAAGCTGTTTAGTTCAAATCCACACACACACTTAGTTCAAATACAGTGCCAGGTTCTTGATCAACATCCAACAAAAGCATTAAGTAGAGAAGAGTGACCATGCCCAAGGTCTAGTCATCTCCCAAGGCGGGATAGAAGCAATTCTGACAATAGCCATAAAACATCTCACCATCTGTAAAAACAAGGGAAATAAAACCCTGAGTACGAGAATGTACTCAGCTAGACTTACCCGTCATAAACTAAAAATAAATTGACTCCAAGGAGTATGCAAGGCTGTAAAAGAGGGATAGCTGACTTATCTAAATGCGAAAAAGCTTGCCTTAAGGAAACAATTATTAAGAACCTTCTAGCAATGTATTTTAATCTGATTAACCTTATCATGCTACATTAGCACCTGTACTAAACAAGCATGGTAATAATTATTCAACAAGAATAGCAACCAATTCCGGTTAAGTATCCTTCAATCTCAACAGCTCAACCATCTCATCTCTTGTTCAAGTTCTTACTACGATGCCGCTGCTCAAGTCAAGTGTTCACTGTCCAGGAACGATGGCGATTATAATCGATTACTAACCAGCTGGCGGGTATTCCTCACACAAACCACACTCACCAGCCATGGTGAGCTACAGATCACCGACATTCAATTTGGGAAAAGCGCGAGATCAACAGGTACCATCGTATCCAGGAACCGTCCGGCTACCTTATTCAGGGCGACCCTGACCTCGGACTTACTCTCCGCGTAACCTGTAGTCCCCCATCTTCACCAATACAATGCGTACAGCAGGTCGACTCCCGGCCCAAATCAAAATTAGGCTTCGCGGTCGGAGCGACTTATCCTTTCAGCTAAATGTGAGGCATAAATTCAATATGACTTGAGGACGTACAACGGACGGGGTCCTAGTTCGACACAGATGGGTTGACCACACCGAACCTCTAGTTCAGTCTCAACACCAATCCCGTCCGGTCTCGATTTATTATCTCCACATGGTTATCCAAGATAACAATGTATTCAACCATTCCAAGTCACCACCTATAACTCGCGGATGACAGGAAATCACCCGACTTCTACCGATCTAGTTAAGCAAGGCTAAGTAGATATTCGTGCCTGAACCTAACAGGGTTGAAGTATAAACAGTGGCAAGAAATATAAGTAATGCAGCAACGGTATAAAACAACGCCTATAACTTAAGGCATCAAACAAGTAAAGGACTCAAGTTAGATATTTTGCAAACCACAGAGAGAATGCCTCGGGGCTTGCCTTTCAGGAAAGAGCTGGGCTGGTGGTCGGGACACTCCGGAAGATCAACTTCAGGATCCTCTTCTGCTGCTACTTCCCGCACCAAAGCTTCCTGCTGGCCTTCCTCTTCGGGTGCTCCGGGAACTACCGTTTCGAGCTCTGACGATTCTGTATGATGCATAGTGCGTATGAATACCATGTATATGTAGAAATACAATGCTAATGCTGATGGTGAATGAATGCGCAGCTAAGATAAATGATATGATTTTGAAACATAAAAGATAAGCACATGTCATCTGTATTCTCTTCTACCGACAAATCTTAAACAAGCCTCGCGTCACAATTTACTTACACACTATAAGGAATTATAAAGAACCATTGTTTTGCATACTACCCTCTACTGAACCAAAACCCATACAAATTATACACATCACCAATATCATAAAAAGCATTATTTATTATTAAAAGAAATCAGGTATAACTACAACATGACTTTAGACTACTCATAAAATTCTCTAAAAATTACAGAAGCTTAAGCATACCCAAAAAAGACGACCATAAAAGTTTCAGGTCAAAACAGTAAGTAATTTATCCTATACAAAAATGACAAGGCAGCACAATTCACCGGGCATAAAATACTTTGTACATAAAAATATGTCAAACAACAGATCTCAGAATATCTTTGGCTCTAGATTAGCATAAAAACACTCTCTAAAAAGTTTCATGCACAAATTCCTTATATATAATTTATTATGAATTATTTATTACCTAATGGAAATAGGCACTATAACCAGACAGAGCAATAATTACATATGACATATCCTCACAATATTTTTCACAGATAGAGCATGACATAAGAAGACTAACAAACTTGGTCTCATATTTTTCTGAGCAACAGGGAATTACTTGTGCATTTTCTAAGATAAAAGCAATTAATAGGGATAAATAAATCTATACAGAAAAGTATAAAAAATACATATTTCATATTTTTCATGCATAGATCTTCTCATAAGAAAAATACTGCAAGTTGAACCAACTCAATTGGATGAAAAATGAAGAAGTTATGAATTTTCAAAGTTTTAATAAAAATCTGAAATCAGTTCTCAAAAAGAAAAAAGAAAAACACTTTTGCACCAGAGACCCTAGGGTTAACAGAAATCCGCCAAGCCCTAAAAAGAAACTCGCTGTGTCTGGCGACTTTACACTTAAGTCCGACAAAGAACGCAAATGATGCCCGCGGTCCACGCGGCGGGGAATGGTCGTCGGCGTCGGGATTCCTCGCCGACGGCGAGGTCTCCGGCCGAGCTACGGCTACTGAAATACTCAACTCGTCAGCGCGAACGCATTCGTCTACAAGATGCAAGCTATGAGCAAGGTTTCGATCGGCGGCCATGCGCGGCGGCGGACGGCGGCGACGGTCGGCGGTGCGCCAGCCATCTCGGGCCACGGCGGGGCACACGGACTGGTCCTAGAGCTACAGCATGCCAAGGCGGTTCAGATGGACTAGACAAAGTGATGAATGGCTGGTTGGAGCAACGATGGCAAGGTACACCGGCGAGCGGCGGCGCAACCCGCGACGGTGGACGGCCAAAATCCGACAGACTCGAACCCTAATCGGTCCCATCAGCTACACCAACCTACGCTACTCGAGCAGGCGGTCACAATGCGCAAGCTAATTAAGGGAGAGAGAGGTTGCTGGCCACGGCGGACCACGCGGCGGTCGGGCGGCCATGACCGGCGAGAGGGGAACGGGTCGATTCGACCTCTACCTTGGGGCTCGAGGCAGGATTTGTGCGCAGGACGTGGCTCGCGTCGAGGCGGAGCTTCTGGCGAGTTCTGGGAAAAATATGACGAGGTTATGCGGTGCGGTGGCGCTGCTAGCTCGCGGCGGCGGCAATGGCGGCTCCGCGTCCGCTCGAGCTCGGGAAGAGGAAAGGCGAGGTGAGGAGGGGCGTGAGCACGTCTGGAGAAGGAGGGGCGAGCAAGAGGGAGGGCGACGCAGTCTGGGTGCCTTCAAGCGGCCGCTTGGGCTCAGACCGAGGAAGTGCGGCATCGGGCATCGACGCGCGCGTGGCGAGCATGCGGGCAGAGCGAGGGCGCGTGGGCGAGCGGTGGGGCCAGGCGAGCGCGGGCGTGTGCGGCGTGTGCGTGCGCGGGGCGGACAGCGGACAGCGGCAGCGGCCTGGCGTACGGAAGCCACGCGGCCGGTGACTGCGCGGACAGCGTCGCGAGGAAGAAGAAGAGAGGAGGAAGAAGAGACTGGCCGATGGGTCCCACTACGCTAAGATTCGTGTAGAACTTGATTAACCCCATATTTTCTAAAATAATCTGAATTTCAAAAAACTTTTAAAAGATGAAATGTTTCTCTTGATGAGTAGAACATTTCACTTTTAAACATCAAAGCCTAATTCTGCCTAGAATTTAAATTTCAAAAATGGGGATTTAAATTTAGAAGAAAATCATTTTTTAAAACTGTTTTTGATATTTTTGACCCACTTTCAAGCCTTTTTATGAAATGACCCTAAAATAAGTTTTGCTCCAAATAATTTTCTCTACAAACTTCATTTAACACTCAATACTAAATAAACAGCCTATCATATAACTCTAGTTCAAATCAAGGTAAGCACATTTTGATTTTATCATTTCATGTAAATAAATGACTATGCAAATGGGATGATCATGCTCATGATATGCAAGATAATGCATGCTTAACACCAGGGTGTTACACGGATCACCTGGGACATGGGGCCACGGCTGCAGGCCTCGGTATTTTTCTTGTTAATATGCAGGTTCATCCACCACATAGCATCTTCATAAAGGCGGCAATGAGGTCTTCCTCCTCAGTACTAATGGCAGAAGCTGCTGCCATGGCACTAGCAATGAAGATGCTCAATATATTACAGGTTTAACAGGGTGCTATATTACATGATAATCAGTAGCTAGTACACTACCTCAATTGAAGCGATCTAGATCATTCTCCGGACTGGAGAATTAAGCCTCTTACTCAGATCATCAACTCACCCATGCAAGGCGCACCTGCATAGCAATTCGAAGAGTGAACAGAAGACTCAATCAGATGGCCGATTCTCATGCCAAGCAAGCTCTTTCTGTCATTCAGGCTAATCAGCTTAATTTCAATGGTATTTGCGCTCATGCATGCCATGATCTTGAGTGTCCGTTCCTTACGATGCTTTAAAATGTAACCATTAACGGTGTAGTGGTTCTAACAGCTTCTTGCTGTTAATCAATATATTATGTTTCATTGTAAAAAAAGAATTGAGAAAGCTAGAGGCAATGAATGGTCGGTGTCAATGCAAGAATGGTCGGTAACGAAGTCCAATTTTAGGTTGCAGAAATGAGAATGAAGACCCTAAAGCAGCTGGCAGGAAAGAACAAATGCAGGTTCTATACTATATGTGGGCAATGCTCTACAACCTCAGCAGGAGAGCAAGTAATAAGGTAGGATGAATTAGATTGTATAGTTCCCATTTCATTTACATCAGCTAATTCAACAAAGCGATATAGTTTTGTCTTACATTTCTGCATTTGGATATAATAATCTTTTTTTGAATAATAGCACACGAAACTTAAAAACGAAAGGTTTGACCGAGTTGGGAGATTATTGCACTACAATGGAGCTAGCATCCTTCGTCGTATCCTGAGTGCTTGGAAAAAAGGGACATTCTCCATTGCATAGTAAAAAAGTTCAAGGTCCAGTATGAGTTCGAGAAGATGGCTAGACTATTGTAACTTCAAGATCTTGATAAGTATATCTTTGAACCGTAGCATGCGTAATATTTAATGTTTATGTATTTGTAACATTTAATATTTTATTAAAAATTATACAGTACAACGCAGACACCCACGACACGTACGCGACATTCACTCCTATGAACACAAGTACGCAAACTCAATCCTTAAAAACACCTTTAAAGAACCGAGCACCCGACAGATTTGGAGATTCCTAAGTCTCACCACTGGTACCTTATTGTCAACGGGAACTTTAATGCCGGTAAATTTTGAAAATATTCTAGGAAAATATGCAAGCATCAGGATTTGAACTCTGGTGGGTAACGTCCCATTAGATCGTCCTACCATTGGACTATAAGGCAATTGACTTGCAATATTTAATATTGATAAATTTATAGTATTTAACTATACCAAATCTTGTTCTCCTATAAAGATAAATCCTACTAGCTATTTCTCTTCACATGCAAGCTATCCACCTCATCATTCCACTATCGGATGCATTGATAGTCAACTAACATTTGTAGTTATGATCTACATGCCGCCAAGACATATCATTCACTAGCAAGCATTATGCCACATCATCCACTAACATTAACTTATAGTTGTTTAACTCTTTGTATAAATAATATATTATTCTAAATCATCAACAATTTCTGTAGCAACATGGCAAGATATGCTTTTTTTAATCTTTGAGACCTTTAAGGTTTATGGATTCGCAATTGTCATTAAATAACTCATATTTTTATCTCCCGTTTTCATTTATCATTCCCGCGGCAATGCATGGGGAATCCATCTAGCATATATGTACAACAAAACCTGATTCCAAAAGAAAATCGAAAATGATAAATTGTGAAAACTTGAACACAATCGGTAAGAAAAAACCCGACATCAACGGTCTATGAAGCATTGCCGATTAGATTCAAGCACCGACAGTGTTAGTCAAGCCATCATTGCCGGTTTGACTAACAAGTTGCCGTGTTGGCCAACATAACACTGGCAGTTTACAACACAAACTATCAGCGATGGACAAGAGAACATTGTGGGTTATGGGCCAAACCGGCAGTACTTTGTTAAACAACACTACCAATTTGAGCCACAATCTGACCGTGTCAGTCTAAACAACTATTGGATTGAGCCACAAATCGATAATGTTGTTTGAGAGAATAATGCCAGCCTTGGGTCTCGAACCGACGGTATTGGCTCAACTGAACATCGTTGGGTGGAGCTAACCGGCAGTGAACTCATCAAAACTGCTGGTTTAGTTGCGGCGGTTCAAAATCCGGCAATAAAGAGAGGTTTTGAACCAGCAATTATTCAAAGATCTCTTGGGTAGCGATTGTCATCAATCGCTGAATCTGATATACCATCTGAGGCGGTGGGATGAGGAATGTGCCAGAGTAGACGAGGTGACAGCCAGCGGATCGAGGACTATGGAGGCGACGCGACGTACGACGGAGGCTGAAGAAGCAAGGGAGCCGAGGGCGTGATGTGTCCTCGCAGCTGTGTCTCAGGTATTTGCAGTTTTGCTCAGAAAATGAAAGGACTTTGTAACAATCTACCGATCCTTTTTTGGAATCGAAACGAATAAAATCGTACTCCAAGTCGCAACAGAATCTGCACCCAATCTTGACTCGTAGTCGAATTCCAACTAGGAACGGAGTAGTAGTAGGATTAGGATTGTAAGGTTGTGGCTCTCGGCCTCCCTGTACGTAAATAGTTCACCCAGCATCCACGGAGAGGTGCGATCTACGCTAGCAATTCATAGTAGACAACTCGATCTATCTCGCAGACACCTTCACGCAGCTCGTGCTCTCCAGGAACGTCGGCGCCGCCCCAGCCATATGTTCCCGTACGCCTGTTCGTGGCCGTGGCAAAACGGCGCCCCTCCCATGCTGCCGCCGCCACCGCCACCCGCTGAGATCGCCGGGAGACCTTTGCGCCCTCGGCCGCCGTATGCTGCTGCCCCGTATCACTACGACGGAGGTGCCGCCTTCCGCCACCCGGCACCCGCCGCGGTCCAGGTGCAGTCGGTCACGGCGGTCAACTTCGGCGCTGAGCTGGACATGATCGGCTCCCTGCTACCGAGCTACCCGTACATCGTCGTGGACACGGAGTACCCGGGCACCGTCCACCGCCCGCCCGCCGGGACGCGCGAGGGCGACCTCACCTCCGACGACCGCTACGCGCTCGTCAAGGCCAACGTCGACGAGCTGCCCATGGTGCAGCTCGGGCTGACGCTCTGCGACGCTCAGGGGAACCTGCCCGTGGTCCTGGTCGACTGCAACGTCGGCTATCCTGTTCCGATGGAGCGGGCCTGGGAGATCAACTTCTCGGACTTCGACGTCCACCATGACCGGCACGCCCCCCAGTCCGTCGAGTTCCTCCGGTCACAGGGCATCGATTTCGACAGGGCGCGCGCGTGCGGCGTCAGCTCGGCGGCGTTCAAGGACAAGCTCGTCGAGGTCCTGGCGGCGCCGCGTGGGGACGACGGCGAGCTGACGTGGGTGACGTTCGGTGGGGCGTACGACCTGGCCTACCTCGTCAAGATGCTCAGCGACGGGAAGCCGCTGCCGGAGACCAGGAAGGAGTTCATGGATCTGGTGAGGGCTCTCCTCGGTGGCCGAGTGTTCGACGCCAAGTACATGGCGGAGAACTGCGGCCGCGCGGATCTGCGTGGCGTTGGTCTGAGGACAGTAACCGCCAACCTCGGCTTGCCGAGGCCCATCGTGGAGCCGTCGTTCCTTGCCGGTCCAAAGAGTCTTACCGCCTGCCGCATCCATACGATTATGAGGATGCACGTGCTATCACAAGACGGCGTCGCCGCTTGTCAAGGCATCATAGACGGACTGCAATGATTATACCTACTAGAGATTTTTTTTATTATGCTGAGCATCTTATGTACGCACTTAAAAGTAGTTATTGTGTTTGTGTTGATATTGCTAACATAGCAAATATGTCTGTAAGTTGCAAGAGATATTATGATGCAATCAAATGTCTCGCATCAAATATGTTCTTATACATTGCAACATAAAAAGTAGAATATCTATTTGTGTTATGATCTTTTTTAATAATAGTAGTCCTATATATGTGGTGGTGGCTCTGCATTTCGCGTTTGAAGCATATTCATGTGTAGTATAGACGTTTATAGTAACTACTAGTCTGTCTTAAATTATAGTTCGTTTGACTTTTTTGGTCTCAATTTTGACCATCTCGTCTTATTTAAAAATTTATTTAAAATATAATTTTTTTGTTATGGCTTGCTTTATTAACAAAAGATCTTCGAGAATGACCCAAATTTAACTAGTTTTGCTCAAATTTTTTGAATAAGATAAGTGGTCAAACTTGAAGTCAAAAAAGTCAAACGAACTACAATTTGAGACGGAGGGAGTAATGGACATGCATGTGCGACACATATTTTACCACAAGAGCTAGGTGAGGAATGGTCACGAATAGAGCAAGGTTCGGAAATAAATGTGGAATAAATGCCTATTAATTGACAAAATGACTTTTTCTTTACATCGGGGCGCCTCGGGTATTTATTGGCCACACCTAAGGGACCGCGGGCAAAATTTTACTAGGGTTTACCAGTTTGCTTGACAATGGGCCTCCTGGTAGTAATTGTTGAAATCTAGTTGGCCTGCACCCTTCTATGTGAGGCTTTTCAGCGGTGCCTCGAACCTTCGCAATCTCATCCTCCCCTGCGGTCCCTTTACCTGCGACGTGACAAAGAGGGAGAGAGGATGGGAGAAACCCTCATAGTCGGATGATCCAAAGGAGGAAATGAGGGTCCTGCAAGGGTCAAGCGTCGGCTGGGGCTACCTGCTAATAAGGGTGCTCCCCCAACACTTTCATATAATATATATTTTTAGGAATATTAGTAATACACATATTAGATGGACATATTTGTTAAAAATTCATATGTAACTTGCAAATAAGTCTTTATATTTTGCAACAACAAGCCATAACCCAATCTCATCTTACTGTGATAGTATTCGTCTTACAACAAATATCTTTAAGATATATGTGGTGAGTTTACTCTCAATCAAAAATTAATTCATGGAGACATAATGATAATATAATTCATGGCATAGGCATGGTTTTCATCCCATGGTAATGGTATATGCTCTCTGATGTAGTATATGTATGTATTGGCATTCAATGCATCATCTAATCATCGTCAAATGAACAACAAAGTCGTCCAAGACAAATTTTTTGGTGGTGCAGAATTATAATCCATTAAGCTGCCCAAGCACAAGTGAAATATAATTTTTTTAAACAAAATGAGTCAAATATAATTAAAGTTGTGTAACTACTATTTTGTAAACAAATATAGAAAGATACTCAGTTTTGGCCAAAGAAAGTGATGAGGTGTAACATATACTATTCTCGGATCTATGGTGTATATATATGTATCTGTTGGTATTCTATTACATATTTATTACGAGATTTAAATGTATCTTATGTCCATTAACATTTTGCAAGTGTGTCACATTTGGATCCATGAACTTTGAAAGTATAATTTTAGGTTTTCCAACTTTTGAAGTCCTTCACCGGACGTCTATACCACTTGGTTTGGCATTTAGATCTGACGTGCCGTGTACACCAACGTCGCATGTAAATTGTATTAGTCCCTTTCCCAATGTTTATTTCATTGCATCACTGCATGCCCAACCCAGTTGCCACGCACCTCGCTCGGCGAGGCTAATTTCTTGTAGCGGCATGTGCCCGCCACCAATGCGCCCTACCGATGTGCCTGCCCACTGCCACGACCCTATTGCCTTTGCAAAACGCAAGAAGAAGCACTCAATTTTTTTGGTCTACGCGGCTGGGATGATGCCTTGGTAGAGATGGTTGTCACGGACGCCTCTACTCTTCTACCTCTACAAATTGACAATTTTATAAAGACTAGCATCATGCCCGTGCGTTACTATAGATTGACAAACTTTTATATAAAAACACATGGACCGCATGATAAGAAAATAGTATTATAAAATTAATTAACGCATTAAAGTGATATTTAATCTAAACAAGTAAAGTTTGTGAAAATAACATAATCACATAGATCACAGTGTCATAGGCTCGTAAACACTCTACCGTATAGATTTTTTCGTGATTCACCTAAGATAGTGTTTTATATATTTAGGAATGTCTTCGATATGCTTTATGCAGAATGTCCTGGGTGACACCAATATGTGGTACCCAAAAAGAATGAGTTTTTTGTTTATTTCATTCTTCTTTTTATCAGACATTGTTGCATACCATTCTCTCTTCCTCTTCTTCTCATTAGGCTGCCCATCTAGTGGCACTAACCGGTCGGTCATGATTTCCTTCGATGAATTTTGGTGAGGAGTTGCAAAGATATGAACATAGAACAATATAGATGTTGTAAAAGTTTATATACCTTCATCATGAGATGTATTTATAAGGTCCTCCAAAGGTACTCGACCACTGGTTTGGCCTTGGTGTGTCCATTGACACTGCCTATAAAAAGCTATCCCACTATTATTGATTTACACTAAGTTAAAAGAGGTTGACATAGTACATGAAAATCAATTAGCCTCCTAAGCCTTGTATAATTAATATTGGAAACCAGACTAACAATTGTCATGGTCGAGTGCTCTAAAAAATGATCATGATATTTCGGTGAAATCTAACATCTGTCAAAATAAATTGTCCAGTATTTGGGAAACTATGTGCCTGGAATATAGTTGGACACGCTAAATAAGTACAAATTACATGGATCTCTGCCACTAAAAACATATTTAAAATATGTTAACTATACACCACTGCAGTTACCTTTGAAAGCTTGTTGCACTGCACGGCGAAGTGAGATAATCTTAGGCTGGGATTGTAGACTTTTGTACCGGGTGAAAAGTGACGCACAAAATTAAATTATGAACATTATAAATTTGGGAGTTAATGTCACTGCTAGTAATTTTACCTGGAGAAGAATTGAAAACACCCTGATCAGCTATTTGCTGCATGAAACAAGTGAAGCACGTCAAAAAATAACTATTTAAACCCTGATAATGTTATGACTTATTAGAACACAAGTACTCAAATCTATACTCTCAAGATGATAACTAAATATGTGATGAATCAAGCATTGCTTGTATAAGTATAAACCACCATAGCACCTACCAGTTAGATTAAGAAAAAAAGCCATTCTACAGGGTGGAAAAGAGACGGGCACATATGTGACGATAACTAAATAGTGCCTAATATTTTTTTGGTACTTTTTTTTGCCAGCCATGTAGTAGTAGTATGCAGGCGAAGGCGTAGAGGCGAGGACGACGACACGGTCTCCGGGTGTCGAGGGTCAACCGGTGGCGTAGAGGCGACCAGGCGAAGGCCTGAAGCGATTGTGTCGCACGAGAGATCGCGGCCTTGCGGGTGAGGGTGGATCGCAACGATGGAGCATGCGTTCTTACTAGAAGGAGAGATCTCGTCTGCTTGATTGATTGCTGTTGTAACTTCTATATTTATCGAGTGGCTTCTATATTTGTGGACTGCGAGGGAGGTGATGACTGCATGTGAGAATTACTTCTATACTTGTGATCGGTAATTGTGTGGTTTGGGTTGGAGTCGTGCGGTGTCATATGGTGAGAGGCCGAGCGACGACCTTAAATATTTTCGTATGATCCGGTAATCTTACTTTGATTCTTTTTATTTATGAAAGATGGTGCCTAACCACCTCAAGTAGTTAGATTTACAGACGTAACTATGAACAACAACTACCTCTACAAATATACTTTTAGAGGCGATTAGGAAAGCTGCCTCTACAAATAAGTTTTACAAAGGTGGTAGGTAGACCGCAGCCGCGCAATTGTTTGGTTGTGTAACATCCTAAAATTTTGCATTCTTTAAAAATAGTTAAATTTGATTTATTTAAGCAATTGTGTGTGCATTCAAATATAGAAAATATTAATTTTTGTGAAAATAAAATCAAATATAGGATGAACATATGTTGATGCATTCATACTGCTGCATAATTATTTTTATATTGTATGATTTTGTTCAAAAATGAAATGGATTTCAAAATCCCTTTGAAATGAAATTGGAAAACTGATTCAGAAAAAGGAAAAAAAAAAGGTTTTTCTTTCCCCCTCTCTCCCTCTTTCTCGGTTTTCGGCCTGCTGGCCCGTCGGCTTGCCCGCCCTCCTTGTTGAGCCAGCCCAGTCCAGCTGGGTAGTTGTTGCTGCTCGCCTGCCTTTCTCTTCTGTCCATGACAGCCAGGGCCCGCTGGTCAGCCGCTTCCTCCTCTACTCTGCGCCAGGTGCCGGTCTTGGCAGAACCTCCGCCCGCGCCCACGCTCCTCGCGATCGTGGGAGCGTATCCCCGCGCCCCAGTCTTGATAATTAGGGGTCGATTCCCGTACACCGCCCCTGCTGTCCCTCCCCGCTCCATTTGCCTCGCTCTAGCGCACAGTAACTGCAGCACGGTCCTCATCGGCCCGCCGCTGCCGTGCCGCCGCTCCGTCGCCTCGTCTCCGCGTTTCGGTCTCCGTCGAGCGTCGCCGTGTCGTAAGGATCCTTCCGTGGCGTGGTCCCCGTTCAATTTCTCTCTCAGTTGCTCACTCCCCGTCGTCAATTTTCTCAGAGCGCCGCCGTCCGCCGTTCTCCGTGGTCCGCTGTGCTCGTGTCCGTTTATCTTCGATTCCTCGCTGTGGTGAGCTTCGAGTTTTTCCCCTCTTCCTTTCCATTCTTTCAAATTTCCATGTGGTGGACGTTTTGCCCGTCATCGTGTGCGCCGGCTAACTCCTCGCCGCCCGCCATGGTGTCCTCCGCGCCAGCCGCGTTCCCTCGCCGCTTTTTGACTCGCTGTGGACTCGCGTAGACCTCCTCTTTCTCCCTGTACTCTTATTTCGTCGAACCATGGACTTTTGGCCGAGTTTCCCGTGCGCCGGCGAGCTCCTGGCCGCCGGGCATGGCTGCTCCGCCCGTGCTGGTTATGGCCCAGCCGGCCAGCCATCTCTCTTCCCCTCTCATTAATTGCCACCCGTCCATTTGAAGATCTAAGGCCAAGATTAGAAGATACCCCTTCACCGTCGCTTTTGTTAAGAGTCCCTCGCTTTTCAGGAATTTCTGCCCCACGTCCTTTCCGATTCAGAAATCTGATTTTCGTTTTCATTTATTTAAATTCGTTTAGACTTCGCGGTATTTACAGAAATGCCATTGCATCTTATAAATGGCATATCTTTCGTGTTTTAAATCCGATTTCGGTGATTTTGGCGTCTATGTGTTCGTAGCGACGCATAGAATAATTTTATAGACTTTTAAACATGTTTTCTCTTTGTTGGTGTACTGTTCTAATCATAGAGTTGTTTGCTATGCATGAATGCCTTTCGGATGCGTGTTGTTGCTTGTCAAATGAGTTCAGACGGTGAGGAGTACGTTGTGAGCCAGGAGTACTTTGGTGACCAGCAGGATCAGCAGGACCCTTCTGAGAAAGGCAAGTTAGCATGGGAACCTCCTTGTTGACCTATACACAATTAATTATTTAATCATTTTGCATGTGTCTCATTTGATAACCATAGTGAATTACCTTAGTTGTTGAATCCGGATTCCTTGATTCCTATGGGTTATGACATTCATATGGGTAATTTGCTAGCGCTCAACTTAAATAATACATAATCTACACAATGACATTTGTTTCTATGAAACATGATGACAAAGTTTTCTTTTATTATGATGCTCTTGACCCTCCATAATGAATCATCTATCGGCAAAATCTGGGACTTACAGTACAACCATGAGGGTCATATGGCTCTGATTTTAGCTCAGTATGAGGATCTTTTTTAGCTGGTTAGAGGTTACCTTTATGGCGCAAAAGGGGTGTGTACCGGGTTGGGTGTAGTGTGGCCTCTGTTCCTAAGAGTATAGCCTGCGTGGAATGTGCCTAGGTATCGGGTACCTAAAAAAGGGGTACCCTAATCTTGAATCCAGGTGAGATAATCCCCAAACAATTCAAGCCAAAACCTCCCAAGAGGCCCTCCTAATCCAAGACTGCTACCGCTGAAAAGGACAAGGCCCAACAACCAAGAACCGAGCCCAGCCAGGCCGGCCCATGGATGGACTGAGCATCAACCACTCGACAGGGGGCCTCGTGTGGTGGGAGTCCGCCCAGGCGAACGACCCCCCGCTCGAGCAATGGAAGTGCGCGCGGGCAGATGACCCCCCATCAAGTGGCGCGCCCCTCGACCAACCTACTTCCTGTACGGCAATCAGAGCATTTAATGTGCCCCACCTACTCCTGCCAACCCCCGTGGCTACAACGGCAGTAATGATGGGCAAGTATAGAGGTCATATCTAACTTTTACAGCCCATCCCCAGAGAAGCGTCGTCTCGTACAGACCACTATTCCATTGTACAAAACACTATGCCCCATCGGGCACCCCCACAAAACACAAATGTCAACATCCGTACCAGGTTTTCCGGGGCTCGTTCTTATCCGCATGGCCTCGAGGCCCCCTGGGTACTCCTCGACTCGGCAACCGGACAGACTCGGTCAACGATCCAACAACTCTGGTGCGTCATCTACAGCAAGTCATACGCCCTCAAACAGAAGGTCACATCTTTCACCATGTGACTGAGGCATGCCAGCATTGTCATCAGGACCGGTCAATCACCGACTTCGCCATGACAGCTCGGGAGGACAAATCTCATCATGAGGCATGTCACTACAGGGCTCGGTGTCACCTCGTCACATACCTCAATAGTGGCTACGACATGATCGGCATCACCCCTTGGCGTCATCGCTTACGATAGCCCTACCAAGGGCAGCACCATTAGGGTTTTATGTATACCCATGCCCCTCCTTGGCCTATAAAAGGGGGCTCTAGGCTAGCTGTAGGAAAAGGAACTCATTCAAACTCACTCAACCTCACCACGTACACTGCAGGGCATAGGGCTAGCACTTCTAGACTAAGGCCTCGCTCTCCACCCCATCTCATACACGCTCGCTTGTATCTCCCCTGTACAACTCTCCTCTCCCGCTGGACGTAGGGCCTTCTTTGCCTGAACCAGGATAAATCGTGTGTTCTTCGTGCATCACCATCTGGATTAGGGAGCACACAGCACATAGTTACTCGTCGATGCAAGGCCCCCGGGGTCGAGACACCGACAGTTGGCACGCCAGGTATGGGATCTGCGTGTCACCAGCGTTTCCTGCCATTTTTGGATGGCTGACTCTGTTCTGCCACTTCCGTTCAGCACGATGATTTGGTTCGGGAGCTTGGAGTTCGGGTCGCTCGAGCACGGCTACGACATGATCCTGCTCTTAATCAGGCATCCGAGCGAAGACGACCGCGAGCCCCCACACATAGGAGGGGCCGCACGTCGGTTTCGCCAACACGCTTTCGTGACCAGGTGGAGGCGCGGTCGGTGCAACCACCATCATCACCACACGGGTGAGGCGGCGCCCAACATGGCTACTTTGTGGCCAACCAGCAATGCAGGGTCCCTGGTTAGGAACCTATCTGACCTGAGTTTGGCTGCGGGGGACGGACCAGAGGGGCACTACGATGACCCGAATTTGTCTTCGCGATGCGTTCACTGAGGGGGCCAGGTGTGGCCTCTCCGGCGGGCATGGCTCCGGCACCGTTTGATCTGTTGCCGCACAGATTGTATGGGGCTCATCGCCCGTTCCCATTCGTCTTGGACAACACCACCTGGACATACTCACCGCTGTACAGTCCAGTCTTGGTGCACACGATGACCGTCCAGGGCATCTTCTGCGTGCCACCATGGATTTGGAGATGCTTGCACTAGCTCCTGAGTGCCCAGGGTCGTCGAGGGCCTCTAGCCCAAGACATTACACCCTTGGCGCGCTCCAGCATCGGCTTGAGGAAGAGCAGCACAGCCTCTTCCCCAACTTCTACTGGGCCAGTCCTGACTCCAACTCTATCGACGACAGCTATGACCCTACACTCTGTCGCATCGAGCAGCGACACCGTTGACCCCACGGTCGCGGCCGCCGCCGCTGCTGCAGCGGCAGGCGCCCTCACCATGGCGGACCGGGAGGAGCAGCCACCAGCCGTGCCCAACGACGCACGGTTGCCTCAGGACGCCCAAGATGCCCAACTCGCACAAGTTCGAGAGATGCAGGCCAAGCTCAACGAGGATCAGGAATGCCTGTGCCAGCTCGAGCGGACCCTCGAGCAAGAGCGCAGGAACCCACCGGGCGGAAGAGCTCGAGCCAGGGCCCGAGAGGTAAACAGGCAGATCATCCGGGAGGGTGCGGTTGAGTGCCCTGTCTTCAACCGCGCCAGCCAGAACATCGTGGTGGCCACCATGCTTCTTCGTAACATGCAAGCCCCTCGAACCCTGAGGCCCGTCGCATTTAGCAGGGAGTTCAGGGCCTCCTCGAGGTAGTAGTTGCACAGCAGGCCAAAAGTTTGGCCTTGAGACGTCGAGTGGCGGCCTCAGAGCAACCCGCTAAACCCTCCCAACACGAAAGGGAGGGCTCAGTTCATCAAGCAGATGCCCCTCGACCAAAGAAGGCGATCCCTGTCCGAGAGCGCATCCACGACAATCGTGAGCCTCAAGACGCACGCCACGACATCAATGAAAACCGCCAATGCAAGAGTGGTGATGCTGAGGCCAGAGGCCACAGCACACACAGGGGTGGGCGCTAAGACAGCGATGAGGACCGGCACCGGTCCCCCGAGCCGCCGGGCCCTCGAGTCTTCAGCACGACGATTAGGAGCATGCCGTTGTTGACTCCCTTTCGCCCCCCTACAAGCCTCATCAAGTACAACGACGAGACCAAGCCTGAGCTATGGCTGACTAACTTTAGGTTGGCATGCCAGTTGGGCAGGGCACGCGATGACCACGCCATCATCTGCCAGCTTCCTTTGTTCTTGTCAGACACCGCTCATAGGTGGCTCGAGGAGCTTCCCCCCGGTCAGATCCGCAACTGGCCCGACCTTGTCAAGGTGTGCGAGGGAAACTTCAAAGGAACCTACGTGCGCCTTGGCAACTCCTGGGACCTCCATAACTGCAAGCAGAAGCCCGGGGAGTCCCTTTGTGACTTCGTCCGACACTTCTCCAAGCAGCGCACTGAGCTTCCCTACATCTCCGACCACAACATCATCCTCACATTTGTCTCGGGCACCACCTGCAAGGAGTTGGTCCAGGAGCTAGGACACAATCCCCCCAAGATCATCGACGAGCTGATGGACATCATCGCCAACTATACAGCCAGCGAGTAGGCGATGGGCACTTTCTTTGGCGACGGCCAAGACAAGGGGAAGGCGCAAGTGGTCGACCCTGAGAGCTTAACCAGAGGCGCCAAGGAGAACAACAACAACAAGAAGAAGAAGAACCAGCAGGGCAAGCACGAGGCCGCCGATGAAGACCTTGTCGTCGCGACTGAGTACAAGAAGCCTCGAGGCTAAAGGTGCCCTGCCCTTACCACAAGGGAGGGGAAAATCACAACCTCGAGGACTGCCAGATGCTCAAGAAGTACTTCAAGTGCTTGGGCCTCTGGAAGGGTGACAAGAAGGACGATCCCAAGGATCAAGGCGTCAACAAGGAGGACGGCTTCCCCGAGTTCCACGACTGCTACATGATCTATGAGGGGCCCTCGACCTAGCTCACGCCGTGCCAGCGCAAAAGGGAGCGTCGAGAAGTCTTCTCCATGTGAGTCACAACTTCACACTACCTCAACTGGTCTAGTACGGCCATCACGTTTGACCGTGATGACCATCCAGACCACATCCCTAAGCCTGGAGTGTACCCGCTCATCATCGACCCCATCATCATCAACACCCGCCTCACCAAGGTGCTCATGGATGGAGGCAGTAGCCTCAACATCATCTATGCGGAAACCCTCGACCTCTTGGGGGTTCTGAGAGAGAGGCTCAGCCATAGTGCGGGGGGCTTCCACGGAGTTGTGCTAGAAAAGAAGGCTCATCCCATCGGCTGCATCGAACTCCCCGTCTGCTTTGGCACCTCCTCGAACTTCAGGAAGGAGACTCTCACCTTCGAGGTGGTCAGGTTCCATGGCATGTACCATGCGATCATCAACCGTCCTGGCTACGCCAAGTTCATGGCCATCCCCAACTACACCTACCTCAAGCTCAAGATGACAGGACCCAAGGGTGTCATCACTGTCGGCCCCTCCCACGAGCACACTTACGACTGTGACATCAAATACGTGGAGAACGGGGAGGCCGTTGAGCAGTCCACAATGATGGCGACAACCCTTGACGGGTTGGCCGCCGAGGTCCCTAACCCTAAGCGCCACACCGGCAACTTCGAGCCCGCTGAAGACACAAAGAAGATCCCCTTGACCCAAGCAGCTCCGACGAGAGGGCGCTAACGATCAGCGCCACCCTCGGTGACAAATAGGAAGCAGTGCTCGTTGACTTTCTCCGTGCGAACCTGACATGTTTGTGTGGAGTCCTTCGGATATGCCGGACATACCGAGGGAAGTCGCTGAGCATGCCTTGGAGATCCGGGCCGGGTCCAAGCCGGTGAAAAAATGCTTGCACCGCTTCGATGAAGAGAAGAGCAAGATCATCACAGAGGAAGTTAATAAGCTTTTGGTGGCCGAGTTCATCAAGGAGGTTCATCATCCTGAGGATTTAGCTAATCCTGTACTAGTTAAGAAAAAGAATCTGAAATATAGGATGTGTGTAGACTATACTAGTTTGAATAAAGCATGTCATAAAGTTCCTTTTCCTTTACCACGTATTGATCAAATTATTGATTCCACTGTGGGATGTGAAACTCTTTCGTTTCTCGATGCTTATTCTGGCTACCACCAAATCAAGATGAAGGAGTCTGACCAGCTCATGACTTCCTTTATCACCCCTTTTGGCATGTACTGCTACGTTACCATGCCCTTCGGCCTTCAAAACATTGGGGTGACGTACCAACGATGCATGCTTCATGTTTTTGGCAAGCACATAGGGTCAATTATCGAGGCCTACATTGATGACATCGTAGTCTAGTCCAAAAAAGTCAAAAACCTCATTGATGATCTCAAGATTGCGTTTGAGTGTCTCAGGGATAAGAACATCATACTCAATCCTGAGAAGTGTGTCTTTGGCGTCCCTCAGGGCATGCTCTTGGGATACATCGTCTCTCAGCGTGGCATCAAGGCCAACCCCGAGAAAGTCTCAGCCATCACCAAGATGGGCCCAATTCAAGACCTCAAGGGTGTACAGAAGGTCACGGGCTACCTCGCGGCCCTCAGCCGCTTCATCTCATGACTCAGAGAGAATGTATCGCCTCTTGAAGAAATCAGAGCACTTCACCTGGACCCTCAAGGCTGAGGAGGCCCTCACCAAGCTCAAAGCCATGCTGACCTCACCACCAGTCCTCATACCACCTAACTCAGCCGAGCCTCTTTTGCTCTATGTCACCGCAACCACCCAGGTGGTTAGTGCAACCATAGTGGTCGAGAGGGAAGAGGAGGGGTACGCCTTGCCTGTTCAGCGGCCTGTTTACTTCATCAGTGAGGTACTTCGAAGACCAAGGTCCACTACCCATAGATCTAGAAGCTTCTCTACGCCATCGTCATCACGCGACGCAAGCTTCAACATTACTTCCTCAGCCACCTGGTGACAGTGGTCTCTTCTTTCCCCCTCGGGGAGATAGTCCAGAACCAGTAGGCCATAGGAAGCATCGCCAAGTGGGCGGTCGAGCTCATGGTGAAGCCCTCACTTATGCGCTGTGGAAAGCCATCAAATCCTAGGGCTAGCAGATTTCATCGCCGAATGGACTGACACTCAACTTCCCCTGGCTCAGATTCAAGCAGAGCTGTGGATGATGTATTTCGACGGGTTGCTAATGAAGACCGGGGCAGGTGTGGGCCTGTTTCTTATTTTGCCCCAAGGAGTCCACATGCGCTATGTCATTCAGCTCCACTTCCCTACCTCCAACAACATCGCCGAGTACGAAGCCCTTATCAACGGCCTGCGCATTGCCATCGAGCTTGGGGTCGGACGCCTCGGTGTTCGTGGTGACTCTCAACTCATCGTCGATCAAGTCATGAAGGCCTCAAGCAGCCATGACCCAAGATGGAGGCCTACTGCATGGAGGTTCATAAACTGGAGGATAAATTCTATAGCCTCGAGCTCAACCACATTGCCCGGAGATACAATGAGGCTGCAGACGAATTGGCCAAGATCGCGTCAACTCGAGGTACTGTCCCACCTAACATTTTCTCGAAGGATGTGTTCGAGCCCTTTGTCGACCAAGGCACAGGAGAAGGGGTTGCAAAACAAGCAGCTGACCCCCCACCCTTGACCGAGACCCCCTCGACCGGGGCTGAGGTCATGGAAATCAAGGGGTCACCTCCTCAACCTACTCCCGAGCTGGACTAGCATGCTCCCTTCCTTGACTACCTTATTCGAGGGGAACTTCTAGAAGATCGAACTGAGGCTCGACAGATCACTCGACGGGTCAAAACTTACATCCTCTTCGGTAACAACAAGGAACTCTATTGACACAGTCCCACCGGCGTCCTCCAACATTGCATCACCATCGAGGAGGGCAGGAAGCTGCTCAAGGATCTACACTCGGGGCTTGCGGTCACCACGCTGCGCCAAGAACCCTCATCGGGAATGCTTTCTGGCAGGGTTTCTACTGGTTGACAGCCGTTTCTAACGCCATCAACCTTGTCCGTTCGTGCGAGGGGTGCTAATTCTATGCCAAGCAAATGCACCTCCCCACCCACGCTCTATAGATGATCCCTATCACATGGTCGTTCGCTGTGTGGGGGCTCGATCTCGTCGGACCCCTGAAAAAGACGACTGAGGGCTTCATACATCTGCTGGTAGCCATCAACAAGTTCACCAAATGGATCGAAGCTCAACCCATCACCAACATCCAGTCCGAGGAAGCGGTTTCATTCTTCACCGACATCATCCATCGCTTCAGGGTCCCCAACGTCATCATCACCGACAATGACATGCAATTCACCGGTAAGAAGTTCTTGGACTTCTGCAACCACCACCACATCTGTGTGAACTAGCCTGCAGTTGCCCATCCTCAAACTAACAGCCAGGTTGAGCGAGCTAATGTCATGATTCTGCAAGGCCTCAAGCCGAGGTTCTTCAACCGCCTCAAGAAGTATGGGAAGAAGTGGGCCGCCGAGCTACCCTCAGTCCTATGGAGCCTAAGGACGACACCAAGCTAAGCCACGGGGTTCACTCCATTCTTCATGGTCTATGGGTCCAAGGCCGTTCTCCCCACGGACCTCGAATACGGATCCCCTCGATTAAAGGCCTACAATGAGAAAACAAACGAGGAGGCCCTCGCGAACGCCGTCGACCAGCTCGAGGAGGCTTGAGACGTGGCCCTACATTGTTGCCGAGGTGATGAAGCCTGGGACCTACAAGCTATCAAATGGCAAAGGCGAGACCTTCACCAACGCGTGGAACATCGAACAGCTACATCGCTTTTACCCCTAGGGCCTCGAGGCCTTGTACATTCCTCGCATTTTGTAAAGCTATAGAATCATGAATGAACAAATGAAAATGGCTTCAATTCAGCATGCTTTTCTATTCATGTGAGGTAGCCTTGACTCTGCTCCCTCAGAGTCGAGCCTCCCTCGGGGCTACAAAGGGGGAACCCCCCAAAGTCCGTAAAAACTCGCACATTTTTTTCAAAACTCGATGTCCCTCTTTTTCTTCTACGCCTTGACGCCTCACTTTTACTTAGTCAAGAATGCCTCAAATCCCTAAGGGTCGAGGCTTGTCAAGCCGAGAGCTCGCCTACGCCTCTGTGCTATGGTACCTCCACTCACTCCCCCCTCGAGGGACTTGAGCGTGCATCAAAAACTTGGTAAAGGTATAAATCAGGCAAAAAGAGATAAGAAACTCGAGCTAAAAAATACCCAAAAGCATCCGGCATAATGCACATTGTTTTTAAGGCCCCCAGGGCCATGATATCATCAGTCACAAAAACTAACTTATTACATGGACCTTCCATCCAGATTTGGCTCATAGGTCGGCTTCCTCTTCCTCATCGACGTCAGGAGGGAGGACCTCAGACTTGAATAACTTCGCCAACCGGCCGTTGGGCTCTTCAGTGTTCTCGATCAAGGGTCTATGCCTCTCCTCATTCTCGACGTTAGTCCTATTGGGGTCAGAGACGAAGCCATGGGAGACCACCCCCATGTCGTAGGTGAAGCCAAAGTAGACGACCACCATCGCCGGCTTCACACCAACATGGAGCGCGTTTCGGACCTGCTCCCTCATGACATGACTAAGGTCATACAACCGGTTGATGAGAGAGGTCCCGCGCACCTCATCCTCAGCCTCCACCTCAGGATCAACGTCGAAGTCATCACAGATTGAGGTGATTGTGGTGCAGAGTGTGTTGGTCAGCCTCGCCTCGGCCCAGTAGGCGTCATAGAGCGTCTTGGCGCTATCTCGAGCTTTGGTCAGCTCCTCATTGAGGTCTGAAATAAAAGACATGAGTCAGCCATGACAAGCAGGGAGATAGAGGCGAGAATCCAAAGGCTAAAGGGGAAGACTCACCAGTGGCATGGGTATTAAGGGTCATTTACCCATCCTTCAGCTCGTTGTACTCCTTCTTGACCACACCTAGTTAGCGGATCGCCTCCGTTTTCTTGACCCTCAGGTCCTCGATCACCTTGCGGGCAAGAGCAATGGCCTCCTCCTTCTCCTGGAGGGTCTCCTTCAGCGATGCGATCTCGGTGGTCAAGGATTGCGCACGGAGGTTCACCTGCCCAATCATGACGTTGAGGGAGTCGCGTTGACGGGAAGCTTCAACGAAGGTTGCTTGAAGCTCCGTGATACACGACGCCGACACCTCGAGCTCCTCCTTGAGTGTCTTAACCCTTTCTCTCAACAAGGACAGGTCCTCAAGGGCCTTCTACGCCTCCTCCTGGGCTTGGGCAGTGTCCTCCTTGGCCAGGGCTGCCTCCCCTCGAGCCACGGCGGCATCGTCTTTGGCCTTCCCCGCCTCCTCCAGGGCCTTGGCCGGGTCCTCCTTCGCCTGCGATACCTCTGCCTTGGTCGCTTTGAGCTGGTCCTACAGCAATAGGACTTTCCCTTATCTGCCCTTGGTCATGTGAATGAACCAGGACTTGATCTGGGAGTGCCTCCTCAAGTCCTGGGCATAGGAAACATGAGAATAAGCATCAACCAAAAAGCAAATCAACCAGAGAATTTGGTGAAAGAAGACCCCATACCATGAAAGCCCTCGAGAGGTCTTCGCTGGCAACGTTGACGGCCATCATCATGGCATGCTGCATCCAGGCCCAGAACTCCTCGACATGCTCCCAGTGATCAATCTCTGCCGGGTCATCCATCTCGAACATGAGCGCATCGAGGTCTGTCGAGTCTTGGAATTCGAGGGCCTCTTGGCCCCAATAGGGGAGGTCCGTGTCGACCCTCTCCTACACATCTTCCATGATGTTGTCCACTATCTCCTATGAGCCGTCATGACGAGCCATGCAATCAGCAAGAGTAGGAAACGACACCTTGGTCTCTGATTTGGCCCTTGAGGACCTGGCATCCCCTACCGATTGCTTCTCCTTGGAGAAGTAACCAGGGGCGTACGTGCCAGGGACGTACAAGAAACCCCTAGTGGCTGATGACCCAGTCGGCGGTAGCCGAGGCATCATCGCCATCGCCACCATCCCAGGCGTCGAGGCTTCCGTCGGGATTGGATGCGCGATCGACCGAGCGACCACCTCTCGTGTCAGGACGTCCTCCTCCGCCGATACCTCCGGGTGCCTTGGGACCGATGACCCTGACTACGTGGTGTCCCCCTGTCCTATGTCAAGCAGGACCGCCTCCTCCTTCTACCGACGCAACAGTGACGGGCTGACAACGACCACTCATCCTGTTGTTGCCACGGCGTGCTCGAGGCCGCCGGCACCCCTTGTGGCTAACTCTGTTGCTGTTGCGGCTGACTCAAGGACAATGCCTCCTGCTGCTGCCGCTGCTACGGCCGGCTCGATGCCAGCCGCTCTTCCTCCTGCTGTTGCTGCTGTTGCTATAGCTGTGGCTGGTTCGATGCCAGCCGCTCTTCCTCCTACTGTTGCTATAGCTGTAGCTGGTCCGACGCCAGTCACTCATCCTCCTACTGCTTTTGAAGTACTCCCAATTCCACGCCTCCTCTAGCTTACGCAGGCCCTACGGCCATGGCTCCCACCCCTCCTACTAAGGAGGTGTCACCCCTGCCTCATGGGGGCGCTCCGCCATCTCCTCAGTAGGTCAAGGGGGGCGCAACCTCCTCGTCCTCAACGACAATTGGGGCACTCTTCGACCTCGATTCATGACCATCGGGGGGCTCCCTCCTCGGGCCCGGTGGCGGAAGCCTCGACTTGGCTGGGAGTGGAGGCCACGGACGCCGAGACCTGGGTGACGCCCCGCTCCCCAGCATCTGGTCCCTGGTGGAATCGCCACCTACCATGGCCCCCAATGTGCTCAAGCCTACAACGAAAGCAGCTCCCATCAGCTTACCCCGAGCCATAGCAACGCGAGCCTCTGCAACCCAAGCAGCCACCACTGCCAACCGGGGCATCAAAGTAGCACCTGGTGTCGACACTGCCACCTTCGTGGCAGCATCAATCCTGAGTTGCTTAGCAGGAGAGGGAGTCGCTGTCTCTGGTGCGTGCTTCACCCTGAGACAGGCATGAGCGAAGGACAGTAAGAACCTTATTAAAACATCAAAGAATGGAAAAGAAGCCACAAGGCATGAAAATCCTACCCCACCAGGATGACGGGCGCCCTCCCGGTCGCCTTCGAACGGCTCGAGGGATTTTGAGCCCCCTTCTTCAATGGGCCCTTGTCAGAACCAAAGCAGCCTAGAGTCGCCATCGAGGATGTCTTCAGCGTCCTCTGCTTCTCCGAGGCCGACTGGCCCTGAGTCCATGCACTGAGCGTTGAGGATCGGGTCTAAGGTGGCGGCGTGCTGGATCGGCCCCATGAAGAGGCCGGTGGCGTCCCCTGCGTGTACGCCACGACAACAACCTCCTCTGAGTCAAAGCGTCACTCGTCCCTTGCTCCCGGGGCCGTTCCAAGGCCCTCGTCTCTCGGCCCTCGATAGGCGCCGAGGCCGTCCTCGAGGCCTGAGAAGATGACCGCTCCTCGACCGTTTTCAGTGCAAAACGGGCATCAGCTCGGGCCATACGAGGCACCATGGTGTCCAGGAATGCCTGCTCCCCTTCATCATCACTGCTCTCGTCCTCCTCCTCCTCTTTCGGGGGAGATTCCTCTTTAGGAATCTTGTTGCACCTCTGCTTTGCCCGGTGCTGTTCACATGCCTAGCGCTCGAGGCTCTTCTTCTTCTTCCTCTTCTCCTCATCCTTCCTCTTCTTTTGCTGTTGGGTAGTAAAGTGCCTCACCTGACGGTCGGGATCGTCTTCTTTGACCGGGGGCATTGACACCCAGAAGTCTATGACCCCCTGCACATAAACTCATAACAGAGAACACGAGGATGAGACGAGAAAGGAAAAGAATTGAGGGCAACACGATGGCGTACTCACTAGTTCGATGTGGCCATCGTCAGGTGGCATCGGAATGCTGTTTATGTCCTCTGGTGTGAAGTCCCCAATGAATGTTCTCCTCACCCACCTCACGACTTCCTCGAGGGAAAACGCCTTGGTCGACATTTGGTACCCCTCGAGCTGCGCCCCGGGCACCATCTGGTCCAAGCGGAGCGAGTGCCGCATCAGCAAGAGGACCCTCCAGCTTTGGAATGCCGAAACGACTATCCCGGTGTTCAACCCCCGCATGCGCAAAGTCCTCAGCGTGTCGAGGAGGGGGTTCAACCATGCCTAGAGATCCTCGACCACGCCATGCGGCCAATGATATGAGTGCTTCACAATGACATGCCTGGTCTAGTGTGGCAGCAAGCCATCGTCATTTTGGAGGTAGAACCAACCGGCGTACCACCCACCGTAGTTGGAAATCAACCCCGTAGGGATGAATTGCTCCGCCCGCTTCAGTGCCAGGTTGCAGCAGCCGGCACGAACGATGCTCCTCTCCCCTGATGACACCAGCTTGGTGAAGAGCTCTCCCTTGAAGAGGTGGAGCCACAACTCCAAAGGCGGCTCTGTCCCCAGATACCCCTCGCAGATGGCGGCAAAGATTGCTGCGTTAGAGATGGCGTTGGGGAAGAAGTGCTGGAGCTCGACCTCGTAGTGGTTGGTCAACACCCGCATGAACTAGCTCGGAGGTGACCCAAGCCCCATCCGGTGGTACTTGACCAAGCTCACCACGTATCCCTCCGGTGGATTCGGCTCCAGTCCTCCCTCGGGGCACCATCCACTCCGGCCGATCAGTCGAGGTGGTGGGGCGAAGGAGCCTATCGTCCACTAGTTCCTCAAGCTCCCACTCCGTCACAGTCGACGGGAGCCAATCCTTCAGGGGAAGAAGCTCTGGCACCATGGCAGCAACACGGATCTGCTCGGCAGATGGACAGGAAGGAAGGTTCCCAATCTCCCTCCCTCTTTCTTTTTTTCTCTCTCTCTACTTCTCTCTCGCAGGATGGCTGCGCTCTCCGATGGCGGTGGCGGCGAAGAAGGCAGGAAGGCAAAGTGAGGAATGGGTAGAACCCTACCTCCCCTAATTTATAGCCAGGGCGAAGGGGAACAGGCGGATCCAACCATGAGGCAGGTCAGTTTTTTGCATTCATTGCACTCACCTAACCGCTTCCTCGATTCTCGGGATAGGAACATGTGTCGCCTGCTCGAATTCCAGCCATTGCCTCGGTCCACCACGACCGCGTTGCTTCAGCTCTCGCCTAAAAAGACATGCCCAATGGACGGAAGGAGTTATCCATGGGCGATGCCTTCTACGAGAAGGAAAACGGGCCCCGGCCCCACATAAAATCCTCGAGGGAACGAAGGCTGGCCCCCGATCAGGGTTCGACAGCCACCCTCGAGTACCTGAGTCAGGGATGACTGGGGGGAGCCGCTGCGAGGCCCCGTCTCGAGAACAAATTCTCGAGGCCCCCCAGATATATTCAAGGTGAAATCGAAGGAACACTACGGAATCCCCGTGGAGGGAGGCGTCGTGCCACTGAGCCCCATCGAATGGGATCGGCATCCATGAGCTCTCACTTGAATCCCTAATACCAGCTTGATTAGAGAACTTCGAGGCTCACCCACCGAGGGTAGCACGATGCTCTTCGCCCCATATCCGATCAAAAGGACTCATGGAGGTAAAACACTGAAAGCTAGAAAAGTCTTGGCCGCACGAGGCCCGGGGACTCCACTATGCTCGGCACCCCTCAATGAAAGAGGGTCGAATATGCCCGGGGGCTTGAACACCCGAGCCCTCCTCGATCAAACGCCTGTAGACGAAATTGAAAAGAGTTCTTTGCTCTTCGAGGCCTCGAGGAACACCCTCGAGAGGGCTCTCCTAGAGATTTCTAAGTGGGACTAGGGGCCCTATGACTCTAGTTCATGATCATTTAGCCCCCCAGGAACACCCGCCACTAGACGGGCCTAAGGAGGATCACGTCCACCAAAAGGACCAACCACCCGAGCACCCCTCGACAAAGGGGCGAATAAAGCCCTCGAAAGAGTCTTTCCACTCCTCCGAGGCCTCGGGGGCTACCCCTGAAGGGTATGCTCGTGCGCACCCTTCGGAGAATGATAGACGCTACAATTTTAGTTCATGAGCCTCTGCATGAGTGCCAACACTCGCGCAAAGGCTCGGGGGCTACTGTCGGGTGCCTAGAAAAGGGATACCCTAATCCTGAATCTAGGTGAGATAATCCCCAAACAATTCAAGCCAAAACCTCCCAAGAGGCCCTCCTAATCCAAGCCTGCTACCGCTGAAAAGGCAAGACCCAACAACTAAGAACCGAGCCCAGCCAGGCTAGCCCATGGATGGACTGAGCATCAACCACTCGACAGGGGGCCTCGAGTGGCGGGAGTCCGCCCAGGTGAATGACCCCCTGCTCGAGCGATGGAAGTCTACGCGACCGGACGACCCCCCTTCGAGTGGCGCGCCCCTCGACCAACCTACTTGTTGTACGACAATCAGAGCATTTAATGTGCCCCACCTACTCCTACCAACCCCCGTGGCTACAGCGGCAGTAATGATGGGCAAGTACAGAGGTCAAATCTAACTTTTACCGCCCATCCCCGGAGAAGCGTCGTTTCGTACAGACCACTATTCCGCCGTACGAAACACTATGCCCCGTCGGGCACCCCCTTGAAACACAAATGTCAACATCCGTACTAGGTTTCCCGGGGCTCGTTCTTATCTGCATGGCCTCGAGGCCCCTGGGTACCCCTCGACTCACAACCAGACAAACTCGGTCAGTGATCCAACAACTCCGGTGCGTCATCTACAGCAAGTCGTATGCCCTCAAATAGAAGGTCATGTCTTTCACCGTGTGACTGAGGCACGCCAGCATCATCATGAGGACTGGTCATTCACTGACATCGCCGTGACGGCTCAGGAGGATGGATCTCATCATGAGGCACGTCGCTACAGGGCTCGGCGTCGCCCCGTCACATACCTCAACAGTGGCTATGACATGATCGGCATCACCCCTCGGCGTCATCGCTTATGATAGCCCTACCAAGGGTAGCACCATTAGGGTTTTCTGTACACCCATGCCCCTCCTTGGCCTATAAAAGGGGGGCGCTAGGCTAGCTGTAGGAAAAGAACTTATTCTAACTGTATGGTATAGGTCTAGCACTTCTAGACTAAAGCCTCACTCTCCACCCTATCTCGTACACACTCGCTTGTATCTCCCCTGTACAAGCACTTCGGTGCAAGATAATACAAACTCTCCTCCCCCGCTGGACGTAGGGCCTTCTTTGCCCAAACCAGGATAAATCATATGTTCTTCTTGCATCACCATCCGAATTAGGGAGCATGCAGCACGTAGTTACTCATCGGTGCAAGGCCCCTGGGGTCGAGACACCGACACTAGGAAAGGGGGACTCTACATTTGCAGGACACAGAAACCTAGCGGCCCTAACTTGTTAGACGAGGCCTTTGAAAGGCTTCATAGTGAACCCTACCAACCTTCCTTGGAAGTGGGTCAAGAGGTTGATCACCTCAGGCAAAAGGGTAAATCACGGCTCACAGTAAATGTGTACAACCTCTACAGAGTATAAAACTGTTATAACAGCTGTGCTCACGGTCATGAGTGGCCCGAAAAACTCACAGAATAAATGGTTACTTATGGTGTGGTTTGTTTATGATGACTTAAGATGATTTAATGATGGTGATATCATGGATCAATTGTTTCTATTATATGATATGATCAAGTGGGTTAATCAAGGTTGCTTAAGCATAACTTGATAGAACATAAAATCTTGCCTATCTAAAAATGCTAAATGCAGTAAACCTGTGTCATACCATTTGAGACACATGAACCCCATGTTATCTTGCTAAGTACGAGATGTACTTACGCTTGCTTTACTTTTCATTATTTGGATAAAAAATCCTAAAAATTGCCTGAGTTTGGAGGTGTCAAGGCTTGTCGTCAACCAGTCAGATCGTCCCTATGGAGTAGAATTTGCGCTTGGAGTTTGGAGTGGTCCTTCCACTTTTGTCTTAAGGTTTCTCTCTTTTATACAAGTACGTTATATTTAAGCATTATGATTTGATACTACCTCTTTATTTGTAGCTATATGTGAGATTTGACTTCCTAGGCTCACATATAGTGTGCATCTGGTTTTATCCTTAAAACTGGATGTTACAAAGTGGTATTAGAGCAATACTGATTGTAGGATGCAAGCCTAGATAGAACTGGACATTTTTGCATGCTTTCATCCTTACTTTGTTCATGCTTTCTTTATAACCTTGTTATATTTTGAAAGTTATGCTTACTTCTATCTCTATTCTATTATAAAAATAATTTGTATCTATTCTGACCCTTCCCACTCTTTCTAAAACCCTAAACAGATGGTTCGCAATGAGAAGATTGCCTGCACTATCTCTGGAAGGCCATGCTTGACTGATGTGCATGGAATAATGGAATCGCCAGTATGGAGAAGCTCTTCCTATCGCACCCAGACACCTAGGCTGGCGTAAGGAGTACCTTACCACATCCTTTAGTGGTGAGGCCATCTTCCACTCTCGACTGCGGCGTATATTGCAAGACTAGCACCCTAACCAGGATGCCAAGGTGGAATACAAATGCACTAAGTGGACCTATCCCAAGTATGAGAGCCATTGGAGGCCAGAAGCACACATCACCATGATAAATGAGTTTACTGGTTCACATGTGGTGGAATCCATTCACTCTGCTCATGCTGATTGCTTTGACATGCGCGCTAGGATATCTGATGCTGCTCATCAAGCTCTTTTGGTGTATCATGTCAAACACAAGGAAGATATGAATGATAACAAGTAGAAGTATTTTCCTTGACATCCGCCTGGGAGTTTGTAGTGTGTGATGCCTGATCCTCGTATAGAGCAGAATGAACTACTCAAGGAGATGGCCTTGACTATCCAAGTGCTGCATCAGAAGTTAGAAGATAGCCAACTGGAATTGGCAGAGGTGAGGCAACACCATGAGGAAGCCCTTGATGAGATTGATAACTGGAGGAGTCATGCTGGACTACCCAAGATCAATGAAGTGGAGGACGTGAGACGCTAATCCTCACGCAAGAGATGCTACCCTGGATGTCGCTGCAGTCACACCGTGTTTAAAAATTAGGAGTTTATGCCCCTTGTATAATAAAACGTTAGTAGCGAAGTTGAGTGAGTAAGCTAGTCTAAATATGTGACTTGTGAACTTTAAGTGCTTGGTTTCTTTGTGATTGTGTTTATGTATGGGCTAAATTTCTGTAATGAGTGCTGGACTTTGTGGGTATGTCCACAAGTTCCTTAGTTAAGAGTTTAAGGTCTAAGGATAATGAATAGATAGTTTGGGTCGGTCATATCTCGTTCTCTCAGTTCTGCTTTCCAGACCAATCTACCTTAATCTTTTTGCTCACTAAGATATGTATGATCAAAAATCACAAAATTTTTATGGAGGCAACTAGACTTCTTTATCCTTCAAATAGCGCTGGAATCAACATTTTATCTGTTATGGATTGGGAGATATTAAAATCACAAGGTGATGCATCTGTGCTGTCAGCAACATAGAACAGTTTGTGTTGTGCCCTGTTTTTGGCCAACATAGTTTCAGAATTTGGAAAAGTGTTCTATAAGAAAGTTGTAGAGAATTTGGTAAGCTTTCCAACAATGTAAACTATCACTTAATTGGATTTTGGTAAGAGGAGTTATGGCAATTTTACAGTGCTGCTTTTCTGCTCGCAAGAAAATTTCAGATTGCTTATTTATACCTTTGCTCATGAGTCTCTTTGGGATGGCAGAAAGTCTTTACACTAGTTACTTTATCTAGAAGAAGGTGAAACCTATAGTTGGTATCCCCTAGTTGGTCTTATCTATTTTTGGGATAGGGTACAAATTGGACGCACACAACCCACACACTCCACACTCACACCACACGCACACACACGCGTGCGCATCCTTATCTTAAGGGGGGTAGCCAAGATGAATCATATACAAGATGAACTACGTTCTAGTTCTTCACTCGAAAGCATAAGATATCATGAGGTTTCGAAGTCAACATCAAGTGAAGGTATCCCTCACTCAAGATGGATAACTATTGGATCACTTAAAAGAAAACTTGGTGTTTGCTAGGATTGGTCGTCACTTGGAGCTACCATCAATCGTGAGGTTGGGAGTTCTACTTTCAACATACTCTAGACAAGTTAGCATTGATGCCATAGAAAAGGTAAACATATGAAGGAGATTTATGGTATGGATTAAAAAAAGAAAGGTGGCTTGGTGAATGGAGCACATGAGAGTTGTTAGGACCACCCATCAAAACTTGGAATTGGTGGAGCAAGTTACTTGGAGTAAGGTTGTTGGATTGTGCAAGTAAAGCGGGATCTCTACCAGGAAGATGGATTACTCGAGAAAGAGAAGAAGATCCAATCACAGAGTATCTTTATCCCCTTTGATCTCTATCCAAATCTCGAGGACGAGATTTATCTTAAGGGGGTAGAATTGTAGCACCCAAAAATTTTGTATTCTTTAAAAATAGTTAAATTTGATTTATTTAAGCAATTGTGTGTGCATTCAAATATAGAAAATATTAATTTTTATGAAAATAAAATCAAATATATGATGAACATATGTTGATGCATTCATGCTGCTGCATAATTATTTTTGTATTGTATGGTTTTGTTCAAAAATGAAATGGATTTCAAAATCCCTTTGAAATGGAATTGGAAAACTGATTCAAAAAAAGGAAAAAAGAAGGTTTTTCTTTCCCTCTCTCCCCCTCTTCTCGGTTTTCGGCCTGCTCGCCCGTTGGCTTGCCCGCCCTCCTTGTTGAGCCAGCCCAGTCCAGCTGGGTAGTTGTTGCTGCTCGCCTGCCTTTCTCTTCTGTCCATGACAGCCAGGGCCCGCTAGTCAGCCGCTTCCTCCTCTACTCTACGCCAGGTGCCAGTCTTGGCAGAACCTCCGCCCGCGCCCACGCTCCTCGCGATCGTGGGAGCGTATCCCCGCGCCCGTCTTGATAAATAGGGGTCGATTCCCGGACACCGTCCCTGCTGTCCCTCCCCGCTCCATTTGCCTCGCTCTAGCGCACAGTAACTGCAGCACGGTCCTCATCGGCCCGGCGCTGCCGTGCCGCCGCTCCGTCGCCTCGTCTCCGCGTTTCGGTCTCCGTCGAGCGTCGCCGTGTCGTAAGGATCCTTCCGTGGCGTGGTCCCCGTTCAATTTCTCTCTCAGTTGCTCACTCCCCGTCGTCAATTTTCTCAGAGCGCCGCCGTCCGCCGTTCTCCGTGGTCCGTTGTGCTCGCGTCCGCTTATCTTCGATTCCTCGCTGTGGTGAGCTTCGCGTTGTTCCCCTCTTCCTTCCCATTCTTTCAAATTGCCTTGTGGTGGCCGTTTTGCCCGTCATCATGTGCGCCGGCGAACTCCTCGCCGCCGGCCATGGTGTCCTCCACGCCAGCCACGTTCCCTCGCCACTTTTTTACTCGCTGTGGACTCGCGTCGACCTCCTCTTTCCCCCTGTATACTTATTTCGTCGAACCATGGACTTTTGGCCGAATTCCCGTGCGCCGGAGAGCTCTTGGACGCCGGGCATGGCTGCTCCGCCCGTACTGGTTATGGCCCCGCCGGCCAGCCATCTCTCTTCCCCTCCCATTAATTCCCAACCGTCCATTTGATGAAGATCTAAGGCCAAGATTAGAAGATACCCCTTCACCGTCGCTTTTGTTAAAGATTCCCTCGCCCAGGAATTTCTGCCCCACGTCCTTTCCGATTCAGAAATCTGATTTTCCTCGTTTAGACTTCGCGGTATTTACAGAAATACCATTGTCATCTTATAAATGGTATATCTTTCATGTTTTAAATCCGATTTCGGTGATTTTGGCGTCTATGTGTTCGTAGCGACGCGTAGAATAAATTTATAGACTTTTAAATATGTTTTCTCTCTGTTGGTGTACTGTTCTAATCATAGACTTGTTTGCCATGCATGAATGCCTTTGGGATGCGTGTTGTTGCTTGTCGAATGAGTTCAGACGGTGAGGAGTATGTTGTGAGCCAAGAGTACTTTGGTGACCAGCAGGATCAGCAGGACCCTTCTGAGCAAGGCAAGTTAGAATGGGACCCTCCTTGTTGACCTATACACAATTAATTATTTAATCATTCTGCATGTGTCTCATTTGATAACCATAGTGAATTACCTTAGTTGTTGAATCCTGATTCCTCGATTCCTATGGGTTATGACATGCATATGGGTAATTTTCTAGCGCTCAACTTAAATAATACATATTGACATGATGACATTTGGTTCTATGAAACATGATGACAAAGTTTGCTTTATTATGATGCTCTTGACCCTCCATAATGAATCATCTGTCGGCAAAATCTGGGACTTACAGTACAACCGTGAGGGTCATATGGCTCTGATTTTAGTTCAGTATGAGGATCTTTTCTAGCTGGTTAGAGGTTACCTTTATGGCACAAAAGGGTGTGTACCGGGGTGTGTAAGGTCCAAATTGGCTAGAGGGGGGTGAATAGCCTATTAAAAAAATTCTTGCAAAGCACTAAGACAAAGTATTAGTATAAAAGATGGCGTAGCAATACTAGCACTAGCTCAGCTAAGATTCTAATGCAATAGGCTATGATCTCTAGTCACACCAACAAGCCTAGGTTGCTAATTTACTTCTAGTGAAAAAGAGAATAAAACAATAAAGCTAAGCTACACTAGAGAGCTATGCAACTACTACTACACAAGATATGTTGCAAGAATGAAAGAGGGAAGAATTTACTTTTATACCAACGTCAATGAGTAGAGGATGATGCCAATCACCAAATAACCAATTTCAACAATATATATATCAATCAATGTAATTCACCGGGAGACAAGAGATGACACAATTATTTTTCTCTCAAGGTTCACTTGCTTGCTGGCAAGCTAGTCCCCGTTGTGTCCCCCTACATCACATGGTTCGGTGGTTAATCGGTATCACATACCGAGCCTCTCCATGGCACCACAAGAACCTACCAATGGTGAGAAGTTGAATGACACGAGCAATCCACTAGAGTTGCAATTTAGCCCTCCGCCGGGGAAGCACAACAACCCCTCATAAATTCACCTTGATTGGAGGCGGATACAATCACCAAATCCCCTCATCAATCAATCCAACTCCAACCATCTAGGTGACGGCAATCACCAAGAGTAACAAGAATACCATAATTGCAATCACCACCTAGTGCCACAAATATGAATCATAAATGCATATGAACACTAGGGTTCTCAACCTCCTCTCATGAACAACCACCAACTATGGGAATGGAGAGGAGAGGGAGGGGATCCTCTTGGAGCTCTCAAATCGATCTCTAGAGCTTACTCTCTCAATTGATTGAAGCACAAATCAGTGGATAGATAAAGAAGAAATTGAGAGCTTCACTTTCCAGGGTTTGAGCAAGAGAGAACAAGAAAGTGAGGGAGCTTCTGTTGTTGCAACTGACCAAGAGAGGGAGCAAGTTGAGGTGCCGCTCAGCCTTCAAGCTGGCTGAGACGGCCACCAACGGGTTGTAGCCCAGCTGCCCCCATAGCTTCCAACGGTCGAGCGCCGTCGCCCCATGCGCTTCCTCTGTCGACCGACGGGATGAACAGAGCGGAGTTTGGCGCTGCTCTGTATCACATGAACCACCTAGCAGCGGTGTCCACTTCGTAGCAAGCAAGCAGGCAACACATGGGCCAGCAACAGTGCAGCAGCCCAGCACTCACGGCAAGCCAGAAAGCAAGCAAAGCAGCCAGTGTGGCCCAGCGAGCAAGCAGCCAACAGCAGTGCCAACAGGCGCAGCACGAGCGGCCCAGCAGCGCACCGTGGCCCAGCTTGGCACGAGCGGCAACAGTACGGCAGCCCAGTAGGCGAGGCCAGCAGCTGCTGCTGCATGAGCATGGCAACGCGGCCCAGCTCGCAGTCGATGGACCGGCCTGCGAAGCCGGCCAGGGCGGCCCATGCGCACACGTGCGCGAAGACAGGCCGGCCCAGCGCGGCTACCTGGCCCATTCTCACCAGCAGGCCGGCGGACAGGTCTGGCAAGGCCGAGCATGCCTCCCTTGCATGCCAATAGCAAGCCCAGGCGACCAACAGCAAGGTTACTTCATATTTCTACAGCTGTGTCCGTCGATCGTGTCCGTTCTCTGGCGGTGACTCGGAGCCTATCCGACCCCTAGCTCCCTGCTAGGGTTTTGGTGGGTGTTTTCCCCAAATTCTTCCACAAATCTACATGCTCTCGTGCATTCCTCCAGTCTTGCGAGGTTGAAGAAGCAAGTTGGGGGCTCAGCAAGTCCAAACCAAGCTAGGGTTTCGGATAGGAGGCGGCGGCGCGGGGAGGCAGCGGTGTGCAGCTGTGGAGCAAGGAGGCGGCGGCGCGCGACTTCGGCCAGTGGCGGGGAGAGGCGGCGGTGTGCAGCTGTTGCGGCCTGCTCGAAGGTGAGCAGCCCCATCACACGAACCCATCTCGATCTTCCTCTGTTTGCTTCCTCCTGCTTCTTTTCTCTGGCTCGACAAGCAGAGCAGGAGCCTAGCACCGTGTGTTCGTCTAGCACCAATTAGTGGTAGCTCGGGTGCTGTGTACCAGTGTTTTCCAAGCACAAATCAAGAGTTCCACGAGTTCGCGAAGTGGATGGGGGTGGTAACGTTGCTGACGACGAAGCAGTTCAGCAAACAGTCACTGATATTGATGAAGATGAGTAACCAAATTCAGGATGCGACGGGCTCCGAGTCGGGGTGCCGCCCGGAGCAATGAGTTGTTTGAGTTGGAACTGTCGCGGCCTGGCCAACTCTGTGACAGTCAGAGAGCTTTCGCGAGTTCGTGAAGAAGTTTGCCCTGACAGTGCTATGTGTGCTAGAGACCCAAATTCATAAAGCACGTGTTGAGTCTTTAAAAAAGCACTCTAGGCTATGATAATTCCTTTGCTGTTAGTAGCTCAGGTCACAGTGGCGGACTTGGAATCTTTTAGAATAATAATACTAGAGTGGAGATATTACCGTACTCGCAGTACCATATTGATGCAATTATTACCGAGAACGGGAGGGAGGCATGGAGATTGACATGTGTTTATGGGGAAGCCCAGACAGCTGAATGCCATAAAACATGGAACATGTTGAAATTTATCAAGGCATCATCACATCTTCCTTGGGTATGCATCGGGGATTTCAATGAAGTCTTACACAGAAATGAGCATATGGGAGTGGAAGAACGAAGCCATGCACAAATTACGGGCTTTTGGGACATGGCGGATGTGTGTGGCTTGGATGACCTCGGCTATGAGGGGAGGAAGTGGACGTATGAGAAGAGAGTGGCAGAGGGCTCCTTCTGTCGGATTAGGCTCAATCGTGCACTTGCTACAGCCGATTGGAGCTTGCGCTTTCCATCGGCAAAGGTAACCCATTTTACTGCAGCAGCTTCAGATCATGATCTCATCCTACTTTGTTGGGAGCAGGGGGAGAAATAAAGGAGAAGGAACAAAGGGAAGCTATTTTAGTATGAGGTGATGTGGGAGACTCATGATGATTTTGCCTCCAGGTTGGCTAAGTTTTGGCAGGAGGCTGGATCAGCGCACAACCTGCAGGAGCTACATGACAAATTGGCATATGTTGCAGGGAATCTAAGCGAGTGGAGTAACCACACATTTGGTCATGTTCAACAGGAGCTAAAATCCTTGAAAGAAGAATTGGATTACTTAAGATCAGAACCTTTGCGCTTAGGTGGCCCGTCATATGCCAAGACCAAAGTGGTGGAAAGAATTATGGAGCTAAACCATCGCGAGGAAATCATGTGGAAACAACGCTCCAAAATTACTTGGCTAGCTGAGGGTGATAATAACACTCAATTTTTTTCACCTGAGAGCAAGCCAGCGCAGAAAGAAGAATTGCATCTCCAAGCTAAAATAGGCAGATGGCCATCTTGTTGAGGATGAAGGGGAGATGGGAGTTATGGCGACTGATTTCTATAAGACGCTATATAGTACGGAGGGCACAACAGGCATGGACCAAGTCTTGGAAATAGTCCCTACCAAAGTTACAATGGCAATGAACGAGAATCTGTTAGCACCTTTTGAGAAGGAGGAGATAAAGTGTGCGTTATTTCAAATGTTTCCGACAAAGACGCCAGGGCCGAATGGATTACCGACCCATTTCTTCCAGTGCCATTGGGAGCTTTGTGGTGACGAGATCACCACAATTATCCTCTGCATCTTGAAAGGAGAGGATGATTCATCAGTGATTAACAAAACATGCATAGTACTTATACCAAAAGTGGAGAGCCCGGAGGAGCTGGGCCAGTTTAGGCCGATAAGTTTATGCAATGTTATTTATAAAATTTCCTCTAAAGTGATGGCAAATAGGCTGAAGGCTATTCTACCTAAAATTGTCTTCGAGGAGCAGTCAGCCTTCATGCCAGGGCATCTGATTATAGACAATATTATTATAGCTTATGAGTGCCTACACTTTATGAAGAAGAAGTGAGCCAGGGATAGCAGGTACTGTGCTCTTAAGCTGGATATGAGGAAAGCCTATGACCGAGTGGAATGGGGCTATCTAAAGGCGGTCATGATCAGGCTTGGTTTTCACTGGTTGTGGGTAGAAATGATTATGAGATTGGTGACTACAGTCTCTTTCTCGGTTCTGTTCAATGGTGATCGACTTGATTCTTTTGTCCCAACAAGAGGGATCCGTTAGGGGGATCCAATCTCACCCTATTTGTTTCTGTTAGCAGCAGAGGGCCTTTCGTGCCTCTTAACTGCGAGAATTCAGTCATCGAACCTCAGGTGAATTAAAGTGGCAGCATCGGCTCTGATGGTCAGCCACTTATTGTTTGCAGATGACAGCCTGCTATTTTTCAGGGTAGATAGGGAGAGTGCGGATGCAGCGATGGATGTTCTGAGTATTTATTGTCAAGCCTCTGGACAAAGGATCAATACAGATAAGTCGTCTATACACTTTGCCAAGGGTGTTGGTGCTAGTCTCCGTGGGGAAATTATGGATTCTCTTGATGTACACAATGAGGTCCTGAGTGAGAAATACTTAGGCATGCCACAGATGTTGGTTCATCCACGAACGGAGCTTTCAAGTACTTAAAAGATAGGGTGTGGAAAAGGGTCCAAGGATGGATGCAACAAACATTATCAGCCGGCGGCAAGGAAGTTCTGATCAAAGCAGTGGCACAAGCTGTGCCAACGTTCTCTAAGTCTTGTTTCAGACTGCCATGCGGTTTATGTCAGCATATCGATGGGTTGCTCCGGAGCTTCTGGTGGGGCAGCAAGGAAGGCAGAAGGAGGACATGCTGGGTAGCATGGGAAGAGATGACTAAACCCAAATTTATGGGAGGACTTAGTTTTAGAGACATTGAGATTTTTAACCTTGCTCTGTTGGCTCGACAGGCGTGGCGCATTCTACAAGAACCATCTTCTCTTAGTGCAAGAATCCTGAAAGTAGTCTATTTTTTGGACGTCGATTTTCTGAGTGCGGGGCTTGGATCCTCTCCATCCAGGATATGGAGAGCCATGGTGGACGACAAGGGCATTCTTGAACAAGGCTTGATTCGTAGGATCGGCACTAGTGAAGAGACCTTTATCTGGCGTATGAATTGGCTACCAAGGGATGGTATCATGAGGCCGTTCAGCTGCATTAGCAACACACGGCCAGAGAGAGTTAGCGAGTTGGTTGACCCAGTCACAAAAACTTGGGATCAATAAGCACTAAAGATGCATTTCATTCCCATGGACTGGGAACAAATACTGAACATTCCGCTTACTACTAGGACACAACAGGGCTTCTGGGCGTGGCACTATGAGAAGAATAGGGTGTTTTCAGTTAGATCAGCATACCGGATGTTGGTCAACAATCAAGAAAATAGAACAAATTGGATTGAACATAATCCAGGCAGGTCTGATGTACGGGCGGATCAAAAAGACTGGATGGATTTGTGGAAGGTTAAAGTCCCATCCAAAGTCCGTGTCTTCCTATGGTGACTTACAAAGCAATCATTACCTACAGGAAATGTACGACACCGAAGGAATATGGCACAAACTAGCAGTTATTATTTCTATGGCCGCCAAGATTCATGGCATCATTCTTTGCTGGAGTGCAATATGGCCAAGTGTGTTTGGACATTACAAGGTGAAGAGATCTTGGAGTTTATCAGTCAGGCCAAGCATAGTGATGTTCATAGATGGCTTCATGAGGCAATCGAAGCTCTCCGGCATGAGGATCTTGTGCGGCTGATAGTCACGATGTGGTTGATTTGGTATGCGAGACGACAAGCCATACATGAAAACATTTTCCAGAGCCCGTTGTCTACTCATAATTTTGTGGAATGCTTCATTGCGGACTTAGAATCGGCTACACCAAATGTGCAGAAGGAGATAGGGGTACAGGCCAAGAATCCTTGCTGGATCCCGCCCCCTCAGAATGTGATGAAGATAAATGTGGATGCTGCACTATCTAAGAATTCTTGTATTGCGATGATGGCAGCGATTGCAAGGAATGAGGCAAGCACCTTTTTGGGAGCATCTGCAATTGTGATGGAAGGAATTTCAGACCCAGAGACGGTGGAAGCATTGGCATGCAGAGAAGGTCTAGCTCTCGCGAGTGACCTTATGCTTCGGAAGGTCAGGATTGCCACCGACTGCATGAACATAGTGAAGAATATGCAGGGCTCGGGGATGAGTCCCTGTGGGCACATCATCAGGGAGATTAAGGCAGATATGGCAAGCTTCGCATCGGTGGAGGTTGTCTATGAAAGTAGGAACTCCAATGGTGATACACATAGATTAGCTAAAAGCTCAATTTATGAATCTGTAGGGCGGCATGTTTGGCTGCTGTTTCCTTCGAATGGAGTTTGTAACTATTACTATGATATATGAATAAAGCGGTACTGATTCTCAAAAAAAATAGCAAGGTTTGTTCCAGCAGAGAAGCAACAACACAACAGAGCCAATATCAAGTAACTTTGTCCTTTCTCCATCCAAATTTTCAGCAAATCTTAATCCAAATAATATGCCATCTCATCAAAGATTATCAAACCACGTTAGCACAATATATGACATTTCTCAAGAGCTTTTTTAAGGGAATTCTCAACCAACTCATCAAACCACTAAGCCTCAATGCATATGCAATTCGAAAAACATTTTAGTGGCACTAGGTGTAAAACAATCATAATATTTCCCTCTTAATAGTACGGTTATCGAACCTAAATCACTCACACCTTCTATGGTGTCTTGAGTGTGAAACAAAACCCAAATTATACCTTTGCCTTGATCTCTATAGTTTTGTCTTTCTCTTTCTCATATCCCAAAAGTGAAGCAAATGGTTATCACAACATGTCCACCATCTCCACTTTCATGAACTTGTGACCTTCTCCACCTGGCCACCATACTCCATACACTAGTGTTACCAACCTATCTCAATTTCACTTATAGCCAAAGGTTAGCAACTATGTTTCATCAATTACCCAAAATCAAACATGGAGCTTTCAGTTGTGTGTAGTGTGGCCTTTGTTCCTAAGAGTATAGCCTGCGTGGAATGTGCCTAGGAAAGGGGGACTCTACATTTGCAGGACACAGAAACCTAGCGGCCCTAACTTGTTAGACGAGGCCTTTGAAAGGCTTCATAGTGAACCCTGCCGACCTTCCTTAGAAGTGGGTCAAAAGGTTGATCACCTTGAGCGAAAGGGTAAATCACGGCTCATGGTGAATGCGTACAACATCTGCAGAGTGTAAAACTGTTATAACAGCCGTGCTCACGGTCACGAGCGGCCCAGAAAACTCACAGAATAAATGGTTACTTATGGTGTGGTTTGTTTATGATGACTTAAGATGATTTAATGATGGTGATATCATGGATCAATTGTTTCTATTATATGATATGATCAAGTGGGTTAATCAAGGTTGCTTAAGCATAACTTGATATAACATAAAATCTTGCCTATCTGAAAATGCTAAATGCAATAAACCTGTGTCATACCATTTGAGATACATGAACCCCATGTTATCTTGCTAAGTAAGAGATGTACTTACACTTGCTTTACTTTTCATTATTAGGATAAAAATTCCGGATGGGTACCAGATTGCCTGAGTTTGGAGGTGTCAAGGCTTGTGGTCAACCAGTCAGATCGTCCATGTGGAGTAGAGTTTGCGCTTGGAGTTCGGAGTGGTCCTTCCTCTTTTGTCATAAGGTTTCTCTCTTTTATACAAGTACGTTATATTTAAGCATTATGATTTGACACTACCCCTTTATTTGTAGCTATATGTGAGATTTGACTTCCTGGGCTCACATATAGTGTGCATCTAGTTTTATCATTAAAACTGGATGTTACAGGTTGTAAGTTGTAACATATATAACCTATAACAGATTCATTCCAGACATACACATAGATAAAAACATAAACCATTCTAGAGACATACATAGGTAAACTTGAAACCATTAATGGATGGCTTGAAAGTTGTCATCTACATATTCTTGGTAAACAATTAACAATAGGTGTCATGGTATAGCTTCCATCTACAAGTTTCAAGTTCCACACATGCATCCTTCCATAGTACCAAGTCAACATCATGCAACTATATTACTAGTATTTGTACATGCAAAAGAATCAAGACACAACCATTTATGCATTCTCTCCCCATTTCTTGCACGACCCCTTCTTGTTTGCAGTACTTTCTCTCTGCCTTGAAGTCATTAGGGATCTAGTTTCATAGCTGGCTGAACCTCCTACCTGCTTGGAACTTCATGTCCTTGCAGTTTTGCTCAAAGAAGTCGTTTATGCTATCTTTTGTAGTAGGATCTCCAGTAGACATCGCTGAAGCCATCCTCCTCTTGGTTAGAGTCCTTGGAATCCTCCTCTTTGAAATCATCAAAATTGTCCTCTCCAAATTCATCGGTTTCCTCCTTATTCTCACTCTTAGGAGGTACCTTCATTAGAAAAAAATATATGGTCCAAAACATATAATATCATTCCTAAGTTTTCATATTCAGATTGACATAGGCTCAGTTTAATACAACAGTACCTACCAGAGTTTCCTGCCAAAAAACATGCATGTTCACATATCTAGAAAAATTGCTAATAAATAGGCAATGCAGCACGAGTTAACATAAAAAGGCATCATTATTAAGCCAACATTGGATCATATAATAAGTTGATGGTGGCCAACACTGGAGCAATGTTAAGAAACCACCACTTTACACTACCAGCCCAAGTTTTGCTGCTGCAAATGCCAAAGCATACCTATGTCCAAAACACATGTATTAACCCAATCTTTCCATTAACCAAACTTATTAACCTAATCTTTAAAGAGATACAATGGCAATGCAAGCACAAACAAGAAAGCACATGTCCATATTTAAGAAAAGTTGCAATGCAATGAACTAGATCAGTACAATATAAGATGCCTAAGTGTCTTTACTTGATAGTATTAGCTTGTGACCACAGATAAATGATGAACGGCAACTTAAACATGACTCATAGATGGCACTAGTCACAAAAGCATAATACATTCCATCTGGAAGAACCACCAGGAGGGATGGGTTTGCTGCTTGACTAGCCTAATATATACATTCCATTTGGAAAGAACCAGCAGGAGGAATAGGTTTGCTGAAAAGAAGAAAAAAGCAGCAGATGTGGCTGTTTGCAAAATAACTAGTGGACTTAGATACATGAAAACAACAACCTGATGTAGTGCTCATGGGTAGCAGTAACAAAAAACCCAAATTTAATGAGTTCAAAATTAAGAAGTACTGCAGAACCAAGTGTTTAACATAGTAACAAACTGCTAAGGGCTCGTTTGTTTGCCTGCACATTAGAAGGAGAGAACAGGAGCAGCGCCAAAGCACAAAACCATAACCAACAAATCATCACAAAGACAAAAGACCACTTTGAACAAAAAATAACTATTGCCATCTCATCCATATGAAAATCCAACAGATAACAATACCAACAAAAAAGTACTACTGGCCACCTCATCCACACGCGCAGACGATACAATGGACAACACCAAAAACACATGTAATCACAAAGTGAATGAAAATCCAAAGGATAAAGGCAGAAGAACAATACCAACAAAAAAATTACTACAACACCCCATCCATATGAATATACCATCACAAGCCATACACTAGACAACACCAAAAGCATGTAATCAAAAGTGAATGAAAATCCATCAAATTTATGTAGGAATCTTATCTTGTTGCTTTCTTGCACATCATTTTTTTCGTTGATGCAGTCCAGTGTGCTTGATTCTAATGCATGCAATTTTGATTGATTACAGATCAGCATTTTATGTGTTGCTCCCACCCTTTTCATTTTTCTTTTGTAGCATATATTGTTCACTTGAAACATTAAAGTTGATGCTTTAGGGCTGGTGCCTGATTTCCAGAAAAAAAAAAACTGGAAGATACAGCCAACAGAAGATTAAGCCAAGTGCTCGCATTATAAACATCAGTATACAAATTTTAGTCACGGTTTTCTTATGTAGCCTAAGCTAGCTTACCATTTTTCTGATGTATGGTCCACCAATGAAAGTTGTACAAAATATATGTTTTTTTGTCAAATAAAGTTGGTTAACACAATTGGAATGGCCACATATAACTGATTCTTAATGCATTCAGCAACCAGACAAACATGAAACAGCAATATATGCTTTGCTGTTTAATACTGTTCGTATGTATTGTGGACATTGTTTGGTTGTTGTACAACGTATGGACAGCATAAATAATACTGATGTGGGGGCAATTCATCAAGTGCTTGTTACCAGCAAATGGAACCTGGGGCAGATCCAGCGTGTGGGCATAGTAGTGGACAACTCCTACTACTCCTTATATGCATACAACAAAGACCCTAAACTAACCTGTACAATTTTTATATATGGATAAAGACGATGGTAGAGAAAAAGAATGAATAAAGATATTGACAAAGAGGGAGAAGATAGAAAAAGAAGTCGCAAGCCCCATCACCCTAACCTGTCCTCCTAGATCTTGCATCATACTATTTTCGAATCTTCTGATTTGTTAAAGTTTACGTTGCTCTGCATCCTACTTATAATGAGTAGGCAACATTATTCATGTGAACCTTTTTAGTCAATTCTCTCCTATCCATTGTTAACAGCATACTCGTACTATCACTGTTGCGGATAGAGCTACATTATTTGTGTTAGCTCACAACCAAAGGTTTTTAATTTAAGCCACTAGCAGCAGCCTCTCGAGGAACTATAAAATAGTATTGCAAATAAAGCGATAGTGATCTTGATGTATATAGCAGTCTTGCAGAGAAAAAGAAATCAGTTTGTTATGCATAACATATGGGAAGGAAATTCTTGGACACACGTGCTGAACAAATACATGAAGTGGACTCTATAATAACATGTCTCCTAATGGTTCATTACATCATTCATTAAGCAAGGTCTGAATTAGTGGTGCTAAAAACAATTCATGGCTAAGCCAAATAGCAGTATTAACCTCAGCTAAAGCATTATTATTTGCAATAGCGGAGCAATTGTCAAGTGGTGTTTTTTTTTTGAGGCATTGTCAAGTGGTGTTATGGTGGGCTGTTTGGAACCATGCTCCTATCCTCACCCATAATATTAGAGCTAGCACTACAAAAGAGGCAAGCTTGCACTGATATTTGAGCGGTTAATCATTAGCGCAAACACTCTACAAAAATGAGGCAAGGATACTCTCAAGTCTGCATGCCATCTGCTAATTTATAGGGGCCAGCATTGATATTTGACCCAAGGGACAAGTAAAATGAAATGAAAAAAAAAATTCTAGGCCTGTCTTGACTCATGAGTCGCCAATTCCAATTAACATGTCCTTTGTGTGAGATACGTGTACCTGCAATTTTCTAGACATCAAACCCATGACTTCTCCCATTGCATGATACATCCTTACCGGATTTTCACCAAAACATTGCATAACTAATTGGGAGTTTGATTCCTTTTTTCTGTATATTATTTTCTAAAACATTCATCGATTTTTTGGGCACCTAAATGATTTCAAATTAAAAAAATCCACATTACAAATTAGGGGGTGTTTGGTTTCGTTTGCAGGAAAGGTGTTTGGTTCCGTCAAAAAAGTTACATCTATAAAACCGTACAATATTTGTTTTCATCTATATATATGAAAAAACACAGATTTGTATAAACAATATGAAACTCAAATTACAAAGGTGGAAAATACGTACTGATGCCCCCCACTTATTGAGGATAGTTTGCCAGCCCAAAAATAAATGACTTGTAACTTATCAGACTTCTACTCAAACTATACTAATATTGCTAAATAAATAGGGGAGTTTAATTCCTTTTGACCCTGTCTATACTTTTGGCCAACTAGTTTGGTACCAAAGGACGTACTACCTAGGGTCTGCTTGAATCCTATGAACTAACAACTAGTTGACTAGTATTTAGCTTATGACGATCCAAACAGATGAAGTAGTGAATGAACTAACAACTAATCCAAGACACAACTAGTTGTTAGTTCACTAGTCTATAAAAGCCAAGTATCAGAACCAATAATTTTACTCGTTGGCTCATCACTAGTTCATGGGATCCAACAAGCTCCTAATAACACGATGAAAGGGGCACAAAATCCAGGCACTTTGTTTGTGACATGCCCCAGTGTTTGAGAACCCTGCTCATTTCACAACAAAAATCGAGTTACACCGAATTAAGGGGTGTCTAGTTTCGTCACAGGAAAGGTTGCCTAGAGGAGTTTGGTTCCGTCATAGGAAAGGTTGCCTAGTGCCAACAGAGATCCTAGGCATCCAATTTGGTCGCCTAGGACCGCGATGGCTGCCTGTATGACTTGTCACTTTTGGTTCGCACCTTAGCTTCGCCTCTAAGCACCATATATAAGAACCTTCAGTGTAAAGGAATGCACCTCTAGAGCAGCAATACACATGATGAATACACAAAGGCAATGGAATAATGTCATGTTTTATGAGACACAAGTTTCTAAGCTCTTACTCTTCAAATAACCATTTTGTAGTGAAAACTAGGAATTTATTTAATATATAGTTGCATGTATATGCTTTTCATCATATTCTTTATTGTAAATCCACAACATATATACCATATAATAGTTGTTTTCTATGGATCAGAGTTGAAGTTCATGCTTAAGTTTTAAATATTTTAATTTGTAAATATTTAAAATAACCTCAGCTGAAACAAGTTTTTTTTGAAATCACAGAATTCAAAGAATTAAGTTCAAAATCAACCTGGCAATACTACGATCCTCTTGTTTGGGATAGCACCATATATATCTCCAAGATTTTTTTGGTGATTGGACATCCCTCTATGTATAAATTTTCACCGCAGCAATTGTAGTAATATTAAATGTGTTTAATCAAGCAATTTTGATATTGCTTTGGATTATATCCACATGTGTAAGCCATTCATTTTACAATACCAAATGCCAATCCTACATGGATTTCAGAGTTGAAGCTAGCTAGGCCAAACATGCCCTAAACTCATATATGAAAAGCATGCATTTTCCAGTTAACATCAACAATGATGGATTATTCATAGTACTTTGAGCTGTCATGACCATGTATTTGTCAATATCAAACTTCAAGTATCTGACCATTGAATTAATTTATTATTTAAGAAGAGAACATTATTGATTCACATAAATATGCCTACTTTGTTCAACAGTCTAGTTCAATAAAACCAATTCAAAAACGGGAAGAGATACTAAACCAATTTTTGAGAATATATGGAATAATATATACTTCAATGGAGAAACATTTGCAACAGATTTTCAGATATATGCATGGACATTCTCCTAGATGCTAATAGGTTTTATCAAGGTACCACCTAGAGAAGAACCAAATGAAAACTTCTGATGTGACAACAGAAAAATATATCTGTCTATGCATAGTTGCATACACACATAGCTGGTCGTAAGCCAGAAAAGGGTAGACTAACATGCATGATTTACTTCTTAAAATGCTTTTGAGAAATTACTATAGGCTAATAGCCCAATAATAACAACAGTCAACCCTAGAGACAAAACAACTTTACATATAATCCATCATCCACTAGCACCATTACATCATTTGAGAAGGAACGACATATAAATCCACAACTTAACATGAAACATACAATTCACTGAAGACAAATCACACTAAAAATGAATCATACAGTTCACTGAAGAGTGAAGACAAACCACTAACCATGCATGAATCTATCAGAGTCCACTGATGACAAACCTGTTGTCATGACTCATGCAACTTGGCCATGTCAATTATTTTTGAGCTCTAGAAAAGTAGGAGGCCAAACCATCACCAAGGGACATACATCAAACGGGCATCCATGACTCTGGGTTCCATGATACACCTTCTCCACAGTCCTCTTTGAAACATCCGGGTAGAAGAGTTGTTGTTCTATCTCAAACAACACAAACTCGGCATTATCTCTGCTGACATCATTTACACTGAAAACCACATCCCCTGCAAACCAGGCAGGAGGCACAAGGTGACCAAAGGCCTGACGCAGGCAGACTGTGTCAACCAGCTCCTAGTTGCCGGGGCCGCTGGAGTCCGTTCTGTAGATCCAGACAGAAAGCTGAAAGTCCTCACTCACATGGATAAGCTTAAACCCAGGAACCTCAGCACATGATAACCCAAACACCTCGGAATTTTACACATACCCCGAGATGCCACTAAGCAACACCAACAACAGCCACACACAACCACTAAAGAATTTGGTGGCATTTCCTTTAAAAATAAAGCAATACGGAAGCAAAACATATAAATAAATGAAAGAAACCAAACTAGTGTTACGAATATTAACGAATATCCTAACACAAAAATATGGAACTTCATGAAAATTTAATAACCATTCTTTAAACATTTACTTCTAAGTCTTAAGAAAATAACTAAATTACATTTGCAACACAAGCTCTGTGGTTCACCCCTTCCGGAAACTTGACAAAGAACAAGCTCGTAGAGGCTAAATCGATACCGAGGATGTGATCTTCCATACAAATCCGGTAGACCTTGCCATGCGCAAGGAAACCAAAATTTCGGCATGCCACTAACGGTTCTGGCAGATCCGGCCACAGTAATACCTTGGAAGTGCGTACCTGGCTCCAATTTCCAGCTTGCAACTCACAAACGTGTGCCTTGATTTCCCTGGCACTGCGCGTCAAGGTCACCGAAGTGCACGAGCGGTCGTCACCACCATCCTCGGGGAGCAGCAAACCATGATCAAAAACTGTCCTCAGCAAAGCATTATCAACATCGTCGTGTGAGCTATCGTCATCCTCGCCTTCATCATCACCATCATGGCGTAGCGACATGTCGTCTCTTTTCCGGCAGTGTCGCCCACAAGGGAGAGAATGACGCGACCGTTGCGGCAGTCCAAGAGCATGTCCACGCGGTACCCTATGCGGAGGCTGCTGCAGCGGCGGACGACGGAAGCGACCTCTGGGGGAATGTGGGCGAGGCACCAAGCGCAGGCGTGCGTTGTCGTAAAAGCCGAGGAAGCGGGGCGGGTGGAGGGTACGGAACCTGCCGAGGAAGCCCGGATTGGAGGCGACGCGGTACCACTGCTTGCAGACAGCGGCGGTGCGGACGAGGCAGCCGGTGAAGCCGAGGCGGAGCAGCACGGAGGACGTCGTCGTTGCCGAGGACCATGGCGATCAAGGCTGCGGATGCAGCAGCCTCCAGCGGAGAGAGCTTCCGGTCCTTGCTCTTCGGCTCCATCGCGACGGCGGCCGCACAGATCGGCGGCTGACGCGTGAGATTTGGTATAGCAAATGGGGAATTTGGAGAGTGTTTAGTGGTGACCTGTGGTTGCTTACTGAGGTTGGTATTTGGCAAGCCCTAGTGCAGGCGCTCCCCGTGCTTATGGTGTGTGCCACGCCGCCTGCAGTTTCGAATACCTATAAACTGCGCCAACGGAGCCGTAGAGATTTCACAGCCGGCCGGCCAGCCAGGCAATGTTATATTAATTAGGGTGGCCAGCCGCCGGCGAGGCTGATGCCGACGATGACAAATTCGGAAGGTAGGGAAGATATGGTGAGCCATCGCACGCAGTAGAGGAAAGCAAAAGTTGACGACGGAAAGTAGGTGAAAGAGATTCTATAAATAAGGTAACTATATCGGGCGTAATATACAGGTAACTTCTATCATTAAGTTGAGCAACACATTGGTTTATCAGCCTAGCGCTGAGCAATTCCAAGAAAAGACTTGCATATTCGTCATTCCTGGAGTCTGATTTCTGATTGTAGGAAACAAAAAGAGGTCCAACAACTTGTCTATCTGATTTTTTAATCTCCTCACGCTGTCCCAGTTATCTGGTTCGTCAAAATGAGTGAATTGTGCTTGCTCACCATTCCAAGCTCACACACACCTCTTAGTCTCCCCTAGCGCTCCAATTCCATCGGGTCCCCTTCTCCCTTAGTGTTGGCGGCAACCTAAGATCGGTGGTCCAAGCTTACATGCAGCTCTTGTGAGGATCACACTTGGCCCCTGAGCCCCTCGACTATCGCGAGGGTAAGGCTAACGAGAAAGACAAGAACCGGTGCCAGAAACAAAGTGCAATGAATGATGAGGTAAATTGCAAAATCAATATAACTCTCCTGTTACAGCTGCATGGTCTAGTATTTATAGCCCACATTGGGAAAGTTATAGGCGCAAGGGCACATAGAGAAAATATATATCCCTAGTACAACCGAGAGCAATTTGGACTTTCCGCACTTTGGTCTCTACCATCATCCTAGCATCGTGAGGCTTCTCTCCTCACGGGGTCCTCATTCCATCATTCCTCAAAGGTTCCCTTCAATGGGCTTGAGAAGATGTTATAGGTGAACTCAACGAAAGTGTCTAGGTTGCATAACCCTCGTCGCATGGTTAGTCATGCAAAACAAGCTTCGCGAAGTCATCTAATTATCGACCCCTTCAGGGGGAGAGGGGAGAGTGGGCTAAATGTGCGAAGGTGGAGGTACGAGGGAGGAGGTTGATGGTGTCATTACAAGGGTACCTCCCCGAACACATCCCTCGCCCACAAAGCCTCCTATTCCATGTGGCTTCCCTTCTCCTTGAGTGTTGGAGGCAACAATCCAAAGTCAACATTTGACCTGATGGAAAGAAGATCGAGATGCCCACAGACAGACCTCTCAGGTCCTTCTATGCCGCCACAAGGCCTGTTAGTAGTGAATAGTTTGACGATGTTGATTGTGACGATTTCATGCAATATAACGAGTTTGAGCGTGCATGTTAGCCTAGATAGGAGGTTATGTGGGTGTTGATTGGAGCGGCAACAAGCACCAGCTACAAACAGCAACAAGCAAAGGGAGTAAATATATGGGAGCATATACATTGATCTAATTAATCATGGGGAGGATCTTGGGTTTATTAAGGATGGTTTTATTTGTTAATTAAAGAACAACTTTTCATGAAAGGAGGTCTACATCGCGGCTACCATTGTGGGAACCACCTGGTACTAGTTCCTCGTAGAGGATGCCTTCTGCCCGACAAGGGGATTGCAAGGATGATCCAATCAAGAAGAAAACTGAGGTAGAAAGGAGATTTTCTATGGAATGGATTCTGTTTGAAAAGTGATTATTTTTAGAGAGCCTCTAAAACTATGAATTAAGATCCAAAATTTAGAAAGCGTCTAAGTGTTGCTCTTGCATAAGTTCAATATTACGACCAATCATAGCACATTATCCTTTTTTTAGATAAAGGATAGAAACTATCTTGCTTCATCTACCCATGGTAGAATCAGGCCAAAATATTACAACAAGAAAAATAAAAGAAGAAAACTGACAGAAAAATTACATCCCTAACAAGGGGCTCGAGTAGTCCTACGAGACAAACATGCTTGATCCGTGATGTGAACTCCTCTAGAATACGATCACCAACGTCAAGACAAAGCCGCCCAAAGACGTTTGTCAGACCTTAAAAAAGTACTTAAAACGATGGACACCGACCAGCATTGAAGATTAGATGCATCTTCTAAGACAGCAACAGAAAGACTTGGAGCAGATAGCCTGCCAACCAACATCCGAGCTGTTATGCCATCGAATGCCACCTCCGCCTTGAGCTGAACACCGAACAAGGTGACCACACGGGAGAACTTTCTGGCCTTGGCAAACAAGAACTTTGATGACGCGCCTGCGCCACCGCCGTCGGCCTGGAGAAACCAGGCTAGGTTTTCACCCAGTTATTGAACATCCGCGAGCGCAGCAGGGGCGAACTGACCAATGGCTTCAGAGGAGCCTTCAACAAGGTGTGTGGCCAGACAAGGTTTTCACCCAAACCGCCGCCACCACTGTCGACACTGCGCCCGGCCAACAAGGAAGGCCGCCTTCACTGGAAGGACACCATCAGCTTCGCTTGGAAGGCGGACAGCCCCGGCGCTGAGCATGGATCAGATCCAGGCCCAAGGGGCCCAAATCCGACCCGCCGCCACCGCCGCAAGACCAACGGCACGCCGGCCGCCGTTGATGAACCACCATCACACGGAACAGGGTACTGCCAGCAGAGGGACAGCCGCATCCCGGACCGAGGATGCCCAATCTAGGCTCGCAGGGACCAAATCAGACCCCCTCCCACTGCCCAATGATGGCACGCCGAGGAAGGGGACGCCCGTCACCGCCGCACCTCCCTATGCCTGCCCGGGACTGGCCGGTGCCGCCACGGTCGTGGAGAGGCATCCCTGCCGACCCCCATGCAGATCGAAAGGAACGACACCCCCCGGTCAATTGGACTCCTGCGCCACCACACCCTTGATGACACCATGACCATCCAGCGTCGCCACTTGAGAAGGCCCCGCCGCCGCCATCATGGCCGGCCACACTGGCCCTGCCGGCGGCATGCTCGGGTGGCGGCGCGACGTGAAGGAAGGGGTGGGAAGGGAGGGCGGCGGTGGCTAGGGTTACCGCCCGAGCCGCCCGCGTGGAGGCACCGCCATTTAAGTGTTCTTCTTGAGTTCTAGAAAACCTACTTAGTGAGGTTATTGTATACCTTAGCCTTGTTTGACCCATTTGGCCTTGAGTTTGTCTTGATCAATCAATCCAGACACATAGGCTCTAACCTTATGTGTAGTCAAACTGCTAATATAGTGGCAATAGGACCACTTAATTGGACTTAGCACATGTGAGTCTTAGATCCCTCTTGGCTCCATAGCTCAATTTGACCTAGACCCCCAAGACACCATATCCACCAATAATCTTTCCTATCTATGGCCAAGCCCATCCTTTCACTCTCATATTGATCCTCTATCGTGAACCAAGGTAAGCATGACGGGAGAAAAAACTAGAATCCCATGCCCCAAATCTACCATTCATCCACTCCAATGTAGATCGTCGTAGTTTTTTAGAGAAGCCTTCTTTCACATCAATATCATCTTCACTATGGTTGGAGCTAGATGCCCTTTTCTACCCTCTCATTCCTTCTACTTAAACATACACCTTGTGCAAAATTCAATAACTACATCTACTTCCCTCTACTCTAGCATATATATAGGACCACTATCTATGATCTTGCCCATACCTATGATGATTGTTCCTAGCCCTTCAATTTTATCTCATTCATGCTAGGTTTATGATAGAGAAAAAAAACCTTTCACTTTAACAAATTAACCTTGTAATAAAGAACCTAGCACTTTTAATGCTAGAGAAAAAACAGATAACTCGATGATGTTCCACACTCCTCTTTCAGCACTTGAAAACAAAATCTCTCTCAACCAAAACCATGTGTCAACTCATCATCTGGAATATTAATGATATACCTTGTCCAACTATTTGTTAGGACAAAATTAGACCATGTGTCCTAGTGATTAGACTACATGGTCCACCCTTAGCCACAAAACATGACCCTAAGATATATAAAAGCCCAACATAGTTTGACTGCCATCATGGAGAATGATCAAAGTAATAAGTTTTTTTCTCTAAGGTGGCCCTATTTGCATGGTTAGTTATAACACACTCACAACAATTGGACTACACAACTTTAACTGAGCTAGTTTTAATTTTATGCAACCTTAATGCTTAGGATGGGTCTCATCATGCCCATAGTAGGTATAACTATCCTACTTGACAGTCTTGGTGGCTACTTTTATTCCATATCTTCTCCAAGGACTTCAATTAACACTCATCATTATTATGTTTCACTTTCTTCTCCCTATCAACTTCTCATACCGTATGTTCCTTCTTTTGTCCTATGTATCAATGGTTAATACCACATCATATGCACTCTTGGAGGTACTAAGATGCTAGGAAGTGTACTCATCAAGTCATGGCATGAATCCATAGGGAATTTCCCATTATTAAGTGGGCAATGTTGTATGTTTATACATGTCACAAAGCTATATTTTTAATCACTATGCCATGGTTAAATGTGCTATTTTTCTCTACATTTCAATACTTAACATGTTTCCTTCTTTTACAAGTCACTTTTGCCCTGGTTCTCTCATGTAATTACTTATTCTTGCCATCTTCATTCCATGTATTTGTTTTGTGCACGTTGTGCCACATACTTAAGCAACTTTGACAAGTAAGCTTAGACAAACTTTGGGTAGGTGAGCTATAAGATGTTCTAAATAATATTGAATTGTTATGGATGGAAGCATGAGCCTTGTCGGATAAGGAATTGATGAGGCTTGAGATAGTGGTTTGGTCATCTTGGAAGAGGGACCCAAATGATGTAGGCTCATTATTTAGCATGATTAGGCATACGCTAGTGTCATTTCATTCTAGAGATCTCGATCGCCTTTCCACGTTCATGTCATACATGAAAGGTGAAAGGATCTATGCATAACTAGAGGGGGTGAATAGCCTATTAAAATTGTCTACACGACAACAACACAACGCAAGTTGATGAGTACAATAGACAATCCAGATATAGCCACTATTGTTGCCTAGCCTATATATATTCACTTTAATGCAAGCCTTCCTCCACAATTCTAGTAGCGAGTTTAGCTAATATAAATATGTCACACAAGCTACTCGATGCTACAACTACAACTAGTGAGCTACACTAGTAAAAAAGCAAAACTACTCTACTCAGTAGAGAGCTACTAATAAACGAGCTACAACACAAGCAGAAGTATGAAATGCAATTGCAAGTGTAGTAGAAGGCGTCCCAATGAGCAAGTGACATAATGATTTAAAATGAGTTTTGGTTGCTTGCCATCAACCTATATCCTCGGTGAGGCACATTCTATTAGACCACCATATCACTAGCCTTGTGAGCACACAAGCTTGCCCCCTACGATATTGTCAGCACTAGTTTGAAGTCAACAATCATCAAGAACCTCTCCAAGCCTCTTTTGATTGCACTTAAGCTAATCTTCACGATTCTCCTATGGGGACGAGCACAAAGCCCCTCACAAACCATGGATCAAAGCCCTCACACCATCACCAAACTCGCCCTTAGCTACACACACAAGGAGCAGGGGTGTGGTGCAGGGGCGGTCTTGATCCACAAGGCAAGTACAGATGCATCTCCCTCACTCTTCCCTCTCTTCCCCTCTTCATCTCCCTTGTTCTTCCCTCTCCCCTTTTGCAGATCTATAGGTTTGGAGGGTGGATCCTGTGGAGCAGAGGCAGATCCAACAGCATTACTCTGGTCTCTGGAGCAGGGGCGGATCTAGGTGACACCACAACGAGAGGATGGATGGCGGTGGCACTAGAAGGATGGCATGCGCAAAGGATCCCGACGGTGGTGGGTCGAGAAGTTGGAGCTGACTTCCTGGAGCTTTTCTTTGATTAATAGAGGTGGAGCTTTTCTTTGATTAACAGAGGTGGACATAGGTCTACATTAACACAGACCTTTCGATGCAATCGGTATCCGTAGATCATTGTTAAGAGAGGTGGATGCAGACCTTTCGATGCATTGATTTCCTAGTAGTTTTCAAAATTTCCTAGTTCCATTTCATCCACACTCTCACTTGAGTTAATTGATTACTAGTATATTGTCCGTTATGGCTGCCGCAGAGGGCAATTTCAACTCAGAATCAATTTTTCTTTTCACAAATTTCGAAACCCTAACATCGGAGGGGATCACGACACTCATAGCCCTGTTGCCATCGTTGCCACAGGCGTTGCCTTGCGTGTCAGATGGCCGCTGCCGCTCGTTGCCGTAGGTATGGTGCTGGTATGACACGCACCATCGTTGCCATTGGGGTTTTTTTAGTACTCACAATATATACCTCACGTCGTCGCCATTGCGGCTCAGCTCCGCCGAGCGTATGTTGCCATCTCCGCTAGCGCCTCCAGCCGCCGCGCCTCAGCCATGCACATCGCACCCCGCCTTCTTGGCCCGCTGCGCAGGCCGCGCTTCTCCTAGCCACGGGCTGCCGCGGCGTCCACACGCCCCAAACCTCTCTCACAACTGTTGCTCCCTTCACGAGTGACATTGGCTGCTTTAGATGACTGATTGCTCTCCTCCATGTTGTATGCTGATTTTAGCATGCAATGCTTCCTCAATAACCGATATCCATCCTAGAAGAAAATACACGGCTAAGTGTCATCATCTTAAGCCAATCAGAAAAAATAACATCTAAAATTTAGTGTTCTATAGCAGACCGGCCACATTCCTGAACTAGATAAAAAAAAATAGACTGCCGTGTATATTGTTGGAAAGACCATGGGGAACAGGCAGGAAGAACATATCTATGACAAAAGAGATAAAAATTTTCATGCTGAACGTTGCACCTGTTCGAGGCCTTAAGCACACCTCTTTGTGCTTCAAAACTGTCAAGGCTATAACCTGTATATTCAAATCCAGATTAGTGGAGTCTATCGAACACACGCACATACATTCTACAGTGCTTATGAAATCTGACAGCACGTTATTTCCTACTATAACTGTATAAATCTGGTTGAGCTGTGGCAAAATAAAGAAAAAAGAACCCATATTACTTGTTCATTTGTACAGGTAGCAAGCAAATTTAAGAATTTTATTGTGCCCGTCTAGCTCATTTAACAGTCCATAACTGCTTAACTTCAGCTAGATGATATGATCTTCCTAAAATACAGGCCATCCATTTCCATGGACCATGGTTAATGTTATTACATTACAACAAAATATCTATCTATAAAGTAGTAAAGTATATTAGCATGCACATATCTTATACCAAATATCAGGTGGATTCAATTGCTTCTTTTTGACAATCCTTTCTTTTTTTCTTTTGGGAACGACTATTCATTCACATTATTAATCCAGTAAATCACAATTTTGAAAAGAAAAAAGATAGATCTTTGGGGTAATTGTTTTGAGGGGGAGCATCTTATAAATTTTTTTTTTTGTGTTGTGTTGTGTCTGCATTTTCTAATTTCTAAAATGGTAAATTGTAAGAAAAAAATGTAATGAGAATCGAGCCATCGACAGCTTGTTTGATTTTCCTTTAATGGTCAGTGACAGCGAAAACTTGCTGGGGTCCTCTCTGGTTGTAAGCTCAGTTTGCTAATCTCTTGCCGCTATGTACAGCCTGAGCATTGCTTAATTATTTGTTTTGTTCTCTGCATTGTAAGACAGTTAGTATTAGTTTGTTATTCAATCTAATGCTCTATTACTTTGTCTTGTAGCTAAATCAAACCCTGTTTTGCATAAAAAAATTATTTTAGGTGATTCATCGATCTTGAACTTTTAAATTAATCTTGGGTAATCATTTACCCCTTCTGGTTGCCTATTTTGTATGAAGGGACAATGTTTTACAGAGAAGAGCAGCTCGTGCAAATACACGCAGGCTTCCAGCTTGCTCGCTTCCTCCGTCGTTCAAGGGCCACTACTAGTTTAAGTTCGAACCTTATATCTCCGTTATAATACCGAACTTTTTGGACCGTTAGACCGGACAAACTCATCCCCTAACGTAGCCCACTAATCTTCATATCCCACTAATCTCCACAGCCCACTAAACGACCTCACGCCGCAGTCCACTTATGTCAATCATGGCAATCATTCAATCACGGCAATCACGGTTCAAACCAAATTTGAATCCACCCGTCCCCGCCTGCCATCACAACCTCCACCAGCGTAGACCGGCCAACGCAGAGATCACCCGTGCCCGGCCAAATTTGAATCCACCCGTGCGGCGCCGCTATAGGCCAACGCAGGCGCCTTCACGATCTACGGCCAAATTTAAATCCACCAGTGCGGGCGCCTTCACGATCTACGGCCGCAGGCGCCGTTGGCTGCAACGACGCGCGGATCGGGAGGAGGCCGCCTGCAACGACGTGTGGTGCCGCTGCAACAACACCGGATCGGGACTGCCAGCCACCACGCAGGTGCCTCCATGCATATGTATATGTTCGTCGATCTATAGCTCGGCCAGTTGCCAGAGATTGATAGGATAGACGTCTGTTCGTGGATCATGTCCTAAACGCCGGCGAAGGTGCATACATGTATTAAACAATCAAATCGTATTCATTCAATCATGTCCTGGACGCCGGCGTAGGTGCATACATGTATTACGTATTAAAAAATCAAATCGTATTCATTCAAATGCTACGCATTGGTACGTGCGTTTTACTCATCGTTCATGTGGATGCTGCACTGTTGGCAGACGCGCACACAGCTGATATAGTGTGGGTTTCTAAAATATCCTTGCTACTACTTCACAGTGTCTACACTGGGACATAAACGCGATGCGCTAAGCGACATCACCAACATCACAGGTATGCTTTTAATAAGTGAGTTATTTTTCTAATTTCATAATCTAATCTATTGTCATTTAATAATTGGGTGTTTTTTCAAATTTTGTAATCTAATCCAAATTTTGTCAAAACTCCCTCTTTAGATGAGGCCTCATGGAGGCGGGCTGAAACATTGCGAGGTCGCAATCGTCGTGCTGAGATGACCGATGAATGAAGAGAGGAGATAAATAGGAGACAACATGAGTATCAGCATGATCGTCGAGCGAGGATGACCGAAGAAACAGCGTGAATATAGAGCATGGCAGAAAGCTGCCTCACAAAATAATTATACTTTCACCGTTTTGACTCAAACAGTGCCAACCTCATCAACAATGGGTACTTAATCCTCTTTCTTTCATACTTGTATTCCATAATTAATCCATCCCGTGCGCGAGCCTTTTTGAACACCAATAATAAATACAGGTAATAATTGTTCCAATATGGAACCGAGCACACCAATTATACTGGACAAGGAAAATATCCCACACAATATAGACCAAAGCACACCAATTATACTCTACTCCTGGGATCATCTCCATGAATATATTGGATCATCCACTACCCCTGGAAGTGCTCACCTAGATAACAATTATTTATTTCAAAAACTTATTAACTCTAAAAAATAATATGATATTTTGTACTATATAAAGTCAAATGTTACGTACAGGCAATGTTAGTACCACAATGACTACTCAACGATGGAAACGTACAGTTGAGATGTCTAATAAACCAAAGAAGGAGTGGAATAGGAGACAACGTGGGTACCAATGGGATTACCGAGCGCGGATGAAGGCTGCATCCCAGATCAATGGTGGTTCCACCTCTGTTGTGCCTCAAATAGTGCAGTCATCCTCACTCGCAGGTGAGTAATATCCGATCCCATCCATCACTCCATATATTCACCCATCGCGCCATATATCATGAACCTCAGCTCATATTCATATATGAAGGTGCAAATTTGGGAACTGGATTGTCGACAATCATGGAAAATGAGGAATCTAGAGATCCCACGGATTGGTTACATAGAAATGATACTTATGTTCTAATTCGTAGAGGCACACATACGGGGGATTCTAGAACGTTACATGGTTCCGATGAGCCAGGTCAGCACATCACACGATATGACTCTCTGGATCGGCATCCGACACATTAGTTCCAGCTGGACCCTATGGCACCACACGATATGACTCATATTGACACCCTGTTTAGACATGACATTAATGTATTAATTATATATTCATTTATGGAATTTTTAACATGCAAAATAAAATATGGTCCAAGGAAAGACGTTGTACTTTGCACATGTCGTTGAATGACTCCATCGTCATCATGTAAGTTCTCGCTTTGTAATCCATGGCCAGTATCCATCTCATGCTCCCCACCGTCAGAACAATCATGTGTCGGTTCAAATAATTCACTGTCAAATTCATTCTCATCGTCTTCGACATGTACACCCTCCCTATGCGCCTCAGGTAAGCGTATTTCTGCACAATAGATATTTAATATTAAACATGTTAAATTTTATGAATGTGGTTTTTTGAAAATTTAAATAGCCAAAATATATGTGTTTGATGTGCTGACCTGGCTCGTCGGAACCATGTAACAATAGACATGCTATGCCGGGTTTTAGACATGCAAAATAAAATTGTACTACAAAATCAAAGTGCTATATCGAGTTTTAGCCAAGCTATGGTATATACAACTATATTCCATGTCATTGCTAGAATATTCATGCTCGTCATGTCACTATCAAACTCAAAGAGGAACCACTGTATATCTCCATAGAAGCGAGAATACCCTGAATGTGTAACAAAGATTACATCGAACCATAAAGACTGGTAATCACTTGCCATTTGGTTCAACATTGATGTAGTTGTAACAAATATTTCATTTTTGTACGGTAAATAAACAATTGATCTTGTACAGGAACTTAGGAGGCTTTCTTGTATACAATTTCATGAAGCTGTGGGATGGCATAAGATTGCTGCCGATCAATAATGTAAGCACATGCAGTCTCCAACTATATTTGTGTCAATACACGATTAAATATTGACATAATATTATCTGTCATGCACAGCTATTAAAATCACTGAGGAGGGAGGTCTTGGTTGACATTTTGGCGAGTCGTACAAACGAGTGTTACGACAACATCCCTGAAAATATTCAATATTTGATTAAAAAGTTAAGGAAAATATAAAGATGTCTACTTATAACATGCAGTGATGATTCCAAAAATATATATAGACTCAAAAAACATTTGTCTAAAAGTAAAAATCTGTAAGAAAATTAGGTGATATATATACCATTTTTTAGAAGAAACCGTAGCGTTAGCATGGGCTTACGCTAGTAGTTATATGGATGGAGGCGCCAGTAATAGTTGCGGTTGTTGAATGGCTAGCCCTGTACATCGGGATGCATGCTGTGCCGGCCGCCTGCCAGTAATCCGCTGTGCCCAAATTAAACAATGGCTAATCTTAGCGCTAGCCCATCATCATGTCAGTTTCTATATATTATTCCACCCGTTGTTGCTCCGCCTGTTGCATCACAATTCAGAACTCATATATACCGTGATTCAGTTTTTGGGTATAGATAAATAAAAACGAGAGAGATGGCACTGTCTCTTCGCATGGCTGCGCCATTCTTCCTCGCCGTCCTTCTCGTCATCGTCGCGGCAGGTGATCGATCTTCGTCGCAGTTCCTGGCATGTCAAGCTTTGCAAGTATTATGGAATGAATACGTATATCCTCCGTGTCCGTGTGTGTGGCCTGTGTACTGCAGAGACGGCGACGGCCAGGGAGGTCGTGGAGGAGAAGCACTGCCTGTCGCAGAGCCAGACGTGGGATGGCGGGTGCTGGCCGTGGAGCAACACCAACTGCGACACCATATGCAAGTGGGAGAAGTTCACAGGCGGGGAGTGCAAGATGGACGGCGTCCAGAGAAAGTGCTTCTGCAAGAAAATCTGCTAGGGAATGACTGGCGGTACGGCAGCAAATCAAGATTTGTCAAGCCCAGCCGTTGGTCATGGCGTCACGTCAGCCTGTTGATTTCTTCCTCGCCGTCTGTACTGTATGAGGCCATCCATGGTCGCCGGGCGCCGTCTGGTTCCATCGTGCTCACTCATCTGGTTGTTTGCAGCTGCCGTGCGTTTGGTTCACTGCATGCAGTAAGTGCAGTTGACTTAAGTATGTATTTGCTTTGCGTGAAGAAGGCCAATGATTTGCCTTGATTGTAAAAAAAAGTTATATATATGTTTGTGATGATTATCTGCACTACTGGAAACTGGGTCTTTGCCGTGTGTAATTACACACGGCAAAGACTAGATTACACACGGCAAAATATTTTGCCGTGTGCAACACACGGCAAAGTACACACGGCAAAATACGGCACGGCAAAGTTTCTTTGCCGTGTGTTGCACACGGCAAAATATATAGAAACTTTGCCGTGTGCATGGCTTGGCACACGGCAAAGTTTTTTCGTCCGTCACGACATCGGCCGTTAACTAATATTTTGCCGTGTGCCAACAAAGGCACACGGCAAAGTTTTCGAATATTTTGCCGTGTGTCAGCCAAGGCACACGGCAAAGTTTTCCAACAGTTTACCGTGTGCCAACCGAGGCACACGGCAAAGTTTTTCAAATATTTTGCCGTGTGCTGCCCCCAAATGCACACGGCAAAGTTGTTTTTTTTATATATATTACTTTGCCGTGTGCTGCCATGCAAGGCACACGGCAAAGACTTTTTTTAAAAAAAAAATCTATGGTTTCATTCATCTAATTATAGTTACAAGACATTCATAAATATAATTCCCAAAGTCCAACATTACATATCATAGATATATTCTTTAAAATAAAAAGTGAAGGCCATCATAACAGCCACAATCTATCAAAGCATATCATAGATGGCATGTAGGCAATAGCACAATTTTTACTGGAGCATTGGACAGTCTAATCAAAGGTTACAAATGGCAAATTGTGGCTATTATGTCTACTACTCTTTCGGCAGATCTAAAAATGCATGAAGAAATCTAATATACTAGCAGAACTGCAATCAAATCCACCACAGAAGAGCAAGAGATAATATTCTTGCCTTACAAGCTCAGGCTTGCAGAAGATCAATGGTGGCCTCGGCCTACACCTAGCTCCTGCAAATATCTCTGGCTTCCTGTGTTCATAGGTGCAAAGAAATGAGACCTCAACGGGAGCTTCAATCAACAAAAATAGTGGCATAGACAATATAAAACTATAAGTAAACCAATTACAAATTACTAAAGAAGACAAGCTAGAAACTTGTCTGTTCTCCCACTCATGGTTATTAGGACATTTCTGTGTGAATTCACATTTTGCTGAGATCATGGAGCAAGATCTCAACCAAGATAAATCTTGATTTTTTTAAGTGAGGCTATGTTGTAGCAGCCAAGCCTTTGCACTAATTCTGAATCATGCTTATTATGGGAACTAGAAAAGGATGAGATAATCACAGCACATTAACATATTGAGGAGAGCTAGCACTAGAACAAAAAAGATATTAAGATCGAGGTACTAGATCCACTCTAGTCCCTTGGATAAACCTTTGTTGGGCATGAGAAGGATGCATTCACATAGATAGCACTACTACTACACATTCAGAAAAGCTCTGTTCATATTCAGATAGTGGAAGATAGAAAAATAGCATAAGTTGGTTAACTGAGAATCATCCCAATGTTCAGTAGTGTCCATACTTGTCTGACATTGTACACATCAGAAGGAAAATTCAGAAGTCTAAATGCAAGCCAAGGTATAGGTGGCTCATATAAAAATGACCATTAATTTGAGTTGGCTGTATAGAACTTGAAGCATGAATGTAATACATATAGACAGGAACCTGAAATTAGTGTATAACAATGAAAATAAGTATGTGTTTTTGGCCTGCATTATACATGTATTTTTATGAAACTAAATAAATCTTTCCAGAATATAGTATGGTAGACAACTAGAGTATATATATGTAACAATCAACCATCTATTTTTAACCGTGTTACATTGAAATCCAAACAATTGATCAGAGCAGCGATTAGAAATGATTTTTTCAGAGCAAAAAATTTGATATCCCACTGACTATAAATCTGTTCATACACAATAGACATTCTATTGTCTAGCAAAACAGCAAAAATCAGAGTAGGCATCTAACATTAAGTTATTGTCTTAAAAGGCAGCAACAAGAACAATATACAAGAAACAAAATAAATTAATTTTATACCTAACATGAAGGTTGAAGCTTGCTTCTTCCATGCAGTGAGACCATGGGCACCTGGACTCTCGGTGCTGCACTTGCCTGGTGACGCCTAATGGGAGCACGGCCGCATGCTGCAGTGCCACACCCGCAGCCCAACGGAAACCGCACCTGCTCAGATCTGAAGAGTTTCGAACTGCACCTTCTCGGATCTGGAAGTTGGCGAATAGGGATGAAAGAGAGGCAGAGATGTCCACCATTGCCGCTGTGACTCACCATGGCCGTTGTTGTGCGTGCTCCTCCTCCAATGCTCCTGCTGGCGGTCCCCTGCTGCTCCTCCTCGCGACGACGGTGGCGGAGCCAAGCACGGCGGCTGCCAGACGGCGCACAGGGCAGTGCCGCGGCGACGGGCGGCCAGACCCACGGCTGCTGTGGGCAGGGTCGCGGCCGGGGGCGGGGATCCGGGGTCGGGGCGGCTCGGGAGGCGCGGCCGAGCGGGGTCGGGGCTGCCGTCGTGGGGAGGCGGGGCCGGGGCGGGTCGCGCGGCGGAGTTGGGGCTGGCGAGCGGCGGCGGGGCAGGGGTGCGTCGTGCGGTGGAGCAGGGCGGGCGCGCGGCGGCAGCGTTGTGCGGCGGCGGCGCGCGGGGACGGGTGCGGCACACACGCGGTGTCGGGACGGATGGATAAGGTAGAGCTAGCTTTCTGTGGTGGCCGGTTGGGCCTTTATGTGGTGGCCGGTTGGGCTTTAGTTAGGAATTTATTTTTTTTTTAAAAAGAATTTTGCCGTGTGCCGCGATATAAGGCACACGGTAAACCTAATTTTGCCGTGTGCCTGGCGCCACAAACGGCAAAATTAAATTTTTTTTGTTTTTTGTCATTGCTTTTTTTTTGTAGGTTTAGTATATCATTTTAATATACATGTTTAATTTTGAGAATTTTTTACTCTTTTTACTATATTTTCATCATTAATTTCATTTACCTGAATTTTTTCGCGTAAGCAAAATTTGAACTGCAGATGCATAAAATAATAGAATTTAGTGATTTAAAAATTATATTCCTATTATTTAGTGTATCTTGATGTCGTATCCAAGTACTCCCATGGACTTTGGAGCATTGTGTTCACGGAACATGATGAGCAACATCGAGAAAAAGTGTATTTAAATTATATAAAATCCAAACAAAGCCCGAAAATCATAAAACTTGGTGAGTCATCGTGTCATCGCATATGGAGGCTATGATAAAAAATTGAGAAAGTTTCGAGCAAGTCGTGACGTCGGATGTCTAAAACCCAGAGATCTCCAAATGTGATCGCAATTATGATCACATGTGAGATGTCTGCGTTTTAGAAGCCCGACGTCGCAACTTCCTCGAAATCTTCTCAATTTTTTTTCGTAGACTACAAACGCGATGACACGACACCTGGCCAAGTTTCGTGAATTTCGGCCTTCGTTTGGATTTTATATAATTCTAAATCACTTTTCCCGCACGTATCTCGACATGTTACGTCAACTAGATGGTCGAGATTTCATGCGAGCTCTTGGATACGGCCAAAGCATACAGCAACAATCATGAATATCATTTTTTGAAACACCGAATTTTATTATTCTATGTACCTGCAGTTCATATTAGAAATATTAAAAAAAGTCAATGAAAAGAAATAAATTAATGAAATATATCAAAAAAAAGTCAAAAATGGACCAAATTTTAAAATGGAGTCATACGTACTGTCACAAAGCTACATAAAAAAATTTGGGGCTAAAATCTTAAAAAAATAAAAATATTTTGCCATGTGCAATTGGGGGCACACGGCAAAATAATCTTTGCCGTGTGCCTTCATCCCCGGCACACGGCAAAATATAATATTTTGCCGTGTGCAATAGCCTCACACACGGCAAAGTTTATTTGCACACGGCAAAATATAATATTTTGCCGTGTGCCTTACCATAGCACACGGCAAAATTTATTTTTAAATTATTAAAAAAAACTTTGCCGTGTGTCATGGCGTGGCACACGGCAAAGTTTGACGGCGGACGGCGGCCGTAACGGCCCGGCCAACTTTGCCGTGTGCCTTGACGTCGCACACGGCAAAATATCATATTTTGCCGTGTGCAATATTTTGCCGTGTGCAATACACACGGCAAAGCCACCTTTGCCGTGTGCAATATTTTGCCGTGTGTCACACACGGTAAAATATAACTTTGCCGTGTGCCACGATAAATTACACACGGTAAAATCCCAGACATACGGCAAAGTCCAGTTTTTCAGTAGTGGCTGAAATCAAATTAGCACAATGCATGTAACCTTTCATATGCTTGGAGCCATGCTCCCTTCTTGCCTCCAGTCCAGGCATCTGTCACCTACTAATGAAAGTTCAGAGCACCTGAGTAGCACCAGCAGACCTTGTTCGATTTTCCTTAGAAGTAAATTTAAACAGGTCTGCATTATAAGAAAAATTTTAAAAAAATAGGCTAGGATTTCCCCAGCTGACTTCGATAAAAAAACTACTAATAAAGGTTTTTTTTAAAACAACAGTTATATATATATTGTATTATTTTATACTTTTCCGTTGCCGACGCGGGTTGCGAAACTTCCTCCCCCCTGTGTGCTTCTTCGGCCGGCTGGACGTGGGTGGCAGCACACTTTTAGATATCTCCTGCGACCTGGATTAATATATTTGAATTTGTGGTTTTGAGTATTTTTTTTATAAAGTGTTATTATCGTTATTATTATTGTTTGAATTTATGTCCAATTAAATAGATATAATATACCTAGATAGTGGGAAAGTAGAATAGGGAAAATAGGAGCTCTAATTGACACCTAGAACTATAAAAGCTCCTTTAGAACATCCGAAATTTTCATGTTTCATATATTTTTATACAAAAATACAAACTCTTCAAATTATAAATAAATTCTATAAATTATCGCGTACAAGGACGAAAGGATTTGGTGGAGATATTTGCAATGAGATGTACGACGGACTTCAGTGAGGGTCTGTTGAGAACAGAGGAGTTTCCACGGAGAAGAAAAAGAATTAATTTCATAGAAAAGTTTTCTCAACTTGCTGCTTGGAACAAAGAAAAGGTTAACCTTGCTTCACAAAACGTAGGGGGGAAAGCATGAAGGAAACCTAAAGAAAAAATTGTACAATGTTTTTCCAAGTTCTCAGGCATGGAACATTGCTTCTTCAGCATATGTGATACTTTTTTCATGCAATCCAAACTTCCAAAAGTTTGTATTCCTATGTTTTTAAATTTTATAGTTTTGTACTTTCTGGTTTATTGTAAAAAATAGACGAGATCCGGGGGTACGACGTAAGTTACCCTTATTCATTCTATGATAGTCTCTGGCAAGAGAGTCTGGCCATGTCGCCCGAAATTCAGCCAGGCTATCCACGTCGCTCGAATTAATTTTGCAAAAAGGCCCTTATATTTTCTTCAAATCATGTCCTGATCCAATAACCAGGGCCACATGAACAGTAACCACGCTTTGTTTCCTTTTACGCCCCTGTAAGATGAAAACCCTTCGCCTGAAGAAATTGCCTTTTTTTACTTATCCCCCCCCACCCGCCTCCCTCCGTATATATTATGTCCTCCCCTTCAGGTCAGGCAAAAAAATCCCCTCCCTACCCCGAACTTTCTTGTGCCCTCCTCCACCCCACCTCCTCCAGATGCGGCGCTGGGCGGGGGCCGCAGCGGCCTTGCGGCCGGCGCACGGCGGGCCGGCTGTAACACCCTAAATTTTTGCATGTTTTTAAATAGCCAAAATGATTTAATTTAACATTTTTGGTGAACATTTAACCTAGGCAAAGTAATTATTTTTCTAAAATTAAAATCAAACCTAGGTCAAGAAGCATGTTTGTACATTCATGCTGGTGCATAAGTTATTTGGTGATGTTTGGATTTAGTTGAATTTGAATTGGAATTTAAAAATATTTTGAAACTACATTTGAAAAGGGTTCAAATAAAAGAAAAGTCATTTCTTTTCCCTCCTCTCACTTCTGCTTTTTGGCCCGGCCGCTTGAGCAGCCCATCTGGCGGCCTGCTCTCCCCACATTCCCTCTGGCCCGAAGGCCTGCTGCCGCGTGGCCCGTTGCTTTTCCCTCTTGGCCCATCAGGCCAGGCGCCCACAAGGCCGACAGCTGCTGCCACGCTGCCGCTCTCTTTCTTGGGCCGAAGCCGCGGCCCAGCTCACGACCGCAGCCGCCGTCCGCTTCCTCTCTCCTTCCTCTGGCTGACGAAAGGGGCCCGTGCCACCTTCTTCCATCTCCGACCCGGACACCGAGTCGGAAGCACCGAGTCCGACCCGCGCCGCCGTCCACGCCGGTCGCTCATCCTTGCCGGGCTATATAAGCCTTTAACCCGCATCCGCAACCCTATCCGAACCCTAACGCCAGCTAGCCTTCGCCTCGAGCCGCAGCGACGCCGCAAACCCTAGCCACCATAGACGAGTTCCACCGGAGCTCGAAATTGGCCGCGACCGTCGGGTCATTATCGTCGTAAACTAGCTGGCAAGCATCGCCTTGACCTCCTGAGCACCTTGGTACTTTTATTTCGGTTCAATTTGGCATAACCCGAGCCGCCATCGGTTGCAGGGTGCCGCCGTCCGCCGCGCCGAGCCTCCCGCCGTCCTCACTTCGCCTCAGCCGTCATCTTCCTCACAGGTGAGCGCGGTGTGAGTTCCTCGTTCAAACGGTACCGGTCGCATTTGATTTGGTGGCCAGAATCGGCCGGTTCATTTAAGCCGGCGAGCTCCGCTCGTCGCCGGCGATGTCGGCCGCCGTGTTTGTCTTCTTCTCCGGCTGGAGCGCCGCCGAGGGACTCCATGGTCGAATCCTGGCCGTCGATTTTGGATCAGACGGATCTAATCGCTCGATACCCCTTTAGCTGGCAAATTTGCCAAAAACCCCCTAGACTTTTATCTATTTTATTAAGAGCTCTTGGCATTTTCATCAGAATACGTTTTCTCCACTGAAAAGCGTAGTTCCTTTTAACCGATCCATAATACGCTTTGTCCATTGGAAAGTGTATTTCCCTTTTGACAGAACCAGAATATGTTTCTTTCACTGAAAAATGTATTCTTCCTTTTTCAGTTTTAAAATACGTTTTTCTCTATTTACAGTTTTGCCATTATTTTCAAAAGCTTATAACTTTCACGTTTTAACTCCGTTTGGGTCCGTTCAAATTTTGTTAGATTCATAATTTTGTAATCTACGCAGTGATGCCACTGTTAGAATATTTTGGAGACTTTATACTTCTAGTTAATATTTAATGTATTTATTTATCTATAAGAAATCTTTGAAAATTCATATCTTCGCCGTTATAACTCCGTTTTCGGTGAACTTGACGTCTGTGTGATCGTAGAAGCGTGTAGAAGAGTTTTATGAACTTTTATTCTGTTTTGATGAGATTGATGTACTGTTCTTCTAATAACTTTTTATTTGCTTCGTGTATGTATGCTCGATTGGATTGCTTAGTGTTGATTGTTAATGTCGAGTTCAGACAGTGAGGGTTTTTTGAGCAAGGCTACTTTGAGGATCAGCAGGACCAGCAAGACTTTATGAATCAAGGCAAGTATAACACGGATCCTCCTTGTTACCTATACACTCTAAATAATATTACATTTGCATGTGTCCACTTGATGACCTTAGGGATTATAACTAGCTGTTGTTATCTTGATTCCTTGACACCCTTGGGTTGCATTGGGTAGTAGTGATGCTAGTGCTCTACCGGTCATGATCATATAACATGATGTGTGTTTATGCTACCAATGATAACAATGACTCTTGACAAGTATGAGATCTTGTCTGTAAGTGATTTATCACGGATATTCCGTACAACTACGAGGGCTATATGGCTCTGGCTTTAGTTGTCTAGGGGACCTTTTCTAGCTTGTTAGCGGTTCCCATTTTGCGCAAGAGGGGTGTGTCCGGGTTGGGTGTAGTTGGACCCCTGTCTATATGAGTATAGGTTGCGGTTGTGTGCCATCTAGAAGGGGGATACTATATTCGTAGGGCGCAGAAACCTTAGCGACCCTAACTTGTTAGATGAACCATTAGGTGGCTTTATATGTTTTACGGTGGTTTGGGAGTAATTAACCCACTCAATTGTAAAACATGACTCACAGTGAAAGTGTACACCTTTGTGCAGAGTTTAAATCAATATATTATCCGTGCCCTACTGTTAGGGCGGCCTTGACATATTTACATTAAGGATAATGGTTCTTAAATTGTTAAAAAGTTTATTTTTAATGTCGTTGTTGCTACACATTTATTAATGTTATTCTGATTATGAGTATATGGGAATTTTCACTACCTTGATGCTATGCCTCAATATGAATAACTTATAAAAGCTAAATACAGTCAAACAGTGTTAGCTTAATTGAGCCTCATTGACCCATGTTATGCTTGTTGAGTACGGTTGTATACTTACGCTTGCTTTAATTTCAATTTTTGGAAAATCACGGATGGGTAACAGATGAAGGTTAGAATAAGAGCTATTGTGATGAGTACTAGGCTTGGTGTTCACCAGTTGGCGTGTCCCTGTATGGAGCTTCCACAATAAAGTTATATTAGTTATCTATTTATTTTTATACAAAACTCTGTAATAGATATTGGTTCGCTATGTAATAAACAAGGTGATGATATTTTCTGTAATTTTTCATCTTATATATACGACTGTTCCTGGGACGCATATAAGGCTATTTATACGTTCTATTTTTATCTTAAAAATAGAGCGTGACATCGGCGCGGGCGAGCGGCGGCGGTGCGGGCCGAGGTCCCCGCGGCGCGCGGCTAAGCGGCAGCGGTGCAGGCCGGCGGTGGCGGCGCGACGCTGTGGCACTAGGAGGGCGCGGGCGAGGGCGCGGCCGTGGCCGCGGGCGTGCGCATGCGGCGCGTTGCTCGCGACTTGACGGTGCTGCTGTCGTTTCGGCGGTGGTGCCATGCCAGCAACCTCCCTCCCCTCTCCCTCTCCATCTCCAGGTCTCCTCCCCGCGCAGCTCCGGTCGCAGGTGATGTTCACGATCTGCCTCAGGTTAGGGTTAGTGTTACGGATGGCACGGCCAGCGAGGCACCCCTCTCCCTCTGGATTAGGGAATTTGGAGCCTCGTCAATAGGCTGAGAGAATTTTCTGCGCCTCCTCTGCCTGCACGCAACCTCGTGCTCTCCGTCGGCGGCCGGATCTGTCAGTCACCATTTTCTCCTCCTTCCCTAGGTTCCCTCTCCCTCCCTCTCTCCCTTTGCGCAGCTGATTGGACATGGTTGCAGCCCAGGTTACCTTCCCTCCCGCTACTACCTATGGAGGACACAGAGGCCTCTGTATTTCTCCTCCTTCACCAAAGGAATTACCCCTATTCATTCTATGTTACTCTCTGGCAGGAGAGTCTGGCCACATCGCCCGAAATTCAGCCAGCCAGCCTATCCATTTTCACTTCTTCGGGTGATGGATATCCTTTGATGTCGTATCTATTTAGGTTTTGGGATTGTGTGATGATGAATTGATAGATTGAGACAATTGTATTGTCAATGGTGATGTCCTCTGATGTAAAATCTACTGAGGTTTTAGGGTTGTGTGATGATGAACTGGTAGACTGAAACAGTGGCACAGTGCAATGTTGATTAATTATTTCATCCATCCGTGAATCATGCTATTTGCATTCATTTTCTGAGGCCGATGTCCTTGTATTTTGCCAATTCTCTTTTGCATGTGTTGTTTTTTTTATCAGTTTCTGCATTTCATGCCTTTGTTACCAAGGATAGGTCCATTGTCGATGATGTCTTCACTTCACATAGTTTGTTGGTTCTACTACTGAACACACCCCATTGACAATGATGTGTTTATTGCTATCCATCTCTCTCCACTTTCTTGCAAATATGCTAATGCAACACCATGTTGCCCTTCCTCCTATTCTATGGGGAACACAAACTACATCACCCCTTGCTGGTAAGTACAATTTGCAGGTCAATGTAAATTACTGGGCACTTTTTCTCGTACATCTTGCTAATGCAGTAGTGTAAATTAGTGTACCAGGTAGGGGCAATGTGTTGTTTTGTTTTTTATCAGTGCATTTTATAGCCGTGTTGAACTTGCGCGCCAGGTGGATCTTGGTGCTTCGAGCCTCCAAAAGGTGTCTCCATGGTTGCAGCGGCACTTCCTTTTGTCCATGTTGCCGCTCCCATGGCACCGTTGCTTAGGCGGTGCTCGCCTCTGCATCTCCCCTATACTCCTACCTAGCTGATATGATGATGCGTCTATCCCTGTTGGGAGCAGTATTGTGGCAACATCGATTTTAATTTCATTGAGTGCCTTCTTGCAGCTTCCCTTTTTGGGATTAGGTATAACTCATTCAAGTATTGAGGTTTTGGGGTTGTGCAATGATGAACCTTTTGTAAATTGAAACAATGGAATTGTGTGACGGCGGATGATTATTTGATCGTTCCATGGTTCTTGCTATTTGAATTGGTTTGTCATGACACTGTCATTTTGGCATACCAATTAATTAACGGCTTAAATCCTCTATCGCTCTCGGCCAGGGAGGTATGACCATGTTGCCTTTATGCCTCTCGGTGAGCCACGTCGCCTCGAAATCTTCCGTTCATGGATCTGTTTGTTTAGCCATTAGCAGTCCCATGTCGCGACATAAACCTCCTCCGCTCATTTTCCTTGACCTCTCGCGGTGAATATGCCCAGCTACATTTTGCGCATGGTTCCATTGTCTATGATGTAATTGGTCCACATAGTTTATTAGTTGCTATATTACTGAGCACACCCCATTGCTGATGATGTATTTACTCTACACATTCTATAGTTTCCCCTCAATCAAACTTGCTTTTGAGGTTTTCAAAAAACCTTCAAACACTAAATTCCCTCTACAACATGCAGTTTTATGTTGAAATTGGGATTGTGGAATGTTTATGTTGCTTTTTTGTTGTACCTTCGACCGAGCTGCAGTGCACAATTTGGAATTTGGAATTTGACTTTTTTATTTCTGCACTTATATTTTGCTCAGCGTTGGTGCAACACTATGAACTAATTCTAAAGGTAAGTATCAGATCTATTCCTGACATTCATTTTTTTGCTAGAATTTTTACATGTTTCCAGAGTTTGATCTGACCAGCAGGCTCTCGAACGATGAAGAGGCATCAAACATCAGGTAGGCAACAAAAACTTTTCGGTTGGCCAAAATCAAAGTTATTCTGTGATCTACAAAAACTTTTCAGGTTCTACATAATTACATGTACCATGTCTGTTCATATTGTCAGTGACCTGTTCTATTTTGTAGGATTCTAAGCTATTCTGTGATCTACAAACATCCTTTATAGTTCTGGATCAGCAAGATGGAAACTAAAG
>CM041645.1:22271135-22285275 GCA_023333625.1 Bothriochloa decipiens
AACTTTAACATGGATGTGGAAGTCGTTAGATCTGCTGGTTGTGTTTGTTTTCTAAAAATAGTGGACCTTTTTATTGTTCCTACATTCCAGCTATACACAAGCTTTTAGGTTCAACATGGAAAAGGGTTAACCTTAGGACTACTTTGGTATTTGATATCATTGGGTATATGGCATACAGGGGCCTCCAATAAGGAAAATAAGAAATATCTTATTCTTAGTCTGATGCTTCTATGTCTATGGCTTTGGCGACCATTTTTAACCAGGTTACTTTTTTTTGCGTCCAAAAAAAAGAATGATTTGTGCATGTACCCTCATAGCTGTCCGCTGCTTTGCTTTAATGTGCATTGACATCTTCAGTATTAGTTTCTTTGTTTTCATTTCATGACCAATTGCTTCTCACCCCATAAAAATGAACATAGGAATTGACAGAATCTCAGCACATGGATAAAATACTTAGTAGTTACTTAGACTGAAGTTTGAGAAAATAAATGTACCAGTATAATAGATCCTTCAAATAGTTTGTAGCCCACATAAGAGACTTCAAATTTAGATTATTATGTACAAATCAATGCAACACTGCGAGAACAATTCATTATCCCTAAACATGAATCTAAATCCTTTCTTCAGGTGTGCATGGCATTGCTGATGAGCCCAACCTACATATAGGTCAGGCTTCTAATTTAAGTTAACCAAGCCGTTTATTTCACATGCTGTAAATTTAAGAACTACAAAATTATTATTAGCTTAACTATAAACATAAACCGTGTTTTCCATAGTGTGGGTTTAATCACTGCAGATCAAACTATATGGAATCACGAGATGAAATTAATTCTTATTAGACTTCTTACAGATCATGATGTGTGTGGCTTTACAACAGAACATGGTCCCACCGCTGAGGCCTAGACAAATATGGTACGTTCCCTGAACGAGTTATGCGTTGCAAAGTGTACAGTATTCCATGTACTAACGCTACAGGCCATTACAGACCCAGCAACCATGAGCTGCTCAGTTCGCTACACACTGTACCAACAACCTGACCATGGCAGCAGTTCAGCATGTCCTCAGCAACAAATTGAACTACAAGGAAACTTTACCCGGCAAATATGTATGGTATACATGCCAATTTACCACCAGACATAGCCGCATAGTCCAGCTGTTACAACTATTTTTTTTTTAGAAACCGCCTTTGGCGCGGCCTTCTTTGGAGGCCTGGTGCGGGACGGGGGTTCGAACCCCCGCCGGCCGGCTCCCTCCCCTGGAGCCTTAGCCACTAGGCCACTCGCCTACAACATTGATTTCGAACGAATATCGATAAGATCTCATAATTGTAACCATCACGAAATAAACACTTTCCTACCACTTATACAGGTTCCTCTGTCCACACCAATACTGCTGCGCCAGGAAATGACAGTCCATCAAACCATCAGTCGAGAGTATGTTCTCTTCTACACCATCACTTCTCTTTCCATATATCAAACTATACCGCCACAAATAATTGACAGAACCGTCTAATAACTCCTTTATCCTTTTGCCAATACTCATTTACAGATGCACCCAGATGAAACTCCAAAGAAAAGGAAATGAGTTGCGAAGGAAACAACGTCTGAAGGAAGCTCTGCCTGACTACTACGCTGCTTCACCACGGTCTTCAAACGCTACACAGCAGCAACTACCACCTCTATCTATTGTTACACCTATCCTACAACTCCTGTACACACACTGTGATGCTACTAAATCTGTTGTAATAAAACACCAGCTACCATACCTAAACACCCTTCAATGTATGCATTTCCATGTGTCAACATCAGCTACTTAGATGTTATAGCGTAAACATGATGAACCTAAGCCAGATCCTTTTCAATCTAGCGCGCAGGTGCGCGCCATTCGACTAGTTTTTCATTAAGAAGATCTTCTCATCGGATCTAAAAAAACCGAACCCCAAACCTTTCATATGCTTGGATCCATGCTCCTTTCTTGCTTCCGGGCATCCGCCAACTACTAACGAAGGTATTTGACAGTCATATCTATTGTTTGCCACATTTCCTACGTTTCGGTTGCCTGGTTTTTGTGCAACGTTCAGGCGACGCGGCACTTCCTCCATGTGTGCGTCTTTCTTCTCTCGGCTGGCTTGATGTGGACGGTGGCGCACACTTTTAGATATCTCCAGCGACCTTAGAAAAGGTTTAAAATTGATTGGAAATTTGGATTAATATATTTGTATTTTAGGTTTATGTATTTTAATGTAAATTATTATTATTATTATTGTTGTTGTTGTTGTTGTTGTTTGAATTTATGTCAAATTAAATAGATATAATATACCTAGATAGCGGGAAAGTAGAATAAAAAGTAAGGGCTCTAATTAACCCCTACTATAAAAACCCTTTAAGAACATCCCAAATTTTCATATTTCATATATTTTTTCTATAAAAATAAACAAATTCTTAAAATTAAATGAATTCTATAAAATTATCACATACAAGGGCGAAAAGATTTGGTGGACATATTTGCAGTGAGATGTGAATCCACGATGAACTCCAACGAGGGTCTATTTGGAACGGAGGATTTTCAATAGAAAAGAAAAAGAATGAATTTCATAGAAGAGTTTTCTCAACTTGTTATTTGGCATAAAGAAAAGGTTAACCTTGACTCACAAAACTTACGGGAAAAATCATCCAAGAAACCTAAAGAAAAAAATTCTACAATGTTTTTCCTTCTCCACCTATCTCAAATACTCGACCTATCTCAAATACTCTTACCTATCTCAACATATTTGAGATAGCTATGAGGTCTATGACAGCTGGGGCCCACATATGTAGCTGCTGACTGAGTTAACAGGAGCATCCATCCTAACCCGCTCCATCCCTCATACCAAACAAAGGACTGGAATGGCTCCGACCTCCTAACCAAACACGAAATGAGTTTATCTCATCCCAGAAAAATGGATTGAACTCAACCCAACCCACTTGGTCCTCAAACCAAACGCACCCGTAGTTTTCTAATTTCTGCTCTATTCTATTTTTGTGGGGTTTTTTTTCATTTATTCCTGTGTCCCGGCACCTGGCACCAACTGGGAAGCACAAACCACATGATTCAGGAGTGATTGGTCGGCAACTTGTACTGATGCAGGATTAGGTGTGGGATTAAAATGGGAACGATATTTCTCAATATCCATCCATTTGGAAAAGGTTAATAGTCCGTATCCAAATCTCAACAGATGCTATGTGAATCCGAATACTCGAAATTGAATTTTTTGATATGTATATGAAATATCTCTCTGTTACTAGTCGTTTTAATTTTTTTAAGATACATTTATTTTATCTAGACGAGAAGAAAAATATTAAAACAATTTACAACAAGGGGACGATCGGGAGCCTTGTTGCTCGCAAGTGAGGAACTGCGTCACTCGAAACTTGCAAAGGCTCTGGGAAGCTTCTTCCCTTCTCTCGAGTCTATAGATAGCCAGTAGGATCTTTTTGCGGAAGTGAAGTCGTTTCTTATCTTAGCAAAAGGCGTGTATGTTTATCTAAGACCTTAAGAGTGTGGGTGTGTGTTGTAAGGGCTCTTGGCCCCTTTCTTTTTAATACAAAGATACGCAGCTCTCCTGCGTGTTCGAGAAAAATGATCGGGAGCCTTTTCCTTGTGTGCCATTATAAAATATGCACCAAACCGTAATGCCACTGGAAAGTTGGTTTCGGCCTATGTGATCAACACCATCTTTATTTTTTCCTCCATGTCATTCCATCCACTTTAGTTGCTCACGGTGTTATACCGGCATGGAAAAATTCTAAAATGCCCTCAAATCTAAACACAATGGCATGTGGGCCCTACTTCCTCCTCCTTCTTTCCTTATCCTTATCCCGACGCATGCTTGGACCCAAGCCAATGGAGCAAGCGCTCTGCTCACGGCGCGTGGGGCCTGGCCCGACGCCCCTCTCGGCGAGACGACGATGAGGAAGGGGAGCCGCGGCCACCAGAGCCACTCAACGTTGTCGCCACCACTCCCTCTTCCTCCCCCTACCCCCGCGCTCGGATCGCCGCGCCCCAGGCTGGTCGCCGCGGCGGTCCTCGTCCAGAGCGCCGACGACGCGCGGCGTGTCGAGAACGTGAGCAGGAACGCCAGCCCGGGGGCCGGAGGGGACCGACACCACCGCTCGAAGACGCGGAGGTCACCATCGTCGCCGCTCCCTCTCCCTCCACCTCCCTCGCTTGGTTCGTCGTGACCCGAGCCGGCCGACGTGGTACGCCTCGAAAGTGACCGCGACCGCGACGCGCCGCGTCGAGGGAGCGCAAGGAGGAGAGGCAGCCCCGGAGCGAGAGGGGACCAGCGCCACCGCCGCTCGACGACTACGCGCAGGTCACCGTCACCATCGCCTCCGCTCACGCTACCTCCACCTCCTCCTCCCCCTGCCCCTCCTCTGCTAGGATCATCATCTGCCCACGGCCGCTGGACGCGGTGGCGCCTCCATGGCGTGGGGTAGCCGCGGGGCAGTGCGGAGCAGCTCGCCCTAGCCGGCTCCTGGACAAGCAGCCCGTGCGGCCGTGGGGGTGGGCGCGGCGCAAGGCGCCTGAGGCAAGGACTGGGCACGATGTAGCGCGGGGACGAGGACGGGGCGGGGCTGGCGACGTGAGGAAGAAGCTAACAGCTGGGACCCACCTGCAGAGAGGAAGAAGGTAGAGGACGGTGTCAAAGAAAAGGGTATTTTAGACTTTGGCATCGGTGAGGTCCACACGTCAGGGCGTCCAAACAGTGGAAAACTGACAGAACGCGGACGGAATGAGATGGAGGGAAAAACAAAGATGGTATTGATCACACACGTCGAAATTAACTTTCAAATGGCATGACGATTTGGTGCATCTTTTATAACGGCACACGGAGAAAAGGCTCGACGACCATGGCTCATCCTGGGACCCACGCAAGGCCTTGGCCATGGTTTCATTCTTCCCCTTCTCCTGTTTCCGCGTGTCTCGCCGATCCTCTCTTCCTCTCCAAATTCCGGCCAAATCCGCGTCCCTCTTTTCCCATCGCTGAGGCTTGGCTGCAGTGGATGGAAGCCAATAGAGAGATGACGGAGCCCAGCACGCCTCCGTCGGCGGCATGCGCAGCCGCGATCTCTGCGGTGCTCGGCGACGACAACCTCCTACGCGAGGTCCTTCTCCGCCTCGGCTTCCCCACCACCCTCGTGTGCGCCGCCCTCGTCTGCAAGCGCTGGCTCCGGCACGCCTCCGACCCGGCCTTCCTCCGCCGCTTCCGAGAACGTCACCCGCCCGCACTTTTGGGCTTCTACCTCAGGGAAATGGGCTCATGGCGGCCGCAGTTCGTGCCCGTCTCACAGTCCCCTGAGCTCTCCGCCGCCATTCGCCGTGCGGGCGTCACCGACGGTCAGTTCTTCATCAGCGACTGCCGAAACGGGCGCCTCCTCGTCACGGATTTCAATCCCGCATCCTGCCTTCAAGCTGTCCTCAGCCCGTTGCAGCCTACGTGTGCGAAGGCCGTCCTCCCACCGCCACCGAAGCAGAATCTCATATGGTTCTTCCTCTCCGACTCCGAGAGAGAGGAGGAAGGCAGCGACGACGGCGCCGGTGTCATCGCTGTATTGATGCTGCCTGTCGGTACGGAGACAAAACTCCAGGTAGATTTGCTCACTCCACGATCTGGTGTTTGGGTCGTCTGTCGTAGTAAAGTAATACTTCTCCCGGAGAAATTGCCTCCGATTGCGTACACACTACCGCCGGTCGGAGGCAAGATCTACAGCTTGACCAAGTCTGGACATGTTCTCCGGTTGGATATGACAACCGGCACGGGTTCTCTTCTCCGGCTCCCAGACAGAGTGAAGACGGACAACTTTATCATATCAAGTGGAGAGGATGGTTCTAGGCTATCCCTCATCCATGCTGAGGGGTATCAGCTCAGCATCTGGCAACTTCCCACCACCAGCAACGACGCAAATGACTGGCTGCTGGTGTATGACAAGATTCATGTGCGTGAGGCGTGCAGTCGTCTTGAGGATGTTCTGGTGATGGCGGTTGATGACAGTCTCGAATTTGTGTTCCTGTGGCTGCGATCCAGTGCGGTTCTAATGCATATGCATCTGCCGAGCAGGAGTGAGAAGGTATATAACGAGTTGAATGTGCGTGATGGGTACTTCTTAGATATCAATCCCTTCATGATGGTTTGGCCTCCAATCTTCCCAGCATTGAGGGCAGAGGACAATCTTGATGAGTGATCCGGTATGATTTGCCTTGGTATGACCACTCACCACTCTTTATGTGCTTTTTTTTACTGCCTAAAGCCAAGATTTGAGTGGGCAATCACTGTCATATCTCCTCTTCTAGGTGCTATAGTATGTGCTTGTGATGATTTAGAATTTCATAACTGGCTATGATTTCTGCAAAGTGCTTGGATCTCATTGTTTACCTTAATGAGATCACACTTATAATACATATACTCCCTATAATGAGGCTGCAAAATATAAAGAAAGGTCCTGTCGCTACATGGTGTACAATGTTTGTTACTATTAATAATCTGCTGAATCAAACACTTATCTGTGGAGTATCCGTAGCTGCTCAGGAACTAATATGTGCCCTTGGGAGTCATGTAAATGTATCAACTTCGTGCAGAGCCTAGAGTTCAGGTTGTCGTAAAAGTTAGAGTTTTGCTCTGATGGACCTTTCAAAAAATATTGCATGAACCTTAAATCAACTTGATATTTATATTAATTAATTTTGTAATGAGCAACCTACCCGTGTCCAAAATCCAAACCCAGCCCTAGCCCACATAATGGTTTCTATCTGATAGTTCTGAACCTAGATTGGGCATTGCCTGTGCAGACTGATCATGGCGGCGGCCCCACTAGCCATAGAGGGTCCAGGTCCATCACCCTGCTGCCGCATCTCCAGCCTCCTTCGTTGTGCCGTGCACAACGGTTCCATCGATGGCCTCCGCGAGAAGTGAAACGGCAAGGGGTGACCATTGGCAATGGACATAATCACACAAGCACTAGAGCTTAAGCTAAACTTGCAGCTCCAATCGGGTTCCTTCAATGGCTGAAAAGTTTGGTTGAGCATTTATGAGATTTGTGTGTGTTTTTTTACATGATGTAATGTCAGCGAATTTTCTTATTGATCCTCTACAGAGTGAGAAGTTCTAATTAGGGAATATTGACATTTGAATAAGCAAAAGGGTTTGGCTTCAGGTCGTGTAGTGGTTCAGAAGTGGATTTCTAGGTGGCTAATATTATTTCTATTTCTCCATTCTGTGTGATTTTTTTTCTACTAATAAGAGATTATACTGTGTAATTGTTTGTCAAATTTGTTTCATGTTTTCTCCATACTAGCCTGAACTTTCTTGCCTCAACATACATATCTGAACAGGCATGCAGTGGGGAGGCAAGGCCCAATTGTGCTTTGGACCCGAAGCAAAAAGTATGGACAAAATAGATATATCATGTTCTTGTGTGATCATGCTCATCAACAGGCCATCTGTTGTGAACTGAATTGCAGGACGTTTTGCAATTCAAGGTGTATATTACTACATTGAAATGAGGCTCTCAGCTCTTGAGCATAACCTCAATGTGGAATATGGGTGCCTGCAAACCTACTAAACAGTGTGAAGCCATGTTTTGTCTTGGAATTTAGCTTTGCTGGTAGTCTCATTGGATTTTTTGGCTAGGTGAACATACCTTGTACGAACAACAATCATCTCCTAATCTTTTGTCTTGTTAGGTGGAGCTATACTGATCTCCAAGCGTGTTTGCTGTGTACAAGTATAAATGATCTTTATCAAGTTTATCAGATAGGTTTCCATTTCAAACGCTCCCTTGTACAGCATCAAGCTGTGCTCTCCGTATGCTTTTGTCATAAATAAAAAAGCAAACCATTTCCTGCTGGATCACTATTGACCTACCTCGGTTATTCCTGTTGTAGGAGTATTTTTATATATTTCCATGTTTGAAAATCAGTTTTTTGACCGAAACGGCATGGGAGCCCCCTACCTAAAATCAGTAATTTTAAAGAGCTTGTACAACATGAACAGAGGCAAATATGTTTTACTCAAGCTAAGATGGAATTGTAAAGATCATCTACATGAGTTTTTCTATAACTTATAATTAATGCTCCTTGCACCAACTGTATAAAACTGAACGAGTGTTGTAGCTTTCAAACTGAATGAATTTCAGAACCATATCCTTATTTTTCCCCAGGATACAAACTCAGAACTACTATGCGAATTTGAAGAAGGTGCCCTGTAGAAATAAATTGATCTAGTACTTTCATACTACTAAGAAATCATGTGAACGACTAAAATTTACATGGCTAAAACAAAACCTGTACCTACATGTCCTAAATTACTTGAATATGAAGTCAAAACTAACCCATTTGGTACCTATTCTACCCCACACTTTTTTACAAAATATATCGTCTTCATTTTTAGCTGCATGCCTGCGTCATGAGTAGCTATTGTTTTGGGAAACAAAGATGACCTAGCTAAAAAAATGGTCGACGCGTTGTTTTACTTTGTGTTTGTGGTGATTCTAGATTTTGACTGCTACTCATTTGTGCACTTCCACCAATATTCAGGTGGTGCAAATGTGCAATCCTTGAAAGCTCAGTAGATTGCTGGATCTATTTTTCTTTAGGTAGATTTTGAACTATGATCTCGAACTTGCCAGGTGGAGTGGCAGCGCCATAACAGTGCCACCCATCAAGCAGCAGTGCCACTCTAGGCATCCATACAAGTCGGCATTTTTTTTTCTAAAGCTAGAACATTTATGTTATCCAAAAGCTAGAACACTTCTATCGTAAACTAGAATATTTTGCTCGTGAAGCTATTAACACTTTTCATTTAAAGTAGGAACAATTTTTCACATGAAGCCAGAAAATTACAAGATGAACTGCTCAGAATACGGACATTCCAAGTTTACAAGAATTTTGTCCAAGATTACCAAAGCAGATTTACTCAGGTACATCTGAATGCAAATAACAGAATACTTGACTCAAGATTAGCTAAGGATCCTCTAATCATTATTGATGTTCTGCAAACATGCACCATGGTACCACTTGTCTAATTCTATCTGCTCAGGCTATGAGCAGTCCAAGATTACAAGATGAACTGTACAAGTACAATTGCAACTTTTGTTTTCACAGTACACAAAGGACCTTGATATACACTCGTCAGATCTCTTATACAAGAGAAAACATTGAACCAGATCTGACAAACGGTAATACAGAAAAGCAATTGGCTTTAAAATCCATTCCCACATGTAGCACCGACATGCCTCCCAGGTACTATCCATCAGGAGAAGAGGCGGCACTTTCCAGTTCCAGCACACACTGCACACTCATCCACATCACCCGCAACATGTCGTAGGCAGTATTTGATACGATCATTCATGATATCCTGCAAAGCATATTCAGCATGGAGAGTGCAACAACATGTTACCGAATACACAGATCAACTCATCAACGAGCCCTGTCCTTAATTACTCACAGTAAGACAACTGTCTCCTGTTTATTACGAAATTGATACTGGAATTCCAGATCATAGCACGTATGGACTGATGATTATGCACAAGAATGTCAGCTGGTTGTAATGCAAAAATTGCTTTTTATACATACATTTATATATAACTATAGTTCATTTCTGACACTAGTTGCTACATAACCTTTACAATATACAGTGCTCAAATGCCCCTAGACCTTGAAAATTAATCACTATGCAAATATAACATATAATCAAGGTAGACATACATGAAGGTCAACCAGGCCATTATTTACACAGATATTATAATTTTGTTTTGTAGAAAATCTCAACATTCTTTTTTCTAGAAGAGGGCAGCAATTCTAGTGATCTATTTGTTAACGAAATTCTGTCACAAAATTCCACAAGAACTGTTAAGTGTTAATAACTGCAAATCAGTTCACGTCATATATACTTTGCTGAAAATAATAGAATTAACCTAGAGGGAACTCACAAGCACATACCACCATAAGCTCATGCAGCCCAAGAGGGGCAGTGACAATATAGGGTATATTTGAGTGCTCCTTTGATGCCTCTGCTGCTAAAGCAGGAATGTCCTGAGAAAAATCAAGCATGGTGTCAGTGCATATGAAAATCCTTGTCTGAACATAACTATTATATCCAGCTGTATGTATAGGGTAGATACACATCTTCATCCTAAATAAACTAGAAGCAATGGAACACAGCACCTTTAACAGGGAGGGAGAGGGAGGGAGGGAGGGAGACATACTTGCTTCCAGTGTCGTCCAGGGGAAAGGAAATATGGACTAACAATAACTCGGGATGCTCCTTGTTGCAAACATTTTCCAAAAGCATCCTTTATAGTAGGCTCTGCTAGCTCCTGTATTTTTTAAGAAACTGAACGTAAAGCAACAAAACTTACTGATCATAAAGAAAATAAAGAATACTACGACAACTGGACCCCAATAAACACCAATTAACACCACAAAGAACATTTCTGTGGAGTTTGTTTCCCTAATTATCCAACAGTATAGTATATCTATAAGTCTAACGAAATGAGTACCTATAATTTTTTACACTACTTGAACCAGAAGACCTGCTGAGTATCTCCACGCCAGAGTAAAATTATACTAAGAGGACAAGAACGAATGCATGCATTTTTAAACATCCAAAAAAGGGAACAAAATCGAAACCTACTGTTAGGGGGTGTATAGGTGTGTGTTTTAGGAAGTTTTTCCCCCAGTGTATTCTCTTCTTCCTTAATGAAATGATACACATTTATCTTGTGTGCTCAAGCCTCAAGGGGAAAAACTTACAAACTAAGCTAAAATTCTACATAGAGACGAATACTCGCACTAGTTGGTTTTGTTTTGCTCGGTCTAGAGAGTTAAAAGAGCTGGTTTTATGTTTTCAATTTACTGAACCAGACATTAAAGGGGACGAACATATAAATAAAGAAAGCTAAGAGAAAAGGACGTTACATCTGGTACCATTGGCTGCTAAGGACAGGTGGCTACTATGTAAAGATTAATGTCTATCTACTCTTAGTAAAATTTCAGTTTCCTGTGCTACATAAAGCCTGTTGAAAACAGTATGATATCTTCTCATTCTAGGATAATTCCATTAAGAGGTGAAATGGCACAACGTACCACTGGGAAAAGGCTCTTTATGGTGGAAACATATTATGCCATTCTACAATCTGTTATGACAAAATTGCATCATGTTATCTGGGTGGTTCTATTTTGTTTTCCACTCAGACATAATTCAATGATAGTTTCCTATGCCCTTTTCCTTTGCCAAAAACATCTACATCTCATTGACTGATTTCATACAAAATAACCCCATCCTCCCCTGACCTATACTATGGATCTGAAGTCATAGTGCTTAAAACCCACTACATGAAATCTTCTTAGAAGCAGATACAATATATACAGGATTCAAGAATAAATCCTCCATTTGTTCTTTGGTTGTAGCTCTATTAGATGCTAGAATTACCTTGGAATAATTAGGGACACAAAACTAAATTTCTTCAATGTACTGGTCAAAGAGACAATTGATTTCCAACAACCCTTCTTTATGGAAAATGACAGAATTGCAGCCTGACATATTTGGATATTGGGAAGCAAAAGGAATGGAGAAATGGACTGGTCTTTCAAGGATAGAAAGACAATTTCAACGTCAGGGAAAAGAGTTTCAATGTGGAAATCCTTCTCCAAATCACACAGGACAAAAGAAAGCCACAGATTATCTCTCTTTCTTGTGTAAATGATTTCTACCTGATTATCTTTCTCACTTTTCTTTTCTCCTTTTTCTCGGTACAGTAATCTTATTCCTTTTCTTTTATATATAACATACATCTAGCATAGTAGGGGTTTCCCCTGACAATATAAGCGAAATGAGGACAGATTCTATATTCCACAACTATTTTATCTATTTGGTTCGATAAGGTGGCATCAGCCTTGTATTGTCCAGATTTCAGCAATTAAATACAAACAAACTGCATAGGAACTCAACAAAATCAATCATGATAATTCTGAATGAATGAGTTGGCGCTGAACAATATAAGGTGCAATGCATAGCTCAAAAGCAGAGTCAGACTTGGGCTAAGCATGCAAAACATGCCGGTCCAAATTCGACTTACAAGTTGATTTACTGATGCCTACTTTTTCTAGAAAATTGTAAACAGGCACAGTACTGATTCATATAAAAAATTTGGATGACACTAGAAGCTCTAACTGCATTAATAAATTAGATGTTTCCATTTCTCACAAAGGCTGGAATAATGAAAAATACCATATGAGCAGGCTCAACAATCCTATAGCTAGTCTTCGCCCGGAACATCTCAACAAAGTCATCTGCATTTTCCAACAAATGAATCAAAACACAGTAAAAGCACCATGAATGCAAAAGATAAGGCCTGCAAGAAAAATCAGGTTTATTACTTAGCATGAGATTGGATTCTTGGCGTCTTGACCCATGATCAACAATGACAACAGCATCCTTATCCCCCACAGCAAAATCCTCCCTCCCAGCTGTTTCGGATCCAGGGGCAGGTTTTGGTATCGAATCCATAGCCCGGTTTCCACTAGACCTTCCAGCTCTCTGCAGGTTAACAAAATGGATGTCCTTCCTCACAGCAGTGCTCCTGATGACAAGAAATAACAGATACCATTATGAGAAGCTGCGGCACAGGAGCAGTAGCAGACTGCACAGTTTGCTAAGAGGTTAGATAAATGGATTACCTTGACACAAGTTGTTTTGCAGGAGTTGCCGTAAAGGGCTGGGAGGGGACTGAAACAGGGCGCATAGGGGCAGTTCAGGTAAAGAACTACCAAGATTCAGTGGGGTGAAAACTGTTATGAGCTCTCAAGCCAGTGCAACCCTCCAAACCTAGCTGTACAAATTCAGTGGCAGACCCAGAAATTAGGCAAAATAGGGGGCTAATAATTTAAGGCTAGAAATTTTACTAGTGGTATACTAAGACATATAACTGAAAATAGTATTCCCCACTTCGTCTTCCTCTCTATATTCTCGATCTATTCAATTTCTGCAGTCGAGTTGAGTCGTTGCTTGGTTGCTTGTATGCAGTAGATGGCGTCTCCACCAAATTTGAGTAGTGCTGCTAGTGGAAGTACTAGTGCTAGCGTAGGATCTGCAGCCACAAACACAACAAACATCAAGGCTCCACTTTGGGATCATGTCACCATTTTAGAGAAGCCTAAAACTGGTGGAGGAAATGCTCAGTGGCGCTGCAAGTACTGTCCTGTAATAATAGCACTTAAGTACTTATTTGTGATGTTTTATTGTTCTCAGTTTTATGTTTACATCTGTATCCGTGCAATTTAGTCTCAAGGTATGGCAGAGAGAGTCCATCTAACTTAGTGACTTCATTGCCTTATCTGTTGCCTGCATTTTGTCAGGGGGGTCTAGGATTACTGAGGTCAGCACAAAGTACCAATAATAGTATTGGCCAGGCATGACTGGTATTACATTGCAAATTTTAAGCTGCCGCCATTTTATTCACTGCAGCAAGAGAGTAAAGTTGACAAAAGGTGTATGGATGATTCAGGTTTGCCCATGCATCTCATTCCCTTCTAAGGTAAGTCTTGACTATTTTCCCTGATTCTTTTGTTTCTAACGTCTCAGTTTTATGTTTACATCTGCATTATTATTATTTCTATTTTTTATTTTTTCCAAATATTAAACGTATCCGCCTATCGGGTTTTTGGGAAGTTGACGTATCAGATATGCGTATCCGTGCAATTTAGGAAAATACTGGTGAAATGCAGTCAGATTTTGCAACAAAGTGGGAAAAAATAGCTGGATTCTAGAGTTACTTTAATAATGATTTAGGGTTACTTTATATAAATATTATCAATTTTTCTATGACCTATTTTATCATTAGAGTTACTTTAATTATTATTTATTTATTTTATGATTTGCAAAAAAATTGAATGAGACATTGGTCAAACATGGTAGCCAAAAGTTAAGAACGTCATTTTTAATGGGACAGAGGGAGTATGTATTAGCCCAATGCTGCAAAGGCAAATAATGCACACTGAAGGACCTAGGTTTAGAGCCAGCTAGTCAGTGACTCGGGAACCCCGCGCTTCGCGCAGGCAGGAAATCACATGATATAGCTAAGGTTTCCATGAAGGAGGAAAG
>CM041645.1:22285285-22391617 GCA_023333625.1 Bothriochloa decipiens
AAATGATGCCCTCAAGGCCTGAGGCTCCAGCCATGCTGCTCTGTTCAGATATTCTCTTCCGCTGCAATATGAGGATCGAGCTGCATCTTGAATTCAGACAGCCATCCCAGCATGTTTCAAGCTAACAATGCCGCATATTACTTTGGTCCTTTCCTCCTTCATGGAAACCTTAGCTATATCATGTGATTTCCTGCCTGCGCGAAGCGCGGGGTTCCCGAGTTACCGATTAGCTGGCTCTAAACCTAGGTCCTTCAGTGTGCATTATTTGCCTTTGCAGCATTGGGCTAATACATACTCCCTCTGTCCCATTAAAAATGGCGTTCTTGACTTTTGGCTACCATGTTTGACCAATGTCTCATTCAATTTTTTTGCAAATCATAAAATAAATAAATAATAATTAAAGTAACTCTAATGATAAAATAGGTAATAGAAAAATTGATAATATTTATATAAAGTAACCCTAAATCATTATTAAAGTAACTCTAGAATCCAGCTATTTTTTCCCACTTTGTTGCAAAATCTGACTGCATTTCACCAGTATTTTCCTAAATTGCACGGATACGCATACGTGTATCGGTATCGGATACGGATATGCGTATCGGATACGTCAACTTCCTAAAAACCCGATACGCGGATACGTTTAATATTTGGAAAAAATAAAAAATAGAAATAATAATAATGCAGATGTAAACATAAAACCGAGACGTCAGAAACAAAGGAATCAGGGAAAATAGTCAAGACTTACCTTAGAAGGGAATGGGATGCATGGGCAAACCTGAATCATCCATACACCTTTTGTCAACTTTACTCTCCTGCTGCAGTGAAGAAAATGGCGGCAGCTTAAAATTTGCAATGTAATATCAGTCATGCCTGGCCAATACTATTATTGCTACTTTGTGCTGACCCCAGTAATCCTAGAACCCCCTGACAAAATGCAGGCAACAGATAAGGCAATGAAGTCACTAAGTTAGATGGACTCTCTCTGCCATACCTTGAGACTAAATTGCACGGATACAGATGTAAACATAAAACTGAAAACAATAAAACATCACAAATAAGTACTTAAGTGCTATTATTACAGGACAGTACTTGCAGCGCCACTGAGCATTTCCTCCACCAGTTTTAGGCTTCTCTAAAATGGTGACATGATCCCAAAGTGGAACCTTGATGTTTGTTGTGTTTGTGGCTGCAGATCCTACGCTAGCACTAGTACTTACACTAGCAGCACTGCTCAAATTTGGTGGAGACGCCATCTACTGCATACAAGCAACCAAGCAACGACTCAACTCTACTGCAGAAATTGAATAGATCGAGAATATAGAGAGGAAGACGAAGTGGGGAGCAACGAAATCGCAACAAGTGACCTACACATATTTGATTAGTGCTTGCACATACAATGCAGACTTGCTATCAATCAATTTTAAAGATTTATTCAATGGCATATAACTTTGATACAGAACTGAACCTTTGTTATATCTAGCACCCAGAACTGAAATGTGATAGGACCAAGCTACTTCAGATCAACTAATCTACTAGTCACGCACGAAGCTACTTCAAATGTAAACAATGGGAACCAGCAGCCACAGGCAGCCCGAAGTAGCCCTAAATGAATTTGCATCCAGACTGTAAACAAAGAGTATTGCTTGCGATAAAGAAAAATATCAGCTTGCGACATGACGTAAGAGTGGTACATACCGAACTTCAAGAACCAGCAGGGATCAGGGTGCCCAACACCGGTGAACAGCCACCTCCATCGACGTCGCGCTCGACAGATCGGGGCTTGACCTCCCACGACTGCCCCCGATGCGCCCAACTCGCGGCTACGGCCTTAGCAGAGGGTCGCCTGACCACGGGCCTCCGTCTTCAGGACACCCGCGCACACCACCGGTTTATCGTGCCTGTAGCCCGCTGCTCCCCCATTCGTCGCTTCGCACAGATCTGAGAGCACCACAAGATCAGCTGTTGCCAGATCCTAGCATGGCTAGAGGGATGAGGCCGTTGAGGCGAGGAGGAGGGATGAGGCGGGGGTGAAGGAGTGGCTGGCGGCAAGAGGGAGAACGAGGAGGAGAATGAGGGGGCGTGAAAGCCTAAGAACTGAGGAGACCTAGGGTTTCAAGTAGTTTTATACAAGCCGAAGTGAATATCAACCGTCTGTTCGTTCATCCGATGGCTAGGTGGAAAATAAGCTTTCTGTTTTGTCAATCTAGGCTTCATTTTTAGGCCCAATATAGCTTGATGTTTTTCTTTTCTTTTTTTAGCCGAAATGCATTTTAATTCTAAAATACAAATTTTAATACCCATAGTCTACGACAAATTTATCGGCCCTGACACAATTTGCACATGAAAGCAGTATTGTTAAGGGTTCACAAGGATTTTTAAAGTGGTTTGTCTTTTAAAATGTTTATATGATTTTGTAGCGTAGAATTTGAAAGTAACTATGTTAAGAACTATACGGCATATCCTTGTGAAGCACGTAGAGTCCGTCAATGTCAAAATGGTTTGAGATTTTTTTTGACATTTATTTACACCCAAAATATGGTCACACACAAGATCTTAGATTTTTCTAATAAATATTTTTATTATTATATTTTTTTGTGTTGTGTGAGACAAAATATGGTGAAATACGGATCCAAAATACTAGAATTCTGTAGCAACCTCCACAAATATTTGTCTCATAGGGAATAAGAGACGTTGTGGAAAAGTTTGGCATCATTTTGAATCTTCTCGGAGGTGGACTCATTTCAACGTATAATTACCCAGTGCAGCCGCGTGGAAATTCAATTAAACTAAAAAAGTACCTAACCAATTCAGAAAAATCTCAAACTTCATGGTTGCTTCACATAGGGCATTTGAAAGCTTGAGAATCCCTAAGAACCCATGTGTGTAGACATAGTTTTATGAAATGTTTCACATATCCTTGTGAAGTACGTAGAGTCCGCCAATGTCGAAATGGCTTGAGATTTTTTTGACCGTCATTTACACCCAAAATATGGTCGCACACAAGATCTTAGATTTTTTCGATAAATATTTTTATTATTATATTTTTCTTTGTGTTGTGTGAGACAAAATATGGTGAAATACGGATCCAAAACACTAGAATTCTAGAGCGACCTCCACAAATATTTGTCTCCTAGGGCATAAGAGATCTTGTGGAAAAGTTTGGCAACATCTCGGATCTTTTCGGGGGTGGACTCAATTCAACATGTAATTATTTGGTGAAGACGTGTGGAAATTCAACTAAGCTAAAAAAAGTACTAAACCAATTCAGAAAAATCTCAAACCTCATGGTTGCTTCACACAGGCCATTTGCAAGTCTGAGAAAAAGTTTGAGACCAATACGACAATGGACCTCAGAATCCCTAAGAACCAACGTGTGTAGACATGGTTCGATCAAAGGTTCCATATACCCTTGTGGAGCACGTAGAGTTTGCCTATTTTGAAATGGCATGAGATTTTTTTGGCAGTCATTTAAACCTAAAATATGGTCGCATTCAAGATCTTAGGTTTTTTTGATAATTAGTTTTATTATTATATTTTTCTTCGTGTTGCATGTGATAAAATATGGTGAATTATAGATCCAAAACACTAGAATTCTGTAGTCTCCACAAATATTTGTCTCCTATGACACAAGAGATCTCGTGGAATAGTTTGGAACTATTTTGGATCTTTTAGTGGGTGGACTCCATTCAACATATAATTACACGGTGAAAACGCGCAGAAATTTAATTAAACTAAAAAAAGTACCGAACCAATTTAGAAAAATCTCAAACTTCATAATTGCTTGACACAAGGCATTTGCAAGTCTGAGAAAAAGTTTAAAACCAATACGACAATTGGACCTCAGATTCTACAAGAAGCAATTTCTATGTCTCGAATAATCTTTTACACATGTTTAATCAAAGCACGTGATATGATGTCTTGGATAATCTTGTATTCATCTTCAATCCAAGCACGTGAATGTATCTCAGATAAACTAAGTTTAAACAGTTGACATTGACTATTTAGCTTAGGTGTGAAAACTAGCTTTGGTAACACCGAGGGAGTGTCAAAAGCTACATGTTTTTTGTTTGTCCAATCTCTGCTTCGTCTTATATATATATGTAAAATATGCAAAAAAAATTCATAAACAACATGACTCTTAGAATAAAGAATATATAATTTAATGTGCAATCACTTTCACAAAAGCTTCTGTAGTTTTGGTATGGCTGTAAGCTTCTATTCGTGTGGTGCTGAGTTCGACCCCGCAAAATAGCACCTGAAATTCCTTTTTACATTTCCCACTGCCTGCTTGGGCCGGCCTCCCAAAGGCGCACGATTGGGCTGACGTGCATGGGCTATGCATTACTAGGGATGGAAAGGAGAGTGCAGTAAATTGCCCACCTGGGTTACATTTCCCACTGCCTGCTTGGGCCGGCCTCCCAAAGGCGCACGATTGGGCTGACGTGCATGGGCTATGCATTACTAGGGATGGAAAGGAGAGTGCAGTAAATTGCCCACCTGGGCCGGTGTGCGTGGGATGAAAGTCGCTCGGGCCTTCCTGGGACAATTTTTGCCTGAGCCCGCTACATGTGTGTCTCTATTTAGAAGCTGAAGCACGACAATCTTTTTCTCTTTTTATATTATTTATTTATTAGTTTTATGCTGCCTTTTTTATGATTTTTATGTTGCCTTCTCATATAATATAAATATAAATATACTATTCACATCTAGCAATCAAAAATTGCGTGCTAGCTTGGTGGTTGAAGACGTCCGTGCTAAACATATCTCGATCCTAATAAATGATGGTATATCTTTTTTTTGTATTTTAGCAAAAAGAAAAAGACCACCAAGATCTATTTCAACAAAAAAGAAAAAAGACCAACAATACTTCGCACATCTAGAGCCCATGACATTAATTCTTGGTTCACTAAGGGATAAACTAATAGTTTATATAATATTTTTGTTTTTTCTTAACCTAACAAATGAAGGAAATTAAGGATAAAATGGATAGTGAGACTTGTTTTGGTAGTTGGACTCACGGCACCTCATATAACAATGTTCAAATGGTTCAATAAAATGTGACACACAATCCTTGTCATAGATTTATGATGTTAGCAAATTGGTCGTTATGACATGGCAAATATTGTCACAATATACCATTCTACTAGCGTTTAAGACATTTTTATGACATTTATTTATTAATGTCACTAAGTTTAGCTGGCTTCGAAACAAATATCATAAACTAATTGATTTAATGACATTTTGATCAAATGTCATCCCATAAATGTCATAAGATGACACATTTCTTGTAGTGAAAGAAGGGTGAAGGGGTATCTGTAATCTGGAGCCTTGATGTGAAAACGGACGGCTCAGGATGACTGGAGATATATGTGTATTTGGGTTGTATCTGCAGATTTATTTTATAAAAGGAAAACGGCAAGAAAACACAGCCATAATGTCATCAAGCTAGAAGTGATGTCATCAAAGCTAAGAAGCAAAGCTAGCAACTTGAGCACGCAGATTCTCATGCATGGCACAGCCAGCCATGGCCGGCGATGGAGCTTGGATGAAAGCAAGGAATATGCCTCGGATTGCTACATTAAAAGCACAGAGATGAAGCTCACGGTTGGCACCTGTGGCACGCGAAGCTCGGTTGAAGACGCCGGGTTCGAGGAGACGGCAGTGAAGCGGAGCTGCACGCCAAACATGCAGAACTCGATCGGTGGAGACTGGAGAGGCAGCAGCTTCCTCGACGCGGGGCTACGGCTTCCTGTGTTGTTGATCGGTGACGATGAGAGCAAAACGGAGAACAAGAATGAGAGAGAGGAAGACGCAGGGAGATCCTGTACCACGAGAAGACGCTCGGTGACCAGCTCGTATGATCGGTGATGCTACAAGCGGCCATGGCGGCTTCAGCGGGCGAGCCTGGTTCTCGGCGAGATTGAAACGGCGATGCATAGAGCACTAGCTAGGGCTTTTTCACGGCTTGAGCTAGGATTTGAGATGGAGGCGGTATGCAACTGGCTCAGGTTTTATAGAGGTTGCGGGCGTGGCGCGCACGCCAATGCCTCGAGAGATACAGGCGATGGCGGTGGGATTTCCTTGTTTCAGTTCAGTTCGGCACGAACACAACAGAGGAGGGAGTTGGGCCTGCGAGCTTGCCACTCGGACAACAGCAAAGGACAGGGGAGGGTAGGCCGAATTGGCTTGTTCGGGCCAGAAGCCAAAGAGAGGAAGGGAGAGAGGGTTTTGCAAATTTTCTTTTTATTTTCAAATAGTCTTTCAAATGGATTTTAAAATCCTTTTCAGTTTTGGTAGAATTCACTCAATACAAAAATATAAACAACAGTGTTGCTAACTCCTATGATAAATTTTAATTTAAAGAAAATATTATTTTTTTATGTTTCATGCGCACAAAAATACATGAATAAATCATTTTTAATCTATTTTTCAAAGGTGCAAAATTTAGAGTGTTATAATTCTGCCCCTTAAGATGAATCTCGTCCCGAGATTCAGAAGAAGATGATGAGAGAGATAGAGAGACTTTGTCATAGGATCCTTCTCACTTTCTTAAGTAGTTCCATCATTTTGATAGTAATCTTCAAATAAATTGTTGCAATATGCTGCTAGCATAATCTTCACACCAACTCCCTTTTGGTTCTCCCAAGTGTTAGCATGCATGCTTCCATGTCACAAAATTTGACTACTTATCCCAACAATGACGTCCAAACTTTAGTCCAGACCTTAGTGAGAAAATGTTCTCCATACTCTCTCGTCCTTATGAATGCCATGCTTGACCCAATAGGATAGTACTTCCAAATCTCTAAGACTTTAACCATATCCGAGACTTGTGGATTATGGCCCACCATAGCTTCATCTCATAACAAATCCAATGCAACTATATTGCCACTAGATCCACCTCAACTAAGTAAAGATCCTTTGAACTCTTATGACCGGCCCTGATGTCACTTCTTATGTCCAAGCAAAGTAAATACCTCTATGCTCCACATTAACTAATGGTTCTCACATGTTGAATAGTCCAATGCATGCCTCCATAGTTAATGCATAATCTAGTGCTAAAGATCTTCAAATCTCTCATGTACTTGGCCAAGAACTCAACACATCTCCCTTAAATTCTTCTTCATGTAATTGCACCATTAGCTATATCATAACCATGAAGAGAACTTCCTTCAATCAAAATTACTTGATGTAACAATGAGGTCTTTTGAGTTATCCTTGAACTATAAATAAATCCATCAGCATGCTCCTTTGTCATCAATGCCAACTTGTCTTGAGTTGAGAGTTGAACTCCTGAGTGACGATATCTTGAAGCGAAACCCAATCTTGATGATTACCTAAGCTCCTTGTAGATGATCCATGAAGAGTCACTAAACACAAAACACTTGCATATGGATAGACTTCCAATCATAGAGACAACCGCTTCTTCCAAGTGAAGGCACTAGAGTACATGAAACCTTCATCTTGCATCTTCATTACCTTGGCTACCCCCTTAAGAAAAGATCACCAGGGCCACCAAAGCTTAACTTGATTCTTCTTCTAAGTGAGTTGATTACATCATGTGCTCTTGTCATCCCATAGAGACTCATGTGCATTGACAAGAACCAGTAACTTGCAGTTCCTCGTGAGCAGAAAACAACAGCGCAGTAAAACATCTAATCCAATGAAGTTGTATCATATACCGTTGGAAAGCTTATAAAATTATCTACAACTCCCTTATATAACTCTTTTCTAGATTTGGAAGTTAAGTTGGTCGAAAATAGTCCACAATAGAAACTGCTCTAGATTTTTGACAGCATAGATGTATCATCTTGTGATTTTCATAACTCCAAAACCAGAATAGATATGAAGGTGATTCTTATGCTCAAAGTTAGATTTTGAAGCCTACTATTGTCCAGAATTTTCACATGATTTTTTGGTTGTCCAAAATCTAAGGTGTAAGCAGAAGAGGACAGAGTGCTCCGGAAGGACAGGATAGAGAAAACAAGAGAAAACCAACCCATCTACTTACTTCATTAACCTTAGACCTATGAACTAAATGAAATTGTGGAAAAATCCACAAGATCATTGCACTCATTACAAAGATCCAAAACAAACATAATAATAATGACAATTCAACATAGCAAGGAAGGAGCACAATTCATACAAGGACTCAACTATCGTTCTATTCATGTTAAGGGCAGAGATCCTAAAGCTTTTCTCCCGGTGACACAAGAATGTGGTAAGAGAATGTTCTAATGGAATACCAAAGTAAGGAGTAGATGAGAACAATGAATTTTAAAAATAAGCATCAAGGAAGAGATAAATATCAAGGATTGGGATATAATAGAGAAGAAAATACGAAGGTATATAGAACAAGGATGTTCTAACAACTTCAAAACCTTAAGATAGCCAATTTCTAACTAGGCTTGCGTCCTACAGTTAGCATTGAGTTGATACCACTTGTAATACCTGATTTTAAGAACAAAACCAGATAAACACCATATGTGAGTCCTAGGAGTTAATTCCCACATATAGCTACAAGTAAAGGGTAGCATCATTAAACAATGCTTAATACATAACATACTTAGTATAAGAAAGATACACCCTTAGGTAGCACTCAGCGGGAGAGCAACTCTGATCTTCAGGTAAGGACTCCACTCCCCTGGTGTTGGGTGATAAAATCACACAAGTGAAAGCGAGGTGAAAACAATATGCAAGTCGCAATTGTATTTCATTCCGTGCCAAAAATTTACACCCCAGGGGGTATTTATAGACCCCCTGGCTTCGCTATTTACGGATTCTTTATAAATTTAGGCGTGACATCCCCTATACATTTTAGCTAGAAAACAATCCAGCGAAGTATTGAAACACACTTCGCCCCTATCCTTTTGTCTCTTTAAGCTACTTCAGACTTGATCATGCTCTCTTAATTCAGCAGATAACTTTGTTGATCCTTCGCGCGAAGCCGCCACGTCAGCTTCTCCAGTCATCAAGAGTTCCGCGAAGTCATCTCCGCTAGATGACTTGAAACATGTAAAAATATATGTGCGAAGTTCAATATAATCACAGCGAAGTGTCCACGTCATCTTCGCTGAGCAATGTACTATCTCAAATATTTACTATGAAAAGTTTGTTCTAGACTCCAAAGTTTGAGACAGAAGTTTTGTGCGTCAAAGTTGTTTCCCAATAGCAGCCCCTCGCGGGCGGAGGCCTACTCGAAAGGTCTGAATCCTGTGAAGTTTATGTAAACTTTGCCTAATAAACGCCATCCAAACTTTGGAGTTGGCCTATTAGTTTTTGAATTTTTGAATCCAATGGCAAGTTTTGACTGTTTGACCGGACTTGCCTATAAATAGCGATGACCCCCCTAGAGCCGTCGTTTTCAGAAGGGGGAAACTCTACCAAAATTTTTCTCGAGCTGGAAAGTTTAAAATAGTTTTTCTTGACATCTACTGTTTGTGCATGTCTTGTTTTGAATTCTTGAGCGAAGTGTGCCTGACAACTTTGATGAGGTTTGTTCCTTTAATTTACTTTGCAATGTGATTTTGTCAAAGTTGTATTGATATTTTGGTTTTCTATAGATGTCTTCGCGAGATTTGCAAGATCAAATTCAGTCTCAAGAGAGCTCCAAAGCTGATGATGACAAATCTCCTGTTGACTCTGAAGAAGATAATCTTGATAATGTTGATGCGTCCGTGGAGGACTTGGTTAAAGATGAAGAGGGTTTTACCTTGACTTTTGGCAAGTCCTTGTTTGAAAAAAGTCATCTTGATGAAATGGTTCGGTTGAGGATTGTTGATCGTGATCAGGTGAGAGTGCCTGATCCTGACGAAAATAACTCAAAGCCATTTCTAGATGAATGCAATGTTTATCGAGACTTGTTTACTGCCGATCTTTGCTTCCCTTGTCAAGACTTCATTGAAGATGTGCTGAAGGCTTTTAACATTCAGATGCATCATTTGACTCGAATGGAATAGTTAGATTGGCTCAGTTTGTTTGGGTCATGAAGTCGATGGAAGCTAATGCTGATATTGCTTCTTTCTATGAACTTTTTGAGACGCATACCTAGTTCAAGGAATTTATGCTTGAAGGGCGAGTGATTACCAAATATTTTGCTTGTTCAAGTTTTAAAACAGCTCGCAATGCTGTTCAAGTCTCTCTGGCGACAAGGAACAAGTGGGGTGTTGGAGACTGGTCGAGATATTGGTTTTACCATAAGGTGCCCATGGTTGAGGAAAGGGAGCCTGTTACAAAGAAGATGGTGAAGAAGTATCTAATGGCTGCTAGAATGGAAATTGTGAAGTCTCTTCATCTTTTCCTACTTCCATGATCTCGAAGGCTGCTGTGAAGGCCTACAAATCCACAGCTTCGCTGCAATGCACGAGAGATCTTATTGAGGAGTACGCTGCTGCCAGGATTTAGCCACTGAAGAAAGGATGGTCTTTTCAATGTTTTCATGCTAAGAAAGTTCAAGGGATCAACTATAAGTTCCCAGATAATGACTTTCATCATCCAAGGACTTTTGCTGCTGATGAAGATTTCATGAAGTCTATCGAAAGTCGAGCTGAGGATTTGCTTGAAAAATATGTGTTGAGTGAAAAGAATAATATTGATAAAATTCTTGGGGATGTCTACAAATGTAAATAGGGTTTTTGGGGTGGCTTGAGTTGAGTATGGTGAGAGACCTCCTCCTGCTTATCATCGTGAAAAGAAACAAGATAAGAAAAAGGAGAAGGAGACTGCTGCTCAGGTTAAGGCCACTAAGCATAAGGCTGGTGGTGGTCCTAGCAAGGCTGTCACAAAAAAGTTGAGAAAGAATCAGAGTCCTTCTGTCTTACTGATGCTGAAGAAATTGATGCTGTGTTGGAGCAAAGTTTTGATATGGAGAGAAATTTGGTTGTTGGCTTGGGAGGTTCTGGGAAGGATGATGTTGATGCTTCTAAAGTTGTTGTTGATGCTGGCGTTTCTGAGTCTCGACGTGTTGAAGATCAGGTGAGAAAAATTACCTCTAGTGGCTTAACTCCATCATTACTTACTTCGCTGAATGGTGTATTGCAGAGTCTGCTAGGTCAAGGTTTCCCTGCGGAAGCTTCTGTCAGAGTTGAAAATGTTGACAGCTTGGTTTTTGAAAAAGAAACTTCTAAAAGAGAAGCTTTTGCTGAGGATTCTCAAAGAACTACCGATCCTACTTCGCCAAGACTTGATACTGAGGCCCCTGTCGTTGGGTCTCATGATGAAAATGTCGATGCAGGGAAAGCTACTTTGGTTGAAAACCCTGCAACAGTTGAAGTTGACAAAGTTGGTGTTCAAGACGTGCCAAAGAAAGTTGGTGGTTCTAGAGTTTATTCTCTTAATCTTGACGAGAGCGATGATGAAGTTTTTGATGAGGAGAGTAATGATGAATGGTTGGCGTGTTTGTCGAGGTCCACTATTCATGTAGAATCTGGTAGAAAAGTTGAATGTAGTTTGGAAGAACGTGTTTCTACTGGTAAGTATTGTATTTTCCTGCCTGATTTGTTTGGTTTTTGTTGCCTTCTTTTGCTAATCTTTTCTTTATGTATTTTTTGCAGAGACTATTTTTCCTCATGCACCATCTTCTCCTGAGAAAAGCATTGATTTTAGCAAGTTGAAAAGTGTTCAGTAGGATCCTGCTACGCCTGTTGTTCCTGCTGGTGGTGATGGAGAGATTTCTAACGCTCTAAAGAGTTCTTTAGAATTTTGCCAGGAGAAAAGTTTAGGTCTTGATTATTTCAAGTTCATAGGTATTGGAGCTGACAAACTTTGGGTAATGCCTCGTACTTTTAAGATTCATCTTCCAAAGTGTATAGATGAGGCTTTTACTGTCCTAGATGCAGAACTTGAGATATCGAAGAAGCCTTTACTTGAAGTTGCTGATGCTGGTTTGTCAATGATGTACAAAGGTTCTCTCTTGATGAGAGGTTTGCGGATGGGCCTAGAAGAAAGAGAGAAAAATTTTGCTCTTCATGAATGTAATTATCAGGTTGAGATTGAAACTCTGAAGAAGCAACTTGTGGAAAAAGAGAAGGAGAGAGTTGATGCTGTTGATGCTCATAACGATTTAGAAACTAAGTTGATCAGTGCTCTTACTCGTGTAGAAGAAAAGGAAGATGATATTAAGAAAATTGTTGAAGAAAATGAAAGGTTAAAGGAAGGTATGAGGCGTATAGAAAGAAAGATGAAAGAGCAGGACAAATCCTTCTTCGATAATTGCAATAGTATTTGGGAACTCTGCTTTAAATGTTATGAAAAATTTGGTGCTAGAGATGGTGAGAAATGTTGGGATCTTGATGACCATGATAGCTTCTTTAGTTGGCTTTGCCGTCAGTATGAAGATTTTTCTCAAGTCATGGAGACCATAGTTGATATTGGAGTTTATTATTCTGCTCATGCTTTATTTCATTTAATGAGATAAAGTCAAGATCCTTTGTTTGCACAACTTTGTGATGACAATTACAAGTTTCCTTCTGTGGATAACTTGGCTAATGTGACAAAGGCCACTCAAGTGTTGTGCAACAAGTATCTTGAGCAGTATTGGAGGTCTGGCAGTCAAACTCACTATTTTGACAAGGCTAGGGAGAAGTTGCAAAGGGTATGTTATATATTTACCTCTTTGTTTTTTCCTGTACTTCATGTATAACTTTTTTATTTTTGTTTGTTAGCAAATTGCAAAGAAAGCGAAGGTTGCTCAGAAGGAGGCCAAGGAAGTTGCGAAGAGGGAGGCAAAAGCTAGGAGTCAAAGTGGTGCTGGGTCAGGCAATGTTAGTGGTGGCCACCCTTAGGTTTTAGTTGTTGTTTCCTTTTGTGAGAAGAGAGAGTTTGAGATATACTAACTTTAAGTTACCGTCTTTGTAAGATATACATTTGGAAGTTGTTTGACTATTGTCCATCCTGTGTAGGTTCCTTGCGATGAGCCCGTGCAGGATGTCGAAGATGTTACTCCGCTGTTGATGTGTAAAGATGATTTTGTTTTTGTGCCGTCTGAATTTTATGATTTTCGTGCGAAGTACGATGGCTGTGGCATCGATGATTTTCTTGCTCATAAGTCTTTAATTTTTGTTACTTTGAGTTTGGATTCTTGGGGATTCCATCTTACAAATCTTTTGTAGATGTGAATAAACGATACCGTAGTATCAGACCTCTCAACTGTCAGGTGTTTGATTTCACAGATTTTGCTCACGTATAGTTTGATATTTAAGTTTTTGTTTATTTTATGGTTGAACTTTATGACGTGCTAACCTGTTTTTTATAGTCATCGGGGTCGAGTACTTCGCAAGTAAATGTTTGTGAGGATTATTTGCGCCGTGAGGAGGACAAGATCATTAACGAAGTTGTTAGAGACATACTTGGTGATGCTGCCGAAGTAGTTAGCTCTCAAGATGACTAGTATATGTTGCTTGTAAATGAATAAGTTGTGTTGTAAACATTTTGTTGTGTTGCGAAGTGTATATGTTTACCTTCGCTTGTACGAATGAATACTGATTAAACATTTGTGAATTGTATTACTCACAAGTTTGGGAATTTTTTTGTAGCAATGTTTACAATGCTTTCCTTTTTGTCGTTTGAAGTATGCATATAACCTTTGTTTGAAGACTGTAAACTGTTTTGAAATTGGTGGAACTTAGTGTGAAAATTTGCTGTAGTGAATTTTGAAACGCCATCTTTTCTTTTCATTCGAAGTGGACGCGTACACTTCGCTTAGAAGTTTAGAATGTTTTCACGTTAGTGAAACTTGGTCAAAAAATTTGCCTTAGCAAACTTTGAAATACCGTCCCTTCTTTTTCATTCGAAGTGGGTGTGCATGCTTCGCCTAGAAGCTTAGAATGTTTTCACCTTAGTGAAGCTTTGTTGAAAAATTTGCCTTAGCAAATTTTGAAACGCTGTCCCTTCTTTTTCGTTTGAAGTGGACGCGTATGTTTCGCTTAGAAGCTTAGAATGTTTTCACCTTAGTGAAACTTTGTCAAAAAATTTGCCTTAGCAAATTTTGAAACGCCGTCCCTTCTTTTTCGTTTGAAGTGGACGCGTACGCTTCGCTTAGAAGCTTATAATGTTTTCACCTTAGTGAAACTTTGTCAAAAAATTTGCCTTAGCAAATTTTGAAACGCCGTCCCTTCTTTTTTGTTCGAAGTGGACGCGTACGCTTCGCTTAGAAGCTTAGAATGTTTTCACCTTAGTGAAACTTTGTCAGAAAATTTGAACAGGACTTGTTTAAATTGGATAAGTTAGCATTTTTTAGATTTAATAAAATATTGATGCTAACTTACATTTTTGCAAGGTTTATGCCAATATGAGAGTATATTTTGGATGTACTCTTCGGAATTTTGTTTTTTGGTTGGGTAATGTAAAGACTTTTCTTTTGGGGAAATTACTTTCTCATTTATACTTCATGAGATTTACAGAGAGACTGCCTCGTTAAAAAATCACTCGCCCTGCGAAGGGCTTCCCCTGAGTGGAAAAAGAGTGCAGCTCGATTACATTTTGAGATGAAAACTTGTTAAAATTTCTACTTCTACTTTGTGAAAAAGTAAAACTACTCTTCTACTTTTAATTTGCTGAAAAGTAAACTGCTCCTTTGATCTTGCTTATGGGTAGTATTTGTGAAGTGCTTCTATATTCCATGTGTGATTGAGTTCTTCACCTTTCAGGTTTGCGGGATGATATGCACCTTCCTTGTTTGTTCTTGTGATGATGAAGGGTCCTTCCCATTTTTGCTGGATTTCTCGCTGTATCTTCGTTTCTTTTTCTTTTTAGCATAAAATCTCCAGGTGCTAATTCTCTTGGTTTGACTTTTTTGTTGTACCACTTCTTTATCCCAAGCTAGTATTTCCTGATATTTTCGAGTGCTTCATTTCTTTCTTCTTCGAGCAAATCTTTTCTTGTTGCTTGATCTTCTTCTGTGATCATTTGAATGTTTGTTCTTGGTTCTTCATACTTTATTTCTTTGGGAGTCATTGCATTATCTTCGTATAGTAGCTTGAATGGAGAAAAATCTGTTGGCCTTGGCTTTGAAGTGTTGTGGGACCATATTACTCTTGGTAACTCATCTACCCATTTCCCCTTTTTCAGGTTTGTTAAACATTTTAAAATTTCTGTGTAGATTATCCCATTTGCCCTTTCCACTGCTCCGTTGGACTATGGGTGCCTTACTGATGCGAAGCTAAGTTTGATTCCCATTGATTGACAGTATTTTCTGAAGTCTTCACTGTCAAATTGAGTTCCGTTGTCTACTGTGATGTGTCTTGGAACTCCAAATCTACATATGATGTTCTGCCATAAGAACTTTTTCATTGTGTGAGAGGACATGTTGGTGCTTGGCTTTGCCTCAATCCATTTGTTGAAATACTCAACTGCTACTACTGCGTATTGGTAGTTGCCTTGAGCTGGGAGTAGCTTTCCAATTATGTCGATGCCCCATCTTGCGAGTGGCCAAGTTGGTTCAATTGGCTGTAAGTTTGTTCCTGGTGCATTGACTTTGCTCCCTGCCATTTGACAATTGTGACATGTTCGAATTATTTCTTTGCTATCATTTTGGGCGGTTGGCCAATAAAACCCTTGCCTGAAAGCTTTCCCAACTATTGACCTAGCCCCAGCGTGGCATCCATAGATTCCCTCGTGTATTTCTTTAAGCAGATTTTTTCCATCTTCTCTTGAGATGCACTTTAGCAATGGCTGGCAAATCCCTTCCTTGTATAGTTCTTCATTGATGATTTTGTAACTTCTGGTCTTTTGTTTCATTCTTATTTTGTCAACTTCATTTTCTGGCTCGTAAAATCCTTTTAGGAATTCATGATTGGAGCTCTCCAGTCTTCGCTTTCGATGATGTGTACTTTTTTGGTTGTTCAAGTTTTATCTTTCTTGAGGCTTCGATGATAGTTTGGAAGAATACTTCTGGTGATAACTCTAACTTTTGAGCAGCAGCTTTTGCGATTTCGTCTGCATCTGTGTTATCATTTCTTGAGATACTTTTCATTGTGAATCCGGGAAAGTATTTTTCTTGGTCTCTCAAAAGTTGGAGGTACTTTGCTAGCTCTTGGTCTCTTGCTTTGTAGTTTTTCTCTATGTGTCCAGCTACAACTTGAGAATCTATTTTGATTATCAGCTTTTGAATTCCCATTACCCTTGCTTTGTGAAGTCCCAACAGTACTGCCTCATATTCTGTAATATTATTTGTGCATTAAAAATCTAGTCTTGCTGCATATTTGAGTTTAGCTCCTGAAGGTGAAGTTATGACTGCTGCTGCTCCGGCGCCGATGAAGCGCCAAGCACTATCACAGTAGATTATCCATTCTGGCTACTCCATTTCTTCTTGATTGTGTTTTGATGGTGTCCAATCTGGTACAAAGTCAGCCAGCACTTGTGATTTGATCGCTGTTCTTTTTTCAAACTTGATGAAGTATTGGGACAATTCTGCTGCCCATTTACCCAATATTCCAGAAGATTTGCAGCCTTGTAATACTTCTTTGAGAGGTTGATTTGTTGGTACTCTTATTTTGTGTGCTTGAAAGTAGTGCTTCAAGTTTCTTGATGCCATGAGTACTGCATATGCAATTTTCTCAACTTCTGAGTAGAATTTTTTTATCCTGACAGGGCTTCAGATACGAAATATACTAGAATTTGTCTAGTTGAGTGCTCACTTTGTTCTTCTTGTATCAATACTGCATTGACTGTACTTTTATTTGCTGATACATAAAATAATAAATCTGCTGTTGGATCAGGTGTTGCTAAGGTTGTGGGGTTTGATAGATGCTTCTTTATTTCTTCAAAGGCTTCTTATTGTGCTTGACCCCAGTTAAATTTTTTCTTCTTTCCTTTCAAGGCTTGGAATATTAGAAGCCTTCGCTCAGCTGACTTTGATATGAATCTGTTCAGCGAAGCCAATCTTCTTGTCAATTTTTGGATGTCTTGATGTTTCTTGGCACTTGCATGTTTAGTATTGCCTTCACCTTCTCTGGATTTAGATCAATGCCTTTTGCAGATATGATGCATCCCAAGATTTTGCCCGTTTGAACTCTAAATGTACATTTTTCTGGGTTCAACTTTAGATTTGCCTTTCTGAGGTTAGAAAAGGTTTCCTGCAGGTCTTTGACGTGGTCTTCTCTTTTCTTGCTCTTTACTACCAAATCATCAACATATGCGAGTAAGTTTCTTGGTATTTCATCCTTGAGAACTGTGGATGTCATTCTGATGAAGGTTATTCCTGCGTTGCGAAGCCCCTCTGCCATTCTTGGAAAACAGTAAGTTCCAAATGGAGTTATGAAACTTGTAAACTCTTCATCTTCTTTTTTCATCCAGATTTGATGATAGCCTAAATAGCAATCGAGAAAACTGAGCATTTCACTCCCCGCTGCTTGATCTACCAAAGTGTCTATTCTTGATAGTGGAAAGTTGTCTTTTGGACATGCATTTATTGAGATCTGTGAAATCTATACACATTCTCTATTTTTTATTTTTCCTCTGTACCATGACTATGTTTGCAAGCCAAGTTGTGAATTGTTCTTCTCTTATGACTTTTGCATCTAAAAGTCTTCGAACTTTAGCTTTTGCAGCTTGTGTTATGTCTTCTGACAACTTTCTTAGTTTTTGCTTTTTTGGCCTGAAGTTTGGGTCGATGTTTAACTTGTGTTCTATGATATCTCTGCTTACTCCTCCGAGGTATTGTACGAACCAAGCAAAGATATCCTTGTTACTTCGCAGGACTTGGATTATCTTTTCTTCCTCATCTTTTGATAAGTTTGTGCCAATGACATCTTGTCTTTCTGGCACCATTTGATCCAGTGGCACTTTCTGATGGGTTATGAGGGTGCTACGCTAGCCAGAAAACAAAACCTTTTGACCTCATAAACTAGGATCTACTGCTAGTTACAGGTTACGGGATTACCACTAGACACGCAGGTGTAGCGGAAAATGACTCGATGTAGTCGTATGCGTCGCAGCAGGTAGTGCAATTGCGTGGTCGTCCATCACCTCAATCCTAGTGCTCCAGATGCAGCACCTCCGAGGAATCCCGCACATGCAGGGAAGAAGCGATGCACCTCCGGACAGCTAGATCCGCGAGGAGCAGAAGGTGCGAGTGTGGGGAGGGCGACCGCAGCTGCCAAAGGTGTATGTCACCCTGACCGCGCCCCTACCCCTTATTTATATAGGCGTTCCCATTGAGCTCACGAGTTGAAGGCCCATTAGTAACCCTAAACCTTGTCTAATTCGGGTCCAACCCGAATTAGGCTTCTAGCCCCTTAAGCATACGACCCTATGGGTTCACGCACACATTGACATGGGCCGAGTACTTCTACTCACCCAATAGTTGACAGTAGCCTCTAGTAAGGCATGACAACTCCTATGTGCACGCAAAGATCATATCAGATGAACCACTACGACCACATACAAGTTATTCCCTTTGCCACTCGATATATGGTTCAACTCGTGGGTTAACACTTAACCCAAGCACGGCCATGCATTTGTTGCTCCAATCACTTGAGTGATCTAGTGATATCTCTCTCGCATAGAGAGGGGCAAATTCCATATTGATTCTCTATGTCTCATAGCATGCTTCCCGACCACCCGAAGACCACCTTTATAACTATAACTACCCAGTTACGTAGCAGCGTTTGATAGTCCCTAAGTAGGTCGTTTCACATCTTGAGTACATACCACAATCTTAGGTCTAAGGACATAACGTACATGATGTGAATAGAGACTTTCTCATGTCGGGTCAGTCCAGCCTACATGTCTCACATGTGCCCACATTATTAGTTTTACATCTCCATGTCCATGACTTGTGAAACATAGCCATCAACTAATACATGTGCTGGTCTAATATTCAATTGTGTTCTCACAAGAACGCCGACTAGGGACAACTTCAGAATAACCATTCCCTTCCACAAACAATTCACAAAATCGCCAATCAATACAAGTTGTCTATAATGGATATTCAATGAACACTTTATTAATCATGGATATAATCGGAATATCATCATCCACATGATTAGCTCTAGGGCATATTCCCAACACTTTCTTCGTGTCTTCGTAGGGCTTCTCTTTTTCTTGTGCCTTGGCATTTTCAGTTTCGAGTTCGTCTTCTTCTTCTTATTCTTCTTGTATGACATGGACATTTTTGAAAGCTGGGCTTGAATCTCTTTCTATGTTTCTTGCTTCTGTTTGATCACTGAAGATAGTTATGATGCCATTGACTGCTGGCATTTTCATGCACAAGTATGAGTAACTTATTATCGCTTCGAAGGCATTTAAGCTTCCTCTCCCAAAGATTGCATTGTATTGGCTGTGCATTTCGACTACGTCAAATGCGATTTGTTCTGTTCTTGCATTGTTCACTATTCCAAATGAGACTGGAAGGACAATTCTGCCAACAAAGTTTATTTTCTTTCCACAGAAGCCAACTAATGGATGTTCTGCTCTCCCTAAAATTTTTCTGTCAATTTTCATTGCGTCTAAGGTTGCTGTGAATATGATATCAGCTGAACTGCCACCATCTACTAAAATCTTTGAGACTGCCCATCCTTCAATGTTTGCTTCTATTACCATTGCGTCCATGTGAGGGTAATCTTTCAACTTGAGATCTTGTTCTAAAAATGTGATCAACAAATGGGACCATCTTGTTTTCTTGAATGGGCCTTCTATTGCTATGGAGTTTACTCTTCTAAAATAGTTTCTTCTTTCATTTCTTGTGTCGAGTTCCATACTGTTTCCTTTGAAGATTGTTATGATTCTGCCTTGGCTTGGGATGATTGCATTCCCATTGCTTGTTGATGCTTCGGGGGTGTTATTGGTGTGTAGGTTTTGGTGACTGCTATTTGCCACTGAACTTTCAGGATGAAAACTTTGCTATTGCCTTTGGTCCCACTAATTTTGTGGACACATTGCTAGAGGTTGGCAATTGTAGATTGGTCGAGGTGGTGGTAACATGTGTTGATGATAAGTTATTGACATGCAATTTGCTCTTCTGGAAGCTAAATGGTTCACAACTTTCAGTTGCAAAGTTGCCCTGTTCTCTTCTTACATTTCTTTGATGCTTTTCTTTACTCTTGGAGACATTTTGGACATGTGACGTGCCCCTTTGCCATGTATGATGCAGTACATTTCCTCAGGCCTCAAAATTTTCCTTTCGAAGCCCCTGCTTTGATTGTTGTAATTTGCCCTTTGTTGGAAGTTTTCCTTGTAGTTTCTGTTATCTTGGAGATTTCTTTGATTACTTAAGGTTGGCCTTTGATGGTTAGCTTCACTTGAGTTATTGATGTGATTAATCCTCTGAAATGGTATCCACTCAGTATTTGTAATTCTTGTGTGCTAGAAGTTGTTGTTTGGTCTTGACATGTTTCTATCTCCATTCTCTTCTTCTATCCTTTTTCTGTAGTCTTCATCGGATTCACAGTACTTTCTCATTTCTTCGTACAATTTTTCTACTGTAGTTGGTCTTTCTCTCTTGAAGTGTGAGGAAAGTTGGCCTGCCCGAAGTCCTTTAATTGCTGCTATGATGACAACTTCATCTGGTATGTTTGGTATTTGAGCTTTTGCTTGTATAAATCTTTTGTAATATTGGCTCAACGGCTATTTCGGTCGTTGCTTGATGTTGAAGAGGTCGTCACTTGTGAGTTCGACTCTTTGTAAGCCTTGAAAGTCAAGGAGTAGAGTTGTGCGAAGTTGATCCTAAGATTTGATTGACCTTGGCTTTAGCGAAGAGTACCAATGTTGTGCTGGTCCTCTTACTGCCATGATTAGTGATTTTGCTAGTGTATGCGTCCCCTCCGCTTGATGCAACTGCTACTTCGAAGCTCATTAGGAATTATCTTGGGTCGGACATGCCATTTTAGGTTGGGATGATGTTGAATTTGAATCCTACTGGCCACTTCGCTAGTTGAATGTCAATTGATAGGGGCGACTCTGTATCGATTGTTGCGATTTGACTATGACTTTCTTTGTTGCTAGTGTTTTTGCTTGCTGAGTTTGGGCCTTGGGTCATGACTTCGCTCTCATTTTCTATTTCATCATTGAACTTTCTTAACTCAGCCTCTGTTTCTGCTATTCTTTGTCTTAGGGACTTCTCTCTGGTTTTTGCTCTTGCTTCTTCGAGCTACTTTTTCTTAATGATAAGTTGGTCTTTGAGTTCTTTGTCTTCTTTCTTTGTTCTGAGTTTCTTCATCTTCTTGTATGCGTCTATTTTCTGTTTCTATCTCATCTTCCAAAAGTGGATCTTTGTCTTGGATTGTATTGTCTTCAGCTAAAGCTGCCTTTTTGCTGGGTCTTGCCATTTTGCGCTCGCGTGGTGGTCGTGGGTGTTTTTGATCACACAAACGGATGACGCCATATGTTGGGTGATAAAATAACACAAGTGAAAGCGAGGTGAAAACAATATGCAAGTCACAACTGTATTTCATTCCTACCAAAAATTTACACCCTAGGGGGTATTTATAGACCCCCTGGCTTCGCTATTTACGGATTCTTTACACATTTAGGCATGACATCCCCTATACATTTTAACTAGAAAACAATCTAGTGAAGTGTTGAACACACTTCCCCCTATCCTTTTGTCTCTTTAAGCAACTTCAGACTTGATCATGCTCTCTTAATTCAACAGATAACTTTGTTGATCCTTCGCGCGAAGTCACCACGTCAGCTTCTCCGGTCATCAGGAGTTCAGCGAATCATCTCCGCTAGATGTCCTGAAGATGTAAAAATATATGTGCGAAGTTCAATATAATCATAGTGAAGTGTTCACATCATCTTCACTGAGCAATGTACTATCTCAAATATTTACTATGAAAAGTTTATTCTAGACTCCAAAGTTTGAGATGAAAGTTTTGTGCATCAAAGTTGTTTTCTAACACCTGGATCCAACTGACTGGTTGATCACAAGCCTAAACTTCTCCTGAGGTGGTGGGGGTGTAAGGTCCTAGATTGCTAGAGAGGGGTGAATAGCCTATTAAAAATTCTACAAACCACTAGACAAAACTTATTAGTAATACAAATGGCGTAATTGTGGGTTTTGCCTAGCCTAGATGCCGAGCAAGCCTCCTAATGATAAATCTAGTATATGTTATGATCTCTATGTTACACAAATGGCTATGTCACTACTTTTTATTCTATTGAGCTAGCAAGAGAACTATTCTACACAAGTTACACAATATAATCTAGAAAGTAAATACAAGGTAGAGAGATGATTTCAATACCGACGGTGAAGAAAAGATGTTGCCAATCACCAAGATGATATTTAATAAATCACAATGACAACAATATATATCAATGAAGAACCAATCACTGGAGACAAGACGACCCAATTGTTTTGTTCACCCGGTGTTCACTTGTGCACCAACAAGCTACGTCACCGGTTGTGTCGACCAACACCAAGATGGTTCCTCGGTGTGACTCACAAGCTACTCCCTCGCAAGGGAACCGTAAGACACCACTCTCAAGTGAGGTAGCTCAATGACACGTGCATTCCACCAGAGTTGTTTTTGGCTCTCCGCCGAGGACAAGCACAAGAACCTCTTATAAATCAATCATCGAAGGTGGGCAAGAACAATCACTAACTCTTCCCAATGCCTCCAACAATCTCCAAGCCGGCTAGGAGCGGTACTCTCCAAGAGTAACAACAAATCCATCGGCCAAACGACTCACAAGTGCCATTAGATGAATCAACTCATGCAATGCACTTCGAATCACTCAATCTCACTCAAGATTAGCAATCATGAAAGAGAGATGAGTAAGAGGGAGAAGCTTTAGCTCAAAGGATGCACAAGAGTGTTAGAAATGCTAAGAGACGTCCCCAAGGGCCGGGCACCTTCTATTTATAAGCCACTCAAGCTCCACTAGCCGTTATGCCAAAGATTCCCCAAGTATTCAATTTTTTGGGACCTCCGGACGCGTCCATAGTACAACTCTGGACGTGTCCTGACCAAGCAAATCCACGCGCGGGAACCAAACTGATTCAAAAGCCAACTATGGACGTGTCCATGGTTCAACTCTGAATGCTCACCTTAGCATCCACACTTCACAAATTGATTCAAACAAAAACTAGTCACTGCCAACCTCCGAACGCGTCCGGACAGTAGCTCCGGACATGGCCAAGGCGCGTCCGGAGGTCTCCCCCGCGCGACATGCTCTCTGAGTAGCGTTTGGACAACTCTGGACGCGTCCACAGCCTACTCCAGATGCGTCCACACCCCACTCTGGACGCGTCCATAGTCAGCGTCCGCAGCTCAACTAGGCAGCATACCACTCCGCACTAAATCGATCATATCTCTTAGCTCCAAACTCTATTTTCGATGATCTTGGACTCATTGGAAAGCTTACTTAGAGGGATACACAACCCACATAGCCACTTGATCCAATTCATAATCGATCAAAGCAGTTTTCTAACCCAAGAGCCATCATCTCTCATTTCTAACACAAGAGTTCGTCGAACTTCTCTAACTTTTCCCCTTTGCAAATGTGCCAACACCACCAAGTGATATCTCCATGTGCATGTGTGTAAGAATTTTTCAAGGCATTTTCAAAGTATTTTTCATCACACACTAGATCCTAATACAATCACATGAAATGATGGACCTAGTGGCACTCATGAACCGAATTACCGAAGATCTTCCCTCTTCATAGTTCAGCTATCGATCCTAAACCACTCACACCCTCTATGGTGTCTTGAGTGCGAAACAAAATGGTCCTATAGGTTATACCTTTGCCTTGAGCCCATTTTGTCGATCCATCAACTGCTAAGTCTTCACATGACACGTGACACTCCATTTCATCATGCAACCGTCTTGGTCCATCAATCTTGATATTACTTGCTCTTCACCATTGGTTGGTCCATCGGTGCCAAGTCTTGCCCAAGCTTCACCATCGCACAGTCCTTCGCTTCGAAGCCTCAATTTACCCTTGACACTTCCAACCGGCCCATCGAGCCAATCCTATCTTGATCTTCACCATGCTTTGGTTACATAACTTCATGTCATGACTCATCGTTGAGCTCCACTTGGCATGGACTACCTTTTTCTAAATCATCCACTTAGAAACAAGGTTAGTCCTTAGGTTTCATCAATTATCCAAAAGCAAACTAGGGACTTTCATTCTCTCCCTTTTTAGTAATTGATGACAACCTCACAAAGATGATTTTATAATAAGGATTTTGAACTTGTCATGCTTGTCCAAGCATTTTGAATCAAGAATAAGATTTGGACAACCATCACAAATTTGGTTTTGGTTGGCTTAGCTCCCCCTACATATGTGCATAGAGTTTGGATTTGAAGCTTTGCACATATGCATGGATATAAAATTTGTGGGAGAGTAATTCTACCAAAATGATGCTAAGGTGTAAGAAATGGACCTTTGAAGCCTGATACCAATCGGAGTTGCCTTTTGCACCATCCTTAGCACCATTGTTGACTATACACATATCAAAACTCAAGAACCCTGTGAGATAAACATTATAGCAAAGGCTCTTGATTCACATGTAAAAATAGATATGTCTAGCTACAACCTATTCATGCTAGTAGATCATTTCATCATTCAAATTCTAGACTAGCTTTACATCATACAAGCATGTATATGAATTTAAATACATGTGCAAGAGCAAGTCATATGATTAATGCACAACCAAATGCAACAACTTGTTCTTGAGCTTGCTCCCCCTACTTTTGTGCTTCATAAAATTTTAACTTACCCCTTTCCATTATCATATCTTTGTGACTTACCTCTCCCCCTTTGTCATTGATTACCAAAAAGGTATGGTCACATTGTGGAGAGTAAATTACTTTAATTCTTTTGGTGAGATAGAAACAAATTTTATCAAATTTGGTCTCATCTAGCTTACTTGCCAAAGATATTCAATTCAGTTTGAACCAAAGACAAGATTCTTCACACCTCACTAGAAGGGTTATCTTGCCTATGTTGAATTAACACTTATAGCAAATATTCTAGATTTAACACTAGAATTGCAAGCCCACAAACATGGCATATATCATCACTAGATCAAATCAATCATAGAAGAAATAATGATGCTATATATCCATCAAATTCATTTGATTTCTCATGAGTGCACTTAGGATGCATCTTGTATGTCTACATGATATAGCAAGTCCTAATATCCCATGATGACATGTCAATACATTTTTACCTTGATTTAGTCGAAGGAGAGGCATGTCAATAAGTGGGTGGGGTGCATTATTCAACTCATATTTGAGAAATCAAGAATGTTCATCTCATTCCTTAGCTTGCAAAACCTCTTCTCATCAAGTTGCTTGGTGAATATATCGGCAAGTTGATCATCGGTGCCAATGCTTTCAATTGAAATATCACCCTTTTGTTGATGATCCCTTATAAAGTGATGCCTTATGTCAATGTGCTTTGATCTTCCATGTTGGACTAGATTTTGTGTCATTCTAATTGCACTCTCATTGTCACAAAACAATGGTATATTCTTGAAGTTGAAACCATAGTCCTTCAAGGTTGATTTCATCCAAAGCAATTGTGCACAACATGCTCCCGCACTAACATATCCATTTTGCTAGTGAACTGAGTGTCATTGTCGGTGATGATGACATTGGGGACCCCGAAGTGATAGAATGATGTTGGTGAAGAATCGAACCGCCTGCTCGGACCAGATGTTAGTGATGGGGCAGGCCTCGATCCACTTGGAGAACTTATTGACGGTGACAAGCAAGTGAGTGAAGCCCCCGGTCGTCTTCTTCAGGGGTACTACCAAGTCGAGCCCCCATACAGTGAATGGCCACGTGATGGGGATGATTTGTAGTGCGTGAGCCAGGAGATGCATCTACCTCACGTAGAACTGACATCCTTCATAGGAGCACACGAGCTTGATGGCGTCAGAGACCGCGGTTGGCTAGTAAAACCCCTATTGGAATGCATTTCCAACAAGGGTACGTGGCATCGCCTGATGGCCGCAAACCCCTGAGTGTAGGTCTTGGAGTAGCTTTCTTCCTTCCTCGATGGTGATGCAGCGCTATAGGACTCCCGAGGGGCTCTGTTTGTAGAGCTCTTTGTTGTCACCATAGTACATAGGATTTGGCTCGGTGGGTGATCCGTCAAGCCTCAGTTCTGTCTTCCGAGAGCTCCTCTCGAGAGAGGCAGTTGAGGAATGGGATGTGCCAGTCCGGCTCAGGCTCTGGAGAAGGAGGAGACCCATCGACCTGCATGACCGTGGCCCCAGTCAAGTTGACCTCGGTCTCTGGTGGAGGGTCGATAGCTTGTGTCGGGTTGCTTTCTGGCATGTTCAAATTGACAGAGGGCTTGTGTAAGTCCCTTGAGAAAACATCAGGTGGGATGATGCCTTGAGTTGACGCTATCTTTGCGAGCTCATTCGTGGCTTCGTTGTAACTGTGTGTGATGTGGGTGAGCTCAAGGCCATGGAACTTGTCCTCAAGCTTGCGCACTTCTTGGAAATAAGACTCCATCTTGGGGTTGTGACAGCTCAACGCCTTCATTACTTGATCGAGTACGAGCTGTGAGTCACCACCAACGTCGAGGCGCCAGACCCCGAGCTCAATGGAGATACGTAGCCCGTTGATGAGGGCCTCATACTCAGCGACATTGTTGGAGACGGGGAAGTGGAGCCGAATGACGTAGCGAATGTGGACCCTGAGAGGTGAGATGAAGAGCAGACCTGTGCCTGCTCCTGTTTTCATTAGGGACCCATCAAAGTACATTGTCCACAATTTCGCCTGGATCTGCTAACACCCGGGGCTTGATGGCTTTGCGCGGCGCAAAGGTGAGGGTCTCACCCATGAGCTCGACTGCCCACTTGGCAATCCTCCCCAAGCCCTCTTGGTTCTGGACTATCTCCTCGAGGGGGAAAGACGAGACCACTGTCACCAGATGACCGAGGAAGTAGTGCTGGAGCTTGCATCACGTTAGTGCGATGGCGTATTGCAGCTTCTGGATCTGGGGGTAGCAGATCTTGGTTTCTAGAAGTACCTCGCTGATGAAGTGCATCGACCACTGGACAGGCAATGAGTGCCCTTACTCGATCCTTTTGATGACAATGGCTGCGTTGACTACTTGGGTTGTCACAGCAATGTAGAGGAGAGGGGCTCGCCCTTGGTTAGAGGCATAAGGATTGGAGGATTAGTCAGCATCGCTTTGAGCTTAGTGAGGGCCTCCTCAGCCTCGATGGTCCATGAGAAGTGCTCGAATTTCTTCATGAGGCAGTACAGAGGCAGTGCTTTTTCTCTGAGGTGGGAGATGAAGCGACTGAGAGCCGTGAGGCAACCTGTGACCTTTTGTACACCCTTCGGGTCTTGGATTGGGCCCATCTTGGTGACCGCTAAGATTTTCTTAGGGTTGACCTCGATGCCACGCTCAAAAATAATGAACCCTAAGAGCATGCCCCGTGGGACACCGTAGATGCATTTCTCCAGGTTTAGCTTGATGTTGTTGTCTTTGAGGCATTTGAATGCAATGCTAAGGTCATCAATTAGATTGCTGATTTTTTGGACTTGACGACAATGTCATCGACGTAGGCCTCGATGGTTGGCTAATGTACCCTCCAAACATGTGCTGCATACATCGTTGATACATTGCCATGGCGTTTCGAAGGCCGAAGGGCATGATAACGTAACAGTACATGCTGAAGGGGGTAATGAAGGAAGTCGCAAGTTGGTCGAACTCCTTCATTTTGATTTGATGGTAACCAGAGTATGCATCGAGAAAGGAAAGAGTTTCACATCCCGCAGTGGAATCAACAATCTGATCGATTCGAGGTAAAGGAAAGATAACTTTTGGACATGCTTTATTCAAACTAGTATAGTCTATACACATCCTCCAACTCCCACTCTTTTTATTAACTAGTATAGGATTAGCTAACCACTCAGGATGATGAACCTCCTTGATGAACCAAGCCTCTAGAAGCTTGTGAATCTCCTTCCCGATGAACTAGCGCTTTTCCTCCTTGAAGCAGTGCAAGCATTGCTTCACCGGTTTGGAGCTGACCTAGATCTGCAAGGTGTGCTCAGCAACTTCCCTCAGTATGCTCAGCATATCCGAAGGACTCCACGCAAAAAATCTTAGCATTTGCATGGAGAAATTCGACGAGCACTACTTATTTGGTGTCGAGGGCGGTGTTGATCTTCACCACCTTCCCATCGGAGCTGCCGGGGTTGAGGAGCAGGGACTTGGTGTCTTCTGCAGGCTCGAAGTTGCTGGCATGTCACTTGGGGTTGGGCACCTCCTTGGCGAAGTCATCAAGGGTCGAGGCCAAGGCCAGTGACTCCAAGACGGCCTCTCCATTCTCGACACATTCGACGTCCACTCATAGGCATGCTCGTGCGAGGGCCCGATGGTGATGACGTCCTTGGGACCCGGTATCTTGATCTTGAGGTAGGTATAGTTTGGGACAGCCATGAACTTGGTGTAGCATGGGTGCTCGACGATGGCATGGTATGTTCCATGAAACCCGACCATGTCGAAGGTGAGGGTCTCCTTCCTGAAGTTCACGAGGGTGCAGAAGAAGACGGGCAGGTCGATGCGCCCAATGGGCATCGCGCGATGTCCTGGCATGACTCCATGGAAACCCTCTACACTGGGTCGAAGCTGCGAGCGGGGGAATCTTGAGGAGGTCAAGGGTCTTAGTGTAGATGATGTTGAGGCTGCTGCCTCCATCCATGAGCACTTTGGTGAGGCGTGTGTTGGCGATGATGGGGTCGACGATGAGTGGGTACACCCCTAGATTGGGGATGTGCTCTGGGTGGTCACCACAGTTCAACGTGATGGCCATCTTTGACCAGTCAAGGAAGAGGGGTCAAGAGACGCATGGTGAAGACTTCTCGATGTTCCCGCTTGCACTGTCATGGGGTAAGACGGGTCGAGGGTCCCCCGTAGATCATGAAGTAGTCTCGAACATTGGGGAACTCGTGATCCTTGTCACCACCTTTGTCCTTTGGGCCCTCTTTCTCATCATCCTTCTTAAGCCATAAGCTTTCAAAGTACTTCTTGAGCATCCGTCATTCCTTGAGGTTGTGATTGGCAGGCCCCTTGTGATAGGGCATGGCTTTTTCAACATCTCATCGAAGAGGCCCTTCTCGGGGGACCTCGAGGTTTATTGTGTTTGGTGGCGGCAACGAGGTCATCAACCATAGCCTCATGCTTGCCCTGTTGGTTCTTCTTCTTCTTCTTCTTCTTCTTGTTCCTCTTGGTGCCCTGGTTTGAGCTTTTGGGTCGTCATCCCTCGCCTTCCCCTTATCTTGGCCGCTGCCAAAGAACGCGCCTACTGCCTCCTCGCCGGCCACGTAGCTAGCAACGATGTCCATCAACTCGTTGGCAGTCTTAGAAGGGTCGCACCTTAGCTCTTGGACCAGCTCTCTGCAAGTGGTGGCAGAGATGAACGCTGTGATGACGTCGTGGTCGGAGATGTGGGGCAGCTCGGTTCGCTGCTTGGAGAAGCGTTGGGCAAAGTCATGGAGGGCCTTCCCAGACTTCTGCTTGCAATTGTGAAGCTCCCAGGTGTTGCCTAGATGCACATTGGTTCCCTTGAAGTTCCCCTTAAACACGTTCACCAGGTCAGTCCAGTCATGGATCTGATCCAGCTGGAGTTCCTCGAGCCATCCTCGTGCGGTGTCTGACAAGAATAGCGAGAGCTGATGAATGATTACATGGTCGTTACAGGCTCTACCCAGCTAATAGGCCAGCCTGAAGTCAGCCAACCATAGCTTGGGTTTGGTCTCATCGTTGTATTTGGAGTGGGTCAACGGGGACGGAACGGAGTTGGCAGCGGTGTCCTGTGGATGGCCATGCTGAAGACTCAAGGCCCTAGAGGCTCTGGGGACTGCGCGGGTCCTCATCACTGTCGTACCACCCACCTCTGTGCACACTTTACCCTCGAGCCGCACCATCACCACTCTTTCGCCTGCGGTTCTCATTGATGTCCTCGCAGGCATCGCGGGGCTCGCGATTATCGATGATGCGGTCTCGGGCTAGGGTCGCCATCTTCTTCTGGGACTCGGCCGCTTGGTGGACCGAGCCCTCCCTCTCAGGCTGAGATGGCTCAGCTAATTGCTCCGAGGCAAGTCCCTAACGCCTCAAGGCAGAGCTTTTAGCCTATTGCGCGGCCGTGGTTTCGAGGAGGCCTTGAATTTGTTCCCGTGCTTGATAGGCCTCGGGGGTCTATGGCGCTGGCATATTGCGGAGGAGCATGGTGGCGGTGATGACGTTTTGGCTAGCGCAGTTGAAGATGGGGGGTTCACTCGCCCTATCCTCAATGATGCGCTGGTTGACGCTGTGAGCCCTCTCTCGGGCTCTTCCGCCACACGCATATGCCATACGCTCTTGCTCAAGGGTCTCTCTGAGCAGGCGTAGTTGCTCGCGCTCGTCATCGAGCCTCTTCTGCATCTCGCGGAGTTGTGTGAGCTGGGTGTTGTGATCCGCCACTGGGGGTTGGTCCTCATTAAGTGGTGGTGTGGTGTTTCCCATCCCCGCCATAGCCGCTTCATTTCCCACGTCCGACGCAGTGCCCCCTCGTGGTGGAAGCATTCGTGAGTTGGGTTGTAGCTGTTGTCAGCGGAGTCAGAGTCGGGGTCGCCAAAGTAGTAGGCACACGGATGTGGGAACAGAGATCTCTTGCGGCGCTCCTCCTCCGGCTGGCGTCAAACTGTACCAACCATCCAGCGCTTTGGACCGGGGTTCTTCGAAGTCCGGGCACTCTGAGGCTGGCGTGGGCGTCACCAAATCCATGGTGGTGCACAGAAGATGTCCCGAAAGGTCATCATACGCACTCATGTTGGTGCTCACCGAGGAGTACGTCTTGGCAGCGTTGTGCAGCTCGAAAGGAAATGAGTGGCAGGGCATCGCAGCCATACCTGCCAGAGAGACCGCATTGGGTTGCTCTGGAGGGTGCATCATGAAACTAAATGACAGGTCATTGCGATGTCCCTCCGGCCCACCCTCTGTAACCAAACGCGGGTCATACATGTCCTGTTAGAGGAGACCCGCATCACTGGTCAGAAGTGAGGTTGCCCTACTGGACGCCGCCTCATCCACGAGAAGGCGATGGTGTTTGCGCTGATCGCGCCGCCTCTTGGCCGCGGACATGCAGCGAGAACAGCGGGACCGACGTGCAGCTCCCCTTGATTGGGAGAGCTCATGGTCACTATTGCCCAAGTCTCTGGGCGGGAGTAGGATCATGTCAAAACCATGGCAGAGCGACATGAACTCCAGGCTCCCAAACTAGATCACCGTGGTGAATGGAAGTGGTGGAACAGAGTCTACCATCTAGAAAGCGATGGGAAGATGATCACGACACGCAGCGCCCCCTACCTGGCGCGCCAACTATTGGTGTTCCGTCCCACGGACAGGAACCCAATGAGTCATGATGTTGCGTGCTCCCTAACCAGATGGTGATGCAAAGCAAAGCACAAGGTTTATCCTGGTTTGGGAAAGAGAAGACCCTACATCCAATGGGGGAAGGTTTTGTATTGCTCTGCACCGAAGTGCTTGTACAGGGGGTATTACAAGCAAGCGAATGAAGGGATGGAGCGAGAGGCCTTAAGTCTAGAGTAGCTAGTCCTATGCCTTGTGCTAGATTACTTGGATGCCCAAGTGTGTGACCCAATGCGATTGCGATGCCTTGAACTAGTTCTTGGCATACCCTTTTATAGGCCAAGGGGGACGCTCAGGTGTATAGAAAACCCTATGGGAGTCGTCCTTGGTAGGGCCGTCGTAGGCAATGACGTCGAAGGGGTGATGCCGATCATGTCGTGGTTGCTGTAGATGTGTGCACCAGGCATGGCCTCCGTCCTTTGGGCACATCATGGCGATGTTAATGATGGTTGGTGAAAAGACCCTGGTCCTCTTGCGGATCCCTGGTGGCACCGTACCAGAGTTGTTGGAGTGTTGACCATAGGCATCAAGGGGGTAATCGAGGGGGTTGAGGCCCTGCTGATAAAATTCAGCTTCGAGAAACCAGGTTAGGGATGTAGTCATATTGCATTTTCAAGGGGCCTCGAGCGAGACATAGCGCCCGGTATGGCATAACAGTGCCAGGGTACGGTGCGACATTATCGATTAAATCATCGCACGTCCAGGGATGGGCAGTAAAAAAGAAGATTTGACCTCTGTACCCAGCTCATGTTGATGCTGCTGTAGCCATGGCATTAGGCAAGGGTAGTTGAGGCATTGAATGCTCTACCTTTCCCGTACCGGAGTAGGTGGATCGAGGGGAGTCGAGCCTAGTCGACCCGGGGGTCGTATGCTCAGGTAAGTTTTTGTTACTCGAGGGGGCCCATCGAGGGGGTGCCCGTCTGTGTGGGACTGGGCTGCGGGTTTGTTTCAACGTGGGCCAATTGTTAAGCCAAGTGTGATGTCAATCTGCTGGCCTTGGGCCATGGATTTCTTAGGAATTAGCCGCCTCTAATCGGCGTGTTGGGGCATCCCTAATCCAGACTCCTGACACATTTTTGATGTGTGGCCAGCCCCTTTGCCGTGTATGATGCAATACATTTCTTTGGGCTTTCGAATTTTCCTTTCAAAGCTCCTACCTTGGTTGTTGTAATTTCCCCTTTGCTGAGTGTTTTCTCTGTAGTTCCTGTTGTTTTGGAAGTTTTGTTGATTGTTTGAGTGTTGGCCTGAATTGTTGACTTCACTTGTATTATTGATGTGATTTACCCTATGGAGTGGTTTTCGCTCAACATTTGTCTCTCTTGCATGTTGGAAGTTGTTGTTTGTCCTCGGCATGTTTCTCTCTCTATATTCTTCTTCTATTCTTTTTCTGTAATCTTTGTAAGATTCACAATACCTCCTCATTTCTTCGTATAATTTTTCTACTATGGTTGGTCTTCTCTTTTGAAGTGTGAAGAAAGTTGACTTGCTCGCAGTCCTTTGATTGCTGCTATAATGATAGCTTCGTCTAAAATATATGGTATTTGTGCTTTTGCTTGTATAAATCTCTTGTAATATTGACTTAGTGGCTCTTTTGGTCATTGTTTGATGTTGAATAGGTTATCGCTTGTGAGTTCAATTCTTTGTAGTCTTTGAAAGTCGAGGAGCAAAGTTGTACAAAGTTGATCCCAGGATTTGATAGATCTTGGCTTTAGTGAAGAGTACCAATGTTGTGCTGGTCCTCTTACTGCCATAATAAATAACTTCGCTAGTGTATTTGCATCTCTCCCACTTGATATAACTACTGCTTCAAAACTCATCAGGAATTGCCTTGGGTCTGACATGCCGTTGTAGGTTGGGATGATGTTGAATTTGAACCCTGCTGGACACTTTGCTAGTTGAATGTCAATTGACAAGGGTGGTTCTGTATCAATTGTTGGAATCTGATTGTGACTTTCTTTGTGTTGGTTGCTTTTGTTTGCTGAATTGGGATCTTGTATTGTGACTTCAATTTCATTCTCGATTTCTTCGTTGAGCTTTCTTATTTCGGCTTCTGCTTCTTCAATTCTTTGTCTTAAGGACTTTTCTCTTATTTTTGCTCTTGCCTCTTCTAGCTACTTCTTTTTGATAATGAGTTATTCTTCGAGCTCCTTGAGCCTTCTTTCTTCGTTCTAGACCTTTTTGTTTTCTTGTATGCATCTGTTTTTGGTTTCTGTTTTGTCTTCTTGAGCTGGATCTTTATCTTGAGTTGTTGTGTCTTCAGCCGGAGTTGTCTTTTTCCTGGGTCTTCCTATTTTGAGTTCGTGTGGTGGTCGTGGGTGGGTTCGATCACACAAACAGATGACGACAGATGTTGGGTGATGAAATCACACAAAGATAGATGAGATGTAAATAAACTACTGATCATAATGTATTTCAATCTGGATCACAACTTTACATCTCGGGGGTATTTATAGGGACCCCTCGGGTGGTCACATGAGAATTACAGACGTGACCCTAGCATTCCTATACATTTGGCTAAAAGACAACAAGCGAAGTGATAAAACACACTTCGCCTCCTTTCTATGCTTCTTCTGAATGATCTTGGCTCTGACATTATTTCTCAACTTGATAAATGTCATGACCAATCTTCGAGCGAAGTCGACACATCAACTTCGCCAAGCTTCAGGTGTCACGCAAAGCCGCTTTTACTCCTTAACCTGAAATAGATGAAAATTAACAAGCGAAGCCCAAGTTGAGATACACGAAGTTGCCATATCATCTTTGCTGGTTTTCATTCCTCTTTATATGATATCTGACCAAAAGTTCATTTTCACTCTAAAGTTTGGACGAGATGTTTTTCGTGTCATAGTTGTTCCCCAACAACAACATATCCTGTAGCTAACTTCTTAAGGTTGGCAAATCCTTAAAGACCATGCCCTTCTTAATTTCCACACTTGCACCATCCTCATGAGCGTCTTGGAACTCGTCATCTCTTCCTTCACTATAACCATGGTGACAATCACCAATGGAGCTAAATTCATGAACCAAAGGATCACAACCAGGACAATATCATTTGAGGATCTCCATTTCTTATGCGCTCAATGCTGCTACTGGGCGGTTATCTTCAAAATCAACGTCCCTTGTTGTGCCATAAGGCTCCTCACCATCCTCAATTTGAACATCCACAGTGCTGGACGCCAAAAACCCTTAGTGGATACTTGTTGGTGGAGGAACGGGAGGATAACCATCATTATCAGGATTATCTCGTGCAGTTAAAGCACAACATGGATGGGCTTGAGGCAAAGGAACCTAATGAAGAAAGAGTAAGGATGGCCAAAGTGTAGCTAAATCACTTACTAGGATGGTTTTGGGTCATAGGGATCTTGTGAGGGGCAGCAAAAACATCAACACCACTTGGACATACACCAACCTCATTCGAGGTGGATTGAGCATTGGGCACCACAACCTCATCTTCCACATTCACATCAAGGTTGGGTAATGGAGGTTAACAGGTTGGAGGGTTCATCAGTGTTTGCGGCAACCCAGGAGAGGGAGCATGACCATTACGTGTTGAATAGCCATGAGGTGTGGGATCATTGGACAACTTCCGCACAACCACATCTATATACTAAAACTCATTCTTCATGACAATTTGGACATATTTATCCCATTGGGCCTCCGATGCAATTGGGACCAACCACCTAAAAATACGACCTAATTTACCATAGTGAAGCACCCTGTGAACTGAAATTTTAGCCTCATTTGAATTGCACTGAAGCTCATCATGAGCACTACCAATCAACTCAGAAAACAAGGGCCGATCATCAAATATGAGAGGAGCCATTTGCATTCCAATCAACAAGTCCTCCATGATACAGATTGACTACGTTGTCCATCTAGTATGCACAACAACAAAGTTATAACGCATAAAAAATTTTCTAACTATGTGACTACTGTTGATGGTAGATAAGTATCAATTTTAAACCATCAACATAACATGAGAAAGGATTAAAACATGAATATCATCTAGTTATAGGGGTTACGCTAACAGAATTCCACAAGTTTTGGTGATTGTCTATTTCTACAGGGGGTTATTGGAAAAGAACCAAAAGAGGTCAACATGTCAAATTTACATAGAGAGAATACCATGTCCAGCAATCAAAGAATACTGTAGAAGACTCGAGGAGGCACCCATGCAAGCTGGGCCCACATGGCAGCCAGCCATGGGCACCCGCCCAAAGGGCAGGGGCGACGGCCTGGCCATCTCCACCAATGGGGAGTGACCTCATGGATCCTGCCTCCACCGACCTTGAGGATCAATATGAAGCGTCCATTTAGGTCGGTTTGATCCAAGGGCTGTGGTGCATCCTAGGGGGCTATATATTCAGGGCCCCTGGCCCTTGGAGAAACCCTAATTCATTCTCAAATTCAATCAAGAATTCATTTGGAGAATTCATCCTCATCTCAAGAGAAGCCCTAGAGCCACCATCTCAATTAGAGCTCCATAATTTAGTAGCATAGCTACATAGGAATAGATCTAGAGGGAGTCAAGCCTAGCTTGGAGTGCGGATCTATCAACGTTCTTGGTAATTTCTTCTACTTTATTGTAATATTCATTATTGTTCTTGCTACTATGAATAGTACTTTACTCTATTCTACTATATTAGAAATGAATTTGCTCTACTTGTTTATGTTCTTAATTATATTGTTCTTAGTTTACTTTGATTATATGCTTAGCATAGTTGGATTAGAATTATGTTTATGCATAGCATCGTATAGCGCTTGCTCATTAGATCGATGGGTGAGTGGTAAATATTGTGTAGGCGCGGTGCCTAGACCGTATTTATCTGCGATTGCATCCTATATTCTGGATCGCGAGGTAGATCGCGGGAGTAATAGTCCTGTTGAGTTCTTTTGTAGTCCTCCTCCCAAGTATAGGACTAGTAGAACACCACTGTTACAGGAAAGTGATTGCTCTGTTCTTGATCTTTCTTGGTAATATCACTATGCATAGATGCAACCTTTTTCTGGCATGATCGCTAGGTGTAATTGCACTAATCATTGTATGCTTTGATGTTATAGTTAGAATAACTTAGGATTTATTTTATAGATCGTCCTAGTCCATGCTAGTATTATAAACTTAGAGTACTCTATTGAGATGATTATCATTATTTTATATGGCTATGTGCACTCATTTATCCTTTATCGCTTACCATTCATTTATATATATTATTATTTTATGTGACACTTACCCTGTATGAGAAGATAGATAAAGACACGGTTAAGCTCTCCATTATCACATGCAGTGCTCATTGCTCATTATCCATAAGCATTCCCTTCCCAGTGGTAAAAATATAAATAACGATACCTGGATTACTTCTGGTTAAAATGCTATATCAGTATTATCTATGCGCTTGCGGATTCCTCATTCATTTCTAGAAAGCATATGCATTTAATACCAGCACCTCTAGCGCCATGCTGGGGATGACAACCTAGCTTCAGTGGTGATTAGAGGTGTCAACAACTACCTAAATAATAATAACTAATTTTTTATCTATGTAAATATATAACTAATATGTATCTTTGTACATATATAACTATTTTTGCTAACTGCAGTAACCTAAATTATCTATGTAAATAGCCTAACCAAGATGATCTTACAATGAACAAGCTATCAAAATTAGTATTTGCATGATCTAGGATTCATGGTGGCAACAGGTTCAATTTGCTTGAATGAGATGTTGTTCTCGAATCCATAAAACAAAATACCAATAAACAAAATATTACCTGCAAACTCCTAGGCCAGCAGAGGGGAATGATGCATAGGGCAGCTACTCCGACTCAAGGCTGGCCGAGGGCCAACGGGGAGGTGGCCGAGGGCCAGGCCAGGGGACCACCGAGGGCCAGCAGCAGGGGACCGCCGACATGCCGGTCGAAGGCCACGGCGACCATCGGTGGAGGCCGCCCTCACCGCCGCTAACGGTGTGGTGGAGGCCGCCAGTACCGGCCAGGCGATGACGATGTATGCGGACAAGAAGGGGACGGGGACGGCGCCGGGGTACGGGAATCAGGAAGAGGGATGGAGACGAGGGACGGCGCCGGCGGCTGAGGAAGGTGTATAGCGGTGGCGGCAGAGCGACGGGGGCGGCAGAGGGATGAGGATGAGCGACGGGGCGGAAGAGGAATTAAGGGATGGGGTGCGGTTCGTTTTTTAAAAAATCTCAGTGCCAAGTTCCGTGGCTCCAAGGTCTCAGCCATGTCAGCACAGTGGCAGGTACCTCGGCGCCAAGATCTATGGCGCCGAGACGTTATACCTCGGTGCCACCAGTTATGGCGCCGACCCTCAGGTCCAAAAATATTTTTTACACCCAGGGGGTCAAATGTAATTTTTATTAAAAAGGGCTAAATTGTGAAAATTAGGGTTGGCCACTGATTTTAATTTCAGGCCTCTTCGATACTCTTACGAGGCCATGAGGGGACCGAAATGGCCTCGTCGTCCTCCTTCGACTGCGGCTGTATCGCCGGAACCCTAGCCTTGAGTACGAGCTCGGCCTTAGCGGCGACGTTGCTAATCCCGGGGCTCCCGGACGACATTGCAACTGTCATCCTCTGCTTGCTTACCTTCCCCGACCAGTCCCGCCTCCGCGCCACCTCGTGCGCGTGGTGCTTTCTCCTCTCCACGGCCACGCTCCTCTCGCTCCGCCGTAGCCTCCGCCTCCCGCGCCGCCACCTTCTCTGCCTCTTCCCCATTGACCCCTTCCTTGCCTCCCCAATCCTACTCGACCCCGCCGTGCCCACTGCCTGGTGGCCCCTCCCGCCGCTCCCCTGCTCGCCGCAGCTCTACGGCCTCGCCAACTTTGCCGCCCTCGCCGTTGGCCGCCACCTCTACGTCCTCGGTGGGTCTTGCTTCGATGCCCGTAGCTACCCTTTGGGGCAACCGTCCGCCTCGGCCACGGCCTACCGGCTCGACCTTGCCAACTCTTGATATTGTTGGGAACACCTTCCCGACATGCAGTTCCCGCGGGGGAGCTTCGCGTGTGCCCACGCTCCCGGTACTGGTGGGCTACTCGTCGCCGGTGGCGGGTCCCGACACCCCATGTTCCCCTCCAACAGTAGCCGCACCGACAGCACCGAGTGGTATGATGTCACTGAGCAGTCATGGCACCTTGGTGCCTCCATGCCTCGTGATCGGGCTGGATGCGTGGGGTTCCTGGCACAAGGAGCAGGGGACGGTGGTGAGGATGAGTTCTGGGTGATGGGCGGCTACGACGGGTACACCACGTTGGGAGGAGTGGTACCAAATGACGTGTACTGTCGGGATGCGGTGGCGCTTGGACTATGGAGTGGTAAATGGAGGATGATTGGAGACATGTGGGAGGAAGGGGAGAGGAGGTGTCTTGGCCCAATTGCAGCTTTATCTGCTGCAGATGATGGAAGAATTACCGAGCTGTTCATGCTTGATGGCAACGATGTCTTCAGGTCAGTGGAATTGTCTTTTGCTTTCCTTGCTTGTAATTCTTTGTACACACTTTCCTGTTTATTTTATTTGCTTCAACTTAGTAGTTAATTTCATGTAATTTTTTGTATTTGACCGATGCTAAGTAACCTACCTTCCATTTTTACTTCTACTTGCATGGACTTCTGTGGTTGTCATGCTCCAGTTTAGTTACTAATAGGGTGTTTGGTTTGAGGAATGAGTTAGTCCATCATCTACTCATTCTTCACTTTTTTATTTGTTATGTGGAATGAATGATGTGTCATCACCTCATTCCTCACAAGATAATAATTAGTACTAGTATGAGGAATGGAGTCATCCCACCAAATTTGTAGGAATGGACTCGCGATGCATCACCTCAAGTAGGATGGAGTGGCTCCTCAAACCAAATACAATATAAATTTCACATGTTTGTTCCTGAAAAGGCTGAACCATAGTGATTGTTTACCTTTGTTTTCTATTTGAGTGTCAAATAATCAAAGTTTCCAAATGAATCTAATCAAGTGGGATGTGGTGTTGGTGGTGGTGGGGGGGTGCGTGGCTTGAGGACTGGCAGGGAGTAGCTTCTCACTTTGCTTGGCTCTAGTTTCCACCACCAAGCGCGTAGTCTTCCATTATGCTTAGTATCTGATTGTTTTGAGGATGCCCTACCTTTTGTTTGACAAACTATAAATTGACGAAAAATATGATAACAATATCTGTGTGTTTCTCCCTGTTCTGTGTTCTGAGATTGTTTTTATGCTGGTGCTTATTCTCTGATGCGACCGTGTTGTATTGTGGGGAATATCTCATGGAGAATCATCACATCACATCTAAGTTCTGTTACACTGCCTTTTAATCGTAACGGAGAATTATGAGCGTTCATTGGAGGAACATGTCAAGAGAACTCTTTTTGGTTTGTGGATTTTCATTGAATGGTGGTTCTATTAGTTTATAAAAAGCTGATGTTGGATTTCATAGTTTGTTGTCAGTTGTCACCATTCCGCTTCTCAAGAAAGATCATTCTGGTATGATCAAATTATTGATGCTTTATATCCTCTCACCTTGAAATTGTCAACTGTTTGCAATGGCAAAATAGTTAAAACTACAGAACGTACTATCATCTCTTTTTTTTCCTGAAATTATGACCAGAGCAGTTACATATTACGGATATTTAAGTCAATATGTACTAGTTCTTATCTGATTTGGATTACTCAAAATATTTGTGGCGGTTTTACATTTTCTTTGGTTCATAATATTGCAGTAAAGTTGTTTATATGGCCTTTTTTTATGCACAAGTTTCTACATTTGTCTCGAGAAGATGTCCGTCCTAGTAAATAATGAACTTAAAATACAAGATCTGAGTTTCATTAACTCAGGCTGTTTACCTTGTCAAGTGCCAGCCACATGCGGAAAGCTTTGTTGGTTAGGTGGCTCGAGTACTCTAGTCCTGGGGTAGACTCTCTGTGGGAGTGAATGTTTAGGCTGGGGTTAAAAAAAATCCCTCATCTGACCCATGACAAAGCATAGATCTATGGTCTAGCCCCGGTCATGGTTGTTCTCGTATAGGTTACGGTGCTACTATGTATTGGTTGGGCAGGTGTTTAGGGGTTTTCTCGATCTACGTGAGAAAGGTCTTTTTTATTAATGCAATGCTTTTGGGCTGTCTTACCCCGTAGGTTGAGTTTTTTTAGTGCTAGGCACATTGAGATTGTGCCAAGATTCAGGAATTTCATAGTAGCACTAGCTTGCCATAAAGCCTTTTCTGTGGTCAATAAACTATATATAGCTATGTTCCCTTGAGAACGCACCGAGCCACTACTTAAGAGCCTTGCTTATAGTAGTAACTTACATGTGACTATATAGCTAACATAAGTTTGACAGCTTGTTTGCTTCTTTGGAGGCCATCAAAATGAATAAAGATTTCATCCTTTGGGCTGAGTACTGGGTACACAGATATTGACTCAGTTTTCAGATATCTCCATGTATGTTCAAATATCTGTTATGCGGGTATTATAGAGTATTACAGATATGGAGCAAGCATGCTGTATTTGTGTTAAGAGCACTCCATATCTGTTCAGATATTTGTTACATTGTTTTGTAATTGTTGGTTTAGTGTAAGCACACCGGATAATTGGTGCTTCGATCTGTGTAACAATCTGCATAGCTATCGTAATTAGGTCATGACTGCAGATTTTTCCTCCTGGTCCTATTTAGTTCATATCCGAAAATGATTATAGATTGGGGCTTAGTTATGGTTAGATCCAAGTGTCCTTTAGTATCTATTTTGATAAGTTGGTTAGGGTTGGGAGGTGGTGGTTAGGGTTGGAAGGTGGGGGGGGAGCAAAGAGGCCATGTCAAACTTAACCACTACCGTGGAACCATCAAACTTTAAAAGTGAAATAGACAAATAAGAGGGTTGCAAAAAGAGAATAAAAACATCCACCTTATAAAAAAAGATCAACCACAACCTAGATATAAAGATTTTCTATATTTCAGTTTATATTTTTTCCGCAACAGCGAAACTGAATTTCATTACAAATGTAACAAAATTACAGATTTTTGGTTAAATGAAAACGTCAACGAAAGTGTGGAGAAAGCAACACGTTCATAAGGGATCAACCACATGAATGAAAGCTACCACCACAAACAAGAAATGAAAGCGCAGCGACTACTAAGAAATCACCTACAGAGCTCCTGCGAAAACAACATCCAGGCCAGATACAGCTCAGCTGATACCCTCACAACTAACCAACATAAGATCATCCTGAGATTGCATCTCCAGATCCTTGTGGAAGAATAGTGGGGGAGGGAGGGGGTCTTGGAGTCCAGGCGTTCGGACCCCAGCCGCGAGCCGATAGATCCCGCCCACGCCACCTCGCACAACGCCGCCCCCGCTGCCCTCATCCCCAGCGGTAGTATCTCGCCGGAGCTTCGACGAGCTAGGGATGACGAGGGCGGCAACCACCTTCTTCCCCTTCCCCCTCCCCCTGCCTCCTCCCCCGGACCGGCCATGGCGAACTCCAGTGAACTCTGGCCATGGCGCCCCCTAGACCTGGCCCGGCTGCCGCCCCGCCGCCAGGGCTCCCTAAACCATCCAGCGACCATCCCCACCTGTCTTCCCTTCCTCCCCCAGCCGGCCAGAAATCTATACCTCAACGGATTTGGTGAAGAAGGGGGTGAGCTCGCCGGAACTCTAGGTCATCACCGGAGTTGGAGGAGGGGCAACACAAGGAGGAGGAAGAAGAAGAGGAGATCTACCTCGTCACCGCCGCTGCCGTCACTGGACTCTGGTGGGAAGGAAAGAGAGAGGGAGGGAGGGAGCCAGAGGTGTGCGGGCGCTGGGCGGACGTGCGGGAAGGCACTCGCACGTGGGCGGGAAAGCCGCTCGGGTGGAGGACCGGGTTTGAGCGTTCAGAAATGACCTGATGATTTCTGAAGAATAAGGCAGCCGTCTTCACAACTTCCACCCCTTGGATTACTTGCTTCTCCAGATCTTCCTTTAACAGATCTTCCCAGTAAATGATGAAAGAGCAAACCATACAAACAATCTTAGTATGGGATTTTATTCTCTTGTTATCAAAACACAGAATGTTTCTGGTTCTCCAAATCAAGTAGCAAGTAGCTGTCAGCTCCAAGGCATACACCTATTTACCCTGAGGTAAACTGTTACCAATCCAAATACAATACTGATCAAAATTACGCTGTCTGCAGTTAGACCCAAAAACATAGGCATTAGACTCCATATATACTTGGTTATCATACACTCAAAAATGATATGTTGCACGCTTTCTTTCTCTATGCAAAAGGCACTGGAATCATTGCTTTTCCATTCTCGTTTATTCGAATTGTCTTTTGTGAGGATTGCATCTTGAAAGACCAGCCACATGTAGACCTTGACCTTTAGGGAAATTTTAGATTTCCAATTTTTCTTGCAGCTATGTCTGCCAGACCATTTATCATGCCAAAAACTTGTGACTTCTCCATTACCCACCACCATAGTCCTGCCCCTTAAGTAGATACGTCTAATTTTCAACAAATCATTCCACACAGGGGAATTCTTGTTGCTCTTCGTAAGATGTGTTATGCCCTCTTCAAGTACTTGTGCACAAATTTTTCAAAGTAGGTTAAGATGTACCATTTTTCTAACTTTCCACCACCATCTGCAAAGTAGGTTAACAACAAAGTAGGTTAACATTCATCCTTCTAAGCTCCTTGATCCCTAAACCTCCTTTTTTTGGGTTTAGTGATCCTGGACTGCTGGACCAGACTTCCCCCACCAGAAACACCTTTTTCTGATAGTGTCCATCTTCCTTATCATTGACATAGAGTATGATGGCAGATTACTAAGCAAGAGTTAATCACTACGAATCTACCTGTAACACCCTGGCCTAGGGCTTAATAAGATTAATAGGATACTCATTCCTACCAAGTTGCAACTTCTTTTCTGGAAGCCCACCACTAAAGAACTCTAAGGTTAAGTGTGCTTGGCCTCGAGTGATGGGTGACTGACTAGAAAGTTCTTCCTAGGTGCACACGAGTTAGGACAAAGTGCGTAGAAAAGACTGTTGTTGGTCTGAGTCGACCATTGCGGTTTCACGGGTGCATGTGTCAGTTTCGGAGGCATGGTGTGCATGGCTGGTGTGAACCCGGAGTGGTCACACAGCATGACACGTGCGCTGGAACTAGACACAGACATGGCCAAGAGGGAAAGTTCCTGGCCTGGGATTGACTGATGAGGACGTCGGTCTCTTAAGGGAGGTGAGGATGTAACACCCTAGCCTAAGGCTTAATTGGATTAAGTTGCAACTTCTTTTTCGGAAGCCCACCACTAAAGAACTCTAAGGTTAAGCGTGTTTGGCCTGGAGTGATGGGTGACCGACCAGGAAGTTCTTCCTGGGTGCGCACGAGTGAGGACAAAGTGCGTAAAAAAAGACTGATGTTGGTGTGTGAAGTTAGTCTATGTCCTATATAAGTGGCCAGATGTAAGCGGGCCTAACCTCGAGGAGGCGGGACGTTATACTACCCCCAAGCCCCAAGACTTAGTGTACTTCCTTTCCATCCAGCTAGCCTTTTGAACACCTTTTTCTCAATAGGAAACCTGTGACAGAACCGACCAATTTATTAGAGCACAAGCACATAATTCGCCATTAAGACGGCAAACTACATGATTGAGACCTAATAAACCCGGTAGTCATACCAAAATCTCGAAGGATTTCAAACATTTCCAGCATGACCAAGATCGTAATGAGTTTAGCATTCACCATTCACAACGTACATAGTTCGCACATAGTTTAAAACATCGGAGTTCGAAATAAGTTATTACAACCCAGTTCAAATTTGAAATAAAGCGGAAGCGATTTAGTTCAAATCCACATACACACTTAGTTCAAATACAGTGCCAGGTCCTCAGTCAATATCCAATAAAAGCATAAGGTAGAGTAGAGTGATCATGCCCAAGGTCTAGTCATCTCCCAAGGCGGGATAGAAGCAGTGCTGACAATAGCCATAAAACATCTCACCATCTGCAACAACATGGAAAATAAAACCCTGAGTACAAGAATGTACTCAGCTAGACTTATCCGTCATAAACTAAAAATAAATTGACTCCAAGGAGTATGCAAGGCTGTATAAGAGGGATAGCTGACTCATTTGATTGCGGGAAAGCTGGCATTAAAGAAACAATTAATAAGAACCTTCTAGCAATGTATTTTAATCTGATTAACCTTATCATGCTACATTAGCACCTGTACTAAACAAGCATGGTAATAATTATTCAATAACCAAAGTAAGCAATTCCGGTTGAGTATCTTTCAATTTTAACAGCTCAACCATCTCATCTCTTGGTTCAAGTTCTTACTACGATGCCGCTGCTCAAGTCAAGTGTTCACTGTCTAGGAACAATGGCGATTATAATCGATTACTAACCAGCTGGCGGGTATTCCTCACACAAACCACACTCACCCGCTAAGGTGAGCTACAGATCACCAAAAATTCAATTCAGGAAAAGTCATGGGATCAACAGGTACCATTGTATCCAGGAACCGCCCGGCTGCCTTATTCAGGGCGACCCTGACCTTGGACTTACTCTCCGCGTAACTCGTGGTCCCCCATCTTCACCAATACGATGCGTACAGCAGGTCGACTCCCGGCCCAAACCAAATCCAGGCTTCGTGGTCAGAACGACTTATCCTTCCAGCTAAATGTGAGGCATAAATTCAATATGACTTGAGGACGTACAACGGATGGGGTCCTAGTTTGACACAGACGGGATAACCTCACCGAACCTCTAGTTCAGTCCCAACACCAATCCCGCCTGGTCTCGATTTATTATCTCCACATGGTTATCCAAGATAACAATGTATTCAACCATTCTAAATCACCACCTATAACTCGCGGATGACAGAAAATCACCCGACTTCTACCGATCTAGTTAAGCAGGGCTAAGCAGATATTCATACCTGAACCTAACAGGGTTGAAGTATAAGCAGTGGCAAGGAATATAAGTAATGCAGCAACGGTATAAAATGACGCCTATAACTTAATGCATCAAACAAGTAAAGGACTCAAGTTAGATATTTTGCAAACCACAGGGAGAATGCTCCGGGGCTTGCCTTTCAGGAAAGAGCTTGGCTGATGGTCGGGACGCTCGAGAAGATCAACCTCAGGATCCTCTTCTGCTGCTATCCCTTGTACCAAGGCTTCCTGCTGGCCTTCCTCTCCTTGTACTCCGGGAACACCGTTTCGAGCTCTGACGATCCTGTATGATGCATAGTGCGTATGAATACCATGTATACATAGAAATACAATGCTGATGCTGATGGTGAATGAATGCTCAGCTAAGATAAATGATATGATTTTGAAACATGTAAGATAAGCACATGTCATCTGCATTCTCTTCTACCGACAAATCTTAAACAAGCCTCGCATTACAATTTACTCGCATGCTATAAGGAATTATAAACAATCATTGTTTTGCATACTACCCTCTACTGAACCAAAACCACTAACAGATCACACACATCACAAATACCAGAAAAAACATTATTATACACATGAAATGATAGCTTTAAAGCATTATTAATAATTGAAACAAATCAGGGTAGAACTACAACATGACTTTAGATTACTCAGAAAATTCTATAAAAATTACAGAAGCTTAAGCATACCAAAAGTAGACTACCATAAAAATTTCAGGTCAAAACAGTAAGTACTTTATCTTACACAAAAATAACAAGACAGCATAATTTAATGGGGCTAAAATACTTTGTACATAGGAACATGTCAAACAATAGATCTCAGAACATTTTTAGCTCTAGATTGACATAAAAACATCCTCCAAAAAGTTTCATATACAAATTCCTTATATATTATTTATTATGAATTATTTATCATCTAATGAAAATAGGCACCATAACTAGACAGAGCAAACTTTCCACAGGACATAGCCTTACAACATTTTTCATAGATAGAGCATGACATAAGAAGACTAACAAACTTGGTCTCACATTTTTTTGAGCAACAGAGAATTACTTATGTATTTTCTAAGATAAAAGTAATTAATAGAGATAAATAAATCTATACAGAAAAGTATCACAAATTTCATATTTCATATTTTTCATGCATAGATCTTCTCATAAGAAAAATACTGCAAGTTGAACCAACTCATTTGGATGAAAAATGAAGAAGTTATGATTTTTTAAAAATTTAACAAAAATCTGGAATCAGTTTCTTTAAAAGAAAAAGGAAAACGCTTTTGCACCGGAGACCCTGAGTTTACCAGAAATTCACTAAGCCCGATAAAGAAGTTTTCTGAGTCTGGCAGTTATGCACGAAGGACCTTGACTTTGATTGAATTCAAGGACGAGGTCCCTGCGATAGAGAACGACGGCGCGGCGCGGCGTCGCCGGCCATTGCCGGGGCTCTCCGGCGAAGCTGAGCAGAGGGGAAGCACGAGGGGGACTACGCACGTCGATTAGAGGGTTCTATTGTGGGCGGAGCAAGGCCGAGGCGGCTCGGCCGCGTGCAGGGCGGAATGACGGCTCCTCGGCCGACGGCGTGGCCGAAATACGGCGAGGACCGACCTGCATTGACTTCATGGGCTAGGGCTACAGCACCTACACATCAAGGTGTAGCTAATGCTCGAGACAGGGAGGGAAATGGTGGCCGAATCGATCGGAACACAGCGGCGGCGGTCGCCGATTTGCCGGCCGCGGGAAAGAAACGCCCGATTGGGCTCTTACCCTCGATGAGGACGGCTGCTGACGGGTGCAAGAGCGAGCACGCGTCGAGGCAACTCCGTGCACGTGCTCGGGGAAGAAAATGCGCTGTGGCAAGGCTTGGCAACGGACGGACTATCGGCGGCGGTGACGGCGAGCTGCGCGGGGCAGAGGAAGAGAGGGCAGGGAGAGAGAGGGAAGTGAGCGAGGGACAAAGAGGAAGAACGACCGCGTCGATTTAACTCGGTCGGGACGGCCGCAGCAGCCTCGGACCGCCGGTATTCACTCGCCACATGGAGCGCGTGGACTGGGGGCGATGGGCGGTGGCCGAACATTTCCCTGACGGCCTGGACGAACCGTCACAGAAAAGCTATTTCCATGACTTCTAATACAAATTTTTTTGCTCCATTGCTCCCAAACCAAGCCGAATTAGCCAAAACTTATATTGAAGAAAATATAGCTCTAGAAGAGTAGAACATTTCATCTATACAAAGTATGGCCAAATTCTTCATAGATTTTGAAATACAAAAATCCAAATGAAAATGCCTTTAAAATTCCCTAAAATGGAAAAACAGCCCCCAAACCTGCCTTTTTTAACATTTTTGAACATCTTCTAGGCATTTTCATGAAAAGTGGTAATAACAACTTTTGTTCCTTATGAAATTCTATACAAACTTTATTTAGGGTGCACACACATGCAAACAATCTAGCTACCACTTTCAAATCAGTCAAACAAAACCACTTTCATGGTCCACCTTGGTCAACCATGACATCAAAGCTTAATTAACCAAAACCATGAACATAAACCTAGGTTCATTTGGTGTCCTAATCATGTCTAGGTTACTTTAGAGGTCATCAAATACCAAACACTCATAACACTTACCCAAGTCATGTGAAATGCAACCATAATTTGAATAATTCAAGCATTCACATAAAATAACAATTAATCTTTTCATCAATGCCATGCATAATGATGCTTATGCTTAAGAATGCAAGTGATTATGCATGCTTAACACCAGAGTGTTACAACCCTTCCCCCTAAAGGAAATCTTGTCCTAAGATTTGAGTAGACTAACCATTCTTTATGAAAATTGGGATATACTTCTTTTAAATAGTCCTCGGTTTCCCAAGTGGCATCGCTATCGTCATGATTGCTCCAAGAAACCTTGTATTGCCTGACCATAAGATTTCTGGTCACTCTGTCTTTGACATCCAGGAGTCTCATAGGTTTCTCTTCATAAGTTAAATCTAAACTCAGCTTAATGTCTTTAACTTTAACGGCTTCTTCGATTGGAACACGTAGACATTTCTTGAGTTGGGATACATGGAAAACAGGAAACATGGCACTCATCTCTTCAGGCAGTTTGAGCTTATAGGCCCACAATCCTTTTCTTTCTACTATCTGATATGGACCGACATAACGAGGTGTCAATTTCCTTTTAACACCAAAACGTTGCACTTTCTTCATAGGAGAGACCTTCAGATACACATAATCACCAACATCAAAAGTTAGAGGTCTTCTCCTCTTGTCAGCATAACTTTTCTTATGGGATTGTGCAGCTGCTATGTGTTGTTGAATTGTTCAAACCTGCTCTTTAGCTTCTTTAACAAAGTCGATGCCATAATATCTTCTTTCTCCAGGTCCTATCCAATTCACAGGCGTTCTACACCTTCGACCATACAGTGCCTCAAAAGGAGCCATCTGTATACTCTCTTGGTAACTATTGTTATAAGAGAATTCTGCCAAAGGTAACCACTTTTCCCATGAACCCTTGGATGATAAAACACAAGCCCTCAAGAGATCTTCAAGAACTTGATTCACTCTTTCTGTTTGACCTAAAGTTTGAGGATGATAAGCTGTACTATGATTCAGTTTTGTCCCCAAATCCTTCTGCAAGTGTTCTCAGAAATGAGCGGTAAACTGAGATCCTCAATCAGATACAATTATCTTGGGAATTCCATGCAAATGAATGATCTCCCTGAGATAAATATTAGCATATTGAGGCGGTTGATAATGTGTACGAACTGGAATAAAATGCGCACTCTTGGTAAATCGATCAACGATTACCCAAATAGAGTCATGCCCTTTTTGAGTGGTGGGAAGTCCAGTAATGAAATCCATACTGATATCTTCCCATTTCCATTCAAGAATCGGCAACGGTTGAAGCATTTCGGCTGGCTTCAAATGAACAGCCTTTATGCGACAACAGATGTCACACCGTGCGACATAAGCTACAATCTCCTTTCTCATTTTTGTCCACCAATAGCGAGCCTTCAGATCATGAAACATCTTACTACCGCTAGGATGAATAGATAACTTTGATAAGTGAGCTTCATCCATGATTTGATTTCTGAGTTCTCTATCTTTTGGTATGACCAGACGATCATCAAACCATAAGATTCCCTTCTCATCCACTCTGAAATGCTTGAGCGGCTGTTTCAACATCCTTTCCTTGATATGACCTATACCCTTGTCAGTCTTCTGACCTTCGATGATCTTGCTTTCCAGCGAGCAACTTATTTGGATGCTACGCAGCACAACAGGATGCATGAGACCAAAACCATTTGCTAACAAAGGTTGAATAGCATGGCAATGTGATTTTTGACTCAACGTATCTGCGACTACGTTTGCCTTGCCTGGATGATACAATATCTCCATATTGAAGTCCTTGATAAACTCCATCCATCGATGTTGCCTCATGTTCAACTCGAGTTGGGTAAAGATATACTTCAGACTCTTATGGTCAGTGTAGACTTTGCAGAAATTACCCAGCAAGTAATGCCTCCAGATTTTTAGAGCATGCACAACAGCTACAAGCTCCAAATCATGGGTTGGATAATTCACTTCATGCTTCTTCAACTGGCGTGAGACATAAGCTATGACTGTTCCTTCTTGCGTAAGCACACATCCTAAGCCTGTTTTTGATGCATCGCAATATACATCAAAAGGTTTCCCTAAATCTGGTTACACAAGAACAGGAGCAGTGGTCAATAATTCCCGCAAGGTACGGAAAGTTGTTTCACACTCCTCTGTCCAGGCAAACTTCTTCTCTTTCTGCAATAGATTTGTCATAGGTTTGGCAATCTTTGAGAAATCTGGAATGAAATGACGATAATATCCGGCTAGACCAAGAAAACTCCAAACTTCATGCACAGAAGTCGGCGGTTCCCAATTCATAACCTCTTGTACTTTGCTCGGGTCTACTGAGATTCCCTCATCAGATAGAACATGGCCAAGGAATTGAACTTTCTTGAGCCAAAACTCACACTTGCTAAACTTGGCATACAGCTTATGTTCCCTAAGCCTGTCTAAAACAATCCTCAGATGCTCGGCATGATCTTCTTCATTTTCTGAGTACACCAAGATGTCATCAATAAACACCACCACAAACTTGTCTAACTCAGGCATAAAGACCAAATTCATCAGATACATGAAGTATGTAGGAGCATTTGTTAAGCCAAAGGACATAAGAAGATACTCATACAATCCATATCTGGTAGAAAAAGCGGTCTTAGGCACATCTTCCAGTCTAATCTTGATCTGATGGTAACCAGACCTAAGATCAATCTTGGAAAACACTTTTGCCTTGGACAACTGGTCAAAAAGAATGTCAATTTGGGGTAACGGATACTTGTTCTTAACGGTCACAACATTGAGTGGACGATAATCCACGCACATCCATAGAGATTTGTCCTTCTTCACAAAGATAGCAGGACAACCCCATTCCGACACACTAGGGCAAATAAGACCCTTGTCCAACAATTCCTTCAACTGATTTTTAAGCTCTGCCAATTCATTTGGTGGCATCCGATATGGCCTCCTAGAAATTGGGGCAGTGCCAGGTAGTAACTCTATGCGAAACTCAACATCCCTATCTGGTGGAAGACCCAGAAGCTCTTCAGGAAAAACATCCGGAAACTCACATACAATAGGAATTTCGGGAAGAGGGGTCACACGAGTAGAATAGGATACGCTCTCTAGCTTAAACTTTTGGGGTAACGGCACTTGAAAGGTACCCTCCCCAAGAGGATTTCTGATAGATAGCACCCTATTACCTGTATCGATCACAGCAACCTAGAATTTCATCCAACTCATCCCCACTATCACGTCCACTCCTAAGCCAGGTAGAACTATCAAGTTCAACCGAAATCTCCACTTGTCTAGATCTAAGGCTGCACCCTGAACTATCTGCTTAGTAGTTATATCAGTCCTAGCTGAACTAACCTTGAATTCAATACTCAATTCAAGTATCTTTTGGTCATGCTTCTGTGCAAATGCTTGACTCATGAAAGAATGCGATGATCCAGAATCAAATAAAACAGCGGTAGGGATCTGATTCATAGAAAACATACCCGTAGTCATTGGTTCACCAGCAAGAATCTCCTCAATCGAGGTGTTGTGCACACAAGCTTGGTATGGGGCCTGCTGCTTCTTGGGAAAAGGGCAATAACAAGCAAAGTGCCCTGTATGGTTGCAGTTGAAGCAAGGTCCATTGACAGGTGTCTTGTCAGCATTGGTCAAGCTGCTCTGTCCTGCTTTCCCCTATGGCGCAGGAACTTTGAATGCTCTATGATGCTTTCGCAGATTCTGAGCTGGATAAGGGTTATGTCTTTTCTACTGCAGGGGCCTGAACCTTGCACCAGACATAGGTGGACGATACAGCGTACGAAAAGCAGTTGGGGCTCTTGCCTGAGAAGAACCACCTCCATCATGGGCTCTCTTGCGATTCTTGGCGGTAGCATGAACATTGTTACTGTTTTCTTGCATAATACAATCATTCAGAAAGTCATTGAAAGTAACACGAGCAGAAGTGCTCATGGTCTTCATTAACTTGGAACTCAAGCCTCTCTTGAAACTAGCTATCTTGTTCTCATCATTGTTAACAAACTCAGGAGCATACTGACTCAAGGTATTGAAGGCGTGCAGATACTCCTTCACATTACGAGTTCCCATAGTGAGTGACAGAAACTCAGTCTTCTTCATAGCCATCAAACTTGGAGGAATGAAATTCCCCGAAAAGCATGTACAAAGCGGTCCCAAGTAATAGGAACACCCTGCTGAAAGTTGGTGCGATGTTGCTTCCACCACGTTCCCGCTTGTCCCTCAAGTTGATGGGCTGCATACTCCGCTTTCAGTTCTTCTGTTAACCTTAGAAGATGAAATTTATCTTCCATGGTGTTGAGCCATTCATCTACTTCAAGCGGCTCAGGAGCATCCTTAAATACCGGAGGTTTAGTGTCCTGAAAGTCCTTGAAGCTGCTATACTGATTTTGCTGAGAACCCTGACGAACATCACGAGCCAAGCTCTCATGAAGAAACTGCTCCACATTGCGCTGGCAGCCCAAGAATTGAGCAAACAGCTGCTCCGCATTGGTCAGAGGTGGGGGTGGTACACCACGTGCAGTATTATCGGCGCCCTCTTCAGCACCACCACTACCATTACCACCCGAACCACTACAGGTAACCGGCATCTGCATATTTCAGCAATAAGTATTTATTAGGTGAACATTGTCATAATGAGAGGTGAATGTAAAAATCATGCCAAACTGAATTTATCAAGGGAAATAAATTCGCACAATAAATAGAGGCACAGTAATTCTAATTTTCACATCACAACATCACTACTAATATTACTTTGAATCATCGCAAAGCGTCTTACAACATCCACATTTTGCCAGCATACACACCCTAGACTTTTAAAGGTGTACAGATATCGCCACATCAAATACCATGTTCCACATTACATCAAAGTCTCAATAGAGTGCAATAGGGTTACATGACCACCCGACAGGAACACAAAAGAACAACTAGAGACTAGCGATCATCAACAAGGCTACTCTCCATTGTTGCTACTCTCACTAGAAGCACTGTCCATAGCCCTTCTAGCTGCTGCTAAGGCTGCCCTCAGCTGACGAATCTCCTCCTGCTTCCTGTGCACCTCCTCATGAAGACTAGCATTGTAAGCATGAACATCCTCCACGTCCTCTAGCACCTGCTACTGACGGATGCTAAGACAACAAAACTCGGACCAGGCTTCATCCCTAGCCTGCGCCATCTTCTGGCTCTCCTGGACAACCTTGTCTCGATGCTAAGACACACGGGCTACCTCCTCTCATGAGCGCTGAAGCTCACGTGTCAACTCACGCTTCTCCTTGCGTGCATCAGCTCGAGCCTCCTTGAAACCCTCACTCAGATGAAGTGCCTTAGTCTCCATGCTGACACAGGCCCTCATCACTACAAACATAGCACTCATGGCAGGCGTGTAGCTGCCCTGCGCCTCCTTAGGACCTGCCTCTAGTGGTTTTCCCTCAGCATGCGGCCACCTAGAAAGGCGGTGAGCAAAGGAAAACACTCCAGGAAAAGCCTGGGCAAGCTGGTGAGGTATCTCCTCCATCAGGTGCTCCACCACGTCAAAAGCTGCAAACATGGCACCCTTCTTGGCAGTCCTGCCCACACCAAAATAGCGCCACCCAACCCAGTGGGGGTCACCGTCCAAAGGTGGGACAACTACCTCCACCTGAGCCTCTCCATAGTTCACCAAGTCATCCTTGTCCCAGTAGTAGTGAGGCTCCATGCCCACCGTGTACCCAGCGTTGGAGAGAATCCTCCAAAGAAGGCTAGGCATGGCGTGCTCCTCAAGAAAAGTGTCCACCTCCCTTGGTGCCGACTCACGGACAGCCAAAGGACCACAGGGCACTCCTCCTCTAGTGGATTTGCGAGCAGTCTGCTTGGTTCTCGGCATCTATCCAAAAGTTGTATATCCCATAAGTTTATAATTTTAAAGAATGAGATAATTTATTTATAAGGGAAGGAACCATGAATGTATGAATGAACAATTTTAACCATGATGCATGCACGTTACATACGTCCTCATGAACTAATAATCTAACGCTCTATGCGGTGGCATACATCGTTCTCTCATTATACGTAACTACTTCGTTCTACTGTTCGCGCGGTTAGTGTACCTGCAGAAAATTCATTTCAGCCCATATCCCATATGAATGCAATTCAACGTAAAAATTCACGCACCTTCCGAACAAGGTGAAAACACTGATTACTTACTACCCCAACAAGTCACGCAGAAGACGACACCGCCAGAAGACGGTCCCAACATGGGATACCTTCATACAAACATGTGTGCAACATGTGAATAATCCGGCATCAATAAGCACTCCCCTAGACTGGCATTGCATCCAATCATGCTCTCACAACTCACACTTACCAGGGCATAGAGGCAATTTGATCCATACATTACCACTCAAGTGAATGGCACCCATACGACTCCGTCATTGTATAGGCAACGACAAAACAGAAAATATGATGTAATTTCCCAAGTTAGTACTTAATTAAGCCACCTGAATTCCTACTGGGCATAAAGGATATGACCACTGGCACACTCTAAATTTTCAAAACCATAGATTTGAACACCTATGTATAGCTATACAGTTTGTAAATACTTTTCACAACAAAAACTTTTTTATTCTAAATACTTGTGAATAGTAATGCTAAACGTTGCTTCGATGCCAGCTGTGATAGAACGAACTAATTTATTAGAGCACAAGCACATAATTCGCTATTAAGACGGTAAACTACATGATTGAGACCTAATAAACCCGGCAGTCATACCAAAATCTCGAAGGATTTTAAATATATAACACCTCGGCCCAGGGCTTAATAGGATTAATAGGATACTCGTACCAACAAGTTGCAACTTCTTTTTTGAAAACTCATCACTAAAGAACTTCGAGGTTAAGCGTGCTTGGCCTGGAGAAATTTAAGGATGGGTGATCGACCGGGAAGTCTTCCCGGGTGCGCACGGGTGAAGACAAAGTACGCAGAAAAGACTAGTGTTGGTCTGTGAGGGCAGTCTATGTCCTAGATAAGCGGCCAGATGTAAGCGGGCCCGGCCTTGAGGAGGCGGGACGTTACAAATGGTATCAGAGCCGACCCTTGTGGTTTCACGGGCGCATGTGTCAGTTGTGTAGGCATGGTGTGCATGGCTGGTGTGGATCCAGAGTGGTCACACAGCATGACACATGTGCTGGCACTGGACACACGGACGTGGCCAAGAGGGGACGTTCCTAGCCTGGGGTTGACCGACGAGGACGTTAGTCTCCTAAGGGGGTGAGTATGTAACACCTCGGCCCAGGGCTTAATAGGATTAATAGGATACTCGTACCAATAAGTTACAACTTCTTTTTCGAAAGCTCATCACTAAAAAACTCCGAGGTTAAGCGTGCTTGGCCTAGAGAAATTTAGGGATGAGTGACCGACCGGGAAGTCTTCACGGGTGCACACGAGTGAGGACAAATGCGTAGAAAACACTAGTGTTGGTCTGTGAGGGAAGTCTATGTCCTAGATAAGCGGCTAGATGTAAGCAGGCCCGGCCTCGAGGAGGCGGGACGTTACAAAACCTGTCAGTCACATGAAGTCTAGGGCTAGATTTATGGACCCTAGGTACTTTATCGGCCATTTTCCAATAGAACACTTGAAGATATTGGAGACCTCCGTACTTTTAATGTTATCTTGACTCACCATGATCGCCTCACTCTTAGAGAAATTGATTTTAAGCCTGATATAGCTTCATATAAATACATGAGTTTAAGGTTTGAAGCTTGATCCTTGTTATCTTGGTGCCCTCGCTGGCGAGGGCTATGAAGAGCGAGATGTAGGCCGCACCATCCTCACCGCTCTTCCTGTCGGGGTAGAAGTAGATCGCCCAGTCATATCCTGCCACGTTGAAGGAGTAGGAGGTGGCACTTCCCCACCCCAATCCCCTTGGAGAGGGAGTAGCCCGCGATCTTGAAGTGGTGCGAGCCATTCACCGTCTTGGTGACACACGCGGATGCCGTCTCAGAGGGGGTCGAGGAACGGGAGGCGGAGGAGGGGCCGCCGTGGTAGACACGGTCGGTGCCCATCTAAAGGAGATGAGTCGAGGGACACCCACTTCTCGAAGAGGCCTGATCCGGAAATGACGGAGAGGTGATCTGGTGGTGATTCCATGGCGGCTGCTGCTTCTAGGCTAGGGTTTAGGGCTTGACCTTGATCAGCGATGGAATTTGGATGCGCTCTCATTCTGGGGCTATTACCAGGGTGGGCGGGACGGCAACATCTCCCAAGGTGGGCGCTGGGGATTGCCTTTCCTGGTCTCCGCGGTGAACGGGACGTGCCGATTTTCATCCATCGTCCGTCCTGAGCACGACTCTGTGTCTGCGCGACTCTGTACAGGAATGGGTGGATCGCACCCGCTTGCAGGTAGAGGAAGGGAAGCTTGAATTCCCACATGGGATTGGGTTTGCCCATCAATCAGTTCCATAGACTGGAGGCGAGGAACTGAAGCACCTTGGAAAGATCGTTCGTCTTGTGTCAACCAAGGTGGGGGTGATACAGGATCTCCGATGAGGAGGTTTGCCACCCAAAGCCTTGGATGCATAAGTGGTGTTCTTCCATTGTGCCTTGGTGGCATACTGATGTTCGGCGATAAGCAAAGTAAGTATGTGGATGTTGTTGAGTCTTCTCTACACTTGGCAAGGCCCGTCAGGAGCAATGAATATCTTCAACTGGAACTGCCGGGGGATAGGACTCCCCTGGACGGTTCAAGAGCTTGTTGCTCTAGTTCGAGCAAAAAGTCTGATGCTTGTCTTCTTATCAGAGACTCGCATTAAAGGTGATCGGGTGTCGAATTTGAGATGGAGATTGGGTCTAAAACATTGTTTCACGGTGGATAGTGTGAGATCAGGTGGTGTGGTGGTCTGGTTGATGTCACGTTGATTGAGAAGCATCAAAGATATATAGATGTCCATGTAAGGGAGAGTTCGATAACGGAGAGGACTCGTATCACTTTTGTCTGTGGCGAGCCGCGTACGGATCAGAGGCATATTATGTGGGAGTTGCTACGTCAGCTGCATGGTCGATCTGCTTATCCGTGGCTAGCAATTAGAGATTTCAATGAAGCCATATGGGACTATGAGCATTTTTTTGCGTGTCCTAGGCCGGAGTGTCAAATGACTGCTTTTCGCGATGCGCTAGCTGACTGTGAGCTTACAGATTTGGATTTTTCTGGACTCCCTTATACCTATGAAAATGGTTGGGAGGTGATGACAATGTCAAGGTTCGCTTGGATCGAGCTATGGCAAGTCCAGAATGGCGCGACCTGTTTGGCGACGCCACACTGTATCATCTTGGGTCGTCGCGCTCAGATCATTGTCCATTGTTTTTGGAAGTAAGGAAGAAAAGTTGGGAACTACATAAACCGAGGATTTTTCGGTATCAAATAATGTGCGAAAGATTGGAGTCTCTGGCTATGGAAGTAAAGAACGCTTGGTGTACAGACGCCAGTAGAGAACGCCTGGGTGGTGTAGTGGCTGCGTTGAAGCATGTGCGGAACGCTTTACATTCTTGGAGCCAGAAAAATTTTGGCATTGTCACACATGAACTTGAGGAGCTGCGTGCAAAATTGGAAGAAGCAAGAGCTGATCCGTTGTGTAGAGCCAGTGAGGTTCGCCGGATATCTGACCGTATGGACGAATTGCTATATAGGGAGGAAATGATGTGGCTCTAAAGGTCGCGGATTGCTTGGCTTAAAGAGGGTGATCGCAACACGAGTTATTTTCATAAGCAGGCTGTCTGGCGGGCCCGTAAGAACAAGATTAAGAAACTAAAATACCCTGATGGTGGCTGGTGTGAAGACCCCAAACTGATGCAGCGGATGGCTTCAGATTTTTCAGTGCCTTGTTCACGGCTGATCCTAATGTGGAACCTGATGAGCTTATTGATCTTATTGAGCCAAAGTTAACTGACCTTATGAATCAGCTTGTGCAATGTGATCTATAAGGTAATCTCAAAATGCTTGGCTAACCGGATGCGGCCAATTCTGGATGATATTATTTCTGTGGAGCAAAGTGCCTTTGTTCATGGGAGATTAATAACAGCTAATGCCTTCATTGCGTTTGAGTGCATTCATGCTATCCAGAGGTTGAGTGGCAAGGACTTTTGTGCTTATAAGTTGGATTTGTCCAAGGCGTATGATCGAGTTGATTGGGGATTTTTACAAAGTTTGTTAGAGAAGCTGGGCTTTCAGAGTCAATGGGTACAATGGATCATGACTTGTGTTTCAACTTTACGCTACTCGGTATGCTTCAATGGGGTGCTCTCGCATTCCTTCTCCCCGTCACGTGGTCTACGACAAGGTGATCCGCTTTCACCATACTTGTTCTTGCTAGTTGCTGATGGTTTATCTACTCTCCTGAAGCATAAAGAAAGGGTTGGTCTTCTCGAAGGAGTAAAGGTGTGTTGGAGATCTCCAAGATGATAGCTTGCTATTTTGTAGAGCTACTGTGGAGAAGGCTCAGGTTGTTAGAGGGGTCCTTGGAACGTTCGAGCGATGTTCAGGGCAGCTTCTAAGTCCCAGCAAATGCTGTGTTGGTGAACGAGAAGTATGACCAGAGAAAGTCCGTACTGTGTTGGGTGTTGAGAGGATCGATTTTGAGGCCAAATATCTAGGCCTTCCGACGCCATATGGCCGTGTACGGAGGGGATTATTTCAGCCACTTGAAGAACGTTTTCATAAAAGGATGTTTGCTTGGAAGGAAAAATACCTCTCGGCAGCAGGGAAGGAGGTGCTAATAAAATCAGTTGCTCAAACTTTACCTATATATATCATGAGTGTCTTTAAACTTCCCCTCACCTTATGTGATGAGCTGGTGAAGCAAGTGCGAGCATTCTGGTGGGGTGCTGAAAATGGGAGGAGGAAGGTGCAGTGGATACCTTGGGAGAAATTGTTGTTGCCGAAGGGCTTTGGTGGCATGTGGTTTAAGGATCTCCGGTTGATGAACCAAGCGATGCTTGCTCGACAAGCCTGGAGACTAGTGAACTCTCCGGACAGCCTCTGTGCTAAGGTTTTGAAAGCTAAATATTATCCTCAAGGAAATTTGCTGGATAGAGTTCCGGCTGGTGAGGCCTCGGAGACTTGGCGTGCAATTGAATATGGACTAGAACTGCTGAAACAGGGAGTGATTCATCGTATAGGAGATGGAAGGTCTATCCAGATTTGGCGGGATAATTGGTTGCCCAGGGAGTATGGTCTTAAATTGATCGGACCCAGTCGCATGTGCAGGCTCAGATGGGATCACCATCTAATTGATGACAATGGTGATTGGGATGAAACGGCTGTACGCAGATACTTCTATCCATGTGATGCATTGGAGATATTTAGTATCAAGCTTCCTGAACAGCACGCTGCTGATTTCGTTGCCTGGCATTATGAGAAAACCGGAATTTTTTCTGTGAGAAGTGCTTACAGGTTAGCGGTAAGGAATCAGTATAGAGCTGAAACTCCTGGTAGTAGCGAAAATTCAGATCAGGGTCGTGCCGGTTGGAAAAAACTATGGCAGGCGCGAGTGCCGTCCAAGGTTTCTGTCTTTGCTATGAAAGCAGCAAACAATGGTTTGCCGACCAGAGTTAATAAGAAATACTGTCATCTGGACCAGCATGATGTTTGTGAATTATGTGGATCACAGGAAGATGTCTTTCATGCTCTTTTGGTCTGTCCGCTTGCAGTAGCCCTCCGTCAGGCCATGAGGAGCCATTGGCAATTGCCATCAGAAGAGGCTCTTGTCAGGACTGGGCCAGACTGGTTGCTTATGTTGGTGCTGAATAATTCATTGGAGGTACTGGCTAATTTTTTTATGTTGATTTGGCATATTTGGAGCATACGAAACAAGATTGTACATGAAGGGGGTCTCTGTATGACTCTTTTTCTTCTATTAATACAATAATATGCAGTTCTCCTGCCTATTCGAGAAAAAAAAAAGATGGTACATGAAGGTGCATCCCCGTTCATTGCTAGTTCAGCTACCATTCTCACTCACTACATGCTATCACTAATGGAAATCCAGCATCGTGAGGAGCATGTGGACCTGAAGGGTAAACGTTCCTTGGAACCTGCTGCTCTATTGACGTCCAAAATTTAGATGATCAAAATTCAGAGTTACATGGAACTTTGAGATGGAAGCGGCCACCACAGGGGACTCTTAAAATTAATGTTGATGCTGCTTTCAACGTTTTGTCGGGAGATGCTGCTGTGGGCGTGGCGATTAGAGACTGGGAGGGTTCCCTAAAACTAGCCTCGTGGCTCACCATATCTCTTTGCAGAGGAAGCAGAGGCTAGAGCATGCTTGGAGGGCGTTCGTTTGGCTCTTAGATGGCCAGATGTCTGATACGGCGTTGCCGCCTGGGAGTACGTAGTGGGGAACAGAGGAGTTGCTAAGACTGGGAATTGGAACGAAGTGGATAGCGAGGCAATGGTGCGGTGGGGGAATTGCCGGCGGCAGTAGTTGAAGCGCGCGCAGCCACCGTCGAAGAGGAACCCCACCCACACGGGAGGTTCTGTTCTCTTCTTCGATCCTCTCCTTATTACATTCACTCGGTGCTCTTATAGTACCAGCACTCATTTCGAAGAAATCTGCATGCTGTCTAAAATAGACCAAATACCCCTAGCCACTGCATGCTTATTCTCTTTAGACCAGATACTCCTAGCCACTGCATGCTTATTCTCTTCAAAACCGAACTCTCTCCTCAGCCACTAGTATTGGCTGAGACCACTGCATGCTTATTCTCTTCTAAACCGAACTCTCTCCTTAGCCATTAGTATTGGCTGAGACCTCTTCTACTGCCATAGCATTACTCCACCCCTCCAAGACAGCTCGTCCTCGAGCTGTGGCAATTTCTGGAGCAATTGATCTGGTGGAACTTATCTACCCGGATCGAATCCATGGAGTGCCCACATATGGAGTCGGTGGTGCCCTCCAACAGCAGGCACCCTTGCTATGGGTTCAGCAGAATGGGACTGCACTCGAGGCAGCCACGGCCCTGCTCTGTCGTGGAAATAGCATCGCTGCCAGCTGAGTGCCAGTTGCGGAAATATCATCGCTGCCAGTTGCGGAAGTGAGCGCTGCTGCCCGCTCGTAGTAACCCCATCCCTTGACCTCGCCTACGCTGTCGAGGAAATAGCATCGCTGCCAGCTGAGCGCCCGTATAGTAGGTTGTCCTCTCATGTCGTGGGCTCGGCCGCCGCACCCTCAGAGCAACTCCAGTCACAGACCTCAAATCAGGCCCCTACATCTCCATTTGGGAGGTGGCCTGCAAAATTTAAGGGCTCCACAGCTCCAAATCAGGCCCCACTCCTTCCCTGAAGCCGCCGCAGCTAATCACGCCGGAGCCGCTCCTCCCCACGCTGGGACTGCCACGAACGGGTGCGCCACGAGCTGCGCCGCTGTGGACCGGGCGCTGGTGCACCACTGGAAGCAGCCGGCCAGGAAGCAGTAGGGACCGCCAGGCTGGAGCAGGGCTCAATTTGCGCCGCTGAAGAAGTGGTGCGCGGGGCTCGAGCTCGGCGTGGAGAAGGCGAAGAACGGGGACACCGCCCAGTGCCTCTTCCCGGATGTGGCCGACTTGGCCGTGGCGTTGCCCGGGCACACCACGCTATTGACCTTCCTCGCGGGTGGCCGCAGCTTGGATGACCCAGACTCGCCGTGGTCATCACAAGAAGTGAAAACGACGCCTCCCGTAGCTCCAGTTTCGGCGGCGGTGGCCGCGCGCGGTGGAGGCGGAGGACTCGGACCCGCGCTGTGGAGGCAGCTGCGCTTGCCGGAGGGGACACAACCATGCTCGCATCATGGTGGAGAGGATGGCCTAGCCGGAGCCAAGCTCGCGATGGCCAAGACGCCACAGCCGACGCGGCGAGGTAGCCCACCTGCGCAGTGGGGCAGAGCGCCGGTGGCCGTCGCAGCGTGGCAGCCTGCCCGCGGGGCAGGGCAGAGCGGCGCGCACGAGGCAGCAGGTGTTGCTAGGAGCTACAGGGGCCATGGAGCTAGCTCGACGCAGCAGTGCATTGCGCGCCTGACGAGGTGGGTGTTGATGAATTATCCTCGGCATTCTACCACGGGATACCCCGAGGTAGCAGATTTGCGATGAGGGCGCGCTAAGACCTATGATCTATATGTGAGATGCAAGACAAACAACCAGGACAACTAGGGTTTATCCAGGTTCAGGCCTCTCGGAAGCGTAATACCCTACATCCTGCGTCTCTGCTATTGTATTGATGAGTACCGGAGTACAATGAGATGGGTTCAGATCAGATGTGTTCTAGGGGGTCCTTGTCCGCCTTATATAGCCGAGGGACAAGGTTACATATCTAGGGTTTTCCTATGGTCGATTACATTGCATCGCATCCTTGGAGGACACAAAGATCTAACCAACTAAGACTCCTTGCATGCCAAGCAGCCTTCAGCTCCTGTGCGGCCCACCGACCTGGGCGGCAGCGGACTATGGGCTCCATCTTGTCGTTCAGCCCACCGATCAAGATGATGATGGACCGGCCTTCATCTTCTTGGTCTTGGTCGTCTGGTACCGAGCAGCCCAAAGTCTAGCCGTGAGGGTATATGGGGTCTATACCCCCACAGCTAGTCCCCGAGCATCATGTATCTTGAGGGAGTCGCCGTCTTGACCTGTATCGAGCAGTGAAGATGCAGACCACGTGACACTGAGCAGTGAAGATGTAGACCACATGACGCCGAGCAGTGAAGATGCAGACTATGTACTCTTGACCAGCACTGATGCTGACCACACAGTACCGACCAGCACTAACGCTGGCTAGGCGGTGTCATCCAGGCTTCTCCCAAGCAGTTTGTAAGTCTACTCCTGACCACAGCTTTTGTCAAGGAAGGTGATCTGTCGAAAGATGCATGGTGTTCTAAGAAAAAGAAAATTTCTTTTTACATCCTGAGACGCGGGCCCACGTTAACACATGACACAAAGTATCACTACGATGCTAATATGGACCATCCGTAGAGGTAAGTGCAGCGAACCAAGAACAGAAGATAGGCCCGAGTCACCGCAAGGTGACATGGGCCCACGTAGTCCCCAAGCTCGATATAAGATAATATATGTTGTATTGAGATTTTTAAGAAAAAATCAAAATAAAATACCAGAAGTGTAATTAACACTGAATACCCATTCTAGAGCAGAGAGTAGAGCATGAGCCCAAGTCACCGCGAGGTGACATGGGCCCACGTAGTCCCCAAGCTCGATAGAAGATAGGATATGTTGTATTGAGCTTTTTAAGAAAAAAGTCAAAATCACCATCAACTAATCGAGGCCAGTACCACAGGACTAGACATGTCCCAACTGAGGTGCAGTCCCCAAGCGTGCTCGTGGTACGTCACAGGCTCTATCGGGTTGAAAACACCAAGACCCCATGGCCCTGAGCAGCACTAGGCGGAGTACTACCACGCAGTCCCTAGGTGTACTGAGACTTGCACAGACATGATCGGGGCGAGGCCACCGAGAGCCGGGGTACGTAAACACCACTTGGGTAGGAAAACTGCCAGGCAGTCCCCAGGAATAGGGAACAAAATATTTGACCCACGAAATCAGTCCCCAGGTTTGAGGAAAAAAATCTGAGACAAATTTGGAAAGAAGTATATAATTAAAGGCAAATTTGGAATTAGATCCCAAGATTACCGGACATGTGCACAAGATCCAGGATTAAGTCTGTAACCTAACGCACGCGGGAGAATAAAATATCCCAGCCCACGCTCGCACTCGGGACCAGGACAGCCCACAAGCTGCGTCCACACGAGTCAAGGGGGGTCCAACCCTAGAAGTCAAACCGATGTCATCCGGTTAGTATAAATAGCAGGCGCCGCTAGGGAAGACGGTTCCGCAATCATTTCCCCACCTGCCCACTCTCACATTTTTCGAGCGCTCCGCTGCCTCGCTCCACTTCGTAATCGCCACCACCGTCGATCCACTGCAGCAAATCTGCCTGCCGCCGTGAGGCAATTGAGAAGATCTAGCGCATCCACACCACCACCGCACTCTGCTCACCTCGCAACCCACAATCCTCGGAGGAGATGGCGAAGAAGGGAGTCAAGAAGGCGGGGAAAGCGGCTGGATCCAAAGCACCGGGGCCGCACTGGCAGTAGTCAGCGTCCACGTGGGAGTCGTTGCAGGCGCTCGCCGATGAGGGCTTCCTACTGCCATTCGAGATGGAGGCATGGCGTGAGGCATGAGATGAGGATTCTCCTCTTCCCCGGGAGGGAGAAATCGTGGTGTTCGAGGACATGGTGATGCGGGGGTTGGGGGTTCCGGTGAATGGGTTTCTCCAGGACCTTTGCATCTACTGGATAGTGTCCATTTGCAATCTGGGCCCCAACTCCATCCTCTCCATCATCGTTTTCATTGGTTTTTGCAAGATGTTCTTGGGGATCGACCCCCATTTCAATCTGTTTCACCACTTCTTCCTGCTGAGGAAGAATGGGGTCGAGACCGGGGGGTCCCAAGTTGCCGAAGGGTGCTATGTGCGTCTTCGTGATGGGATGAAGGCGCATTGGCTAGGGAGCCAGCACCAATCGGCCCCGCAGAGCTAGAACGGCCGTTGGTTCTACATGAGCCAGGATGTGGAGGGGCGGAGGGTGTCGTGCGACGTAACGCAAGTGCCAGAGTTCAACCCTCGGTGGTCGAACCCTCCATCCCCAGATGAGATGCATCAGGTGAATGAGTTGCTGACATTGATTGACAACAAGACTGTCAATGGAGTGCTGGTGGTGGGGACATGCTGACACGCCGGATCCAGCCGTGCAAGGAGCGAGTGAACCACCTATACGAGGAGAAGACGACGCCAGAGGCGTTGAGTCGGTGAATGTCTTCTCTGTTTGAGAAGTTTGACCTGACCAGCAGCTATCCAAGAGTGCGTACACGGCCGTACGACCTTACTCGACCACCACCAGAGGTAAGCCAACCAGCTCCATACTTTAATTTGAATGATATGCAGTTGTATATGTCGATGGCTGTAACATGAATGGTCTAACTTTTAGACACTACTTGGACAGGACTGAAAGGTGTTTTTCTCTGCTGTGCCAGTGGAGCCATGGCCTCAAGGCGAGGTGCAGGCCAACCAGCGGAGAACCAAGGAGACCCACTACTAGAGCCATGCCAAAGCAGGGCAGAAGACACTAGATGTCTTTGACTCTGACGATGGAGAAGTCCCTGCTGCCCAAAGAAGGCATCGGGCTGTGGGCAAGCGGCCAAGAAGAAGAAACCCTCCGCTCTGCTGTCTGGGGGCAAGATAAACCTAGACGGTGAAGAGGGGGAAAGCAAGAAGCGGGGTGCCCCGGGTACCCCAGAGTCGTCGGACTCTGAAGACACTGTGATGCTAAAGGAACACCAGTGGAAACGTTAGGCCCAGGTGCCTTAGACGGGGGAAACGCCGAGGCCCCCGCCCACAACAACACCCAGGAGGTCTGCGTGGAACACGCCACCACCAACTCCTCCCCCACATCAAGGGGAGACCGTCTCAACACTCGGCTAGAGCAGGCCGGGGAACCATCACCACCACCATCACCGCCACCTGCGCTGCACAGGGTGGCGACGCCTCCAGCCGGAGCAGCTTCATCATTGGGGTACCAAGAAGCAGTAGGGCAGCCGACTTCTCCGGTGTGTCCCATCGGGACAAGCCAAATGGGTGAGGCATCGGACCGAGTCCCCGGGCGCAGTAGTGGTGCAACAGGCGGGGCCCCAGGCGCTCCAGGCGGGAGAGCAGCCCCACAGTTCAGAGGAGGCTTCCGACGGCCAGCCAATTAAGTGCCATTGTATTTGGATATCTTGCTTCATCTCGATTACTAGGTTTCTTAGAGACAAATTGTTTCTGTGATGTGGCTTGTAGCCATGCTCCTCCAGCGTCGACACCAACCCCACCTCCTAACCAGACCACCCCACAGCTGACCACTAAGCAGGCGATGGCCAGCGACGCAGCATAGTCCGCGGGGCAAGGGGAGGCGGCCAGGAGCACTGTGGCACCCGCCAGGCCATCCCGGACACCGACCCATCAGCTAGAAAGGCGGGTGGTGCCGTTTAGGGCTGTCAAGGCTACGGCAGGTTGGTTGCCTCGCCATGTGTCAGGCCAGGCAGGTCCGAGCAGGCTAGCGCCACCTGAGGAAGTCAAAGTGGTGCCTAAGGTGCCCAAGATGCCACTCACGGACCTACCCAAGCAGCGCGTCCACACGACGCGCAAGCTGTGGATGGACAAATTCATGTCCTGTGAGGAGATCCTTGATGACGACATTGACTCAAGTGTGTAGGATGCCGTGGAGGTGCTACTGGACAGGATTGCCATTTTTCTTTATGTTTTGGAGTTGGTGCTTTCTGGCAGGCATGCTGACCAGCAAGCGGGGCAAGACCATCGACCGCTTTGTAGCTACCTGGGAGGAATGCCAGACACTTAGGGTGGCCAAGGCCCAACTAGAAGCGTAGGCCAAAATCTACCAGGAGCGGGAGCTGCGACATGAGGAAGAGGTCGCTACGCTGCACCAACAAGTGGATACCCTGAAGGCGGAGAATGAGAGTAAGTACTATTTCCTACTTGGTGCATGCTGGAATTTGCTATATGCTTATGTACACTTCTTGTAGAGCTGAGTGGCCAAAATGAGGCCATGGCTCAAGAGCTTGCCAGCCTGCTAGGCCAGAAGGAGGCCGCTAAGGAACAAGCAGTGGAGCACCAGAAGCAGATTGCTGAGCTCACTGGTAAGGGTGACAATGTAGAGTTGCTGTATGTAGTCTGCTGCATACTAGGCAGACCAGGGTATGCTAACCACCTTGTTTTGTTTTTGTAGATGTAAGGAACTGCCACATGGTCTAGTTCCAGGTGCTGCAAGAGTCCATCGCCGTCCTCCAACAGAAGATGCGGGCCATGCACGAGCACATCAACCAGCATTGAGGGCGATCTTTCGAGGAGAGGAGCACCCTGCCGACCCTGTGGGTGAGGCAGTGGTTGTGGTGGACCAGTGTCGAAGGCAGTGGCCAGTGCTTCAAGGGGTTCATCGCGGAGGCCGGGCGCTACACGGTGGCTACCGCGCTGGCTGTGGTCTGCTCCAGGTACCCGGAGGTGAAACCAACAGAAGTGGCACTTGGCATCACGCCAGAGCTTCATGAGAACACCGCCAAGGACCTCTGGGCCACATCTGCTCCTGCTGCCACCACCCTTGTTGAAGACATGGCTCTCATAGAGGATCCTACAAAAAATAATGGTGGTCAGTAGGCTCTAAACAATGTATTTGTGATGAAAACACTGTTTGTAAGTTGTGCCGGGCATGAGGTGCTTGTAAACTTTTAGCCTTTTGATGCAGATAAGTTAGGCATATTTAAGCGAGCGATAAACATATTGCCATTTTTTAGATGCATATTTATGCGTAGTTCATTTTTGAAAAAATGTCGACAATTAAGTTTTGCCCCAACCCTCGAAGCGAGCTAACTCTGTCGGGTAACTAGGGATGCACTAGTGAATAGCGTAGGACCGCCAGGATCACTAGGTACCTAGCACAGTTAGAGAGCGACTGCTGAAATCTCCTAGTGCCATGTAACGCAGAGCTGTAACAAATCATAGGAGTTTTCTGGACAGTGCCTTGTCAAGCCGTTCTCGTCGGGTAGAAAACAAAGTTTAATTGTGACTTATGCAAGGCGCATGTATGGGAAATGAGTGCACATATATAGGAAAAAGGAAACTTTATTAAACATCAGAATAACAAAAGTTGGGTACATATCTTATTCTATGGGTGGAAGTGTATGAGGTGGTCAATGTGCCAGGAGTTGCCTTCCTCGACACCCATCTGGATGTTGGGCGTGTAACAGCTTTGATCCTGAATGGTCCTTCCCATCTGGATGATAACTTGTGCAGGCCATCTGTGTTCTGGATTCGTCGTAACACCATGTTGCCAACCATGAACAACCTGCCCTTGACATTACAGTTATAGTAACGACGCACATAAGCTAAATACTTAGCCATCCGAGCACAGGACTTGAGTGCTACTTCTTCTTTGGTAATGACATCTACTTCTTGGGCTTCGTTGGAGGCTTCTTCATCATAGTACTAGAGACGTGGTGAAAGGTGAGCAACCTGAGCTGGTAGGACAGCCTCAGAACCAAACACCATGAAGTACGGAGAGACTCCAGTGTTGCGACTGGGCTGGGTACGAAGTCCCCAGAGTACTGTAGGCAATTCCTTGAGCCACCGACCAGGTTTGAGGTTCTTGTTGTCTCTGTATACCCTCTTGTGCAAAGCGTCAATGATCATACCATTAGCTCGCTCCACCTATCCATTGGCCTGAGGGTGGGTGATGGACACATATTTGACTTTGATGCCATTATCATCGCAAAAGTCAAAAAACTCGTCGCTGGTGAACTGGGAGCCAAGGTCGGTGTTGATGGTTTTGGGTATACCAAACCGGTGGACGACATCATCAAGGAACTGTATTGCTTTTTTAGATGAGGCTTTCTTGATGGCTTTGTACTCAATCCATTTGGAGAACTTATCGATGAGCAAAAAACGCATGTGTGACCACCAGGAGCATTTTTGAAGGGGCCGATCATGTCGAGTCCCCAACATGAGAACGGCCAAGCGACCGGGATGGTCTGAAGTTCATGTACAGGGATGTGAATCTTCTTGGCAAACACCTGACATTTTTTGCACCAGTGCACGTAATCTTCTACGTCAGATGTGGCTGTCGGCTAGTAGAACCCTGCTTGGTAGGCTTTGCCAACCAGTGTCTACGATGCTGCATGGTTACTGCAAGTGCCAGCGTGGATATTCTTCAGAAGCTCCAAACCCTCTTTTTGGGTAATGCACTTCTGGTAAATCACAGACCTTGGGCCCTTGCGCATCAACTCGCTGTTAACCATAAGGTAGGCACGGGCTCTGCGGACCAGCTGCTGAGCTTTGATCTTATCCCCCAGAACAAGGTGGTCATTCAGGTACCTGACAAAGGGCTCTCTCCAGTCTGGCTGGGGAGGCGCTGCCAACCTGGCTAGTTCATCAGCCGGTGGCTGCTCGCTACCATCATCAGGTCCCTGCTGGCCGAGGTAGCTATCCTCCACCTCTTTAGCCTTGCCACTGAGCGCCGCTACAAGCTGATCGGTAGCGGTGCTCGGCGTGGTTGCTTCATAAGCCTGATTGAGGATTGAAGGCTTAATGAGATCCTCTATGAAAACACCAAGTGGTACCTCAGCTCGTGATGATTCGAGCTTGGATAGCTCATCGGCACCTGTATTCTCCGAATGAGGTACATGGGTAAACTCCAATCCATAGAACTTGTTCTCTAGCTTGCGAATCTCAGCCACATAGGCATCCATCTTCTCGTTGACTAGGTTCCAATCCTTATTAACTTGGCGAATGACCAGAGCAAAATCTCTGTACACCAGGAGTCATTTTATACCTAGCTTGACTACAATGCAGAGGCCATGCAAGGTAGCTTCATACTCAGCCACGTTGTTGGATGCCTTAAAGTGGATACGCAAGACATAGCAAAGCATGTCCTTGGAAGGAGATATGAAGTAGACCCCTGCTCTAGTGCCATCGATGTTCAAGGAACCATTGAAGTACATCTGCCAGTGGTCGGCAAATGTATCAGCCAGAGGCAGGTTTAGGTCCGACCACTCCACAATGAAATCGACTAGGGCCTGAGACTTTAAAGTATTACAGCTGTGAAAGTTCAACATGAACTTAGAGAGCTCTTACGCGTATTTAACAATATGGCCACTAGCATCTCTGTTGCGGAGGATGTCGCCAAGTGCAGCTTCCATGACCACTGTTATATTGTAGGCTTGAAAGTAATGGAGGAGGTTGCACTTGGTGATCAGGAGTGCATAGAGCAGCTTCTGAACATGGTTGTAATGCTACTTGGTTTCGTTGAGAACCTCGCTAATGTAATAGACTGGGTGCTGTACACCATAGACGTGCCCGGGTGAAGGGTTATGAGGGTGCTACGCTAGCCAGAAAACAAAACTTTTGACCTCATAAACCAGGATCTACTATAAGTTACAGGTTATGGGATTACCACTAGACGCGCAGGTGCAGCGGCAGATGACTCGATGTAGTCGTACGTGTTGCAGCAGGCAGTGCAGTTGCGTGGCCATCCATCACCTCAATCCCCTCATGAGGTTCGTCCCAGTGCTCCAGATGCAGCACCTCTGAGAAATCCCACACGTGCAGGGAAGAAGTGATGCGCCTCCGGACTGCTAGGTCCTCGAGGAGCAGAAGGCGCGAGCGTGGAGAGGGCGATGGTGGCTGCCAAAGGTGTGTGTAACCCTGATCACGCCCCTACCCCTTGCTTATATAGGCGTGCACAATGAGCTCATGAGTTGGAGGCCCATTAGTAACCCTAAGCCTTGTCTAATTCGGGTCCAACCCGAATTAGGCTTCCAGGCCCTTAAGCGTGCGACCCTATGGGTTCACGCACACATTGACATGGGCCGAGTACTCCTACTCGCCCAATAGTTGACAGTGGCCTCTAGCAAGGCGTGACAACTCCTATGTGTACGCAAAGATCATATCAGATGAACAACTACGACCACATACAAGTTATTCCCTTTGCCACTCGATATATGGTTCAACTCATGGGTTAACACTTAACTGAAGCACAGCCATGCATTTGTTGATCCAATCACTTGAGTGATCCAGTGATATCTCTCTCACGTAGAGAGGGGCAAATTTCATCTTCATTGTCTATGTCTCATAGCATGCTTCCCGACCACCCCAAGACCACATTTATAACTACCCAGTTACGGAGCAGCGTTTGATAGTCCCTAAGTAGTCCATTTCACATCTTGAGTACATACCACAATCTTAGGTCTAAGGACATAACATACATGACATGAATAGAGACTTTCTCATGTTGGATCAGTCTAGCCTACATGTCTCACATGTGCCCACATTATTAGTTTGACATCTCCATGTCCATGACTTGTGAAACATAGCCATCAACTAATACATGTGCTGGTCTAATATTCAAGTGTGTTCTCACAAGAATGCTGACCAGGGACAAATTTAGAATAACCATTCAAGTAATTGAGTTTCACAAACAATTCACATAATCACCAATCAATACAAGTTGTCTATAATGGATATTCAATGAATACTTTATTAATCATGGATACAATCAGAATATCATCATCTACATGATTAGCTCTAGGGCATATTCCCAATGGTCTCCCACTTGTACTAGAGTTAATCTCTTAGATGTCTAATCCCCATAGACCTCATGTGCGCCTCATGCTTAGGCTATGGAAGAGCCTTTGTCAAAGGATCTGCTACATTTAAATCCGTATGTATTTTGCACAATTTGATCTCTTCTCGTTTCACAAACTCTCGAATGAGATGAAACTTCTGGAGTACATGTTTGTTCTTCTGATGATCCCTAGGCTGCTTAGCCTGTGCAATCACCCCATTGTTATCACAATGTAAATTCAATGGGTCCGACGTATTCGAAAACACACCAAGCTCAATGAGGAACCTCCTCAACCAAACACCTTCCTTTGCAACGCTAGAAGCTGCAATGTACTCGGCTTCTGCTATAGAATCGGACACCGTCTCCTGCTTAGAACTTTTCCAGCTAACTGCACCACCATTTATTATGAACACAAAACCTGATTGAGATAGTGAGTCATCCCCGTCGGTTTGGAAGCTAGCATCGGTGTAACCGTTTACAACGAGCTCCTCCTCACCTCCATAGATTAGGAACACATCCTTAGTCCTTCGTAAGTACTTTAGGATGTTCTTAACAAGCGTCCAGTGAGGTTCACCCAGATTAGCTTGGTACCTACTCGCAACACTTAGAGCATATGAGACATCTGGACGAGTACATATCATGGCATACATGATGGAACCAATGGCCGAAGCATATGGAACCTTACTCATGCGGTTGCGCTCTTCATCTGATGAAGGACACTGCTTGTCACTAAAGCGCATACCATGTGATATAGACAAGAACCCTTTCTTGGACTGTTCCATGTTGTACCATTTCAAAACCTTGTCAATGTATGTGTCTTGGCTTAATCCTATTAGCCTTCTCGATCTATCTCTATAGATCTTAATTCCCAAGATGTATGCTACTTCACCAAAATCCTTCATAGAAAAACTATTATTCAGTGAAGTCTTTATAGATTGCAACATAGGAATATCATTCCCAATCAATAGTATGTCATCCACATACAAGATCAGAAACACAACAGCGCTCCCACTTACCTTCTGGTAAACACAAGGTTTTTCTTCATTCTGACGGAAGCCAAACCCTTTGACTACCTCATCAAAATGAATATTCCAACTCTGAGATGCTTGCTTTAACCCATACATAGATTTCTTAACCTTGCATATCTTTCTAGCATTATTAGGATCAACAAAACCTTCGGGCTGTATCATATACGCGTCCTCTTCTAAATACCCATTTAGAAAGGCTGTTTTAACATCCATCTGCCATATCTCATAATCAAAATATGCAACAATTGCTAGAATGATCCGAATAGATTTAAGCATCGCTACCGGCGAGAACGTCTCATCATAGTCAATTCCTTGAACTTGCCAAAAACCTTTTGTGACAAGTCAAGCTTTATAGACGTGAACATTTTCGTCCATATCCTTCTTCTTCTTAAAGATCTATTTTCTCTCTATGGGTCTAACCCCATTAGGCGGGTCAACCAAGTTCCAAACTTGATTGTCTCCCATGGAATCTATCTCGGATCTCATGGCACTTTGCCATTTCTCAAAATTTGGATCCGTCATAGCTTCCGCATAATCCACAGGTTCGTCATCATCTAACAATAACAAATCCCCATGCAATGCGTGAAGTCTCGTTGATCTTCATGGTTGTGGTGGTGTCTCCACTGCCATCACTCGTAGAGTCAGTCCCTACTGGCTCATCTTGAACTTCTTCAAGATACACCTTTTGTCCATTATTTTCTCTTTTGTGAAACTCTTTCTCTAAGAAAACACCATTTCGAGTAACAAACACTTTGCCCTATGACCTGTTATAGACATAATACCCTAAAGTTTTCTTCAGATATCCCATGAAAAAGCACTTGTCCGATTTGGGTGTTAGTTTATCTGATATAAGTCTTTTGACATAAACTTCACAACCCCAAATTTTCAGAAAAGACAAACTGGGACTCTTACCAGTCCACATCTCATATGGTGTCTTAACTACGGACTTAGATGGTACCCTATTCAATGTGAAAGCGGCTATTTCTAGAGTGTATCCCCAAAACGATAAAGATAGGTCTGACTGGCTCATCATAGACCAAACCATGTCCAACAAGGTTCGATTACATCACTCAGACACACCTGGCTCATCATAGACCGAACCATGTCCAACTAGGTTCGATTACATCGCTCAGACACACCATTTCTCTGAGGCATTCCGGGTGGCGCAAGCTGTGGAACAATTCTACAACTCTTTAGATGATTGCTAAACTCGTGACTTAGATATTTGCCTCCATGATCAGATCACAAGGCCTTGATCTTCTTGCCAAGTTGATTCTCTACTTCATTCTGAAATTCTTTGAACTTTTAAATGTTTCAGACTTATGATTCATTAGGTAGACATATCCATATCTACTAAAGTCATCAGTAAAAGTTATGAAGTATTGAAATCTGCCTCTAACTGTCACGCTCATTGGTCCACATACATCAGCATGTACAAGTTCCAACAAGTCAGATGCCCTCTCAGGAAATCCTTTGAATGGCACCTTGGTCATCTTGCCTAGCAAGCAAGCCTCATATGTCTCGTATGATTCAAAATCAAACGAAGTTAGAAGACCATCATCCTAGAGCCTCTTCATGCGATTCTCACTTATATGACCCAAACGACAATGCCACATATAGGTAGGACTTAACTCATTAAGCTGAGGCCGTTTAGCACTAACATTACAGACAGGTGCATCATCAAGATTTAAAATAAATAACCCATTCACGATGGATGCAAAAGCCACAAACACATCATTCTTTGAGATCACACAACCATTGTCTTTACTCACAAATGAATAACCATCCTTCATCAAGCATGAAGGTGACACAATGTTTTGACTTAAACTAGGAACAAAATAACAATTATTTATTTCCAAAATAAGTCGTGATGGCAAGGGAAGTTGCATCATCCCGACGTTCAATGCATCAACTCTTGCATTATTGCCCACGCGAAAATCAACTTCTTTCTCCACGCTTCTACTTATTATCATTCCCTGCATCGTATTGCAAATATGAGCAACCGATCCGGTATCAAATACCCAAGAATTGATATAAGAGTTAGCAAGGAAATGTCTGTAACATAAATAATAAGTGTATGAGCAGGAGTACCTTTACTACCGCCATCCTTCTTCAAGGACTCCAAGTACACCTTGCAATTCCTCTTCCAGTGACCTTTCCCCTTACAATGAAAGCATTCATCATTCTTTGCAGGTGGTTCATCTTTAGAAGACAATTGGTTTGGCTTAGAGATCTCATCTTTAGCCTTGCCCTTCTTCTTCCAATTGCCCTTCTTTCTCTTAAAGTTAGGCCTGTTTTGAACTGCCAACACTTGGCCACCTCCTGCTTTCTTGATGTCAGCCTCTGCTGTTTTCAGCATGCCACATAGTTCATTAAAGCCCTTCTCCGCCCCATGCATAAGGTAGATCGGATGAAGTTTCCATAACTGGGTGGAAGAGTCGAAAGAATGAAATTAGTTGCCAACTCTTGGCCAATTGGGAAGCCTAGCTTCTCCAACCTCTAAGTGTAACCAACCATCTTGATTACATGTGGACCAACAGCTGCGCCCTCTGCTAGCTTGGTTTCTGCAAGCACCTTAGAGACATTGAACCTTTCAGTCCGCGCTTCAGTTTGGAACATATCTTCAAGCACCATGATCATATCGTTCACTGAATGATTATTGTCGAACTGCATCTGCAGATCAGGTTCCATACAAGCAAGCATGAGACAACTCACTTTGAGATCCGCATCTCATGCTTTCTTGTAAGTGTTTTTCTCAGCAGCAGGAGCACTCTCCTCAGGCTCATCTAGTAATGGGGTGTCTAGAATATCTTCCTTTTTCTCAGCCCTGAGAACAATTCTCAGGTTGTAGATCCAATCCGCGTAATTTGTTCCATTCAACTTATCTTTCTCAAGAATTGAACACAAAGAAAATGGTTGATTGCGAGCGGCCATCTACAACAAAAGTAACGCAAAATACTAAGACAATGTATCTATGAAAGAGTAAATTATATCAAAATAAAATCCACTCCCACTAAATCAATATCCCTCAATTGATACTTAGTGATTCAAGACCCACAACTAACAAGTCAACCTGTGAGCTTTGGCATCACCGCTAGAAGACATGGTAGATCGGTAAGCAATACTTTGCTAATCATATCACATATGACTCTCGTTGTTGGGAAGCATCTCTATGCTACGCTCAACCTACCCATGCTCCAAGGTCCCTAACCGTTAGGATGACCTTATTTAAGTAACCAAACACTCTTGCAGTAAGTATCCAATACGAACCTGCCTAGTCAAGAAAAACCAGTGGCACCCTAATTTCATAGACCCACCACCGATTATATAAGACTTATGATAGTGCAAGGTTTGGAAAAGCATTTAACTTAAACATTACTGAGGGATCGTTCTACCTCACTACCGCACTCATGTAGACAAAAACATAATAGCATGTGAAAGTAAAATATAGTAAGAACGGCATAACGTAGACATGACTTGGTATAGCCCATTATTCCTTTGGGGATCTCCATCTCCTTCAATCTGTGCATCACGGTGATCTCCATCTCCATGATTCGAGTATGCCATCCTTCAGTGATGATTTCGCCAAGACTAGCTACTACTAGCGCAAGTAAAATGAAAATTACATAGTCGCGGATAGATCATCACAGATTGGCACATAGGCCATTACATTAATTTTGAAAATATGTATGTGGCTCCTGCCCTTATTGTCCTCATGACATGCAAGCCATGAATTAAATACATACATGCATCACATACACATAAGGGCTATACCAGTCATCAATACCTGCAAAACAGAGTTATCTGAATCCAACGTCCAATCTTGCAATGCAGAAAACTCTATTTTCCAAGCGTTATTTCGCAATTCTAATTTTGTCGAATGTGGCAAAGCAGTAGAGAATCAAATGTAAAATTTCGTTCTCTATGTGTTTAGAGTTTGTCTCAATCCGAGTTACGGTTCAAAAGTTACGGTTGTTTTACCGAACAGCACTTGAAAGTGTTGCCTACGAGAAGCGTGAGGAGGTTCAACATGAAGGGGAAATTAGCTCCAAGGTATGTAGGTCCATTCAAGGTTATTACGAGACGTGGTGAAGTGGCTTATCAGTTAGCGTTGCCTGAAAAGTTGTCCGGTGTGCATGATGTGTTCCATGTGTCTTAGTTTGGAAAGTGTTTGCGTGTGCCGGAAGTAGAGCAAATACCTATAGAGGAGCTTACAGTGAAGGATAATCTTACTTATGAAGCATATCCGGTTAAGATTTTGGAAACAGCGGAATGGATCACAAGAAGCAGAATTATTGAGATATGTAACGTTCAGTGGAATCGGTATTCGGAGGCTGAGGTAACATGGGAAAGAGAAGAGGATTTAAGAAAGGCATATCCGAAGTTCTTTGAGTAAGCAGCTCAATCTCGAGGACAAGATTCTTTTAAGGGGGTAGATTTGTAACACCCTAAAATTTGCATGGTTTTAAAATAGTTAAATTGATTTAATTAAGCATTTTTGTGAGCATTGAATGTTAGGTAAAATAATAATTTTTATAAAAGTAAAAGCAATTGTAGACAAGAAGCATGTTTGTGCACTCATGCTGCTGCATAATTCTTATTATGATGTTTGGTTCTTGTTGAATTTGATTTGGATTTCAAAATCCTTTTGAAAATCTATTTGAAAAACTGTTATATAAAAGGAAAATGAATTCCTTTCCTCTCTCTCACTCTTTCTTTCTTTCTGGCCCAGATCGGCCTACCTCCCCTCCTTCCCATTCCGGCCCAAAGGCCTTTTATCAGCACCGCGGCCCGCTCGACCTCCCTCTTGGGCCGACCCAGCTAGCAATCGTCGTAGGCCCGCATTTCTTCCTTCTCCCTCTCCCCCCGACGACCGGGGCCCACACATCATCGCCGTCCTCTTCTTTCATCCCGTAACCGAGCAGGACATGGAGCTGATGAGTCCCGCTCGTCCACGCCACGTCCCCACGTGGACCCCAAGAAATCTCATGCTATAAGTAGTGAGCACCGCGAGCTGCATCGCCCTCCACCTGAACCCTTGCGAAACGCTGCCTCAACCCGAGCTCCCGAGCCGCCGCAAACCCTAGCCGCCGCTCGCCACTTTGGTTTCGATGATTCTCCACTCTAGCTTCGCAATTGACGAGTCGCCGAGTTTGTTTTCGGTCTCACGAAGTCGCTGAGCCTTCTTTTACTCTTTTTCATGCCTTTTTCTGACCTCTGTGCGTTGCCGGACCTTGTAGGAACTACATCACCGCTGTTGCAAGCCACTAGCCCACTCCGGTCCACTTCGAGCTCCATCTTCGCCTCTGGTGAGTCTGCATCGAGCTCCTCCGTCGATAGGTTGAGGTCCCGTGTCATTTGGTGCCCTCTAGGGCCGGTTTCAAACTCACCGGCGAGCTCACCTCGCCGCTGGCCATGGCCACCGCCGTCGTCGGGTCCAACTCCGGCCGGCGCACCTCTTTCTCTCTCCCTCGGTCTAATCTGAGCCGTCAATCTCCGATCTGACGGCCATCATTGGCTGTTACCTCTTCGGCTGGCAGTTTTGTAAAAAAACCCCTGTATTTTTGTCTATTTAGTTAAGAGCCCTCGTCCAGATCTGAAAATTCCATTTTTGATTTATTTTAATTTCAAAAATAGTAGTGTCTATTTGCAGTTTTGCTATTATTATATTTTGATCATAACTTCTTCGTTTTTAGTCCAAATCGATTTGTTCAAGTTGTGTTGGATTCATAATTTTATAATCTACATGTTAGTATCATTGTTAGATTTATTTTCAGTCTTTAAAAACCGGGTTTTATTTTAATCTATTATCTTACTATAGAAAATTTTCTAAAATTCATAACTTTCTCGTTATAGCTCTGATTTTGGTGATCTTTACATCTGCGTGATCGTAGCGATGTGTAGAATAGTTGTATAAGCCTTTCTCAATCTGTTTTATTGATGTGATGTACTATTCTAACTAGATCTATTTGTTTGCTCATGTATGATTGTTCAATGCTTGCGTGTTGCTTATTGTTAATCGAGTTTAGAGAGTGAGCTGTTTGTTGGGGTCCAAGAGTAGTTCTATGACCAGGATCAGCAGGTACTTCAGGAGAGCTTTGATCAAGGCAAGTATAGTTAGGACCATCCCTATTACCTGTTCACCAAACACACTAAAGATCATATGCATGTGTCTCTTTGTTACCTTGATAGGATTACCTAGCTTTGAATACCTGTTTACCTTGTTAACTGGGGATGTTGTATAAGGTTAGTCTGTGCTAGTACTTTATAACTATGATCTTGTAACTTGATTAATAACTATGCAACTAATGATTAAAGATGGTTTTCAATAAGATCCAGACTGTAAGTGATCATCCGGGACATAACGTACAGCTGCGGGGGCTAATGGCTCTGGCTCTAGTTGTTCATAGGACCTTTTCTAATGAGTTAGAGGATCTGTGAGTTAGGTATAGGGCTGCTTCTTCATTATGGTTATAACTAGGATGTGTCATACTGGAAGAGGGGTTTTCTATATCCGATGACCCTGCGGCTCTAACTTGTTAGACGAACCTATGAGTGGCTTTATATGGTTTTTAAGTGTTTAGGAGTAATTAACCCATGCATTTAGAAATCATGACCTGTAGTGAAAGTGTACACCTCTGCGCAGAATTTAAACCGATATATCGTCCATGCTCACGGTAAGAGCGGCCTTGGAGACTTTTATATTATGCTACTTGTTAAATGTTGTTCTTATCATATTCTTAATTATGTCTACCTGATCATGTGGTTATGGGTTCATTACTACCTTGATGCTAAATATTAAAATATGACATCCATTAAAAAGCTACTTGCTGTTAAACCGCGTCAACCTTTATTGAGCTTCATATGCTTGCTAAGTACGTATGTACTTACGCTTGTTTTATTTTGAAAAATCCCGGATGGGTAACAGATCAAGATTGGAGTGAAAGTTATCGACACGACTACTAAGGTTGTGTCAACCAGTTGATGTGTCCCTGTGGTGGAGCTTCCGTTTGGAGTTATCATAGTTATGTCTTATTTATGTTAAAGACTATGTGTTATTATTCGTCTGCTATGTAATAAACTCTGTGACGACACTATTTAAGATTTGTCAACTTACGTGTGCGACGTCTTAACAATCCGAACTGTCATGCGTAGCTGTAAAATAAGTGCGTTTAGCTAGTACCATGCGCCTGTACCATGTGTCGTTGTGTAGGAATCATAGTAGTAGTCTGTATATGCGTATAAGATGCAACTCTATATCATATATGTGTACTATCGGAAGTGGCTGTGCGATGCTATGCTATGCAATGCACGTGTGTTTGTTTTACAAGTGTTTGTTTTATAAATAACATGCTTGCCTTGGTTGTGTATATATATACGTATATGTATAGTGTTTTGCGTTTGTTTTCTTTTCTTTTCCTTCCTCTGTTTAAACGCCAACGGGATGTCTTCTTATTCTTGCTGTTTAAATACAGCAGATGGAGAGGAGATCGGCCCGGATCCAGCAACGCCGTGAACGGCGAGACACGGCGAGCTGAGAGGTACCGGATGAAGAGGAACGTGTCGAACCAGGCAGACGGAATCGTGGAAATCGTGGACAGCAGCTAGAACATGGGCAAGAATAACCACAGGGCAATAACGTCCCAGAACCACAAGGCAATGATGTTCAAGCACCAGATGGAAATAACGTTGTAATAGAAGAAGTTAGCCAAGAAAATAATGAAGGAGAACAAGAACTTCCACAACCCCCTCCACCAACCTTAGAAGAAGTCATGGATCGTCAAACACGTCTTATGGAGGCACTCGCTGGAAGGCATGATAATGGAAATGGACAGGGAAAAATGGCCCAATTTATGAGACTTAGACCACCCACATTTGACAGTTCAGAAGATGATCCATCCGTGGCAGACGACTGGCTACGTGCTATTATCAAGAAATTAAACGCAGTAGGAGCCACGGACGAGGAAAAAGTCACCTTGGCCACACACCAGCTAGTTGGACCTGCAGGTGAATGGTGGGAAAATTACCAAGATGGTGTTGACGACGCCATCACATGGGAAGAATTCAAGGAAGCATTTCGCAGCTACCACATTCCTGAGGGAGTAATGGAAATGAAGGCTGAAGAATTCCGCTATCTAAAGCAAGGTGCAATGAGAGTAAATCAATATATCCAGAAATTTATGAAGCATGCGCCTGATGCTGTCGATACTGACAAAAAGATGCAGACATGTTTCAGAAGAGGTCTTAACGCACAACTGAGAACACAAATAGTTAGCACTGTCTATCCTGATTTTAATACTATGATGAATCGGACTATCTTGCTGGAGGCAGAACAATTGAAAGATGAAGGAGAAAAGAAGCGTAAATTTAATAAGATAAGTGCACGACAACAAGAAAGGACACAACGGATTAAGACCAACCATGCTCCAAGATATCAACCCACTATGCAGTACAGGACGCCCGGATCATTTAACAACCAACAGGCAGCTTCCACTTTTTGAAACAACGGCACCATTAATCACCCCAAAAATAATAGTAGCAATACAAGCTCATCCTCAGATCAAGTATGCTTCAAATGTCGCCAACCTGGACACAGGATAGCCCAATGCCCATACGCCAACCAAGCAGCTGCCCCTGCTCCCGCACCTTCCACAGGAAGTAACTGAACTACAGCCTCAGGAGTTGGACGAAATGGACCTCAAAACTCAGATCAACAGAGAAGGAATACCCAAAGTTTTGGGCGAGGTGGAGTCAACCACATTAGTGCGGAAGAAGTACATGATGCACCTGATGTTATGTCTCGTTAACTCTGCTTCTGCAAGCGTGTTGATTGATTCTGGAGCTTCGCACTCTTTTGTTTCTGCATGTTTTGTATCTAAAAATAATTTAAGAACGGTGTTATTAGCCACCCCTCTATTGATTCGCACCCTTGGAGCTGTTCTCAAATGCTTCTTAAAATGTCCTTGAATAAAAATAATGATAAACGGAATTGAGTTCCAAGCAGATCTGGTAGTACTAAAGACTGAAGGGTTAGATGTAACTTTGGGAATGGATTGGTTAAGGAAACATCATGGTAATATATCTTGCCGAGATAAGTCTGTGACTTTAATAAATCATGATGGGATAAAGGTTGAATGTCACCCACAAGCTCCAAAAGTTGAACCAATGGTTTGCAGTATAGAAGCAAAGACTGTTAAAGAAGTACCTGTAGTATGTGAGTATCCCGATGTATTTCCCGAAGACCTCCCTGGTATGCCACCGGATAGAGATTTAGAGTTTATTATTGATTTGATGCCTGGAACCGCTCCAATAGCAAAGAGACCATATCGGATGGTAGCCAATGAACTAGAAGAATTAAAGAAACAACTATGGGAATTACAGGAAAAAGGCTATATTAGACCAAGCTCTTCACCATGGGGATCACCAGTTTTATTTGTAAAGAAGAAGGACGGAAGCCTCGGTATGTGTATTGATTATCGCTCACCTAAATGAGGTTACCATCAAGAATAAATATCCACTACCTAGGATTGATGATTTGTTCGACCAATTAAAAGGAGCCAAGTATTTTTCAAAAATAGATCTAAGGTCAGGCTACTATTAGCTAAAAATCCGACTTAGTGATGTACCAAAAATGGCATTCGTCACCCGCTATGGGCAATATGAGTTTACTGTGATGCCATTTGGATTAACAAATGCTCCTGCATATTTTATGAACTTGATGAATAAAGTATTTATAAAAGAATTAGACAAGTTTATGGTGGTATTTATTGATGACATTCTCATATACTCGAGAAGTGCTGAAGAGCATGAACAACATTTGAGAGTAATATTAAATAAGCTCAGAGCCCATGAGCTATATGCCAAGTTTAGCAAATGTGAATTTTGGCTACAGGAAGTTGCTTTACTGGGACACATTATTAGTGCTGATGGAGTAAAGGTAGATCCAAAAAAAGTGAAAGCAGTATCAGAACGGAAGCAACCCATAAATGTGACAGAAATTCATAGTTTCTAGGATTAGCTGGTTATTACCGAAGGTTCATTGAAGGATTTTCAAAAATTGCTAGACCTATGACAGCCTTGACTCAAAAAGGAAAGGAGTTTAAATGGACAGAAGCGTGTGAGAGTAGTTTCCAAGAATTAAAGACAAGGTTGACTACAACCTGACTCAAAAAGGAAAGGAGTTTAAATGGACAGAAGCGTGCGAGAGAAGTTTTCAAGAATTAAAGACAAGGTTGACTACAGCCCCTGTACTCACATTGCCAGACATCCACAGAGATTTTGTGGTATATTGTGACGCCTTTCGACAAGGTTTAGGATGCGTCCTAATGCAAGATGATAGAGTTGTCGCATACGCCTCTAGACAGCTAAAGAAGCATGAAGAAAATTATCCAACACATGATCTCGAATTAGCAGGTGTAGTGCACGCACTAAAAATATGGAGGCATTATCTTTTTGGAAATAAATATGAAATATTCATGGATCACAAGAGTTTAAAATATATTTTTACCCAATCAGACCTGAACTTAATACTAAGGAGATGGCTAGAATTAATCAAGGATTATGACGTGAGCCTACAATATCACCTAGGTAAAGCCAACGTAGTTGCTGATGCGTTAAGTAGAAAATCTTATTGCCACCATGTGAACACTTTGAATCGAAGATCAGAAATAGCGCAAGAAGTAAGCCAACTGCAGATTGTACCATATGGCACATTAAATACTCTACACATATGCCCAACATTGGAGGACAAATAAAGGAAGCCCAAGTCAAGGACAAAGAAATACAACATCTTAAGAAGAAAAGTGCCGACAAAGAAATTCAAGGATTTAAAGTTGACGAGCAAGAAATATTGTGGTACGAAAATCGGATATGTGTACCTGAAGATGAGAAGCTCAGGAAACTAATTTTAGATGAAGCCCACTGTTCAGCATACTCTATCCATCCAGGCTCAACAAAAATGTATATGGATCTAAAGCAAAAATATTGGTGGGCTGGAATGAAGCTAGATATCGCAGATTACGTGGCTCGTTGCGATACGTGCCAAAGAGTGAAAGCAGAACATCAATGACCTGTAGGATTACTCCAACCATTGCACATCCCAACATGGAAATGGGATGAGATCAGTATGGATTTTATAGTGAGGCTACCCAGAACATAAAAAGGAAACAATTCGATATGGGTTATAGTGGATAGATTTACTAAAGTAGCCCACTTCATCCCTGTGAAGATTAGAGACCGAGGAGATAAATTAGCCTAGCTATATATAGATAATATTCTTAAATTACATGGTGTCCCAAGCCGAATTGTGTTGGACCAAGCCACACAATTTACATCCCAATTTTGGAAAAGCCTACACACCGCTTTGGGCACTCATCTAGACTACAGCTCAGCATACCATCCACAAACTGATGGGCAGACGGAATGGGTGAATGAAATATTGGAAGATATGTTACGAGCGTGTGTACTCACATATGGAAAAGATTGGGAAAAGATTTTGTCCTCTGCAGAATTTTCCTATAATAATAGCTACCAAGCCAGTCTAAAAATGTCTCCGTTCGAAGCGTTGTATGGAAGGAAGTGTCGAACACCCTTGATGTGGTCTGAAGTGGGTGAGCGAACTCTATTTGGACTGGATATGATAAAAGATGCCAAGGAACAAGTAGGCATTGTAAGAGAAAATTTAAAGGCCGCACAAAGTTGACAGAAAAGCTATGCGGACACACGGCTGTGACCATTAGAATTTCAACTAGGAGATTTTGTCTACCTCAAAGTATCTCTGATCAGAGGCACTCGACGATTCCAAGTTTGAGGAAAAATAGCACCACGATATGTTGGACCTTACAAGATTTTGAAAAGAATTGGAGTTGTAGCCTACAGTCTAGAATTACCTCCAGAAATGTCAGACATTCATAGCGTGTTCCACGTATCACAGCTGAAGCAATGCCTGAGAGTGTCAGAAGAGCAGGTACCCATGGAAGTAGTAGACCTACAGGCTGGCTTACAATACCAAGAGAGACTGATAAAAATTTTGGACATCACCACAAGGCAAACACGGAGAACCGCAGTTAGATTTTGTCGAGTACAATGGAGCAACCATACGGAGGCAGAAGCCACATGGGAAAAAGAGGACGAATTTAAGAAGGAATTCCCTTACCTATTCGAGGAACAATATGAATCTCGAGGACGAGATTCTCTTTAAGGGGGTAGGTCTGTAACACTCAAACTTTTGACCTGTTTGAAAATCACTAAAAATTTGAACCTTTTTAAAATTATATGCATAGGTTTATTTTATGTTGTGAGTAGATTTTACAAAATAAAATAATCTTGCTTGAGTGATGTTGTGTTGTATGTTTCCCCTTTTGTTTGTTGAACGTATGGTGGTAATTTACCTTGATCTCATTTGTATCCTGTTGAAATCATCATCAAATGACTCTTGTATAAATTCTAGGAAATAGAAAAGGAATATAAACCTTCTCGGGCTCAAAGTCCCTCACTCTCTTGCGTGGGCCAACACATGTCCACGGCCTAGGCAAGGCACAGTAGCGGTAGCCATTCTCTCTCTGTTCCCACGGACGAGCAACACCTTCGTCTTCTTCCTCGTGAATCCTGTGTCCGTGCTCGCCGTATCGGCCCCGCCGTGACCCCATCTCAATGTGGGGAAAGACGAGCATGTGAACACCAGCTGTACACGGCTCCGAGCCATCTCATCACCCCTTCTTTTCCTCCTCGTGCTTAACTGTGCGACAAAACCATAGGACGACCGGAGAAAGAATCCCGCCGGCGCCATGGATGCGACTGCATGAAGCACCAACCTCACTGGAGCAAGAGGACAAGACGGCGACCAGCTCAGCTCTCAGATAATTCTTGAACTTGACCACGTGCACTCGGACTCACAGAAAATATCAGGCCAGCGCAGAAATATTGTCACCACACAGCACCACCATTGCCGCCTATAAAAGGGGCTGGCCGGTGAGTCCCCATAGCCATCACCACCACTACGAGCTCCGCAAGAGCATGGAACACACCACCTCCCCCTCCGTTCTCATCCTCCCACTCCAAATTGAACCCAATCCCATTTAATCCCAAGTCTGCCGCTACTGCCATTGAAGCCGAGCTCCTGCGAACTTTACTGAGAGCTCCTCTGGCCAAATTGAAGAGTCAAGGTGAGTCCTAGATTGTTGTTTTATATTTCCTGTCACCTCTAGCACCATCCCTCGCTTTGTTGCACCCTGCCACAGTGCAGCACCCGCAGCCGGGACACTGCTTCCTGTCGTTTCCATCACCATAGACAGCAAGGCCTAGACAAGCACTTAACTCATTGTACACACATCTGCAAACACACCACGCACACACTCAGCATATATGCCTAGGCACTCTGTGCAAGGGTAAGCTGCAAGCACGTCATCACATCACTACATTCAACCCGGCACGCCACCGTCTCGACCACGAACAACCACTGCTCCAATGACTTCACTAAGAGCTGCGGGGTAGCACTCAGAGCACCGGACACCATGGCAGGAAGACCTCTGGGCAAGGACATCACCGGCAAGGCCGATTCTGATGAGCCATAGCCCTTACTCTGCTTCGGCGTCGAGCCCAACGCGTGCCGTCGACTTGCTGTTTCCCTCCGTTACTCCCTCTTTCTCTGCCTATGGGCCGATATGACGTCGTTCCTGTCTGGTTAGAAGGTGGAAGACAAGGGATGGCCCATGTGTCAGTGACACGCACTACTGGTGCCCTGATCCCATCCATTTGCACTCTATTTATTTGATCTATTACCACCATATAGTTCTCTGTTTGTTTTTGTGCTTCCTTTTAAGCGGTAGTCTTATTCGTTCGTGACAATCGACAGAGGGCGACGACTACCAGGAAGGCGAGGACCTGGACTACGTGGGATCTGAAGGTGAGTTCGACGAAGGCAAGTCCTAACTCCCCCTCTCTCCACCATCATCATGTTATACCATGTTTATTATAAACTTGAATTTATGATATTAAGAATTATTGTGATTTATGAATAATTGTGCATAATGAACTAAGCTATGTGAACATATGAGAGGTTAATGAAACCAAACTTGTTTGCGACGAAAGCGAGTAGGGTAACTTATGTGGTATAAATTACTCTAGTAGGTTTGCCTGTGTGGGTTCCTACGAGAGATACTTGTTTTGGTCATATAAGGATCGGTTCATAGACCATCTCACCTAGTCTGATATACGTACATCCACATGTCTATATAGGTAGACCTGATCTCACACCCCATTAGGTAGAAGTATGATATCCACTAGGAGGCTGGCATGGCAACGGACTAACAGCCGAGGACACGGTTGCTGAGTGATCTTCTGTGGTCTGGTCGGCATGGTTGCTGAGTGGTCTTCCATGTAAAACTTATTGTAGTGCCATGTGCGAGCACCTTTTATTGAAAACAAGATGCTGAGTGATCATCCTAATGGATGATGTGTGATCATCCAACCACTAAGGATTTTGGGATGCTGTGTGATCATCCCTAAAGCTGTGTGGGTTCTGACCCCTGAGTAGGTCGTAGTAGAATTATATGAAAACCTGAGGTCACTCCATCCGGGTACGAGATCTTGTTAGGCCTGTCGTACCACTAGCTATGGTTTCGGCTACGTCTATCATGTGGGGAAATTTTTACCCCTCTGCAGAGTGTATCAATCCTATTCGAATAGCCATGTCCTTGGTAATGGGCAACCTCTAGGATGAGGTCCCCTTTTGATTAGATCTTTTTATTATTAAATATGATAATAATTTTTAAATGATTTAATACCAACCAGGAACTAGCAAGAATGGTGATGCTCTCCCAGGGCCCAAACCCCTTTTATTAAAATCATGTTACCATCTCTACCATCTATCCCTTGTTGGGACCTGCTGAGTACTTTATGTACTCACCCCCTGTTGACTCACAGATAACGATCCCAAGGAAGACTATGACTTCAATGAGGAGGTGAACGACAAGGACTAGGAGGCACGCGAGGACCTATTGGAGATGTTAGAAGGATGTACTAGGACATAGGGTTTTGACCATGCTCAAGCATGCATGTGGAGTAGTGTCTATCGCTTCGCTATAGTTTCCATTGTAGTAGCTACCACCCCATGTAATAAAACCATCGCTTCGTGGTGATGGAATATTGTTAGTTATGTAAGGCCTATGGCTATGTCATCTGAACATTGACTAGACCTTATTGCTAATATCAATAAAGCTCAGATTTTATATTATATAAATATATCTGTGTACCATTTCTGTTTGTGTGCGTATTTGTGCATGATCCTGGAACAAATACGAATACTTTTTGACTCCTAAAATTAGAGGCCGACAAGCACATGACACGACCCTGTAGTTTGAAGAGCTGGTATGGACAATGCACTGCGATGGAGTGTGGTGCTCGGCTGGAGCGGGCATTGTGGCAATACTGACTCCACCACAAGGACCGAAGCTCTGGTACATTGCAAGGCAGTAGTTTTTGACAACCAACAACACAGCTGAATATGAAGCAGTACTGCTGGGCCTAATGAAGCTGAGAGTGTTGGGTGTATGGAGGTGCATCATAAAGATAGACTCACAAGTGGTTGTTGGCCACGTTCAAAAAGACTATACCGCAAGAGAAATTGATCTGATAAAGTATCTGGCAGTAGTCAGGCGGATGGAGAAGCACTTTCTCGGCTTCACCTTAAAGTACATACCCAGAGAAGAAAACACCAAAGCTGATGAGCTTGCAAAAGCTGCTGCACAAAATACTCTGATGTCGCCTGACGTCTTTTTCCAGACCCTAACAATCAAGGCCGTCGAAGAATCAACTGGCCGTGATACATGCAATAGCAAGTGACGACTGGAGAGCACCCATATGGGCATTTTTGACCGGCACCTACAAACCATCATCAAAAAAGGAAGAACACCAAATGCAGTCACGCACAAAGTAGTACTCAATCATAGGCAAAACTTTGTACAGAAAGGGGTGGTGGCACCCAAGATAAAATGCATCAGCAGGGATGAAGGTGTTCAGCTGTTAACAGAGATACATTCAGGCATGTGTGGCACACACAGAGGACCACACAAAATAGCACACAGAGCAATGAGGCAGGGCTTCTATAGGCCAACTGTAGCCGAAGACGTGAAGCAAATAGTCAAGACATGCTAAACTTGCCAAATGTTCACGAAGAAGCAAAAATTGCCGGCAAGCCCAACTTCACCCATATACCCAACCTAGCCATTGCAAAGATGGGGGTCAACATTGTAGGTGTTGATGGCAGATATACCCTCAAAATCCACACTCAAAACACCATCAACATGCCTCGGTTCCAAGGAAGAATAGCATAACATGAGCATATTTTATCAATAACTAGTTCCACTTGTACTCTTAGCTTGTGATTTCAGGAAAGACAAAATACAGCTTGGTGGGACCCAATGAGGGGGTTGACTGACCCCTACACTAGCTCACCTTGAGCTGAGCTTAGAGCATGATATGTCAAGGTCCCTGGAGTCTAATTAAACCCTCAGATCAACCTGTGTTTTCATCCAACGATGAAAGATCATTGCACATGGATTCATGGGCTCACAAGGAAGCAAGAAATGTGACAAATATTTGGAAACCAACCAAGCCACTTCACATGACCTAGCCAGGCCCACCTGTCCATGAGGGGGTCAGCCGACCTCCTCCTATGGGCCCCACTAGCTCAGTTTTCTCCCACCGACCTCCTGCAAGCCGCCATGCATCACTCTTCATCATGGACGTCCATTTGAGGTAGTTGCAAGGTCAGTTCATCCAAGGGTGTAGAGAGGAGGAGCACACAGATCACTGACAAGGCACCCCCTCTTCTTCCCCTATATAAGGAGGCTGCCACCACCCTTGGAAAGCAATCCTTTGATCAAATCCAATCTTCCAAGCTCAAGCAAGAGTAGATAGTTAGTCTAGAGTGGGAGTTAGAGTCAAGTCAAGCAAAGCTTGGGGTCTTCGGAGTCATCTGCTAGAGAGTCTGGTATATCTCTTGTATCTTTCTATTTTTGTAAGACTTTCCTTTTATCAATATATTTATTCTTGCTTTACTTTACTTAGTATTTACTTAGTGCAAGTCTGTATTCTTATAGTCTTATTGTGTGCTTATCTTAGTAGTATAGTTTCCTTAGTTGAATTAGTTTCCTGTAACCAAGTCCTTGTGTGTGTATCATTGTCCTATCATACATAGGAGCTCTAGCTATCTAATCATTAGCTGGAGTTGTAAGAGTAAGCATGAGCGTGGTGCTTAGACTTAGTATTACCTTGGATTGCCGCTGGTCCACACGAACAGTTCGTGAGTGCACTCCCGAGACATGACAGGTCTTCGGCAGCATTAGGGTTTCTCACCACATTCGGACTAGTTCTTAAAAGGTAGGGCATCCATAAGCCAAATAGTCGCTTTACTGGAGTTTCTGTCTTCCACTGTCTCGTCTATCCCCAACACACAAGTATTTAGGCGCCAATCTAGTTGAGTCATCTATCTGTTAGGATCAAGTACATAAAAGTAAAGTAAGATACATAGGAGTCCTTTACTCACTCGTTGTCCTCCCACCTAGCTAACTCTCTACCAGTTATCTTTAGATTAGGATCTTTGTGATCATTTATCTATCCTTCCCTTTTATTCACTTATACCCTTCTACACTAGTGATATTGGATTGTAGTAGACACAAGGATCTCTTTCCCCTTTTATTAAATATTCCAAGCTACTGCTTTCCCCTAGGATAAAACAAATAACGATACCTTAGAATACTCATCCTCGGTGAAGTGCTACATCGGTATATTCTGTGCGCTAGCAGAATCATCCAATCTTTGATAGCGACATTTAGAATTACCCCATAGGCATTTCTGGTGCCATTGCCAATCTTTGGTAGTGACACTAAGAAATAGCAACAAGCATTTCTAGCGCTGATACCAGGAACTAACTATTCTTGGTAGTTGCGTTAAGATTTGTCAACAAGCATTTCTAGCGCTGTTGCGGGGGAAAGCATCGACCGAGGAATTTTAATAAAAGTAAATCTAGAGTCTACTATTAATTTAGTTATTAATTAGTGTTAGGGGCTTACCCCTCACCTGTCTTGTTTTTTGTTATCATGAAACTAGTAGGTGCATGAGCGGTTTTCAATTGCCGACAAACTTTGTTGAAGATCCTGAACAATTGTTGAGGAGAACTAGACGTCTTCAAGTTCCACCTCAAAGGATCATCTCAGATCCAAATTTGCTCAAGGAAGGAAGCCCAACACCAAGCATTAAGGAAGCTGTGGCCGCCCAAAAGACCATCTCTGAGTAATCTGCTCCATCGGTTGACTATGTCGCCACGGGTCCACAGCTGCACTTGGGGGATGCGACCTTTGAGCTTAAGCCTGTGCTTATCAATATGGTGCAAACAAATCCATTCTATGGGAAGCCACATGAGGACGCCAATGCCCATCTCCAACACTTCCTGGATGTGTGTGCCACATTCACTATCAAGAATTTCTTAGCAGACGCCTTCCATCTTCGTCTTTTCCCATTCTCGCTATTAGGGAAGGCGAAGCCATGGTTCTACGCCAACAAGATTGAAGTCACCACTTGGGAGAAGTGCACTAATGTGTTCCTGAATAAGTTCTTCCTGATGGGCAAAACCAGCGCCCTTCGTGGAAAGATTTTTAGCTTCCAACAACAAACTGATGAGACAATTCCTAAAGCATGGGAACGTCTCCAGGAGTACATTCGTGCTTGTCCTCGTCATGGGATAGAAGAATGGATCATCATTCAAGGTTTCTGTCATGGCCTGACTGGTTTGGCCCACAGTCACCTTAATGTTGCCACTAGAGGAGCATTCTTGCAACACAATGTCAAGGATGCCAAGCACCTCACTGAGAAGATGGTTACAAACCAAGGATGGAATGAGGAACGCCTTCAGCCCAAGAAGAGGGGTGTCCACACCCTCAATAAGGTGGAACTACTCTCTGCTAAAATGGACCTCTTGATGAAGAAGATAGAAGAAGGTTCCAAGAAGGAACAAGAGGTCATTCAACCTTATGCCACCACACGAGCTGTCGAAGTTGATCCATGGTGCGAGGTGTGCTGAGGAGAAGATCATTTAGGAAATAATTGTCCCAAAACTAAGGAGGAAGTGAGCTTCATCATCATCAACAACAACAACAATGGATACCGGCCCCAATAGCAGCAACAAGGATGGAACTCGTGCCCCTTCTACCAAGGAAACCAAGGTAACGGTTACAGTAATAATTTCAATAATTCTTATGGTAACCAACCTTCTTTAAGAGATCTTGTCTTAGGCCAAACTAAAATCAATGATAGCAATAACAAGAAAATGATGGCTAATGATAAGATTCTTGAAAGTCTAAGTGAGAAAATGGATAGCTTTACTTCTTCTATGAAAAATCAATCGAGCTTTAATAAAATGCTAGAAACATAATTAGCTCAGTTAGAAGCAACTGTCCATCCTTCGAGCAAGGTAAGATCATAGGGAAAACTGAGGACCCAATTGAAGGTGTTAAATTGGTAACCACAAGGTTCGGTAAGCCTCTGGTATGATCCAACTGGAGCTATCTCCTTGATCCTCCATTCATCGCCAAGAAGGACGATCCAGGCCTACCGACCATCACCTGCGAGATCGGACCTCAAATCTTTCACAATGTCTTCTGCGACCTTGGATCGGGTGTCAACATCATGGCCAATGTAACTTATGATAATTTGTTAGAGGGCCTTTGCACTCCACATTTATTCATCTGTAGATGGCGGATCAAACGATTTGGTTCCCTGAGGGACTAGCAAGGGATATATTAGTCAAGGTTCAAGACGAGTACATCCCTATCAACTTCATCATATTGGACATGGGGCCCAATAATGAAGTCCCCGTCGTCCTGGGAAGGCCATTCCTCAACACAGTTAATGCTATCATCTACGTGGGATCCGACCAAATTCATTTTTAATTCCCAGGAAAGAAGGTAAAATGTCAATTCAATGGTTATAAAGCTAACATGCAGGTGAAGGATGAAGAACCAAATAACAAGCCTCACTACTACCCGCGCTGAAGGAACTACAAGAAAGGCGAGTCGACAAAAAAGACTGAAGTAAAGAAGGAAGAACCCGCTGAACCGCAAAGCAAAGGTAAGCAAGTGTAGCGGGAAAAAGAGGTGCAATCACGGTCCCCATCTCCGGGACTAACCAAAGAACCCAAGGAATGAACAAGACAAAGAGGTCCTCCTCTATGGACCTAAAACATGGAGCCCTTGCTAGTATGGTAAATCAATATTTATCTCATATTTATTTTCTGCATTTCAATTTTTGTATTTCATTTTTAAATTGCATCCTTAGTTTTAATCTGCATATTTTCTTTTGAAAAAATTACTTAGTTATAATAAATAAAATCTTGAGAATAGTTTGTAACAACTTTTGAGTTGCTCGATCACCCAGGGTGGGGTCAGCCTACCCCACCGGTGGGCCCACAACACCACTTTTCACTTTGGCTCGATGCTTTGGTTCATGCTCTGCACTGGTGTGCCCTTATGGCTCTCAAGTGGGGGTCGGCTGACCCCCATCTTGTCCCCTATGATAGCCTACTATCTTCCTTTTGCTTCACATAGGAATCCTATGCACGCCACTCCAGCCAAAGCCCAAAAAGAAATTGTCCCTTGCTTTATCACTTTAAGCATAAGATGCTCTTTTTCATGTTGGATGTTTTGGGGACCATACCACTAGCTCAAATTCTGCAAAGTGGTCATCTAAGCATGCTCTAGTGTTCCCATGGTCCATGGAAACCTCTTTAGACATGTCTCCACTTTAAGCCTTACATCTTTTCTCTTTCACAACACACTAGGCAAGGGAATCTCTGAACAGTTCATTACTTTTTATCCACACCTAGTCTTTAATTTATCCAGCACTTGATGACACATTGTTTAAAGTGCTAGGAGACATAGGATGGGGGTTGGCTAACCCCCACTTTGGGCATTCTCAGAAAAATTTTTCATGCTTATCGCAAGATTCCCTGCCAGGAGTCAAAGTAATGTTAAAAGTGCTTTGAGGGGGGGTCGGCCGACCCCTACCTTTGGGGTCCACACTTGCCCTTCTCCCCCTATAAATACCCCAACATTGTGATCTCAACTCCACACCCAAAACCATCAGAATGATCTCGAGCTCACAATCTCTCTTCTTCTCCTTTTGTTGCAAGTTCCTTCTCAAGCTTAGTTTAGTAGTATTCCAACGAAAACCCAAAAATATTTTCTCTTGCATAGTAGTAGTAGTAGGAAAAGCTTGGTTGCCTCATTTGTGTAGCTAGATGAAGAAAGTATTCCTCTCCCAGTTCAAGAAGTCCAAGATAGGTGAGAGTTCTTCCCAGAGCTCTCACCATGCCAAAGAAGGAACACATGGGAGAAGAGGAGGGAGAAAGCTACCACCCGATGGTACTCTATGAGCCTCCCTCAAGAGTAATGGAGCCCAAGAGCGGCCTCATGCTGAGCCAAGAAGAGCTGTAGAAGTTCAACATCCTTCAAGAAAGCAACTTCAATCACAGGGGCATCATCGACCTGGTCCTCTTGGACCGCACAGGTATGAGTAAAGAATTCAATGTTGTCTTTAACATAATTGGTTGGGGAGGATTTTGGCAAATTCATGAATTTAGTATAAAAGTGCTTACCCAAGAATTTTTGTGCACTTTAAAATTAACAAATGATGGGGTAGCCTTTCACATGTGTGGGCAAGAATTTAATTTATCTTAGAGTGAACTTAATTTAGACATTACCATTGATGGGTTTAACAAAGCTAAATTTTGTAAAGCAATAACTGGCTCCGATGATGGCTCTACCCTTATAGCCTCAATAATCCACAATCCAACTCTGTGCTTTCTTCATTACTAGATGAATGTTACTCTCTTGCCTAGCACTAGCGGTTATTCTTTGAGTGATGATGAACTTAAACAGCTTTATGCCATGGTTCATAAAATTAAAGTCTCACCTGTTAAAATGCTAGTGAACTTTTGGCTTAGTTTCTTTAAAAATGAAAACTCCATCTACTGCATGTCATTTATTACTCGTATAGCCGATACATGGGGTTTGACAGAGTTGCATAATTTGGAGTACATTGCGTCTGCTAGAGACATCATAACTGAGATTGTTTTCATTAATTCTAATGTGCTCAAAAGAGGTCCAAGAGGTGGACTCAAAATGATTTATCGTGGCCATACAGTCGTAGTTCCTCTCCCTTGTGAGAAGTGTCAGCTGTATGTGCTCCGTACACTAACCATCAAATTGGATCGAGAGTCACGAGGACAAAATGTTGCAAGAACAGATAGAGTGACAAAGGGCATGTCAGGAGCTACCCAAATGGAGCAAGCTGGACCCTGACACCCTGTGGAAGTTGAAGTTGAAGAAGGTGAGAAGGCATGCTCCATGGACGTCTCAGGGTCCATGGGGAGGCCTCCACATCCACAGTGCACTCCTCGCCCACGGGTGGGGAGAGGCACCATCAAAGGGCAAATATGGATGACCTCATCAACAACATGGGCACAATGCGCATTGGTATTATAGAATGCCCAATATCTATAAGCAATGCAAGATGAGGAAGCACGATGTTGGAACGAATGGTTCCAACACTATCCACTACCACAGTGAGCAAGTGCCAAGCTTGGGGGAGATCTTCTCCCCCACAAAGGTAAGTACTCTATCTTAGCATTCGCATTAGTTTTTTATCTTATTACATATAAAAAAATAAAAAGTTTAAAAATACCAAAAATATTTGTTTATTTTCTTCAGCACCTATGCTTCATTTATGCTCATTCTCTCCTTATAGAAATGATGACTAGTTGCTTTGTCAATGTTTCTCTAGTGCCTAGTTTACAACTTAGTGCTTCTTTAAGTACGGATTACTTAGCTCTCTTAAACCATCATGAACCTGAAAACTTTGTGGGTTGCGAGTGCTAGAACTAAGTCTAAGTTGTTGGGAGATATGAGATAGTGAGACAAGAGCTACTATAATATTGTTGTAAGCATGATTGATTACCGAAGAATTTATTCTTAAAATGATCAAAACCTTAATTATTCCTCAATGGTGCTAAATTTCTACCACAGCCATATATGCTTTACATGTTTACAAACCTTTCGCATAAGCTATTTGCTTTATGTTGAGTGGTGTCAAGTCTTGTTGATCCCTGTTAAGAGACTCTTCATGCCTCTAAGATCAAGATCACATGCACGCCATATATATATGCTGCTTCTACATTGGAAGTATGCAAAAAACATGCTTTCCATTTCCATAAAAATAGGTTGCTCCATGCTTTTAGTGTTAGAATATCTCTCTAAATATTGTTTGTAAGATGAGACATGAGAAAAGGGCTAGGAAAAATAAATATTCATATAGATGGACACATGAAAGTTCATGAAAAAAAATGCTAGCCTTGTCTGAATATAAAAATAGAGAGAGATCTTATCAAAGAAAGGAGCAACCTAGTCCACCATATACCACACACTTGCACATCTTGATCTGGGGGTATGACACTTTTGTTCAAGGATCCAAGCTTTGACTTCGCAACAAACGCAAGTAAGTATGCTATATCCTTGTTATCCTTACCTTGAGCTCCACATAAGCCATTTTAGAAGTAGGAAGAAATAATGAAAGGCAACTTTTATCATATGCCTTGGTAAGGAATCATACACCATTTGAGCGATGTTAGAGAACCATATGAGGAACTTTAAGTTTTCTTTTGAAAAATATTGCAAAACCTTTGGTATGAAACTTGCTAGGAATAAGAAAGTTAGTGCTCAAGTCAAAACTGTTCTGTCTTTCAACCGCCTAGGACAAAGGAAAAGCCGTAAGCCCCATGGAGGACTAAGGTAATATGGGTGAGTTTTCATAGCTACTCTTTCCATTCAAGGAGAAGAACTTTGTTGTGCACATGGTACTCTTGAAGTATGGGCATAGTAACATGTTCCACTTGTACTCTTAGCTTATGATTTTTTTGTGAATACTTAGCTTGTGATTTTAGGAAAAAACACAGCTTGGTGGCACCCAATGAGGGGGTCGACCGACCCCTACACTAGCTCAACTTGAGCTGAGCTTTGAGCATGATCCATGTCAAGGTCCCTGGAGTCCAATTCCACCCTCAGATCAACCTGTGTTTTCATCCAATGATGAAAGATCATTGCACATGGATTCATGAGCCCACAAGGAAACAAGCAACGTGACAAATATTTGGAAACCGACCAAGCCACTTCACATGACAGGTGGGGACATCTTGTAGAAGACCCAGTTGGGCCCACCTGTCAATGAGGGGGTCGGCCGACCCCCTCCTATGGGCCCCACTAGGTCAGTTTGCTCCGACCGACCTCCTGCATGCTGTCGTGCATCATTCTTCATCATGGACGTCCAGTTGAGGTGGTTGCAAGGTTAGTTCATCCAAGGGTGTAGAGAGGAGGAGCACATGGATCGCTAATATGACACCCCCTATCCTTCCCCTATATAAGGAGGCTGCCACCACCCTTGGAAAGCAATCAAATCCAATCTTCTAATCAAGCAATAGTAGAGTAGTTAGTCTAGAGTGGGAGTTAGAGTTGAGTCGAGTAAAGCTTGGGGTCTCTGAAGTCGTCTGCTTCACATGGATTCCCTTTTACAACTCTAGAGTCGTCTGCTAGAGAGTCTGGTATAGCTCTTGTATCTTTCTCTTTTTATAAGACTTTCCTTTTATCAATATATTTATTCTTGCTTTACTTTACTTAGTGTTTACATAGTGCAAGTCTGTATTCTTATAGTCTTGTTGTGTGCTTATCTTAGAAGTATAGTTGCCTTAGTTGGATTGGTTTCTTGTAACCAACTCCTTACGTGTGTATCATTGTCCTATCTTGCATAGGAGCTGTAGCTATCTGATCGGTAGCTAGAGTTGTAAGAGTAAGTGTGAGCGTGGTGCTTAGACTTAGTCTTACCTTCGATTGTCGCTGGTCTGCATGAACAGTTCGTGAGCGCACTCCCGAGACGTGATAGGTCTTGGGCAGCATTAGGGTTTCTCACCACGTTCGGACTAGTTCTTAAAAGGTAGGTCATCCACAAGCCAAATAGTTGCTTTTAGTGGAGGTTCTGTCTTCCACTGTCTCGTCTATCCCCACCACACAAGTAGTCAGGCGCCAATCTAGTTGAGTCATCTATCTGTTAGGATCAAGTACATAAAAGTAAAGTAAGATACATAGGAGTCCTTTACTCACTCGTTGTCCTCCCACCTAGCTAACTCTCTACCAGTTATCTTTAGATTAGGATCTTTGTGATCATTTATCTATCCTTCCCTTTTATTCACTTATCCCCTTCTACACTAGTGATATTAGATTGTAGTAGACACAAGGATCTCTTTCCCCTTTTATTAAATATTCCTAGCTACTGCTTCCCTTGGGATAAAAAAAATAATGATACCTTGGAATACTCATCCTCGGTAGGCAATCCTGTATAATTTCCTCTTACCTCTTCTGTTCATTTCTTGTTTCACTGTGCTACATAGGTATATTCTGTGCACTTGTGAAATAATCTAATCTTTGATAGACATTTAGAATTACCCCATAGGCATTTCTGGTGGTATTACCAATCTTTGGTAGTGATGTTAAGAAATACCAACAAACATTTCTAGCACCGTTATTAAGAACTATCTATTCTTGGTAGTTGCATTAAGATTTGTCAACAGTAGGTGCCCTGCCCGCGGCACCAGGAAACTTGAAGTATGCAGCTGTCGCACTTGAATACTTCACCAAGTGGATAGAAGTGAAGGCGTTGGCGAAAATAACATCCACCACTTTGATCAACTTTGTATGGCAGAGAATAGTTTGTAGATTTTGTGTCCCAGCTTATATCATTGTTGACAATGGAAAGTAGTTCGATTCATCATAGTTTTGAACCTTTTGCCAGGAGCTAGGTATTTGACTATTGTTCAATTCAGTCAATCATCCCGAATCAAACGGCGCAGTCGAGAGAGCAAACAGTGAAATCTTCACCATTGTCTCCAAAATCCTCAATAAAAACAAAGAAAAAGGCAAGTGGGCTCAGGTTCTGGTCACTACTGTTTGGGCTCACAATGTATCCATGTCAAGGACAACTGATTTCACTCCATTCAAACTCCTATTCGGTGAAGAAGATGTTACTCAAGAGGAAATGAAGCTCGGGTCATTTTGGATGGAAATAGCTGCCACTATGCCAATACAGAAATGTCAAAATTGAAACTTCTGAGCTCAGAAAGCTCAAAGCAGCAGAAACCTTGACAAGTATCACCAAGAAACAAAGAGCTGGAGAGACAAAAAGGTACTGAAAAAATATATACCCTGATGACAAGGTTCTTATCTGGCACCCAAAGAAGCAGGGGAAGTTACAGTCACAGTAGTATGGACCATTCATCTTCACCAAAATGATCGAGTTGGGCATCTACACCTTGATGAACGAAGAAGGTGTCAAGTACACTCACACTTGTAATGCAGACAATCTCTAGCGTTTCTACCTGTGACATGCATTCGCCAAGATCGGGCTGTAATTTTTCTTTCTTTGCTTTTAGCTACACATTTAAACACATTTGCTATAATATTTGGGGGTTTGCGCTCTTTTTCCTCATAGGGGAAGCCTTTTCAAAGGCTTGAGTTTTTAATGAGGCAACCCATTGTACCCCTTTTATTAAATTACATTCGGTTCATCCAAAGAATTTTGCACCCAATGACAAGCAGCACCAAAAAAGAACAAGACACGAGTTGAACGCTCTAATATTCGGAAGCACAAAATCAGGTGGCGTGGCACAAAAGATATAGCATCGTCCACTAATTGATCATGGCAGCAAGGGAGTAAAGCATGTAACATACTATTCATACATGAAGGTACGCAACAATCAAAGCGCCACCATTAAGAGCGAACCAACATCCTTCAAACCATACCCAAATCATATTATAAAAGGAGGCTGTTATGCCCCAAAGCAAAGCAGATAGTCAACGTGTTAGCTCTGGCTCTACTAGGATGCACCAACTTAGTGCCTAAGATCCGGTAGAAACAAGTAGGAAGGAGAGGCTTCGGGATTAGCCAGCTTTGAGAGGCAATGTAGATAGCCACCATTGTACCATCATCCAGAGCCTTATGCTCTGGTAACGTGGCAAAGGGTTTCACAGTAGCAGCATTTAACTTAGGCACATGTGCAAGGTACCTCTCAATATCTGCCACTGTTGAAGCAAATCCAAGCATCTCAAGACTACCCGTGGAGCGGACGAACCACCGCTAGCTACCATTGTGCCATCTTCATGTTGAAGCAAACCAAGTTGCTAGGCTTGATGAGGTCCTCATGAAACACCAAAGGAGCACACAAAACAGTAAGCCTCTGGATTCTAGCACCGAGAAGCTCGTCGCGTAATGTGTGCGTACAGCGCATAGGCTCGACGAGGTCCTCACAGATCGGCGAGGAATTGTGTTGAAGCTTCAACTTATGGGCCCTAGCACTGAGAGGTTCATCGCGCTTAACAAGCATGCAGCTCCTACAGCACCAGGCTACCATATGGAAACGACCAAACCCTCTGATGTTCCAGCCAACAATATCATGGCTCAAATTGTAAATATTACGCTTAGCGGAAAATATGCATCGTCGGAAACATATGAATGGTACAGCGCCTATGAAAAGGTAATTAGCAAAAATCAGCCGAAGGGCTGGCAGTTACCGAACTTAGTGTGTTACAATCAAGAAATTTATCATCCTTAGCTGCAACAAGATATATTAATTTCTAGACTAAAGGGCTTATAGCTAGCAACTGACCCCTCCAGCTAAAAATGTTGGGGAGGACGGTGTTTTTTAAACTTGCCAATACATATTAATTAAGAGCAAAAAAAAGAAAGCCGAAGGTCTCAGAGCTCGCAGTAAAACCCTAAACTAACAAGACTGGTGGGCACGGCATCGTAAGAATGCTCGGTCGTGCAAACATGTAGCCGATGGGATAAAAATTTCAAAACCAAAGCCCTTCAACTAAAAAGTTGGTGGGACGGCATTTTAAATATGCCTAAGAAAACCCGGACAATTGAAACCAGCAAAAAGGTGTAAAACACGCAACCAAATTACACAAACAACTGAAAATAAAGACAACGAGTCTGAAAAAACCAAAAGGGTCAAAAGGCCCGAAGTTCAGGTATCCCAGTTACAACACATGCATTGTTTTGAACTCCCACAGGTGGGAGGTATGACGAGTTCCATAACAAGACAAGTTTGATTAACCATGAAACCACCGGATCGACTGGGGCATCATCATCGCGAGTAGCACCTGAAGTAGAAGGGCCTTGGACAGTGGTAGTGGCAGCAGCAGCGGCTTGGGTGGTCGTGGCATCGGCACTTTCTGGGGCTTCGAAAGGCTCAGACTGTGGCGTGCGAGCTTCAGTGTCTTCACGAGAAGGGGTGCCAGCACCAGAGCTTCCCTCGCGCTCGTCACATGTAACACCCTGAATTTTTGACCTGTTTGAAAATCACTAAAAATTTGAACCTTTTTAAAATTATATACGTAGGTTTATTTTATGTTGTGAGTAGATTTTACAAAATAAAATAATCTTGCTTGAGTGATGTTGTGTTGTATGTTTCCCCTTTTGTTTGTTGAACGTATGGTGGTAATTTACCTTGATCTCATTTGTATCCTGTTGAAATCATCATCAAATGACTCTTGTATAAATTCTGGGAAATAGAAAACGAATATAAGCCTTCTCAGGCTCAAACTCCCTCACTCTCTCGTGTGGGCCAACACATGTCCACGGCCCAGGCAAGGCACAATAGCGGTAGCCATTGTCTCTCTGTTCCCATGGACGAGCAACACCTCTGTCTTCTTCCCCGCGAATCCTGTGTCCGTGCTTGCAGTATCGGCCCCGCCGCGACCCCATCTTGACGTGGGGGAATACAACCACGCGAACACCAGTGGGACACGGCTCCAAGCCGTCTCATCACCCCTTCTTTTCCTCCCCGTGCTTAACTGTGCGACCAAACCACAGGACGACCGGCGCAAGAATCCCACCGGCACCATGGATGCGACCGCATGAAGCACCGACCTCACCGGAGCAAGAGGACGAGAGGGTGACCAGCTCAGCTCCCGGATAATTCTTGAACTCATTGTTTTATATTTCCTGTCACCTCTAGCACCATCCCTCACTTTGTTGTACCCTGCCACCGTTCAGCACCCGTGGCTGGGACACTGCTTCCCGCCGTTTCCATCACCACGGACAGCAAGGCCTGGACAAGCACTTACTCATTGTACACACATCCGCAAACACACCACGCACACACTCAGCATATATGCCTAGACACTCCATGCAAGCGCAAGCTGCAAGCTGCAAGCACATCATCACATCGCTACATTCTACCCGGCACGCTGCCGTCTCGACCACGAACAACCACTGCTCCAATGACTTCACTAAGAGCTGCGGGTTAGCACTCAGAGCACTGGACACCATGGCAGGAAGAGCTCTAGGCAAGGACATCGTCGGCAAGGCCAATTTCGGCGAGCCACTGCCCTTACTCTGCTTCGGCGTCAAGCCCAACGCGTGCCGTCGACTTGCCGTTTTCCTCTGTTACTCCCTCTTTCTCTGCCTACAGGCCGATATGACGTCGTTCCTGTCTGGTTAGAAGGTGGAAGACAAGGGATGGCCCATGTGTCAGCGACACGCACTACTGGTGCCCTGATCCCATCCATGTACACAACACACTACACACAGAACATCGCTATGGTCACGCGGACAGTGTACACGGAGCGATGGAAAGCTATTTTCCTAATAGATAATAATTCCCAAAAAATTCCTAAAAATACCAGAGTCACCCTAGAGCTTACCCACACCTTCTCCATGACTTTTAGCTCACTAGAATACTCCTAGAAATTCTTCCATCATTTCACCACTATATATTAACTTCTAAAATCATATCTCCTCCATTTTAATCCTATTTTCTATGAAACCGCCAGCTATATTACTCTAAAATCTTGCTCTGTTTATTTGATCTGTTACCACCATATAGTTCTCTGTTTGTTTTTGTGCTTCCTTTTAAGCGGTAGTCTTATTCTTTCGCGACGATCGACAGAAGGCGACGACTACTAGGAAGGCAAGGACCCGAACTACGTGGGATCGGAAGGCGAGTTCGACGAAGGCAAGTCCTAACTCCCCCTCTCTCCACCATCATCATGTTATACCATGTTTATTATAAACTTGAATTTATGATATTAATAATTATTGTGATTTATGAATAATTGTGCATAACGAACTGAGCTATGTGAACATATGGGAGGTTAATGAAACCAAACTTGTTTATGATGGAAGCGGGTAGGGTAATTTATGTGGTATAAATTACTCTGGTAGGTTCGCCTGTGTGGGTTCCTACGGGAGATACTCATTTTGGTCATATAAGGATCGGTTCATAGGCCATCTCACCTAGTCTGATATACGTACATCCACATGTCTATATGGGTAGACCTGATGTCACACCCTGTTAGGTAGAAGTATGATATCCACTAGGAGGTCGGCGTGGCAACAGACTAACAGGAGAGGATACGAATGCTGAGTGATCTTCCGTGGTCTGGTCGGCATGGTTGCTGAATGGTCTTCCATGTAAAACTTATTGTAGTGCCATGTGCGAGCAACTTTTATTGAAAACAGGATGCTGAGTGATCATCCCAATGGATGATGTGTGATCATCCAACCACTAAGGATTTTGGGATGCTCTGTGATCATCCCTAAAGCTGTGTGGGTTCTGACCCTTGAGTAGGTCGTAGTGGAATTATATGAAAACCTAAGGTCGCTCCATCCGGGTACGAGATCTTGTTAGGCCTGTCATACCACTAGCTATGGTTTCGGCTACGTCTATCATGTGGGGAAATTTGTACCCCTCTGCAGAGTGTATCAATCCTATTCGAATAGCCACATCCTTGGTAATGGGCAACCGCTAGGATGAGGTCCCCTTTTGATTAGATCTTTTTATTATTTAATATGCTATTATTTTTAAATGATTTAATACTAACCTGGGAACTGGCGAGAATGGTGATGCTCTCCCAGGGCCCAAACCCCTTTTATTAAAATCATGTTACCATCTCTATGATCCATCCCTTGTTGGGACTTGCTAAGTACTTTATGTACTCACCCCCTGTTGACTCACAGATAACGATCTCGAGAAAGACTATGACTTCAACGAGGAGGCAAATGACGAGGACTAGGAGGCACACAAGGACCTATCGAAGATGCTAGAAGGATGTACTAGGACATAGGGTTTTGACTGCTCTCAAGCATGCCTGTGGAGTAGTGTCTATCGCTTCGCTGTAGTTTCCATTGTAGTAGCTACCAACCCATGTAATAAAACTGTCGCTTCACGGCGATGGAATATCTTTAGTTATGTAAGGCCTATGGCTATGTCATCTGAACATTGACTATTATAAGACCTTATTTCTAATATCAATAAAGCTCAGATTTTATATTATATAAATATCTCTGTGTACCATTTCTGTTTGTGTGCGTATTTGTGCATGATCCTGGCGCAAATACGAATACTTTTTGACTCCTAAAATTAGGGGCCGACACCACATGATCAATATAATATGAATAATAAGTAGCACATGAATATCATAAATAATCAATTAGCAAGTTTCATTAGTGATCAACTATTTCATAAATGTCTCCAAGGCCGCCCTGTCCATGGGCACGGATGATATATCGATTTAACTCTACGCAGAGGTGTACACTTTTACTACCAGTCATGGTTTCCAAATGTCCAGGTTCATGACTCCTAAAACACCAAAAACCATATAAAGCCACCCAAAGGTTCGTCTAACCAGTTAAGAACGCAGGGTCATTGAATGTAGAAAACACATCTTCCATTATGGCACATCCCAGTTATAACACATAATGAAGAAGCAGCCCTATACCCAACTCGCAGAACTCTAACCAGCTAGAAAGGGTCCTTTGAACAACTAAAGCCAGAGCCATATAGCCCGCAGCTGTACGTTAAGTTCCGGATGATCGCAAACAGATAGGATCTTATATAAAAGAGTTTTCTTTTAATACTCATAGCATACTTATTAACCAAGTTACATGATCATGATTCAGATAAAGCACTAGCAAGCATACTACCCAAAATACATAACCCACGGTGACAAGGTATTTAGTAATCAATTGCTATGGAAATCCTACATAGGTAGCAAGAGACACATGCATATATGAAATTTAGTGTATATCATGAATAGGTCACAAGGATGGTCCCAACTATACTTGCCTTAAACTTAAATCCTTCTTCTAGTCCAAACCTTTGTAGAACTACTTCTTGATCTTCAACTTCATCTTGATCACCAATGCAAAGCTCACCGATTGAACACAATTATAAAATACCACACAAGCATCCAAACAATCATACATGAAGCAAATAAATAGATCTAATTAGAATAGTATATCAATCATAAAAAATTAAAAACTAATCTACGCATTACTACGATCACACAGATGCAAAGATCACTAAAAACAGTGCTATACCGAATAAGTTATGGATTAAAGTTTTCCTATTATAAAATAATGGATTAGATATAAACTCAAATTTTAAAAGTTAAAAATAAATCTAAGAGTTATAATAATAGATAATTTTTGCAAATACGAACCTAACGCAACTTGAACGTATCGATTTGGATAAAAAATGTAGAAGTTATAAGCTTTTGAACACTGTGGCAAAACCATAAATAAACTGAACTGATTTTCAAAATAAAATAAATAAAAACCAAATTTTGAATCTGTGCAGAACTGAGGGTAGGATTATGAAGATTCTCAGGGACTCTTTAACAAAAATACTACAAAAAATGTATCATCTTTTGACATTTGATATTAGTCATAAATACAAGAAAATAAGTCATAGATCGTTATTTATGACATTGGGTTGATGAAAATGTAATGTCAAAGATGAGCATCTACAATGACAACTTGTGACATTTGGGTGGATATGTCATAACATTATGACATTGATTTCTAATGTCACAAACATTTATCACATCTGATTTTATGTCATGGTTACTTGGATCTAAGCCCATAATAAAATTAAATACAACCTGTTTGAGCCCACATAGTAGATAGGCTTATAATGGGCTAAGCCTATTGTTGTTCACTTTTGGCCTAGCCTATTTCATGTTTTAACTTTTTTTGTCCTAGCCTAATTACTTGTACTGAATTTGGCCTACCCCAACCAGCTTAGGCTAAGCCCACGAAAGCGTATTAAGCCCATACAAATTTTCATACACAAATTTTAGGAAAAAATATCCAAAACAAAAAAACTCTATATTTATATTAAACAAATGCTACACAGCCATTTAGATAATATAAACAATAGGCATGTTGCCCAGCCTATACAGTTGTGAGAAAGAGACATCTATATGTAATATAAATAAATACATTGCCGATGCATTAATTTGCATTATGACATCAACTGAATTAATGATTCATACAACACACAATAAGCTCCAAATATTTGTATTATCAAGTATCAGCTAGCTCTGTGATGCTTCACTGCAGCAGCCACAGCCAGATGATTGCAACGCACACATTTTCAATAGCTGGTAGTAGGACAACTGCAGCACAAGAAGCGAGCAGGCTTATATCTATAACAAATGGGAGGGAATAGCATTAGCATGAGCATGAGTGATCCAAATATAGATAAACATGCTGAACACAAAGAATTGTTGTCTCTATAGAACAAGACAATCTAACTATCCAGTATATAAAATGTTAGTTTAGAAGAAAGCATTTAACATGCTACTCATCTACTGATAGTCTGCCACCAAATCAAATACATGCAATCTAGTAGCCACCAAAGTCAAGCACGCATGCACTCCTGTAGTCCATCCATGTCAACCATGCAAGTCAAGCAAAGTAGAAATGAATCACCTTGGAGGGACTTCGCCGAGCAGGTGCTGTCTCATGGTCACCAACTGCATCACGTATTGGGTGTCTTCTATTGTGGCTGATATATGAACACAGAAATAAGGACAAAAGTGACAAATACAGAGCAGAATATTCGAGAGCAAGCTTCTGAAAAATTTGTGCCCAACAATTGCCCACCATGCTGCTGCAAGTGAAAGGGCCAAAAGTTATATCAGATTATAAATTCTGCAAAGTAATTTTTGTTGCCCCAAATTAAAAGTTCAAGCCATACACAATGAAAATAACTAGCTGTTTACTTGGAAAAAGATATGGAACACCAAAATACTATGGACTGAACGGTAGTAGATTCCTAACAGATCAATAGACATGCCAA